>CAMZMU010000070.1:8019385-8619385 GCA_947311845.1 Poa pratensis
CATTTGTGTCCACCATAACTACCTATATGTGGTATTTCCTTGCCACTCCAAGTAAATTTTTTCATGTGCTATCTTTAAATTATTCAAAATGTTATTATTCCCTTTTTGTGTCAATGTTTACTAGCTCATGAGGAATTAGTGTGGTTATTCTTTATTCTATTTGTCAAATGGACTTTTACACCTGGACTAGCGGCATATACATCCGCTTATCCTCTAATTTTGCAAAAAGAGCTGGCAACAGGGTGCCCAGTCCCAATTAATTACAACTTTAACCATTAATTCTCTTCACACTTTTGACCTGATTCATCAGTAAGCAATGACAAACAGTGAAAGACCTGCATGTGTGTAAACCAAAGAGAAAGAGGGATGATCTGCCTTGCTGGTAGAAATAACGTCCTTCATGGGAGCCGCTCTTAAAAGTCCGTTTGACAGGTAGAATACTGTTCTCACCCACTTCCATACGTTGACAATTAACAAGCACCTCTCAAAAAATACTCCTCCATGGTATGTGATTGATGGAAGGCACCCAGGATTCGGTTAGCCATGGCTTGTGTTAGCAAGGTTGGGAGGAGTATCAAATATTTTATGCAATCTCTATATGCTTTCAAAAACCTAAAAGCTCTAGCACATGACTTAATCCCTGCTTCCCTCTGCGAAGGGCCTTTCTTTTACTTTATGTTGAGTCAGTTTTCCTATTCTTGTCTTCCACAAGCAAACACTAGTGTCAACTTTGTTACAACATCCGTTATATGCAACGTATTGGACTTGTTATACTGCTTTGTGTTGACGATATCCATGAGATAAATATGTTGAAAGTTGAAGCAAATGCTGAAACTTAATTCTTCCTTTGTGTTGATTGAATACCTTTTATTAGAGACTATTGCTTTATGAGTTAACACTTATGCAAAACTGTTTGATGCTTGTCCCGAAAGTACTATTCATGAAAACGTTTAGCTTGTGTGATTCATTGTTTACTCATTATCTATTTGGTAGCAAATTATAGACCATTGACTTGGATCACTTCATTCATTTACATGTGCCTTGCAATATTATATGATCAAGATTATGATGGTAGCATGTCACCTCAAAAATTATTTTGTTTTTATCGTTTACCTACTCGAGGACGAGCAGGAACTAAGCTGGGGATGCTGATACGTCTCAAACGTATCTATAATTTTTGATGTTCCATGCTTATTTATACCAATTGCTACATGTTTTGCATCTACTTTATATCACTTTTATACATTTTTTGGGACTAACCTATTAACAAGATACCGAAGTGCCAGTTCCTATTTTCTGCTGTTTTTGTATTCCAGAAAAGCTAGTCTGGAAATATTCTCGGAATTGGACGAAACTTCACGGGGATCCCTATTTTACCAGAACACACCTGAAGGACCAAAGGAGCAGCAGAGGAGAGCCACCAGGGCCCCACATGCCACTAGGGCGCGGGTCCCCCCCTAGCGCGCCCTATGGTGGTGTGGGCCCCTCGGGGGTCGTCAGCCGCCGCCCTTTCGCCTACTTATTCCCCCCGACGCGAAAACCCTAAGTGCCTGAGCCAATATCCACGAAAAGTTCCAGAGACGCCGCCGCCGTCAACCCTAGCTCGGGAGGGTCCAGAACCTCTTCCCGGCACCCTGCCGGAGAGGGGAATCATCACCGGAGGCTTCTACATCGCCATGCCTGCCTCCGGAGTGATGCGTGAGTAGTTCATCCTTGGACTACGGGTCCATAGCAGTAGCTAGATGGTTGTCTCTCTAATTTGTGCCATCATGTTTAGATCTTGTGAGCTGCCCTACATGATCAAGATCATATTATTGTAATGCTACATGTTGTGTTTGCTGGGATCCGATGAATATTGAATACTATGTCAAGTTGATTATCAATCTATGCCCTATGTTATTTAAGATCTTGCATGCTTTCCGTTACTCGTAGATGCTTTGGCCAAGTAGATGCTTGTAACTCCAAGAGAGAGTATTTATGCTAGATAGTGGGTTCATGCCTCCGGTAATCTGGGAGAGTGACAGCAACTTCTAAGGTTGCGGATGTGCTGTTGCCACTAGGGATAACCTAGCAATGCTATGTCCACGGTCATATGTATTTGTTTACATTACGCACTTTACTTAATCTAATTATCCGTTGCTTGCAACTTAATACCAACGGGGGACTCGGATGACAACCCGGCGGTGGATTATTAGTCATAGACGCTGTTGGATGACGGTCTATGTATTATGTCGTAATGCCCAATTAAATATCATAGTAATCATCATGTCATATATATGCATTGTGATGCGCTCACTATTTGTCAATTGGCCAGTTGTAATTTGTTCACCCAACATGTTAGTTATCTTTTATGGAGAGACACCACTAGTGAACTGTGGACCCCGGTCCATTCTTTTACACTGATTAAACCACACAACTGCAAACTTTTCTTTTTCATTCCTGCAATTTAATACTCATTTCCACACCATACGTCTAATCCTTTGTTTTCAGCAAGCCGGTGAGATTGACAACATCCTGTTTCGTTGGGGCAAAGTAGTTTGATTGTGTTGTGTGCAAATTCCACGTTGGTGATCGTGTTGCGCCGAGCGAGCCACCAACAACCTTCTGAAGAGTTGCTGCTCTACTGGTTCGATAACCTGGTTTCTTTATGAGGGAAAACTTGCTGCTGAACTGCATCATACCTTCCTCTTGGGGTCTCCCGACGAACGTGTGATTCACGCCATCACCAATCCACATAGCAGGATAGATACTCTAGGCCACTCGGTGAGATTACATCAATGAGCTTGCAAGCATGTGACTAGGTCACGGGATGTAACATCACAGAGAGTAAGAATAGTAATGTCGGCAACGAGATCGAGCTAGGTATCGCGATGCCTGAGATCGAGTCTCGGACAAACTAAGTATCGCCTGGCAAAAGGTCTGAGACTTGACGTCTAAGGTTCGAACGACAAAGTTATTCGTGATGCACAGGGACTATCATAGCCATCCAGGTCTCCCTGATAGTCAATTGATCGGAGAACGGGTCTCAATCATGTCTGGAGTATTCTTGAACCGCTAGGGTGACACACTTAAGGGAGTGACGTTTAATTAGATTGGACGTAGAGAAGAAAAAAGAGAAGAACCGGAAGTGTTCGGGCACACTGGAAGTGTGGGTGATCCGACAAGTTTGGGGGCCAAAGAAATGTTTTTCGGAGTCGAAATAAATTAGATAATATGTGTTTAATATTAATTAGTGTAATTAATAATTAAATACATTTTTATTTATTTATTTTCGGATTTTAGGCTGCCCCAATTCTAAATGGGCCTAACTTGTGGAAGAAAGGCCCAAAGGGGGGGAAACTTCCCCCCAAGTGAGCCGCAGCAAGGAGGAGGCCCAGGTGGGCCACAAGGGGCCCACCTAGGGCCGGCGCACCCTCTTGGGTCGTGGCTGGTTGTGGTATTAGTCCCACACCGCCTGGCCACGGAGGGTGGCAGCCCTCCTCCACCTATATAAGGAGGTGACCATGCCTTGGAAAAATACACCAGAAATTCTCTCTCTCTTATCCGTTTTAGACGTGACTCCGCAATGGGGTTACGCACGGGTTGAGGTTTTCTCCACCATACGCACACCGCCATGCTGCTGGTTCTCTCCGGTCCAAGTCTTCTACTTCCGCTGCTCGGCTGGATCGGAGCCCGGAGGTCGCCATCTTCACCGTATGTGTGTGAAGCCCTGCGAGGCGCCCCATTTGGGCACTTGGAGGAGTTCTTCTCCACCACCTTGAGGTAGGCGCCATCATCGTCATCATCGCGACGCCTTTATCTTCGTTGCGCCAAGTTCTTCGCGACCTCGAGGTCGGCTACGTCGTCTACTTCGACAACGCTTGTTGCGGGAGCGTAATCCCCGCTAACGGTCTACAAGGGTATGTACATCGATATGCTTCGTTACAGTATATCTGCATAGTAATAGATTCTTGCTCGTTAATGGTTATCGTTGTTAGGAATTTTTTGTTTTCTGTCTACGACCCCCAACGGCCTTCCTCTCAATCCCTCCCATGATTCTTGTATATCTTTGAGGGAAAATGAGAGGAGATCTAGATCTACATTTCCACCAATCCATCTCTCCTCTAAGTGAGGGAAACCTAGTAGATCTTGATCTCGGAGTTCTTGGTGCATCTCCTCTTTGTTCTTCCTCTCTTATTCCCCCATAAGCATTTGTTGCTTTGTTCGAATTTGAGAGTGAAGGATTTGAGCACTTGTGCTCTTGCCATTTGCACTTGGTGCATCGGTCTGCTCTCCACGAGGTTTCGTGGAAGTTGAAAGTTTGTGAGCTTGTTACTCTTAGGTCTTTGGACCCTAGACGCCTTTGTGGTGGTTGAGACCTTGAGTGGTCACTTGTAGCTGTTCGGGAGCCCCAATTCGGTTGTGGGTGTGTGCCCCGGATCGTTGTTGTAAAGGCTCCAGTTTTCGCCTAGAAGGATTCTGATAGTGGAAGGTGAACCAATCCTTTGTGCTGCGGTTCATCGGAGAATAGGGTGAGCCTTTGTGGCATTGAGATCGACCTTTGTGGTGCCTCACACCTCTCCAACGAGACGTACTCCCCTAAAAAGGAGGAACTCGGGAATACATCCTCGTCTCCGCGTGCCTCGGTTATTTCTATACCCAAGCACTTTACTTATGCACTTTACATTGTGATAACCTTCGTGCTTGAAGTATTCTATATTGTTATCACTTTGTTGCTTGTCTTGCTTAGCATAAGCTGTTGGTGCACATAGGTGAGCCTAGTATATTTAGGTTGTTGGCTTGTTAATTTAAACACCTAGTTGTATTCCGCAATAATCAAGCCTAAACCGGAAAAGTTTAAATCGCCTATTCAACCCCCCCCCCCCCTCTAGGCGACATCCTTGTCCTTTCAGATGTTCCCGGCCGCCTAGTGTGGCTGGTTAGCCCGCCGAAAAACCTTAGGATTCCGTTTTATGTTGCCGCCTAAAAGGCGGACTGTACCCCTCTCAAAAAAAAATCTAAAGGTCAAAATAAATAAAATAAAATAGAGAACATCTGCCCAAGAAAAAAAAATTAGCGAATCTGATTTTGAAAATGGTCAAATAGTACAGAAAAGATCTTCCATTTGTTGACCATAGCTTCGTCAATGTTAACTGGTGTAAATTTCAGGCGTCATCCTTCATCAAGTCTGAAAGATTAAGAGTTTACAGCACACCAATTGCTTATATACATATGGGTGAATAAGATCCAAGTTGTACCAGCTAACTAAAATCACCAGATACTGATTGATTCAACTTGTTACATGCATCCTCGAGCTACACTACAATGATACATGCATACCTTGCAAAATTCACAAGGAGCTTCATCTCTGAATTATAAACTCCCGCCGGCGTCAGGTCACAAAATGTTAGTTATTGGAGGAACTTCATCAACTTCACTGCATCTTCGGGTAGAGACCGAATCGAGATGGACTGAACTCCGCCCATCAATGCTGCACTATACTAGTACCCGAAGATTGCAACATGTGATCCTCCTTCAAAATGATCACCTACAAGCTCCGTCTTGTCTCTTTAGCACTTGTAGTTGTATTAGGTGTGGATAAAATACGGGTGGTCGGACACTAATAGCGTTGGCTGCCTAAATAACGACGGGGCACCAGATGTTGTAAGGGCAACTCCAACGGCGTGACGCATCGAGTTCGCGTGCGTCGATCTGTTTGGGTCGTGCTGGACCAGACCAAAAACACGGCAAACGTAGCAACGCAAATGTGCGCCGTGTCCGTTTTGTGTCTGTGGCCTGTCCGGCGCGACCCATTCTTGGCCCAAATTTGAGTCAGGTATGCGTCTCCACGGACAGCGACGGAGCGTCCGCGTGTCCGCGTGGTGTCCGCCCCGGACTCACCTGGCAGCGACACAGGCGACGGTCGGTCTCCCCTGGCCGCTCCTTTTTAATGCTAGGGCCTGTGCGAATAGGGACGGCCATCCCCACTCCCAAGCTCCCACTCCCCCCACCTTGCTGCCCCACCGTGCTCCCCACCGGCGGCACAAACCCTAGCCACCGCGCCATGCCGATCTGGTTGACGGGCAAAGGAAAGCAAAACCACGAGGCGGGGTCATCCTCGGGCCACCGTCGCACACCATCTCCATCTCCCCGCGTCCCATTCCATTTTGCGCGCCGCGGGCGTCGAGGTGGCCGTGCGCGACCGCCACTACGTCCCCATGGGGGACTACTGGTGGTACTGGGAGCACCCGGTACCGGTGCCATGATCAGATGCTAAACTGCCTGACCACTGGCACACTTGAATCCGCAGTGGATTCTGGTGCCACCGATCCCACCCAGCGGCCACGCACGGGCCCTGGAGATCCGGCGCCGCCGCGAACACCTCATGCCGGAGTACCAAAATGACCCCGTATTCGTGGCCAGTTTCCCGTATTGGGATACTTGGTTCCGCGACGAGAACAACCTACGGCGGCAGGCGCTCTTCACACAGGCTCTCACGCCGCCCCGTGGCTATTCATCACCTACGCCTCGACGCTCTGCCCCACCTCCGGTGGTGAAGCAGGAGCACGCCATCGACGACCTAGAGGAAGACCCGTCAACACGCAAGTCCTCGAGGAGTCCAAGAGGACCCTTGCGAGGATGAAGAGCGGCGGCGGGAGAAGGTGCTCAAGGAGGTCGCCAGGGAGCAGCAGACACCATGGAGGTGGACGAGGAGCCGGCGCCACCCCTCCTTGCAGGGCTCTAACCATTCCTGGAGCTGGACTGGCCCCTTTCCCGCGCTCCCGCCGCCGCCGGAGCAGGAACATCCAGCGACGCTGGCGGCCCGTGTGCCTCCGGCCCACCTATGCAAGGCGCCAGAGTACGTCGACCTCGGCGATGACGAGGACTACAACTAGAATCCCACGGACATTTTAGTTTTTTTTAGTTATATATGTAAAAGGCCGTTTGTGACCCACCCCCCTATATATTGCCAAAGCAGCCCATATATGGACTGGTAGTAAATTTGTTAAAAACAAAACCCAAATGGGTCAAGTGCGTGGGTGCACTTGTTGGCACTTGGCAGGGCGGATAGTGCAGACAGGAGTTGTCCGTCTGGCGACCCAAATGGACGAAACGCGGACAAAATTCATGTATGTTTGGGTCGCCCCATTGGAGTTGCCCTAACCTATGTGACTTGATAGAAACAGACACACAAGGGGAGCCGACGGCTTGTGCCGGCGCCTAGGGCAGCCATTTATAGCGGTATCAGGGTGAGGAGTGCCCGCAGTCATGCCTCGCAAATGTAGGCATTGAGCGCTGAACTGTGTTAACGAATCTCGGTGTCATCATTGTGTTGTGATTGCTTGGTTCTTGGTAGATCAATTGTGCGTCTATGATGGTATCAAGAAATGATTAAAGAATTTATTGTTATACCACTATCTCAGGTTAAAGATCAATAAAGAGCAGACTGAGCTTCTCGACAGTGGCAGAGCATGCAGCAAAAGCAAGCCCGGGCCAGTAGCTAGAATGGGCCAAATCAGCACAAAATTGTGGGCCACTTCCGCTGGGCAGGCCGAAATAATGCCAGATTTTATGTGTAAGTCAAAGGGAAGGATGGGCCACGGCCCGGTATGGTTAACCTGACCCTCCGCCTATGTCTTTCAGGTCGCTCGCGCGAGCGGCTCTAGAGATGCCCCAACACTAGCCAAATAGAGCCCCATCGCATAGCTCCCCTGGTCGCTCCCGCGGCCGGCGCCGAAGGTGGTGGCCACGCCCGACCGTCGAAGGCGCCAGGTGAGGAGGGGGTGCTCCGGTGGGCTTCCCTCGCGCGGGGGTAAGATGTCAAGCGGCATGGCCAGGAGGCGCAGAGGAGGAGCTGGCGGGGTTCTCCTACACGGTCGAGGTCTTGGAGGCGGCGCAGGCCGCGTCTATGCCCAATCTGGGCCATTGGAGCTACAGCTGCAGTTTCATCTCGCGACAACCCGCTCGGGGCTGGTGTGCTCGCGACAGCGTGCAGGAGGCCCCGCTTATGTGCAGAAAGTAGAGCTTCAACGACCATGTATCCAGGCGGCGTAGGTCGCCGTGCCCCTTCTCATCTCACCCAGCCCCTCCCTGTCGCACACATCGACATCATGGCACGACATCTCCTCGACACTGCGTAGAAAGTAGACACTACGTGAGGTTCCTTGTTGCTTTCCTCCAGTGCTCGCCTTGGTTGAAGGTTGATATTTCAAAGGCGCGGTGCATGATGTCGTCGGTGAGTCCAAGAAGGTGCCTCTCTTGGGACCTGAAGGCCGGCCATCTACTTGCCACATCCTTTGGCATCAAGGGTGGATGGTTGGTCGACAAGGGAAGTTCAGTTGGAGCTGTCGGTCTCCAAAGGTGACCAGTGTTGGTTGAGACACGACGATGTTGCTCATTTTAGGACAAGCTCTTTTGTTTTGAAGATCTGATGTCAGTGGTGGCTATATTCAGACTAGCCGGGGGGTGGAGTGCGTATTATGCTCATTGTTCGCACCGAGTTGCAGTCGTTATACTTACCGTGTTGTGTGTTTTGCGAAAAAAGACCCATGAACACAACAAAACACTCTGAGTCACCACGGCTGCAAATTGAGAGCCCCTTGAAGAAAGTGACTAACACAACAACTATAGCTGAAATTATAGAGTTCTTCTCAAATAAGAAAATCACTGGCTCAATTCACAAGAAAAAGAAGCAGTCAACAAATGATGAGGCAACATCAGCTGTAGAGGTTACCAAGAATGATGCTTGAAGAAAGAAACCGACACAACAACTATAGATGAAATTTTGAGTTCTTCTAAAATAAGAAAATTACTGGCTTAATATGCAGGATGATGGATAATGATGCTTGATGATGCTACATTTGCGGTAAATATGCAAACAAAAGATCTCATAACACCAGATGTTGGTGCGAAAGTTGCACAAAACACAGAATCAAACCATTTTTTGCAGCACCTGCTATGTCTTGGTCTAGCACGTTGCAGCTAGCCCAAAATAGGTGAATATAGGGACTTAACAACGTATTTGACAAGTGGACCCATACTTGTATACTGTATTTCCGTTACAAATTCGACAATTTTAAAACAGCATTAGGGTAGAAAATAGAGATTTGACACACACAAAAAATTTAAGCATCAATTAAACATCATATAGCATAAACATAACACACAACATATATTACATCTGACCATAAACTCATGGTACATACAAAACTAGAACGATACCCCTAGTGTTGCAGAGAGTACCTCTTAAAAAATTCGCATGAAATCTGTAGTTGACTATAGAAATATGCAAGCAAAAAAGTTCAATTGTTTGGCGAAACTAATTTCGATATTCCCCTAACACATGACTCAATTTTGTTATCATATAGGGGATGGTGTGATCTTATTATTCGAATGGTAAAACAAAGAATGACATGAAAATTAATGGCTAAATAATGAATGTTAGTGTGATGACATGGAAAATTGGTTGGCTAAAAGAGCAAGTAATGTGAATAATTTGCATGTTGAGATAGAAACATTAATTGCAGTTAGTGGGATTTTACTTTATAATAAGCATACATAGACACATAGATAGATATGAAGTTTTCAGATTATAAGTTAAAATACGTTCACTGAACCCAACCGTGTGGGCCGAGGACCACGCAGTGGCGTGGTGGTTGAGTGAGCAGTGGCTCACCAGCCCATCCCGGGTTCGACTCCAGGAGGGAGCGAATTCCTGGATGTCTCACGGGGGTTTTTGCAGCCAGACACTGGCTGTTCTCAGGAGCTCTACTGCCTCACGTCTATGTGCCACAGGCGAGATCGACGTGCCGTCGGTCACCGAAGCACTGGTCTTCGGCCAAGTCTCTTAGGACGTAGTTCTGGGTTATAGGGTGTAGGTCTAGTTTAGACACATAGGTGGGGTGTGTGTGCGTGCGTGTGGTGTGTGTCCTGTGTGTCCGAACAGGTACTACAACTTGTAATCCCAGAGAGGCACTCAAAAAAAAAACCGTGTGGGCCTGTGACTCTGTGTACGCTCTACCTTTACCGTACAACTCGAGTCCTAGTTAAAAAGAGACTCCAGTCTTGTTCATATCCCAGCTTCCGGCCACAACCCTCACCTCCACCGGCCATGCCGCGGCCGCTGTCGGCGCTGTCAGACGAGCATCTCGAGGAGATCCTCCTTCGCCTTCCGCCAGACGATCCCGGCCGGATGCCTCTTCCGCGCCGCCCTCGTCTGCAAACCTCTAGTGCAGCCGCGTCACCGGGACGCTCCGCCTTCCCCCACAACTACCGCGAGGTTCACGGGGCACCTCCCTTGATGTGATTCTTTTAGAACAACGAGAAAGTCGGCTACTGGTTTGCTCCGTTGTCCCCCAGCTTCCCCTTTTTTCAATCTGAGATAGGATAGGCACCGAGGCTGCTCTCTACGACCGGGACTTGGCTTCAGTGACTTTGCTTATCAAAGTCACCGTGAGACTTAGGCCACACATATCCGTCTGATCTTGATCCAACAGATAGGAACGAGTAAGGCAAAATTCAAATTTCTCAGCAATATTTGAAAAAAGTTCATCGAATTTGGATATGCGGTTTGTGAGCAAACAACATTTTAAGTTCTCTACCAAATTTTGAACTCCAAATTTAAACTACCCATAAAAAATCCAGTAAATCAAATCTATTGCGTTACGAATTCTGGGAAAGTTTAATTGAATTTGGACATACGATTTGTGAATAAACAAGATTTAAGTTTGAGTGGTTTTAACCTTACTAGCTAATTGCCCGTGCATTGCAGCGGGAGAGAACAAAATATTCTCATGAAGTCGCGTAAAGTAGGTTCTGATTGGTATAGGAGGAGACAAAAATGACCAAACCAAAAATTATGGTTGATAGTTGCTACAAAAATATGATTTCAGTATCATAATTTGTTCCTTTCGTTTCCCTCCAAAACTGAGATCACGGATGACTTTGGATAACTATTATTGAGATTTTGACAGGCCAACCCAGTCCACATGCAATCAAACATGTTCACAATCAAACTGCCTAGGTTATAGATACCCGGAGACTGCACTCTTACATTACATTCCTTTGATAATCACGGACCGGCATTGCCATGAATCCTAAATTCAAATTTGAGGTTGTTGCTTTCCACTCGCTATCTCCTCTGTCGTCTGTACCTAACGGACCTCAATTCCAGCGGCTGGAGGTGGCGACCTCGCCATAGGCAGCTGCGAAATCGGGGATTACCTGTAATCGTGAACTTGGTGAGGTCCTTCTTCTTGTTCATGTCGCAGCTGCGGGGCAGAGCGACCACTGAGGAGTTGGTGGTGATAGCGCGGGCGGCGTGGCGGCGTTGGGGGCTTCGTCGGCTACAGTGGTGACGTGGTAGCGTTGGGGTCCCAGCTTTTGAGGGCATAGGCGGCAGCAGCAGAAGGGTCGGGGCAGGATCTAGGACGCGCTGATGGCGGGCGACGACGCTAGAGAGCGTGTGGTTTTCGGGAGATAATTACGGTATGTGGTGGTAGGCTGGGAGCGATGAACGGAACGCGACGACAGGACACGAGGGAGTGAGGCCGAAAACCGGCATAGAAATAATTAGTGGCATATAATTATTGGTTTGTGAGACAGTATTGGTAGGTTTCGCTCTATGCAATCTTCCGTTGATTGGAATTCAGCCTGTAATTAGTGACATTTAATAATTACAGACAATTTTGGTAGGTTTCGCTCCATGCAATCTTTTGATTGACTTGTACGTTTTAATGTTGATTGGCTAGATTAGGCAGATAGATTAGGGGCAGTTGACTGACGCGTGTAATAATTGCGTGTAATAAAGAGTTTCCTTAGCGAGATTTGATTTGGCCGGAGCGGGAAAAAGAAAAAACCGTGAGGATTGACGAAGGAAACATGGGTGGAAAAAAAAAACAAAGCGAGAGGCTTGACGAAGGGACACTTCGTGCTTTTTAGATATAATAATAAAATAATATAGTATATATATTATATATATATATATAGAGATTTATTATCCGTTGGATCAAAATTGGATTCCTATACGTTGAATCAAAATTGGATGGTAGATACATGGCTTAAGTCTCACGGTGACTTTGACAAGCAAAGTCACTTAAGCTGAGTCCCTACAACCGAGGCCAGGAGGACAAGAGGGATACAATACTTCCTTTTTGGGAGAACTGGATACGGTATTTTTTTTTTGGAGAACTGGATACGGTACTAAGTATGGGCCCACATGTCAGAAACTGGAAAGCGCGTCTGGATCGATCCATTTGTCATAGCCTACTTTACACTTGTCCTACACCGGCAGATTCAGACTAGACATTAAACAACACATGACCTGAAGCTAATCAGTCTACCATATACAGCTGATCCCGGAAATTCAGTAAATTTTGAGATTAATACATCTATGCCAAGGCTACATATAGGATAATCATGTTGTCCAACCAATCTTGCCTATTTCAGTGTTTGTTTGACCTACTTTTTTGCTACCATCTCCCTTGAAGCCATCCAGGTAGCAAGATCCATGGCCTCCTTGAGCCCAGAAGTATCATTTCCCTGCATTGCAGAATATTCAGATTCTCTCAAGTAATGACAATAAATTAGTAGGCTTTGACCAAAAACACCTGTCAGAAAGGCTCACCTGGCCCTGGGCAAGACCATTCTTGCCGCCACCTCCTCTTCCCCTGAGCGGTGTGATTGAACGCCTAAGCCAATCCAACACCTCCAAGCCGTTGGGTGCTTCGGGTGGTACACCGGCATAAACAACAGCCTTGTTTGATGCCACATCCATGCTGAATAACATTATCGGCAAACGGTTCATGCATTTGATGACTGCTTCACGGAGAGCGGTGGCGTCGAGACCCACGTCGACACGGGCAACACAGAAGGGTTGTCCTGCAGAAAGAGCGACTTCTGCAGCTTCCATCGCAGCCTTGACAGCCTTTTGGACGTTTTCTTGGCCAATTTTCTTCTTCGCCTTTCTAATTTGCTCCTGCTGATACATGCAATTGAAATGATCAACTTTTTGTAATTTAACTATGAAAAAATACCGGATGTCATATCTCTCTGAGAAGATGTGAAAACACATGAAGAGAAACATTTACATACCTCCAACTCCTTTTTTCTTAATTCAGTTTTTCTTGTAGCAGGAATAACAGCTGCATCCAGTGTACTCTTGATGGATCCAATTTTCTGATAAATAAACATCGCCATTTACAAGTAGCTCACACTAGGAAGATACACACGCAAAAGGAAGAAGAGCAAGGTACCTTTTCCAATGTGACTTCATCCAGTTTAGATGCGTCAGTGATATCAGCATCAATAGATGATGCCGACTCCATATCCTGGGAGGCACATTCAGCGGTTGTCCTCTGATCCTGCAAGAATTATTTTAATAACAAAATCAGAACCAAGTATAACAAATAGAAATCTTCCTAATCGATTGAAGCATTTAGTAAGCATATAAGAGATGCTAAGTTTAGCTAATTACAACAATATTGGACAACAAGAACAAGAATAATACTTGGATAACATAAAAACCACAAGGGATGAATGAAGTTTTATATTTAAGGAGGATAAAATACAACCTTTTTTGACATAGTAGGATGAAATACAACCTTGTTGCGAGCATTCCTAGACTTCTGCCTTGCTTCTTGCATGCAGACATTAAAACCATCACGGTCAACAGTCAGCCCAAGATCAACTGCCATGATCTACAAGATGGGAAACAATAATGATATAAGAAAACGGACAATAAAAGCTCTATCAAATTTAGCGACATAAATATGAAAATCATAATACTGCCAAATTAATTTGATTAAATTTACTGATGAAAACGTGAAGAACAAACCTCGGTCAAATCTATTGGATAACCGTAGTGATGGAAATAGAATTAGGGATGATTGACCACACGATGGTGGGTTTCTGTATTCTCATATATATAGGTAATTACATGGAAACAGAAGATTACAAATCCTAACCATAATGGCTGATTATATGCAAGAGATCAAGCACAAGTATGGCAGGAACAAACTGAATCTCTAGCCCTATTCGGTTTGCCTAACATCCCCCCGCAGTCGCAACGGGAGATTCACGGACGCTGAGACTGGATCGGAAGTCCAAGAATAGCGGTGATGGCAGTCCTTTGGTGGAGATGTCCGCGAATTGTCGGGCAGAAGGCACATGAAGAACTCGGATGTGTCCAAGCGCCACACGATCTCGAACAAAATGTAGGTCGATTTCGATGTGTTTGGTGCGCTGGTGTTGAACCGGATTCGTGGACATGTAGACGGCGCTCACGTTGTCGCAGAAGACAACGGTAGCAGTCTGGAGAGGTCGGTGAAGCTCATGGAGAAGTTGGCGGAGCCAACTGGCTTCAGCAACGCCATTGGCGACAGCGCGGTACTCGGCCTCGGCACTGGAGCGAGAAACGGTGTGCTACCGTTTGGACGACCAGGAGACAAGGTTGTCTCCAAGAAAGACGCAGTATCCAGAGGTGGAACGCCGAGTGTCAGGACAGCCAGCCCAGTCAGCATCGGTGTAGGCCACAAGACGATCCGTATGGGACAGTGTCAGCTGAAGGCCATGGTGAAGTGTACCCTTGACGTAGAGAAGGACACGCTTGACCAGCGACATGTGTTGCTCGCGAGGGTCGTGCATGTGGAGGCAGATCTGCTGCACGGCGTAGGCGATGTCCGGGTGTGTAAACGTCAGGTACTGAAGAGCACCGGCAAGACTGCGGTATGCCGAAGGATCATCAACCGGAGGACCAGCCGTGGCGGCTAGCTTGGGAGCAGTGTCGACCGGTGTCGAGGCAGGATGGCAGGAGCTCATGCCAGCACGCTCGAGAATCTCGAGAGCGTCCTGAGTCTGGGAGAGGAACATCCCATGAGTGTCACGTCGAACGGCGAGGCCGAGGAAGTGATGCAGCTCACCCAAGTCGGTCATGGCGAACTCGGCGCTGAGGGCGGCGATGACGCGCTCGAGAAGAGTGGAGGACGAAGCTGTCAAGATGATGTCGTCGACGTAGAGGAGGAGGTATGCCGTGCCGAAGGAGCCCTGAAGGATGAAGAGCGACGTGTCCGACTTGGAGCAGGTGAAGCCGAACTTGGTGACGAAGGTGGCGAACCGATGGTACCACGTGCGAGGGGCTTGCTTCAAGCCGTAGAGAGCGCGATTAAGGCGGCACACATGGTTGGGTCGGGTTGAGTCAACAAACCCGGTGGGCTGCGAGCAAAACACCACCTCGGAGAGCTCCCCATGGAGAAAAGCGTTCTTGACGTCGAGTTGCCGAATTTTCCAGTTGGAGGAGAGCGCGACGGAGAGAATGCAGCGGATGGTAGCCGGTTTAACCACCGGGCTAAAAGTCTCGTCGAAGTCGATACCGTGCTCTTGAGAGAAACCGCGCAATACCCAGCGGGCTTTGTAGCGGTCGAGAGTGCCGTCGGGCTTGAGCTTGTGGCGGAAGACCCATTTGCCGGAGACGACATTCGCATTAGCCGGCGGAGACACAAGATCCCATGTGTTGTTGGCGAGAAGAGCGCCGTACTCGTCGGTCATCGCGGCGAGCCAGTGGGGATCCGTGAGAGCACCCGAACGGACTTGGGTAGGGGGGAAGGAGTCGGTGCAGTCCCGACGTTGAGGTTGAGGCGCTCGCGGGGACCGATGATCTTGCCGGCTTGGCGTCGTGTCAGCATCCGATGGCAAGGAGCAACGGGAGGCAGCGAACACGGCGGTGTCGGTGTCAGGGACGAGGACGCTGTGGATGGAGCCGGCGAGGGAGCCGGCGAGGCGACTGGAGAGGCAGCCGGTGAAGGGGCCGGTGAGGCAGCCGGCGAGGGGGCCGGCGAGGAAGCCGGCGAGGAGGCCGGCGAGGCAGCCGGGGAGGGAACCGGCGAGGCAGCCGGCGAGGAAGCCGGCGAGGGAGCGATGGGCGTCGAGGCGCGAGGCGTCGAAGCGCGAGGCGTCCGTCTGGCCCAGTGGGCCAATGTGCGCGACGATGACGGAGTCGGCGTGGAGACCGGAGGCGGCGCGGCATGGCGCGGCCCAACATGCATGGGGTGCACGGGAACCGGATCGAATACGTCGATCGGATCGACGTCCAGGGGCGTCGTCGAGGCGTTCTGCTGCATATTAGAGACAGAAAAATTCGGAGCAAAGGGAAACCGACTTTCATAAAAAATCACATGACGGGAGATGATAATACGTCGAGTTTCGAGATCCATGCAGCGGAAACCACGATGATTAGAGGGGTACCCGAGAAAAATGCATGCGACCGATCTATGGGAGAGTTTGTTAGACATGGTGGATGCAATGTTTGGGTAGCATAAGCAACCAAAAGTACGGAGGAGGGTGTAGTCCGGTGCTTTGCTATAGAGAGCGAAGAAGGGGGAGGGTGCCGCAAGGGCTTTGGTGGGTAGTCTATTGAGGAGATAGGTGGCGGTGTGAAGGGCTTCGACCCAAAATTTTGGAGGCATGCTTGCTTGAAATAACAATGTTCGAACTACGTCATTTGTGGTACGGATTATGCGTTCAGCTTTACCGTTTTGGGGAGAGGTGTATGGACACGAGAAGCGGAGAAGGATCCCGTGTTGGGCGGAGAGGTCCTGAAGTGCGTGATTGTCAAACTCACGCCCGTTGTCGCACTGAATGGCTTGTAGAGAGAGAGAGAGAACTGTGTGGCAACATAAGCACGAAAGTTAGACAAGATGGCAAACACTTCGGATTTTTGGCGCAGCGGATACGTCCATAAGTAATGAGTAAAATCATCCAAAACAACTAGATAATATTTGTAGCCAGATACATTCTCAATAGGGGAAGTCCACAAATCACAATGGATTAACTCGAAGGGTCTATGAGTACGAGTGGTAGACGCAGAAAAAGGTAAACGAACATGACAGCCAAGTTGACAAGCATGGCATAAACTATGGTCCTTGTGCGCATTATTGAGTGGTAATGAAGATGACGAGGCGAGGCGCCGAAGAGCGTCGTGACCGGGATGGCCGAGGCGCCGGTGCCAAAGGGTGGAGTCGTCGGTGGCGGCGGTGAGAGCACGCGGCAAGGAGGTGAGCGGATAGAGGTCACCCGAACTACTGCACCTGAGAATCACGCTCCCTATCCTGAGATTCTTCACAGAAAAACCCCAAGGGTCAAATTCGACTGAACAATGGTTGTCAGTAGTAAATTGATGAACAGAGATTAAATTTTTAACAATGCGAGGAGTGACAAAAACATCACGAAGAGTAAGGCGAGGATTGGTAGAAAGATGAAGGGTGCCAGAGTGGGTGACAGGGATAGACGATCCATCACCAACGACGACATGTCGGTGAGGAGGTGTGGAACAGAGGGAGTTGAGATTACCAGCGTCCGAAGACATGTGAGCGGAGGCTCCGGTGTCCATGTGCCATGCCGGGGGCGCCTGGAGGCTCATGGTGTTGAAGTAGCTCGCGAGGGCGGATGGATCCCATGTCGGTGTCGAGGAGGGGCCCTGGCCGTAGGAGGGGTAGCCGTCGTAGGTGTACGTCGCGTGGGGAGGAGTCGGCGACAGAGCGGGCAACGCCATGTAGCCCTGGGCAGGAGGGCGATGCAGCGGAGCCGGAGGACGTGGGGCCGGGCCGAGGAGGCTGACAGCAGGCCCGGCGGAGCCGTACCCAGCATGTTGGTGGACGTGCGCGCCGTGACCCGCCATGGGGTACATGTGGATGGCGCCGGTCCAGGGGTTCTACATGTTGGGGAAGGACGGGGCGGAGGGGGCGCCGCCACCCCAAGTCTTCTTCTTCGTCCCTTGTAGGCGCCGGAGCCGTAGCCGGTGGGGGCGCCGAAGGTAGCGGGGTGCGGTGGTGTAGGCGCGGGTGCCGCGCGTGGGCCACGGTGGCGGGGGCGGAGTAGAATACCGCGGGCGACGATGAGCTCGTGGAGGAGGGCCGGAGTTCCTGGAGAAGAAGCATGTTGCGAAATTCTAGGAAGGTAGGGAACGGCTTGAGGAGAGGAGCGAGGTTGCCGATGTCGCGGTAGTGGTCGTGCAGACCCTTGATGGTGTTCCACACCAGGGCGTTGTCGGAGACCGGGGCGTCGACGTCAGCGAGGGCGTCGGCGACGGACTTCTGCTCGAGGCAGTAGGCGGTGACGGTCTTGTCGCCCTGCGTGATGTTGCGGAACTTCTGCCCGAGGTAGCCGGCACGGGCCTGTTGGTTGTCGCGGAAGAGGGACATGATGGCGGCGAAGACAGCGGCGGCCGTGGGTCCGGCCGTCATCACCATGTCGGCGATGTCGGGTTGGATGGAGCCGTACAACCACCGGAAGGACGGTGGAGTCCATGCGCAGCCACTCGGCGTCGGCGGAGAGAGAGGCCAGATCAAGGTGATCGGCAAGGGCGAATTGGGTGACGGCGATGTTGAGGAAGTGCCGCCACTTGGTGAAATTGGAGGCCTTGAGGTCGAGGGTGACGGGGATGAGACCTTTGATGTTCTGGATGGCGGTGGCTTGAGCCCAGAGGGCGGCGTGGGGGTGGAGGAGGGGTGCGACGGCGGCCATGGGGGCGGCGGCGACGGCTGTAGGTGGAGGAGAGGGGGCACGCCTGGGAACCCTAGGGCGGCGGCGGTAGTGGAGGGGGAGATAGGAGAATCGCTTGGCTGATACCATGATGGAAATAGAATTAGGGATGATTGACCAAACGATGGTGGGTTTCTGTATTCTCATATATATAGGCAATTACATGGAAACAGAAGATTACAAATCCTAACCATAATGGCTGATTATATGCAAGAGATCAAGCACAAGTATGGCAGGAACAAACCGAATCTCTAGCCCTATTCGGTTTGCCTAACACGTAGGTGTCCCACAGAACAAATGCATCCTGAAAGAACAAATAACGGTTGCAAGACATGAAAGATAGCCATATAAGCTAGAACAAATCTTCAATAGCATGTAAGGGAACATTGATAAACATAATTGAAGTACAATCATCTAATGAAAAAAAATCAAGTAACGCAATGATGATTTGCAAAACAAAAGAAAACTTGCCTGGCCACTAAGTACAGCCCCGCCATTCACCCTGACAGCTTCTGCGGCTTTCTTAAATCTCTCATGTCCCTGAAAATTACACCAACAGCACAATCGTTTAACTGGCTGAACAACAATGAGTAAAGACAATATATTATGATGGTTCAAAGAATAAACCGGTTATCTAGACTTAAACTGTAAGCTTTCTTAGCCTCATTTTCTACATAAGAAACACGACAACAAGGCGCCTAGGGGGAACAACCCTTAGAATATAAGCATGGACATGTGAAACCAAATAACTTAGATAATGTTCATTTCATATAGAGGTGAGACAATTCGTGGATGGTAATTACTCTGATTGAAGTTTGATAAGCTGTTTTAATCCAATCCAGCTGTTCAAGATTGAAACTATTATCCTCGATGTTCCAATTTAATGTTTTGCCTCAAAACAAGACACTGCCTGGTTACTCAGCACAACACATGAATCTACATATGAATCATGTAGCAGTATCACACCAGCAAAACAGTGGTAAAGAGAATACAAGGTCTCAAGTGGGCTAGAGCCACTAGCAACAACAAAAGTTTAGGTTATCTCATAACAAACTAACTAAATTACTTTGAGACTAGCACATATTCAAAAGGATAAAGTGCTTTTCTAAAACACAAGAAGGATAAAGTATGAAATGGACCAAACTGATGTCACTGTTATGCAGATGCTCTTGGCAACCAATATTACCTTTACTAGGTTTTTCCCAAACTTTTTCTCTTCGTCTTTAATTATATCTTTTATCTTCTTTTCATTGTCCTTCAGCTCAGGAAATTCATCCCCCATTACTTGGACAAAATCATCTACAAGCCTGTATAAACAAGGTAAAAAATGGTAAATCAAATGCGAGAACAAGGGAGGGGAGAAGGATGCTGGTCATCGGAAATATATAGAATAAACAAGACTTGAACAAGTTCGGTTTCGAACACCAATCTGGAACGGCGACCATAATGGATTTCATAAGTATATGTTCAAATAGCAAATATGGACCAAAGCTTGATAGATCATTAGATGTATTCAGTAATTTATTGGTCCATATGCACTTTAGCGCAGCATAAGTAACAAACATGAAATAAAAAACAGAGTGGGTGGTGTATCTGTACATACGCGTGTATCTAATATATGCACTTTTCACCATCTATTAATTATCTCTACAATCATTCTCATAAGCCTTACACTATTTTATAGCATTCTGTGCAAAATAAAGTTATGCAGATATCGGTGTATGGAATATAATACATGAAGGTTACTATTCTTACTCGAAAAGAAAATTTTGCTCTATCATCAACTTTTGGCGACCAAAGTAAACAGCCCGCCTAAGTATACGCCTTAGGACATATTCTCTTCCCTCATTTCCTGCAGAATAACTTATCTTAGACAAAGAAACACCATTTATAACCAAAAAAAGTGGAGCAGTTAAACCAACCAAAACAGTATGAACTCACCAGGTTGAGAACCATCCGCGATAGCAAAAGAAAGGGTTCTTATGTGATCTGCAACAACCCTATATGCTGTATCAACTTTCCCAACATCATTGGAGCCGAGTTTACCAGAGTATGATCCGATTCCAACGCCAACCCACTATGCATATCAAATTAACAATTGTTAACAAATTATACTGTAGCAGATTACTGTTATACAAGTATAAAAGAAGCAGCAAGCGTGCATCTGGACAAAGTACCTTGTGGATGGCCTTAAATAATGGCATGAATATATCTGTATCGTAATTGCTCATTTTATTCTGGAGGATGGAAGTTAAACGCTCAAAGCCCATTCCAGTGTCAACATTTGCTGGCAATGATCTCAAAGAACCATCTGAATCCCTATTGAACTGGGTATTAAAAAAGCCAATAGGTCAGTACATAGAAAATATAAATAAGAAAAACGCGTGTCACAAAAACGGTGCATTGGAAACGGAATTAAAGATCAACAATCTAAACAAAATTGAGTTTTGAGAAATAGCATGTTAACCTGAATGAACACGAGATTCCAGATCTCAATACATGTAGGATCATCTTTATTCACTAACAAAGCCGCGTCCCGGTTGCCGATCCGATCAAAATGGATCTCTGTGCAAGGCCCACAAGGACCTGTTTCACCCATCTCCAGAAGTTATCCTGATTAAAGAATACACATTGCATTAAGAAAGTAAAAAATTACAAGTCAAAAATATTCAGGAGATTTGACCAAGAAACCAAGCACATTCAGTAGTATACCTTGCAACCGAAAGGCAGAACTCTTTCCTCAGGCAGATACTTCAACCATATATCTCTTGACTGGTTATCGGCCTTGATACCAGATTTCTCATCACCACCAAAATATGTTGCATAAAATCGATCAGCGGGCAATTTGTACACCTGTACATATGAAATAGCAACTTATTCTGATGCTTTTTCATTTTTTTATCAATTTCGAAAACCATGACTTGGTGGCTTATAATAGAACTAGTGTTACACTTCTACTTGGGTCATTCTGTTCATATATGCGCCAGTATGCGACAAGTGAATTGAATTTTCTCCTCCGTATATCATGAACTAGCCCTAACTTGCCAGACAGCCGAAACATTCACTTATGAAAAGAAGTTATTGGAATCTTATTCCTGTGATGGGAATATATCAAAGTTTTAAATAGCGGGCTAAGCTATTTAGCGGCAACCTACGAAAAAAGCTAAATCGCCGCTATAGCGCGCTATTTAACGGTTTTTGTACCTTTTAGCACGCTAATGCACTTAGCGGCACAATGCAGAAAACGCTATAGCGCGCTATAGCGAACTGCTATTTAAAACTTTGGAATATATACCTGGGTGAGGAGCTCCCACGCATACCCGATGGCCTCCTCCTTGAAGTAGTCCCGAAGGACCAGTTCCCGAGCATCTCGAATAAGGTGTGGTGGTATGTGTCTTTTCCCACGTCGTCGAGGTCATTGTGCTTGCCGACGGCGCGGATGCACTTCTGGGAGTTGCAGGCGCGGCGCAGGCGGCCGAGCGGCGAGTCAGAGGCCGCAGCACCCAGGAAGACCCGCTTGAACTGGTTTATCCCGGCGTTGGCGAAGAGCAGCGTGGGGTCGTCCATTGGCACCACAGGACTCGACGGCCATGGAGTGTGCGACTTGGACTCGAAGAAGTCCAGGAAGGCCTTCCGGACCCTGCTGGACGGCCACTCCTCCATCTAGGATGCTGGGAAGCTGTAACACAACCAAGTTTTTTTTGAGTGAGATATACTAGCAAACAGTATAAGGCAAAGAGTAAAACGCCCCTAGAGTCTATCAAGTTGCAGAGTTGGAACGGATTGGTCATCTACTGGGAAAATGCTAACTATTGGTCACTAAGTTGTGTCAATGTTGAACGTTAGTCATTCCGTCCCTTCCACCTTTAAAATGCTGACGTGGACAATGTTTTTTACAAAAAAGACCTTAACCTTCTATTTATTCTTATTACTCGGTCCCTTTCTATTTCTTCGCAACAACACCTTCGATCTTTGCTCTGTCCGTCCACGGAACCAAAGAATCCTCTGCTTCTCCTCCTCCTCCACTTTGTTCTGTCCGTCCACGGAATCTCTCTCCGGCCATGGCGCGGATTGTTCAGAACGCCGAACGCGACGCGGCGCCGCCGGACCCGCCGCCCGTGCGCCGCGCTGGCCATCGCCGTGTCCCTGCTCGCCCTGGCCAGCGTCCTGCTGCCGCTCCTGGGCTCTGCCCCCGATCGGTGCCGGAGCAGGGTGGACGGCGCGCCGGTGGGCACGGCCGTGGCGGCGGCGCTCTGCCTCGGCGTGGTGCACCCATGTCGAGCGGGATCGGCGGCGGCGCCTTCATCGTCGTCCGGGAAGCGGGCTCCGGCGAGGCCGTCGCCTTCGACGCGCGGGAGACCGCGCCGGTACGCGGCCACGCGCGGGAGCTCGACGCGTGCGCGCGCAGGTCTACGCTGCCGGGGATGCCGTTCCGGCACACCTGCACGGCGCCCTTCTCCTCCCGTCGTCTTCTCCTCGTTATTATACGGCTCTCCGTTGACAACCACCATCGCCTTCTTCTCGCCGGCGACGAGCATGTGGTCCCGAGAAGGCGGACGCCGACTGGCCCTGCGCTGACCCCCATCCTAAAGTCCGAGTTGCTGTTATTACTTTCGGTTGTCCACGGCGAGGCAGCTCTGTACCCTGCCGTTTTTGTAGGCGTCGCCGGTATGGCCATGTACCCAGAAGTTTGTATCGGCGCCGGGACCAGCATGTAATCGTATTCGTACGACTGAAGACCGTACGGGCGTGTCCGGGTACGCAATGACGGGCTCGTGCCTCTGTGAGCTGTGCGAGAAGATCGAACGTGTTGTTGCGAAGAAATAGAAAAGTACGAGTAATAAGAATAAATAGAAGGTTAAGGTCTTTTTTGTAAAAAAAACATTGGCCACGTCAGCATTTTAACGGTGGAAGTGACGGAATGACTAACGTTCAACATTGACACAACTTAGTGACCAATAGTTAGCATTTTTCCAGTAGGTGACCAATTCGCTCCAACTCCGCAACTTGATAGACTCCAGGGGCGTTTTACTCTAAGGCAAATATAGAAATTTGTTTGTCAAAACAGCCTATTAAGTAGGAGTACTACATATATATGTCCAGAGCAGACAGTATAAGTGAACTTTGTAACAACATAACAAAAGACTAGCTGCCTCCTGTCGTGCTAAAGCTAGTACACCAACGGCTGATAGCACTACAACATTGTTCTCCGCACTGAAAACAAAGTTTGATATTTTTCACTAACCTTCGGTGGTTTCAGCTAATAAGTTCGGGTCAGGAAACTACAACTAAACACTGCAATTCAGTTGCAGACAAAGGGCAGTTTCGCTAACCAATCGGGCCCTCAGCGCAGCGCACCTACAGAGACGGCAACGGCGCTGGACACGACCTAGATGAACAGCCGCCAAGAAGATACGGACGCATCGGCCACATACAACCTCGCAACCTAGGATGCCGGGATGGTTCGACTAATCGAAACTCAGCTGAGGGTACAATGGAATTAAAATTCAGAGAAGACGGAAGCGAGCCAGCAAACACAGCAGATGAACGGAGTATGAGAGCAACTCGGGTAGGAAGTAGGAACGGGGAGAAGTGGAGATGGTAGGAGGGAGAGGGAGGGGAAACTGACCTGCACAGTGCAGCGGCGGACGGCGGCTGGATATTTTCTCCAGTGCGGCGGCGCTCCTCGGTGTGGTGAAACGAGAGGAAGCACGGAGCTGGTTCGTATGTATCGATCCAGGGTTCAGGGAGTTGGTGTCCGACTAGGTTTTGGTGATCGATTCTAATTAGAATTTAAAACCAACAGCTACACGTAGAAACAGACGCACAGCAGCTGACGTTCTTCAGGCGAAATTGCTTTGCATACAATGTTTTCTGTCCGATTCCGGCCGGTTCTTGCCGCCACCACGACTTCTCGGTCGCCCCGGCCCCGCTGCTACCTCTCCGCTTATTCCCGCTGCTTACGACGTCCGCCGCAACCCCGCGACCACTGCCTCATGCACAAGTCCGTGACATTCGCGCGGAGACACACGTCGCCGGCACCGCAAGAACGCCAAGACATTGGCGGAAGCCATTGCGTTGTTCCAGCGGAAGGCGGCGAAGAAGAAGGCTACCAAAGGCAATGTCGTCCGCCTCGCTAACTAGCCGGCCCGCGTCGCCAGATGCCTCGTCGGGCGCCTCTTCTACGACGACGGTAGCTCTTCCTCTGACCCCTATGTTGTCTTCTGACAGGTACTACCGCCCCTGCCCCAAAGATGAAAAGGGGAAGCGCAAGGCGCTGAAGTGATCATCTCGTACGTCTGACTATATGTCTAAACTTGTGATGCTTTGCTGAACTTGTTTGATGCATGAAGAACTTGTGTGGTTTTATTGTTTTAACTACTCCCTCCGTTCCAAAATAGATGACTTTCATTTGTCTACATACGGATGTATGTAGACATCTTTTAGTGTGTACATACATCTATATGTAGATATATGTAAGTCAAGTAATTTGAAACGGAGAGAGTAGATGTGAATTTGTCCGACGACGAAATTGTGCTATCATTTGTGATTTTGTTCGGCGATTTTTTATGATCTACGTTGCATGTGATTGTATGGATTTGAAGGGAGCGAACATTTAAGGGGTGGCCGACTCTTGTCCGCGGACACGTCCGAACGTTTCCGGGGACATATAGAGATTTAAATTAGACAATTCCATCGGAGATTCTTTAGGTGGTTTTTCCTCTGCTTCCTAACAGTGACTGGAATGTTATGAAGTTGGCGTTGACGTGCTTCGCGATGACGGCGGCGCTCCTGCAAGTAGGATCTTCGGATCCGGCGATCGGCGACTTCCCGCCTGCCATGGGGCTGGCTCCAATCCAAGGCTTGTTGCGTAGCGGCGGCAGCGGCGCGCCACCGACGGCTCCTGTTCGTCGCCTGCGTCGGGTTTCTAGCGGGACCTATCTATAATTTCCTTTGTTTGCTGGATCTTTCTGTAAGAACGAAGCTGTAATGTCTTCTTCTCTTAGCAAAAAAAAAAAAAACAGTGACTCGAATGTCAAGTTTTGGAAAATCTGCAAGTATTTGAAGTGGTGGCCGATGTAGGTGTGGATTGGGTATTCTTGTGTATATTTCTTACTAACCTTTCTTTTCTGCCGGGCAGATTTCCACATTACTGAAAATAAAAATTTACAAATGGAAAAAAACTGTTTCTATCCTACAAAACTGTGTAGCATAAAACCGCCCGGCAAAATAATAAGTACTTACATAAAACAATATTTTTTTCAAGTACATAGTTAAAACGATGTAGTAACGTACGTTATGTAGCACAAATTAAGAACTGATTTTTTGAGCGATTCATTTTTATTAATTTATTTATATTTTTATTTTATGGGTTCTCTTCTTTTTCATCTGCCAGGCGCCCAGGCGATGATGACGGAAGGAAAGGATCAGACAGGCCCAACAAGTCGACCCTAGCAGCCATCAAGTCAATAAAACGAATGGGCCTACTATTTTCTTATTAGAGTTGGGCCTACTGGTACAACTACTTTGTTTTTTCGCAGTAGCAGCTCTTTCGACTACCACCACGACTTATTTGACGGTGACAAAAGCGTACACGAACTGTCCAACAAAATGGCAGACACTTTTTGGGCCTAGAACCGGCCTACACTACACTACCCCATCACGCTTGCCCTACTTCAACAGCTCAATTTCCCGCTAAGAACACTCGCTCACAGCCAACCCACTCCATCCTGTTCCTGTCGTAGTACGCTAATCAAGCAGCCGCTTTAACCTTTTCGCCAGTCAGTCAGAATCATCAGAAAGTCAGAGCAGGCAGGCAGGCATGGCAGGCCCAATGAACAGGGTGTGATGCAAAAGATCACTCTTTTTTTTTTATATACATATGTTTGTCGATCGATTAAGACGAAATCAAAGCGGGACAAACAGCTAGCGTGAGTTTTGTCCATGATGGATGGGGGAAGAACGAGAAGGTCGTTTGTCCAGTTCATCCGGTGGGCATCTTGTTGTTGCGTTGCCTCTGGTTCAGGGTCAGAGTCAGTGTCATAGACAAGATAGCTACTCCATCATCTGTGAGTTCTGAGCATAGACCAGGACGTCAGGTAAGCTGAGCTCGACCGGCCTCGTGTGCAGTCCGTCAGCTAATGTAGCGGATTAGGTGAGGAGACTACACTAGTGGAAACAGGAGCTTTGGTGGAGAGGGGTGTTGGGCTCTAGTCCCGGGCGTGGTTCGAACACGAACTAGAGGAGGGAACTAGTACCGGGCCGGCTGCTCCGACGCTGCGCAGGTCGGGTCCCGGGTTGTAGGCCACCTCTAGTTCCGGGCCGTGATACCACCCGGGACCGAGTCAGTCAGCGGCAGGGTGGAGACAGGAGGGTGGACCTTTCGTCCCGGGCCGTGGTACAGCCCGGGACTAGAGGTCCCGCTATATCATCTCCCACCCCGGGCCAGCCACCATTTTTGAACTCTCAAGCTCATTTTCATTGTTTCCTCTCTCAAGATCAAGTGTAGCCCCATTTTTTTCCAAGATTTGTCAAGATAGACGGCACCCATCTCTCCAAGGGTTAACAACACTTGATCCTTTCACCCGGCG
Organism: Poa pratensis; assembly: GCA_947311845.1. Classification (NCBI taxonomy): domain Eukaryota; kingdom Viridiplantae; phylum Streptophyta; class Magnoliopsida; order Poales; family Poaceae; genus Poa; species Poa pratensis. The sequence goes on from CAMZMU010000070.1 coordinate 8,046,490, forward strand.
GCCGAATTTTAGCCATTTCCATACAAGTTTAGCTCATTTCATTTTTATAGTGCTACCTAGGTGTTTGATGAAATGGCTAAGCTAGGTAGTTCATTTTTTTATGTATTTTGAGCTCAAATTAATTTATTATTTGTGGATTTTAGTGTCGTCTCGGTCCTCACCGCCGTCGATAGCCCCCGCCATCCCGTGACCGGCACCACCTTGGTGAGCCTCTTCTTTTATCTGTTATTTTACAAAATTACTTGTATGATTTGAATGCATAATTATTTTTCTTGTATAATTTTGTTATGTTTTTTATGTATAGTGTCATGGTTTTGATATCCGTCCCCGTCGGCCCTCGTCCGGTCTATGATTCGGATGTGGTATATTTTTATCACTATTTATTTTGTTTCGTGTTTATAACAATCATGCCGACCAAATTGATATAGATATATTTTTATTTAGGAGGTAGTTGAAACGGAAATTCCAGCCGACCCTATTGTAGAGTTTTTTAAAAAAGAAAACAATGATTTGAAAGCAAAATTGAAGATAAGTGAAGATCTTCGTCTCCAATGCCTAGAAGAGAAGATGGTATTGGACTTTAAGATTGCCGACATCGTTGATGCTCACGGGGTCGAGCTTACCGACGTCGTCGCTGTTCACGAGATGAAGATGGAAGCAATGCGCTTGAAGCTTAGAAAGATTAGAAAATATGTCATTAGTCAAGAGGCTTAGTATCATTATGCTGTTGGTTCAATAGTTACCTTAGTTGCGATTCTGATCGCATTTGTTGTTGGATTTAAATTCTTTAGATAGTTGTATTCTAGTTTCAATTAATTTATGTTTTATGAGAACTATGTATTACATTTGGTCACTACTATATTTTGGTTTTAATGTGATGAACTTGTATTAATGAATATGATATGTTTCCTATTATGTTGGTTTATCGTAATGGGTTTTAGCGGTGATTTGCAGATGAGTCATCCGTGGATGTACGCTGACCGACGCTCTAAAGAGTACATGGATGGCGTGCAATCTTTTCTCAATGTGGCCAAAGATAACAAGGGGCCGAATGGTTTTATGTGTTGTCCATGCAAGAAATGTCGGAATGAGAAGGATTACCCTAACACAGACAGAATTCGCCTCCACCTGATAACTTCTGGTTTCATGCCCGGCTATAATTGTTGGACCAAGCACGGAGAAAAAGGGGTTATGATGGAAGATAACGAAGAAGAAGAGAACGATGACAACTACATGTACCCTGAATATGTTGGTAACCCAACAGGGGAAGCTGATGATGAAGAGGTACCAGATGATCCCATCATACATGATGATTTACGTGGGGTCATCGTTGATGCACATACCAAGCACATGTGATACTTCATTTTAAACCAAAACGCATGTGATACTTTGTGATGGAAATGATCCACTGCGCATGTAGTACTTGATTTATAAATTTTTGAATTGATTTTAAATTAAGCGTATGTAGTACTTAATTTAAAACCAAGCGCATGTGATACTTCATTTTAAACCAAAACAGAAAACAGGAAAATGAAATCAATTTTTACTTAATTTGGACAAGTAAATCAAAAGATATAAAAAAAAGTAAGAAACCAGAAAATTAAAAAAAAATTAACCTCTAGTACCGGGCCGTGCGACCACCCGGTACTACAGGTCCACTGGGCTTGGCGCGCAAATTTTCGCGGCCCTGAGGGACCTCTAGTACCGGGTGGTAACACGGCCCGGTACTAGAGGGTCTCTAGTACCGGATGGAGCCACGGCCCGGTACTAGAGCCCTTTTTGGCGCTACTTCTAGTGGCTCGGGCCGAAAATTTGCCCAAGTCCAGAAATCGACGCTCCGCCTCCGGGCTCCAGACGACGACGCCCCCTGCGCCGCCAGGCTGCCGGATTTCGTCCCCGCGCCGCTGCCGCCCTCACCGTGGGTCGCCGCCCCCGAGTAAGATCGTCGTCCCCGAGCAAGCAAAGCTCGCCCCCCGACCCACGGTGAGCTCGTCCCACGACCAACTACTCTCTCCCTCTCTCAGATCTAGCGGCGGCGGCGGCGCACCCTAACCACGGGGCCGGCGCCGGAGTTGGCAAACAAGAACAGATTTTTAGGGCCTAAGGGCCAATTTCATTATAATTAGGGGAGGCCGGCCACAAACGGCCGATTACATTGGGGGGGGAGGCCATTAATAAGGCCATTACATTGGAGGGGGGGGGGGGGGTCGTCGCCGGTGCCGCCTAGTCGTCGAGGACGATCCACGGCGGCGGGGTCCAGAGATGCTCCGGTGGCCGCCTCCTGCTCCGGCGGCGCCTCCTGCTGCTGCGGTGGTGCCTCCTGCTCCTGCTCCTGATCCGCCGACCAGCTCCCACCGGTAAAGACCCAGGACTGGCCAACGAGGCCGGGAGGCAGAGGAGGCGGCGGCGGAAGGTCCTGCTCCTGCTCGCGTTCCATGGCGTAGTGCCACGGCTCGACCTCGTCAGGGTCGTAGTACTGCGGTGGCGGCGGCGGCGGCATCAGGGCCGCGTCCGCATCAGCCTGGACCTGGGCCAGCACGGCCTCCCACCGCTTGATCTCGTCCTCGACGAGGGTGCGGTTGGAGGCCTCGTAGGCGGCCTGCATCTCCGGGTCGTCGTCGTCGGGGACCTCCTCCTCGAACCACAGCGCGTCGGGCAGCGCTGGGTAGGCGGATTGGACGGCGCGGGGCGCCGGGGTGAAGTAGGAGTGGCGGCGGTCCTCGTGCTCGTCCTTGAGCCACTGCTCCCAGTGTGGGGAGCCCGCCGCGTAGACGGGGTCGTCGCGGAGCTCCGCCGGGAGGAGGCGGCGCCGGCGCGCGATCTCCCTGTCCAGTTGCCTCCAGGGAGCGGGACCGCCGGCACCGGAATCCTCTGCGGGTTCAGGTGCCAGCCCTCGGGGAGGTGGACGTCGCTCCACTCCAGCGTGGCGGCGTTGTCCCAGTGCCACTGGCACTCCGGCTCCGGCACGTAGCGCCGGCGCCGGATCCTCCTCCCTCCGGCGGTGGTGGTGGTGGTTCGTGACGGCGCGTCGGGTGCGTGGGCGACGCACCGGTGGCGCGGTCCTCCGCACGCCCTGCGGAACGACGCCCAAGGCCGCCGGCGGTGGAGGCGGTGGAGAAGCGCGGCGACGGCTGGAGGACTCGTCTCGTTCTTCGGGGACTTCCCGAACCAGCGCGACATGGCGGCGAGGGCACTGGACGGGCGGAGGGGAACCGTGGGAGCGGAGTGGAGTGGAGTGTCCATATCCGCACGGGCGCGTCCCTTTTTAAAGACCAGGACCGTCGGGAGGGGAACCGAGTCGCTGGCAAGTGGGCCAGGAGCATTGACTCCGGGTGGGCGGGGGCTGTTGGTGCTCCGCATTGACCACGGGGGGTGAAGGCGAGGCGGCCGGGTGGGAACACGAGGCGGGGAGGTGAAGACGAGGCGGGGCGGGAACACGAGGCAGGGCGGCGGGGTCAGAACTGGGTCGCTGGCAGGTGGGCCAGCATTGACCACGCGTGGCCAGTGGGCGGTCACACGTGGCGGTGGGGCGGGTAGGCGCTGGCAGGTGGGCCAGCGATGACCACGGTGGCCACCTTTGACCAGGTTCTGGCCCAAATTTGGGCTGGGCTGGGATTGGGACAGCCTATGTTTTTTTTGAAAGATTTTTTCTTTAGATGCAATATTAAATTGTTTTTGTTGCATATTTGTATAGTTCCCTCCTTTGAATTATTGTACTAATGCTATTATTGTTTTATCTTTTTTTTGTATTAGTTAAACAATGGATGTCGATGCTCCCTTCGCAACGAGAGAAGGGGAAGAAGAGATACTTTCCTACATTTTGGAACCCGGTGAATTTCGGCATCCCGCGGAAGGAGCTGAAGATGAGGACTCGGAAATTGGTGGACCCACGCCGTCTGGCGAGGTATATTAAGCCTATGTTGAGCAGATGCAATAACTGATTTGTGCATATATATGTATTCACACATGTTTCATATTTTTAGACCTCCGCATCGAACCAATCCACTAAACGAGGCCATGCCCAAGGGATGGGCAAAGATGAGCATCTCACAATTGACGAGGTGAATGCAACTACTGGCCAACCACTGGCACCCGTGCCGAACGCAGTTAAGTTTGTGCATCAATGCGGAGTCACTGTCAGGGACAACGTTTATATCAGCACTCAGGAATGGATTAAGCCAAAGTTAGAGGGAGTTAGTTACGTCGACAAGAGAACCAAAGATGTGCTTTGGAACAAGCTCATTGCACATTTCACCCTACCGGTCTTGGAAGATGAGGTGAAGAAAAAAAAATGACGGACAAAGTCAAGCATTTCGCTCTTAAGAAGATGGCTCAACAATTCAATAACTACAAGAACAAATTATTCCGTGAGTGGGAAGAAGATGGGAAACTTCCGGATTTCACCGGCACACGAGAGAGGCAGCGGCCTCACTGGCCTGCATTTCTGGAGTACAAGAAATCAGAACGAGCTAAGAAAAGGTCGCAAACGAATAAGAATAATGCAGCGAAAAAGAAGTATCACCATAAGATGGGGCCAGGTGGCTACCGAGTTGCCGAGCCTAAGTGGGAAAAAATTGAGTCCGAGTTGCGTGCAAAAGGGCTCACCCCGGTCACAGAGGAATGGGACAGAAGGATAAGGAATTGGCTACTTGCGCATGGAGGGGAGTATGACATGGAAACAGGGGAGTTAATAATTGATGAAAGCAAAGTAGTCAACGGAGCCCAAAAAAAATTATTGACTTAATTGCCAAGTCTAAAGAGGGAAAGTTTATTTCCGACAGAGAGAAGGACGAGCTGTCAGAGGCCCTCGGGACCAAAGAAAAAGGAGGATCAACACGAGGCTTAGGAGAAGTGCCGTGGATTGAAGGGTTTCCCAGGACCGTGCCTCTTATAGAAGCCGATTGAGAGCAAAGAGGAGGAAGGAGCAGCAGGAATCAGACCGGTTGATGATCTTAGAAAGAAATCATGACCAGATGGTTGCTCTCTATAAGGAGCAGCAGAAGCAAATAGATCAAATGCGCGAGCAAGGGGCGCCAACTCTTCAGCTGGAACAAGCGAGTCAAGGCGGCCCATCGCATCGCAGAAGCAGCGTGGCTTCCTCGGTTATGGTCGGTGATGATGAGACAAGTTACCCCGTGGATTATATCACGGAGAAAACAACTTGTGAGCTGCATGTCCCAGTATTTAACTTATCCATGAAGGCGGCGGACGGCTATGCATTCTCCATTGACTCTACAGCATCGTGGCTTGGCAATGCCATTCCAGATGGATTTGCTCGTGTCGGCGTGGATCAAGTTGTACAAGGATATGAATCACTGAACCTTGAGTTCCCAAGAGCTGATGATGAGTCGGTGCTAGGGGACGTCGTGGGTGGTCTAATTCTATGGCGGAAGAAATACATCAAGTTTGAAGGCTGGGCGCCAAGGCCACCATCGTCTCCGCCAATTCACGATTCACCACCTGATGACGATGAAGGGGACGACAACCATCAGTCGTCTCCGCCGCCGCGTGCGCCGACTCCACCGCCGCGTGAGCCGACTCCACCGCCGCGTCAGCCCACTCCGCCGCCGCATGAGCCGACTCCACCGCCGCATGAGCCGACTCCTGAGCCCCGACATAGGAAGGGCGCCACTTCGTCGTCCATGGGATTCGGGCGAGACCCCCGACGTTCGCCCCTCCCAAAAGTACCCAAAAGCCTTGACGACCTCAGAGCTTGCGACATGACTAAAGAGCAATTGGATGCGTGGGTGGATGCAGACACAAAAAGACAGCTTGCACGGAAAAAGCCCGAGGAAAAGCAAACATTTACTGCAAAGGAAAACAAGTGGGCTATTGGATTCATCACGGAACCATCGCAATATGAGAAAAATAAGCCAGATAACTATTTACGAGCTCTGAGTAAAAGTAGTAGCTCTCCCAAGACGAGAAGTAGTAGTGCCAGAGGGAAAAGAGACGTTGCCCAGCTCGGACAACAGGCAAACCAGTCGATAGCCCCGCTCGTAGTTATACCCAGTGGTCATGGCTCCGTGACGGACCTAATTCCTACTTTATCCTTGAAGAAGGACTTTGCTGCAGATGCTGGTATTACTCTTGCTCAACTGGACAACGAAAATCTCTTTCCGTCTGATGTAGATGATTCATGGAAATGGAAATGGGGGAGGTCCCTGCTGCGAGGTGATCAGATAAAGTTCTACCGACATGTATGCGACAACTCCATAGTTGGTACATGAAAACCACAAAGGAATTTGATGACTTTTTGATCTGTGTGAAAGTTACAAAAAATCATTTCGCGGGTGAAGACATGTTCACAATTCAGCTCGAAGAACTCTGGTACTTATACAACCTTGACTCCCTCGACTTGGCTCTCGTCGGTGCCTACTGTCTGTAAGTGATTCAATTCATTTATTTCCAAAAAAGATAAAGTCTTTAGCTCTCAGCTCGTTCATTGCCATCGCTAATTATGCTCACTACGGTATTATGCAGAATGAAGAGTGATGAATGTGAGAAAGGGCATCTATGGCTTTGGGTTCGTTAACCCAGTACGAGTTAATGCAAGGACACTAAAAAACCACGTGAAGGACACGGAGAAGAACTTGCTAAATGCCCTAATGAAGCAACATTTCAACACGGAGATAATGTTTCCTTACTTCTTCAGGTAAGAGAGTGTTACTCGCTTGTACAAATTAAGTGTAACTGATGAGTTACTGACGTGTATATAATCATGCGCAGCGATCATTACATTCTGCTAGTCATTGAAGTTGATAGATCAAGAGTTCAAGTCTACGACTCATTGGACTGGCCTGAGGAGAGGTACCAAAGCATTCTAGATACGCTCCAAAGGTAATTTCAAACATTATCGCACTATATCAGTCTCTCTTATTGATTTCAGAGATATCAAGCAACTAATAACTCATTTATTCTTTTTTTGGCCGGCAGGGTTTGGAAACAATTCAAAGCGAGGACAAAGGGTTCAGGTTCATTTGAAGAACAGCTGACTTTTGTTCACCCACAGGTAGGTAGTACGGTCTAGCTAGGTTCGCGCATCTCTTTATTTATAGTTTTCAATACCACTATATGTTGACTATGATTTGATTGAATTCTATTCTCGTAAAGTGGATCGAGAGGCAACCACAGGGGACCAATTTCTGTGGATATTTCGTTTGCGAGTGGATTCGTCGTTCGGTCACTGAGCGGGACCCAAAGAAATTTTTAGACGTACGTGAACAATCATATTCATCAATTGATCTCCAGTGTCATTCATAATTTTTGATAGTCATGATTAATATTCGTATTGATCTCCTTCTTTTATAGGCAGAGCCATTGCGCGAGAGTATGCCACTAAAGAAGCGCTTTCAAGCACTAGCAGAGGAACTTGCGGGGTTTCTGCTCAGCGAAGTCATACCTAAGGAAATACAATGGAGAATAGCGGTGAAGTCCCGGTTATGATCTCCCGTGTAACCGAATAGACGGGCTCTAGTCCCGGTTATGATCTCCACACACGTGTAATCGAATAGACGGGCTCTAGTCCCGGTTATGAGCACCTCCATGTAACCGGATAGACGTGAACATATTTTTATTTATGAACATTTTGATATGTTATATGTAGTTTCTGTTTTTAATTAATTAAACGCATATTTTTTTGCACCATTTCAATATTAAATTGGGAGGAAAAACAAAAATTAGCTGCGTGCTGCCCGTGTGATGTCTTGGTCCCGGGTCGTATGACCAATCGGGACTAGAGGTTCTCCACCACGCCCGCGCCTCGCGGCCACGTGGGAGCCTGTTGTTCCGGGTCGTAACGGACCCGGTACTAGAGGGGGGGCCTCTAGTGTCGCCTTGCTAGTCCCGGGTGGACACCCGGTACTAGAGGCCCTTACGACCCGGTACCAGTGGCCCTGTTTCCACTAGTGCTAGTTTAAATCAGCTCCGTGGGAAAAAGATTTCGTGGTCGGGTGTTGAGGCAGTGCCACATTCTGATTTCTGAGTGTAAAGCTGCGTCTGGAGATCTTGCCCGATTCCTGACAGCGTCGAGCGGCTTCATGATCGTGAAGCTAGCGCCTGAAAGTTTCGATCTCAAACAAAACCATATGAACTGTTTTGCCTGACACCGAAAACAAAGGCCATGTAATGCGGACAAGCAAGTTGGCCATGCAGTGCATGCAGGGCCCAAGTACAGGGTCCGGTATTACTTACGTAGGACGGAAGATGGCCAGCAGGTGGGGGTCTGTGGTGAAATGATTCGATGTGCTCTGTTTCTGTTCTGCATTCGCGTGGCGCGGGCGCCGGCGAGTGCAGCCAGCGAGCCAGCGGCGTGGCTTTGTTTCTCTTGGGAAATTTGGAACGAGCGGAACGCTTCGTGTGTTCCGTAACAAGCACACATCGGTCTATTAGCATCTTCTCAAAGATCAAGAACGAGGCGAAGTTGTGGGTGATTGCGGGGGCAAAACGTCTTGGAGAATTAATGCCGGGAGAGTAATCCTTTGTTGTAATGTATTTTTGATGTTGCCCGAACACTATGCCCTAACTCTCTCTTAATAAAGAAAATGGGGCAAATCTTTTGCCCCTTGTTTCTAAAAAAAAAAAATCCTATATCCTACAGCAGCGAGACAAAAGCGACATGCCATCATTGATGCTCCTTCCATGAACATATCTGCGATCTGCCCCTGGTTCGGCGCCGTTCCCAAATTCAGCATACTTGTAAGATCTTCCCTGAACCGTCTCATCCACAATGGTAGCATGGAGCTAGGTTAACCAATATATCAGAGTAACAATTTGCTTGTCCTTTCGTTGATTTATGAAATTTTTCATCTGCTGCAAGTGGCCATTATTTTCCACCTAACCACACCCATTATAGTGTCTACCTAAAAGGACAAATGGACAAATGAAAACACGAAAAAGAAGAGTGTGTGTAACAGGTCAACACTTGTTGAAAAGATAAAAAGGGTTTCATAAAAGGGAAAATGCCTTTGCTTATCAGCCAAGACACAAATGGGTGGTCTTTTGGAACGTAGCTAGTGGCGGACACCCATGACCCATCCCATGCATGCACGCACGGCAGATTCACACAACGCCGCACTACCCAATAAACCTGCGTACGTGCGTCGCTGACCGTTAGAGTCTCACAAAAGTTCTCCTTCCCTTTTACCTCGAATATTTGTTGGGATTGCAAGAGGACAAGAGGAAAACATGGCTTGTCGCGTACCAAATCCGTAGCTGCCCTGATTTGACATTTATCCGTTGTTAATTTTCGTGGTTAAGAGACTATATTAGTAGGATAATGACCTGATTTGACAACCATGATGGCGAATTTGGACAGTAGGTTGATTATAAACCAGGCTCAGAACAGCATCCCAAGTAATAAGAACAGAGATCAGAACCGAACAGAAGAGAACAATCAGCTGCAAGCTGAGCCACACTTCGCCGTACGTTGCTAAGTTGTTTAGTACTAATGTGATGTGGCTACGTACCAAATATTTCTAGTACTAGCAATGTACTCGGACAGATCTGCTGTCCATAAAACAACCGGATCGATCTCAAAAGAAAACGAAATTCAGGGTACACGATAATGCAGAGTTCTCCTTGGACACTCAGGGTACAGAGATAGACAAACAGCCATACGCTTAAACAGTGATCGAGCTAACCGAATGTGTGCTACATACGTGCACCCGTACATACGTACTGGTCCAGAGAAGGAAGAAGAAGAGTACCAGTGAAGGAAAACGTATTGATCTGCACTGCATACCACAATTATGCACATGAGCTAGCAGATGAGGAAATGCATGGGCGAGTCACTGAAGCCTGCCTGGATGCATGGAATGGAAGCCAGCCAGATCTGGGCCGCCATTACAGCGCTTTTCTTTCCCCGTCCAGATCTGCTCTCTTCTCGCGCACGCATCTCTGATCGGGTATCCAAGAAACTGCGGCAGCAAGAGGACACGCTTTGGAAGCTCTCGCGTCAGGCCGCTTTCCTCCTCGATAGCTTGCTTGCCCCCAGTTCACGTCTCTCCACATCCCTCTCTCTGCTCTCCTTCTCTCTCATCATCATGTTAGCAGGAGAAATTAAGCACAATTGGCTTGCATTGTCTTGAAATTCACTCAATTCCAAATTCAGTGGATTCCAAAGGGAGAGCAAATTAAGCAGAGAACAATGGCAGAGAAGAGTCCAAAAGAAGACTCCAAGAGACCAACATAAACACAGTTCATGTCCAGAGTCCAGACTCCAGAAATGGTGAATTGTGCAGTTCATGTCCAGAAATTTGATAGAGTCTATAATTCATTGATTCACCAAAAACAAGAAGTACAGCGGCGAATTGTAATATAGTTTACACAGTCTCTCTCGAGAGAGAGAATTGAGGGGGAATGGAAAGGAAGGAACATAGACTCTCCAAGAGTTAATTACCATCCATCTTCTTATGATTCTGCACGCGCGGATGCATCGATGGATCGGCTGCTCAATTTGCGGAAATATGCAGCACGGCAGTATATGTACAATTCGATTATTCTTTCAGCCTGGAATGGATCTGCATGATGAATTAAAGGAGAGACACATGCCGTGGGTGGGTGGGTGGGCGCGCGCGTGGCGATCGCTGCATGCATGTTGTCCGAACAAGAGAGAGAGAGTGGCTTTCACGTGCCCAGTGGGAGAGATGATTCCACGGCGTGTGCCCGCATCTTCTTGGAAGCGGGCGGCGGTGCGGGCATGAACACGGTGGCCAGGTCGCGCGGCACCGGGTAGAAGAGCCGCTGCTGCAGCGGCGCTAGCTTCCTCTTCAGCGCAGGAGCCAGCTTCCGCGGTGCCGGCGGGCACACCGTGGCCGGCCTCAAGGCGCTCTCGTCCGACGTCGGCGTGGTGAAGCTGACCGCGGCTGCATCGCCGTCCAGCGGCGCGGTGGCTCGGCACGTTGTCGGCGTGGCGTAGCAGCTGGTGTCGTCGACGCCGCCATCTGGCTGCGGCGCCACCTTGGGTCCACTCGCCGTCGGCGTAGCGGAGCCAATGCCGTCGGTGGCAGCACCGGCACCGTCGTCGTCCGCTACACGAGCGCTGCTCGCAGTCGGTGTGACGCAGCCTGTGTCGGCGTCGGCGGCAGCATCAGCATCGTGGTCTTCAGCTACCGCTGCCGTGGCCAGCGCGCCGGTGACTGCCGTGGTCTGGATCGGCCGGAGCGCCGTCAATTCGGAGATTTCGGCGACCTCGAGGCCCATCGAATCCAGCGCGCGCAGATCCCGCTGCCGCTCAATTATCTAGTAGCTAGATCTTCTTCGAACAGAGAAGAGAATTGTCGACTGTGAGCTGCACACTGGACACCGATCTCTCAGTCTTTTGTAGTAGTGGGAAAGGAAGCAGGAGGCGTGGAGGTGATGATGGAGAAGGCGGGTAGCTGAGTGAGTGAGGAGTAAGTAAAGGAGAAGCAAGCCGGGAACAGAATTATATGCAGGCAACAAGCAGCTGCGAAACAAAAGGGCGGGCGCATGTTAAATAGATCATTAAGGGTGGCGCAAATGATTGCGAGAGGGAGAGAGAGAGAGAGTTGCTGTGAAACTTTTGGATCGGTCGAGTAGATCGCACCCTCCCTCCTCCGCCTACCTTCTCTCGATCGCCGTGTCTCTCGGACGTCAGAGTCACAGGTAGATTGCCGGCAGGGGATTTTACTGCAGCAGGGTCGTTATAATCTCTGCACCCTGCTCTAGCAGCCATGCAGCTCGTCTTGTTTAACGGCGGTGATTAATGTACTTAATTACTCACGCAGCAGCTCCGCTGAAGAATGTTGCCACTACCTACTACACTCGCCTACCTAGCTACAGGTGCACAAGGATGTAATTTAGCTACAGGTGCAGAAGGACCGTAATTTACAGCTGCGCAGGGATCAGTTAATTCTTCATGCAGGAGTATAAATTGCCAAGAACCCTCTTTAAATTGGTAATTTTAAGGACTATAAATTGTAACAACCCTCTTAAAACTGCAGCACTGGACAGCTAGCTTAATTGCCATGTGCACTGTTTTTTGTTTATTAGATACCTCTCATCAATTTTGCCAAGTTGGATGCTCTATGTATATATTGCACACATGGAGTTGTCCCATTGCCGTTTGCGTTTTAGCCATGGAGATGCGAGGTGTAAACTCTATGTGGTTGTATCGCCTTGACATGGTTATTCGAGTTAATAAAGTTTTTTTATTGAATAAACGGAGTTGCTCTATTATTTCATTTAGAAATCATATTGCAACAATTTACTAGCTAGACACTTTTTTGAGTCGTAACATCTTATAGCGGCAAAATTTCACTATCTTTTACGAACCTCTTCATTTTTATATGCTTTTAGCTATATCATTGCCGTCGGTTCCCTTCCCTCCTCCCTCTTCTCTCGCCGTCATCAGAGGGCGCGCGGCCGGGAAAAACCTGGTCAGCGGCGGCGGGGCTTCTTCGTCCTCTCGTACTCACGGGGGAGGGGGCAGCTGGGGTGTGGTGTTGGCCGGGCACCATGACGTGAATCACCACCGTGTTGTGGCGACGACATGGCGGACCACACGACAGGGCTGTGTAGGCGGCTCGATAGCCCTAGGGTAGGTGCGCGTGGATCCTATCCCTGCTGGCGGCGGCGCCTCTAATTGTATCGGATTGTATCAATTTGAGGAAGTGGCCGGATTTGTCCGTCCTGACATGTTTTTTCCCTTTGTGCTGGTGGGCGTGATGATCGTCTATGCCTCCGTCTAGTCAAAGCCATGTTTGGTAGCACTCACTATTAAATTACTTTTATCATTTATCTACTCGAAAACAAGCAGGACTTAAGCTTAGCATGCTAATACGTTTCAAACGAATATATAATTTTTAATTGTTGCATGTTATTATTAATAACCATTGCTACATGCCTCTACCATGATTTATGTCATTCTACATTATTTTATTAGAATAATCTATTAAACCGGTGCCAAGTGCCAGTTTGTTTTTCTATTGTTTTTGCATTGCAAAAAGGCCAAAATCAAGTTGCGGCAAAAGTTCGGGAAAAATCAGAAAACACCGTACTTTTTGGGACGGACACGGCAAACCAAAAGGGGGAGCCAGGAGGGAAGCCAGCAAGTGTCATGGCCCTTTTGGTTCGCCAGGAGGGAAGCCAGCAAGTGTCATGGCCCCACGGCGCAGCCCAGGGAGCGCCACGACCAACACGTGTCGCCGCATCCTCTTGTCCCTCGCGTCACCCCTTATCCTATATAAAGTTTTTGACCTACAAACGCCCAATATATATCAAGTCACTTCCAAAAATACGATACAAAGCCGCCACCATCTCTAGGACAGATCTGGAGCCCTATTCTGGTACTTTGTCGGAGGGGGAATTCGTCACAGGACACATCTACACCCCCACTGCCGCCTCCATGATGATGCGTGAGTAGTTCATCTTTGGACTACAGATACATAGAAGTGGCTAGATGGTTATCTCTCCTCCTTGTTTCTCAATACAAAGGTCTCGTGAGCTGCTTAACATGATCGAGATTATATGTGTAATTGTTGTTGCTGGGATATGATGAATTGTGATGCCATGATAAGATCATGCATGTTCTATTTTGAATTGATTATTTATTGTTTCTACATTCTCTCTGATTTATGTGTTACTCTGGCCAAGTTTCTGTAAATCTCTCACAGAGGGTATAGTTCGATAGTGGGTTCCACCTTGCTTTCTTTGTGCCCGAGTGACAGAATACAAGTAAGAGGGGTATTGTGTTTTTGCTACTAAGGATAAAATAATTTTGGTACTCCTTTCGATTGCTTGGTTGATTACGTGACTCTTTACACTATGTACTGAGTTTAAGAAAATGCTCTGGTGTTTACAACTTAATTTCTAAAGACAAGCTTAGAAGCTGTCTCGAAGTGTAGTATTGGTTATAGATGGTGTCTGCATTGTGGTCGATATATGTTTGACATAATGCCTACATGAATAATGGCTTGAATCTTTTCTAAATTATAATTGCATGTTTTCAGTTCTTTCAATTGTCCAGCTATCATTGTTACCCAACAATGTTCTATCTGTATGGAGAGATACCTATAATGAAACTATTCCCCGGGTCCATCTTTTCTATAATGTTTAGAACCTCATGTACTTGTTTTTCACCATCGTTTGCTCGCTAGTCCATTTTTTACTTTTGTTAATCCTTGTGTTTAGCAAGACGGGAAGCTTGACAACCTTCCAGAACGTTTGGGTACAATTTGGTTCTGTATTTTGTGTGCAGGTGATGTTAATTTGTTGAAAATTTAATTAATATTCCTCCTTGTTTGATAAACATTAGTTCTCAATCGAGAGAAATTCTTTGTTGTTGTCTACATCATCCCTTCCAGTTTGGGGTTCGCAACAAGGTTATCTGACGTATCAACCTTAATAATCGTCATAAGCAAAACAATAACTCAAATCGAAGCTCAATTACAAAAAACACAACTCAAATCAAGAAATTCCAAAACCGTCCTAACCCTAGGAGAGAGGGAGACTCACGTCGGGTTCAAAGATGTGACTGGGACTATCGCCCGTGGACTTGCCATCATTCCATGAAGGTATGGCGACAACTTGGCGCCGATTGAAAGAACATTTCTTAATCCCTGGTGTTTTGTGTGTTAGGCAACAACACTAGTGACAATTGATATGATGTTAAGTGATGCAGGTTTTAGGTGATTAAAACATCATTGCATCGAAACCAAAAAGAAAGAAGAAAAGAGCTAGGTCAATTTAGTCAGAGAAAGGAATCGGAATATCTGGTCCCCAGGGTTGCTCGACAAAATCGGCTAAGGACTTTTAGCAACCCAGTTTTGTAACTCTCGGATGGTCACCGAAGATTTGCTACCGGATATTTTGAAGCTACCGGAATATCCGGTCCAGAAGAAGAATCGTGGAAATTCTGCTAAGGACCAGAACGCGCAGCTGTTGCAACTCTCGGATGGTCGTCGGATATTTCCAAAAGGAGATTCTAGAGGCACCGGAATATCCGGTCCCCTGGTTCGCCAACGGCTCTAATTCCTGCAGGGTATATATACCCCCACCTTCTTCAACCTTGAGTAGCTCGAGCAGAATATCTTTGACCACCATTGTTGCAAGCTCAAAAAGCATAGATCTCCCGATCCCTCCACCCAAACTCGTTGATCTTTGGAGGATTGAAGGAGAAGGCCGAGATCTACATCTTCACCAAGGCGATTTACATTTCCCCCTCATTCACTTGAGGTTTCGAGCCTAGGGTTTCCATTCGGAAAACCTAGGCATCTTGTTGATCTTACTTCTTGTCTATTGTGACAGATTGTAGCTGTTCGGGACCCACCAATTCAGTTGTGGGTGTGTGCCCAGATTGTCATTGTAAAGGCTCCGGATTCCGCCTCGAAGGATTCCGATAGTTGAAGGTGAACCAATCCTTTGTGGTAAGGTTCATCGGAGAATAGGGTGAACCTGTTGTGGCGTTGAGCAAGCCTGTGGTGGCGAGCTCACACCCCTCCAACCTGACGTACTCCCCTAAAAAGGAGGAACTCGGCATTACATCCTTGTCTCTGTGTGCTTCACTTTCGGTTACCTCTTTACCTTGCCTTTACTTGTATCTCGTAGCCTGCTTAGTGTTAACTTGTCATATAGGTAAATTCACCTTAGTTGCATATCTAGAGAATTGACCTTTGTGTCAAACCTAAGCTGAAAAAGAACTAAAAATTGGGTAGCACCTATTCATCCCCTCTAGGTGGCATACGATCCTTTCACCGATGTAGTGGTGGAGCAGCGAGCTGGTAGAATCACCTCCTGGGTGCGAGAGAGAAGAATATGTGAGACAGTGATATGGACACATGAGCTTAGACACAGATAGTTCAAACCTAACGTTGCCGAACTGACGGCCGGTAGCACCTAAGCGTTAATTCACGCCACGCCAACCTCACAAAGGATCCGACCGGTCAGAAAGAGTTTTAGCGTTGCTAAACGAACAAAGCAGTGTTTCTTACCATAGTATTCCTGTTTTCCAATGATTTTTTTGCGAAAAATTTATCCCGCCGATTTTTTGTTTTAAGCTTGCGCCCCAAACGTCGTATTTTTGGCATCTACCTCTATAAACGATCATTGAAAATTCTATTTGACCGGTGCATTCTTATTTTCTTTAATCTATACTGATCCTTTTATTTGTTTCTGTATTATTAGTTAAATGTATTAGCATTTCTTGTGAGAGAGTATTTACTGCTATATATTAAACTCACTCACACTTATTTCGACGAGAACAATTGATTAAAACACTACCGGAATCCAGAGATTTGCCGTGCGGCCATTCTACACGGCAAAGGCCCTGCGGAACACGGCAAAGGCTTTGCCGTGCTCAGCTGCACGGCAAAGGCCACACGGCCTAATACGCGTCGGTAAATGTTATTTGCCGTGATCTTTACCAAAACAGCACGGCAAAACCGCTTTGCCGTGCGCTAGTTGTTTGCCGTGCGCCGTGCGGCCCGTGTCGTGGTCAACCCTCACCTCGAGGCTTTGCCGTGCGTTTTTCAGAAAACAGCACGGCAAACCTACGGACTCTGCCGTGTGCTCGTCCAGAACAAACACGGCAAACCTATGGACTCTGCTGTGCGCTTCTCAGAACACAGCACGGCAAAGCTTTGAACTCTGCCGTGTGCTCGACCAGAAAGTGCACGGCAAATCTTTGAACTCTGCCGTGTGCTCGACCAGAAAGTGCACGGCAAAATGTTGGACTCTGCCGTGTACTTTCCAGAAAACCGCACGGCAAATCCCTGTTGCCCAGCACCTTTGCCTCGCCCCTTTGCCGTGCGCCACGGTCGGATGCACACGGCAAAGAGACCATATGGTCTCACTCAAATGCCAGGTTGCACAGGTGGGCGCCACGTGTGGGCTTTGCCGTGTGCAAACGCACGGCACAGGTCTTTGCCGTGTGCCACGGTCTGATGCACACGGCAAAGAGACCATATGGTCTCACTCAAATGCCAGGTTGCACAGGTGATCGCCACGTGTGGGATTTGCCGTGTGCAAACGCACGGCACAGGCCTTTGCCGTGTGCCCATACACGGCAAAGAGACCATATGGCCTAGATTTTTACTGTTTTTGCAAAAATCCCTGCATTTTACAGATAAATCACACAATAATTCACAGATGATAATTTTGACACAAATATGACTAAATAGTGCTCCATAACATATATAAACAAGACTCAAACTCCTCCATAAGACTCAAACATGGCACAAACATAGTTCAAACTCCACAAACATGAACTCAACATAGTTCAAACTCCACATAGCTCAAACATAGTCTCAAACACCACATAGGCATCATATTCAACATAGCATCCACATGAACTCCGCGACGATGGACGGATGGCGAAGATGGACGTCATTGTTGATCGTCCTACAAGTTCATACAAAAATCATTAGTTTGACAACTAAAATAGCTAAGTGTCAATGTCATGTGCATCATTAAACTAACAAAGTAGAAATGGCTAATTTGACAACTAAAATATCTAAGTGTCAATGTCATGGGCATACTTAAACTAACTAAGTGGAAATGACAAGTTTGACAACTAAAATAGCTAAGTGTCAACGTCATGTGCATCATTAAACTAACAAGGTGGAAATGGCAAGTTTGACAACTAAAATACCTAAGTGTCAATGGCATAAGCATAGTTCAACTAACTAAGTGGAAATGGCAAGTTTGACAACTAAAATACCTAAGTGTCAATGGCATAAGCATAGTTCAACTAACTAAGTGGAAATGACAAGTTTGATTGGCTATGTCGATCTAAGTGAGACATGAAGTAAGTTTTGGAACGAGAGTGGTAGCAAGTTGAAATGGTAACTAACCTCTACTGGCCTTCCGGCGGCGGAGTAGGATCGTCCTACATGTTTGCAAAAAAATGATGAGTTCGACAACTAGGTGGAAATGGCATAGTCATGGCATTTTGACAAGTCATGCGAGCATACCCACGGGAGCCTCCGGACAACGCTAGGGTTGGAGAATTGGGGCTGCCCCTCCGGATTGTCCTGGCCACCAAGCGGGGCGCCATCGAGTGAGATCCACCCGCCGATCCTGGATTCATCTACAACATGAAAAAAGTCTCGCATTACACAAGTAATTTAGTTACAACAATAAGATGGATAGAATGACAAGTTTGAGAACATACCCATGGGAACATCGGTGGAGGCGGTGGAGGGAACATTCCCATGGCAACAGCCCGTCCCCAGGAGCAAGGCGCTGCATCGTGCCATACATCCACTCCATCATCTGCCTCTGATGCTCCTGCTGCTGCCGCATCTGCTCCTGCTGCTGCCGCATCAGCTCCTCCTGCTGCCGGATCTGCTCCTGCTGCTGCTCCAGCTGCTGCTCATAGAGCACCTGCTTCTGCCGGAGCTCGTCGACAGCTAGACTCGAAACTCGTGGGCGGGTCTCCACAGCAGGCGCACCGGACGCCCTCCCACGGCGGACCTGGCGTAGAGACGGGACGGTGCGAGGGTCGATGGAGCCGTCACCTATCCACAAGCGGCCATTCGCCGCGCCTTGCCCCGCAAGCACGACAGCCTCGACGTCAAGTGGACTGGTGAGAGGGTCAGCTTCCTCACCGTTGCGCTCCTTGAACTTCTCCCTGTACCCCTTGCTCCGGAGCTCGGCGGTCTGGCTGATCCACATCGACCCTGTCTCAGGATCCGGCGTATCCCTGGTACGCATCTTTTCCCAAACGGCGAAGGGCGAGGGGTCTACGCCGGTCTTCAATTTCTGCAAAGATGGCACGAACATAGGTGAAAAGGAGACGATATTGCAAAGAGAGCACGAACATAGGTGGATTAAAGAATGCATTTGCTCACCTCATTTTGTATGCATTGGGAGAGGCTGAGGTTGCCTTGGCGGTGTGTTCCACCCTTGTTCTCCGCCCGCTTTGCCTTTCCCTCCGCGTGTATCTTGAGATACTCCGGGCTAGTCCACCACGCTACCATCGCGAGTGGCAGTCCTTGTTGTTACCGACGTACGGAGGAGGCACCTACGTGCACAGAACACACATATTAATGATATTACACGGCGGTCAACAAAATCGATAATATAGAAATGACGCTACCTGCAGGTACTGCCATGGCTGCATCAAGATGTCCCGAGCACGCTTCTTTCCAGCGCAATGTTCTTTTCGGCGTACCAAGTGCGGACAGAGTTCACGCGAGCCTCGTAGTGCATGTCCGTCACCATCTTAGAGGCCATCGTCAAAAGGATGGCCTCGCACTTGGCCTTGTCCTCCTCCCGACAGGTGAAGAAGTTCTACAAGCATGCACACATAGGTAAAATAGGGTCAAAGCCATTAGTGCAATCTCGGATTTATAGAATGATGAGAAGTCAAACAAACTTACCCAGAAATAGCCGAGTGTCTTAAGCGCCATGTTGAGGTACTCGCCATCGGGATCCTCCGCGAAACAGTAGTGCCTGAAAGTCCAAGCTACACTCCTGCGACCCTCTGGTTCGGTGACAATCCCTGGGAAGAACTTCCGGAGACAACATCCAAGGATGCTCGCGTAGGTACGCTGTTCCTTCACTTTAGGAGGCTGGTACTCAAATGTCCTACACAATGAGAAAACCAAAATTAGTATAGTTAGCGGGTCAAAACACAATGAGAAGCTAAAATTGAACAAAAACAATAATAAGTACCTTTTTCCAACAGGCACGAGAAGAGTGTTCTTGTAGGCGTAATATCGGGGATCGGGGAGTCCCGCCGCCCCCCGCTGATACACCGGCCTGGTCCGTGGCTCAGGGATATCCTCCTCAGTCTCAACCCACTCCTCCGGTGGGTCCCACTGCAGCGTCGGGTCAAGCTGAAACCCGTCCTCCCCAGGTCCCTCCTCCTCCTCGCGCCCCTCGTCCTCCTCCTCGCTGCCATCCTCCTCGTCCTCCTCAGAAGCCTCCGCCAGCAGCTCCTCAGAATCCGGCAGCGACTCGCTCTCAGAGTCCGACTGCACCTCCGGGTGATCCTCGTCGGGCTGCTCCGGGTCGTACTCCGGTCGTCCTCGTCGGGCTGCTCGGCAGGGGAGGACTCGGAGTCTTGGTAGGCCTCCTCTCGTCCTCGTACTCCCACATCGTCCACCCCTCGCACGTGGAGGTGAGGGAGGAGGTGGAGGTGCCGAACTCGATCCCACAATGAGTGCCTTCACGCTGCCCACCTTTTTGACAAGGCCTTCTTCAATTGTTTCCCCCCATGTTTCCTGCATTGACAAAAAAATAGGTTTCATCAGTATACATGATCCAAAATTAAGGTAAATAGATGAAGCAACAATGAGTAAAGCGAAAATGAATACAATTAGATGAAGTAGCGACAATTAAGGTAAATGGAGTATCGACAATGAGTTCTCACAAAATAAGCTAGCTGACAATCACTATTACATAGAGTAGCATTGACCTATTACATATAAGCTAGACTGGCAATTACTAATACATGTGTCCTCATCGCTATCAGTAGCCTGTGTCGAGATCATCACCAACTATTCACCCGTGTCGTCATCACTGTCAGGGTCGCCACACCACCAACCATCCACGGAACCTGGAGGTGGTCCCTGTGGCTCGTCGACGATAAGTCCTGCGTGGAACGCTCTAGCAAAGTCACGTCGGCTTGGTTATGAACCTCCTCGACTTCGTCATGCGCGGTGTCTTCCTCCATTCCCGCATCTTCGACTTCTTCGCCGTATTCCATGTCATCATCGGTCGGCAAGTTGATAGTGAATTCCCAGGGAGCCCTCCATCCTGATAGAACTCGCCGTCAGATGTTGAGGGGTCTAGGCGGCGGTAATCTTGACCGTTAGGCATAGCCGGCCTACTGTGCGACGGTACCGTCACCACAACATCCCACCCCTGTAGACGCTTTTGATATGCTTTTGCTGTCTTCTTGCACGGGTACGGGAGATAGAATACTTGGAAGGCCTGGGTAGCCAAAATGTAGACGTCGTCTCCCGAATACTTGGAGCTTCGTTCAACTTCGACCAATCCAATTGCAGGATCCCTCTAACCCGACGCGGGTCTAACCAATTGCATTTGAATACAACGGGATCTAGCCCTTTACCAAAACCATAATTCAACTCGTATATAGCCTCAACTCTTCCATAGTAATGGAGTTTATCTGAGCCTTCACATAACACCCCACTATTTATTGTCTTCCGGTTGCCCCGGTTTGTTGTGTGGTCATGGGTATGGAAGCGATATCCATTCACGTCATAAGCATGGAATGAGTTGACGGAATGGCTAAAGCCATGGGCAATGTTTCTAAGCTCTGGCTTCATCTCTTTGTCCTTTTTTGCCTACAAGTTAGCACGAGAAGTTTAGAACGAGGAATGATCGATGAATGTCCACGGTACTAGAAAAGTTAGATAGAACAGTACCAAACCCGCGAACCAGCTAATGAAACCACCACCCTTGCCAAAACCACCACCGTTGTCAAAAAGATCCTTCGACTCTTTCGGGGTAGGGTCCCTTCTCAGCTTCCAGAATTCACGAGTGAATCGTCTACTCCAATGAGAAAAGAGGAGTTAGCCACGAATATAGGAGTGAATGTTTGTGAAATACTAAATGGTGAAAGACTTACTCGCGGTACGGCTTCACTTCCTCCATACTCATCAAGATATACGAGGAGATCATATCCCGCTCGAGCTTTTCATGATGAACTTCTTCGTGCCACTCGATTTGCCACCGAGCCCTATGAAGATGCTAAGCTTGGGTACATCTTCAGGGTTGGCTGCATTGTAGCGAACGACTGGATTGTGGATTGTGGGAATGTTGGCATCATAGAAACCTGTCGTGAAGCTTGACACCTCCTCGTTAAGGCATGCCTCGGCCATGGATGCCTCGATCTTGCATTTATTCCCGCAATTCTGGCGTAGGTCTTTCATTTTTCTCTCAGGCCCAAACTGCCAACGGGTCGACACAGGCCCCCCCATCAAAGCCTCGTGCGCGAGATGCAAGATCATATGTTGCATCGGATTAAAAAACCCTGGCGGAAGTATCGTCTCTAGCTTGCAAAGCAACTCGGGTGCCTGTTCATGCAGCTTCAGAACCACCTCACGATCTAACTCCCTTGCACAAATCTGCGGAAGAAAAAGCTCAACTCCGCCAGTACTCGCCAAGTCTCCTCATCGACATAGCCTCGAATCATCACCGGCATTATGCGCTCAAGCCACACGTGGTAGTCATGACTCTTCAGCCCTCCTACTCGCTGCGTGTCCAGGTTCACACACCTCGCCCAGTTAGCTGCATACCCATCAGGGAAGTACAAACACTCCACGAGCCACTGTAATATTTCCCTTTTTTCCGGCCTTGTAGGGCAGAACCGAGCCTTTGGCTTAGACCACCTAGTGCCGTTGACTCCAGGAGGCTTCATTTCAAGATCTGGCCTGTCACAAAGTTCTTTTTGGTCCATTCGAGCCTTGACGTTATCCTTCGTCTTCTCAGTGTCCATGATGGTGCTATAAAGAGCCTCGGCGATATTCTTTTCGGTGTGCATTACATCAATGTTGTGTGGAAGCTCGACATCCTCCATGTAAGGGAGCAGCTTCCAGAAGCACGGAATGTGAGTCCACTGGTGCGTCTCCCCATAACCCACGAAACCATTCCCATCGGGTTAGGCACGAGAGCTTCTAGCTCAGCCCTGATTTCTCTTCCGGTCATCAGACGTGGTTTCGGAGCATGGATCTCGACTCCTTTCTCGAACCGCTTTACGTCACTCCTGTATCTATGACCTGGCTCAAGGAACTGTCGATGTTGATCAAAGCATGAATACTTGCCTCCCTTCGTAAGCCATGAGAAAGTCACAGCCTGTCTGCACTGTGGGCAAGGCCACTTCCCATGTGTACACCAGCCGCAGAACAAAGCACGCGCTGGTAAGTCATGCAGGGATGTGTGGTACCAGACATACATATCGAAGTGATCATTTGTTGAGGCGTCATATGTTCGGACCCCGCGACCGTTCCAGCCAACAGCCAAGTCTTCAACCAGCGGTTCCAGGTACACGTTCATGTTCTTACCCGGGTATTTCGGTCCTGGGATTATCATCGACAATAACATGTTATGTGATCTCATGGACTCGCCGGGGGGGAGGTTCTGGGGTATGACAAACACAGGCCAACAGCTGTATGTTGCCGCCGACATGCCATACGGATTGAACCCATCGGTTGATATAGCAACAGCTACGCTCCTCGGGTCGCCCGCTTTCAGTGGATACTTCGCTACAAAGTTCTTCCATGCGTCACCATCCGACGGATGTATCATCTTGTCCGTGTATCTCTCCCTAACGCGGCCCATCGCATCTGCTGGGCAGTGTCTTTGTTCATGTAAAGCCGCTGGATCCTCGGTATAAATGGAAGGTACCGGAGAATCTTTTGGGGAATCCCGGTCTGCCTCTTCTGTCCACCACCGAGGTCGACCTCGAAGTACCTAGAGGAATTGCAATGGATGCAATAATTTGTTCCAGCATGTTCTTTCCTGAATAGCATGCATCCCTTTGGACAGGCGTCTATCTTCTCATATGACATCTTAAGGTCACGGAGGAGTTTAGTCGCCTCGTAGAAGCTCTTCGCCAAGATATGCCCTTTCGGTAGAAGGCTGCCAACGACGGCCAGAATATCATCGAAACCATCCCTGCATATCTTCCTCTGGCACTTCACGGCCATAAGGCGAGCGATGGCATCTAGAAGGGTAACATCTGTATGTTCATGAAGGGGTTTCTGCGAGCCAAACATAGTCTCGTAGTACTTCTTCGTGTCTTCATCCGGCTGCTCACTTGTCTCCGCCTCCTGAGGTGTCTCCGCCTCTACACGACGGCTTTCAGGCGCATTAGCATTGACAAAGGCGTCTAAGCAGTTGTTGAACCCAGTGTCAAATTCTCCCGCTGGCTGAATCTGACGTGGCTCGGTTCTAGGACGTTTTGCTAACTGTTCACCATGGTAATTCCAAACATGGTAGAATGGTGTGAACCCATTCTTGATCAGGTGCGTACTAACATCTACCTTCGACTGTCGCCTTCGGTTATCGCATTTTGAACAGGGGCAAAACACTTTCATGGGTCTGCTGATGTCAAACGCCTTGTTCACAAACTCCTCGGCCTTATCTCTCCATTCATCAGTAACTCCCACGACTCTTTCTGCCAGCATACATCCACTCACGGTTCTGTCTCGGATCCATCCTTTAATCGGTACCAAAAAAGACATACACAATGCTTTCAGTTCAACATGTCACTGAATTTTAACAAAACCATTTTTTACGGCCAAATTTTATCTTTTACAACATGCAAGGGTTCACCTACACTTCTAATGGGTAGGGGCCTATCCCGCCCGAGTACGTGTAGATCGAGTCGTGTCCCATGTTCTACCCCGACCCGAGACGGAATTTCGACAGCACCTCCCCGCTGTTCTTCAGAATACACGTCTCGAGCTTGTCAAGCCGAGAGGGTGTGCATCCGAAGAACAACGGGGAGGTGCTGCCGAAATTCCGTCTCAGGAAGGGGTAGAACATGGAACACGACCCGATCTACACGTACTCGGACTGTCCAACAGGACAACCCGGAAGTGTTACGGTTATAAATATGCAAAGATGGACAATCCTGCATATTTATAAATTTGTAACCCTTCCGGATGGGATCTGACTCGGGTTACGCGACTCGACTGACCCGGTGATCTAGACCAAAATAAAACCCTAGGTACATTCAAGAAAGGCGACGAATTTCTTACCCTCGAAGCGTGATCGACGGCGAAGAAGATCTTCCGCCGACACCCTCCGTCGACAATCCCCACTCTCACGCTCCACACATACTCCTGCACGAGAAACAAAATAAAGAATGTTAATTGCTACACCAAAATAAAATTGTCATACACCAAAATTGCATCAACATATATTGCATACACCAAAATTGCATCAACATATATTGCATACACCAAAATTTGCTCACTGTTTTAATAAACCTAAAATTTAATCAAGATATACATAAAAATGCACAACACATACATTGCATTTTAAACTAGCATTTTACACTAGCATTTAAAATTTAATCAAGATATACATAAAATTTGCTCACTGTCTATAATGTCTATTTTACTAAACTAGGATATAATGTCTATTTTAAACTAGCATTTAAACTAGCATAAACTAGCATTTTAAACTAGCATTTAAAATCGACAGAGACGCATTTCCTAACACTAACAGACGCTAATTTCATCCGGAGGAGGAGGAGGAATACCTAGTGGAGGAGCCGCGGTGGAGGAGCCACGGTGGGGGATGCCGGAGCCGGGAGGAGCGCGGTGGAGGAGCCGCGGTGGGGGAGGTCTGGCGGCGGGCGAGCTGCGGGCGGGGGAGGCGCGGTGGAGGAGCCGCGGTGGGGGAGCTGCTGCGGGCGGGGGGGGGATGCCGGAGCCGGGGAGTGCGGTGGAGGGACTGCTGCGGGCGGGGGAGGCGCGGCGGCGGGAGATCCGGCAATGGCGGTGGCGGCGGTGGCACCGGGGGAGGTGCGGTAGCGGGGGAGGCGCGGGAGGTGCGGCGGCGCTCTGGCGGCAATGGCGGTGGCGGCAGGGGAGGAGGCCGGGGAGGCGGTGGCGGCAGGGGAGGTGGAGGCCGGCGTGGAGGGCTGCGGCGGCGGCGGCGGGCCGTGGTGGATGCGTGCGTGAGTGTGAGAGTGTGTGGAGTGGTGGTGGATGTGTGCGTGGATGCGGGCCGACACATTCATTTCAGGTGTCCATATCTTTGCCGTGCGCTTTAAACGCGGAACACGGCAAATTTCCTTTGCCGTGCGCTTTAAATGCGGAACACGGCAAAGCGCGGCCAATATATCCTTTGCCGTGTGCTCATGTAACAGCACAGCACGGCAAATATCCTTTGCCGTGTGCTTATTTTTTACTTTGGTTTTTTTTCTAGCATTTCGAAGTGCATGTGTGTTGCAACAGATGTAAAATATGCCAAATATTTTAAGTTTGAGGTATACTCTGCGTTTTGTTGTATAATTGTGTCCATTTGAAGTATGTTTGGTTTCACCCAACTTTTAAGCCTTATACATATTGTTGCTCTCCATGTAGACGAAATAAGTTCCGACACTTACAGGTGAAAACTCCCGTGTCGGGTGCCGGGCACGGAATCATGCGACGAACCACATGAAATGTTGGTTCCCCATGGTCCCATGCACCAACCTAACACAACCAAGCAAAAAAGTTCACGCGTCTACCCCCTCTCGGCACAAGATTCCATCCGGTTCGCCCGAAAGGGGAGTTTTCACCTCTAACTGCAGAAACTCAGTAGAGAGAAAGTGAAGCCGGTGAAGCCGGTCACACCTAGGAGTAGGACATTGCACATTTACAACACCCAACACACTTGTATACATGTGGTATGGCACAACCTAGGTTTGGGTGGGTTCCGACGCTCCGGGGCCCCGCTTCGGCGAAACCCTGAATCCGCTGGAAAAACCCTAACGTTTTCGTGTACCCCCATAGACGTGCGTCGAAAGGGGGTAGCCCAGTGGACTTTTTTGCTTGGTTGTGTTAGGTTAGGCCATAGGAACATGAGAAACCAAAGTCTACCCCAAATCGACACAAGATTCCATCCGGTTCGCCCGAAAGGGGAGTTTTCACCTCTAAGTGCAGAAACTCAGTAGAGAGAAAGTGAAGCCGGTGAAGCCGGTCACACCTAGGAGTAGGACATTGCACATTTACAAGACCCAACACACTTGTATACACATGGTATGGCACAACCTAGGTTTGGGTGGGGTTCCGACGCTCCGGGGCCCCGCTTCGGCGAAACCCTGAATCCGCTGGAAAAACCCTAACAACGTTTTCGTGTACCCCCATAGACGTGCGTCGAAAGGGGGTAGCCCAGTGGACTTTTTTGCTTGGTTGTGTTAGGTTAGGCCATAGGAACATGAGAAACCAAAGTCTACCCCAAATCGACACAAGATTCCATCCGGTTCGCCCGAAAGGGGAGTTTTCACCTCTAACTGCAGAAACTCACTAGAGAGAAAGTGAAGCCGGTGAAGCCGGTCACACCTAGGAGTAGGACATTGCACATTTACAACACCCAACACACTTGTATACACATGGTATGGCACAACCTAGGTTTGGGTGGGGTTCCGACGCTCCGGGGCCCCGCTTCGGCGAAACCCTGAATCCGCTGGAAAAACCCTAACGTTTTCGTGTACCCCCATAGACGTGCGTCGAAAGGGGGTAGCCCAGTGGACTTTTTTGCTTGGTTGTGTTAGGTTAGGCCATAGGAACATGAGAAACCAAAGTCTACCCCAAATCGACACAAGATTCCATCCGGTTCGCCCGAAAGGGGAGTTTTCACCTCTAAGTGCAGAAACTCAGTAGAGAGAAAGTGAAGCCGGTGAAGCCGGTCACACCTAGGAGTAGGACAATGCACATTTACAACACCCAACACACTTGTATACATGTGGTATGGCACAACCTAGGTTTGGGTGGGGTTCCGACGCTCCGGGGCCCCGCTTCGGCGAAACCCTGAATCCGCTGGAAAAACCCTAACGTTTTCGTGTACCCCCATAGACGTGCGTCGAAAGGGGGTAGCCCAGTGGACTTTTTTGCTTGGTTGTGTTAGGTTAGGCCATAGGAACATGAGAAACCAAAGTCTACCCCAAATCGACACAAGATTCCATCCGGTTCGCCCGAAAGGGGAGTTTTCACCTCTAAGTGCAGAAACTCACTAGAGAGAAAGTGAAGCCGGTGAAGCCGGTCACACCTAGGAGTAGGACATTGCACATTTACAACACCCAACACACTTGTATACATATGGTATGGCACAACCTAGGTTTGGGTGGGGTTCCGACGCTCCGGGGCCCCGCTTCGGCGAAACCCTGAATCCGCTGGAAAAACCCTAACGTTTTCGTGTACCCCCATAGACGTGCGTCGAAAGGGGGTAGCCCAGTGGACTTTTTTGCTTGGTTGTGTTAGGTTAGGCCATAGGAACATGAGAAACCAAAGTCTACCCCAAATCGACACAAGATTCCATCCGGTTCGCCCGAAAGGAGAGTTTTCACCTCTAAGTGCAGAAACTCAGTAGAGAGAAAGTGAAGCCGGTGAAGCCGGTCACACCTAGGAGTAGGACAATGCACATTTACAACACCCAACACACTTGTATACATGTGGTATGGCACAACCTAGGTTTGGGTGGGGTTCCGACGCTCCGGGGCCCCGCTTCGGCGAAACCCTGAATCCGCTGGAAAAACCCTAACGTTTTCGTGTACCCCCATAGACGTGCGTCGAAAGGGGGTAGCCCAGTGGACTTTTTTGCTTGGTTGTGTTAGGTTAGGCCATAGGAACATGAGAAACCAAAGTCTACCCCAAATCGACACAAGATTCCATCCGGTTCGCCCGAAAGGGGAGTTTTCACCTCTAAGTGCAGAAACTCAGTAGAGAGAAAGTGAAGCCGGTGAAGCCGGTCACACCTAGGAGTAGGACATTGCACATTTACAACACCCAACACACTTGTATACATGTGGTATGGCACAACCTAGGTTTGGGTGGGGTTCCGACGCTCCGGGGCCCCGCTTCGGCGAAACCCTGAATCCGCTGGAAAAACCCTAACGTTTTCGTGTACCCCCATAGACGTGCGTCGAAAGGGGGTAGCCCAGTGGACTTTTTTGCTTGGTTGTGTTAGGTTAGGCCATAGGAACATGAGAAACCAAAGTCTACCCCCTCTCGCACAAGATTCCATCCGGTTCGCCCGAAAGGAGAGTTTTCACCTCTAACTGCAGAAACTCACTAGAGAGAAAGTGAAGCCGGTGAAGCCGGTCACACCTAGGAGTAGGATATTGCACATTTACAACACCCAACACACTTGTATAGACATGGTATGGCACAACCTAGGTTTGGGTGGGTTTCCGACGCTCCGGGGCCCCGCTTCGGCGAAACCCTGAATCCGCTGGAAAAACCCTAACGTTTTCGTGTACCCCCATAGACGTGAGTCGAAAGGGGGTAGCCCAGTGGACTTTTTTGCTTGGTTGTGTTAGGTTAGGCCATAGGAACATGAGAAACCAAAGTCTACCCCAAATCGACACAAGATTCCATCCGGTTCGCCCGAAAGGGGAGTTTTCACCTCTAAGTGCAGAAACTCACTAGAGAGAAAGTGAAGCCGGTGAAGCCGGTCACACCTAGGAGTAGGACATTGCACATTTACAACACCCAACACACTTGTATACACATGGTATGGCACAACCTAGGTTTGGGTGGGGTTCCGACGCTCCGGGGCCCCGCTTCGGCGAAACCCTGAATCCGCTGGAAAACCCTAACGTTTTCGTGTACCCCCATAGACGTGCGTCGAAAGGGGGTAGCCCAGTGGACTTTTTTGCTTGGTTGTGTTAGGTTAGGCCATAGGAACATGAGAAACCAAAGTCTACCCCAAATCGACACAAGATTCCATCCGGTTCGCCCGAAAGGGGAGTTTTCACCTCTAAGTGCAGAAACTCAGTAGAGAGAAAGTGAAGCCGGTGAAGCCGGTCACACCTAGGAGTAGGACATTGCACATTTACAACACCCAACACACTTGTATACACATGGTATGGCACAACCTAGGTTTGGGTGGGGTTCCGACGCTCCGGGGCCCCGCTTCGGCGAAACCCTGAATCCGCTGGAAAAACCCTAACAACGTTTTCGTGTACCCCCATAGACGTGCGTCGAAAGGGGGTAGCCCAGTGGACTTTTTTGCTTGGTTGTGTTTGGTTAGGCCATAGGAACATGAGAAACCAAAGTCTACCCCAAATCGACACAAGATTCCATCCGGTTCGCCCGAAAGGGGAGTTTTCACCTCTAACTGCAGAAACTCACTAGAGAGAAAGTGAAGCCGGTGAAGCCGGTCACACCTAGGAGTAGGACATTGCACATTTACAACACCCAACACACTTGTATACACATGGTATGGCACAACCTAGGTTTGGGTGGGGTTCCGACGCTCCGGGGCCCCGCTTCGGCGAAACCCTGAATCCGCTGGAAAAACCCTAACGTTTTCGTGTACCCCCATAGACGTGCGTCGAAAGGGGGTAGCCCAGTGGACTTTTTTGCTTGGTTGTGTTAGGTTAGGCCATAGGAACATGAGAAACCAAAGTCTACCCCAAATCGACACAAGATTCCATCCGGTTCGCCCGAAAGGAGAGTTTTCACCTCTAAGTGCAGAAACTCAGTAGAGAGAAAGTGAAGCCGGTGAAGCCGGTCACACCTAGGAGTACAATGCACATTTACAACACCCAACACACTTGTATACATGTGGTATGGCACAACCTAGGTTTGGGTGGGGTTCCGACGCTCCGGGGCCCCGCTTCGGCGAAACCCTGAATCCGCTGGAAAAACCCTAACGTTTTCGTGTACCCCCATAGACGTGCGTCGAAAGGGGGTAGCCCAGTGGACTTTTTTGCTTGGTTGTGTTAGGTTAGGCCATAGGAACATGAGAAACCAAAGTCTACCCCAAATCGACACAAGATTCCATCCGGTTCGCCCGAAAGGGGAGTTTTCACCTCTAAGTGCAGAAACTCAGTAGAGAGAAAGTGAAGCCGGTGAAGCCGGTCACACCTAGGAGTAGGACATTGCACATTTACAACACCCAACACACTTGTATACATGTGGTATGGCACAACCTAGGTTTGGGTGGGGTTCCGACGCTCCGGGGCCCCGCTTCGGCGAAACCCTGAATCCGCTGGAAAAACCCTAACGTTTTCGTGTACCCCCATAGACGTGCGTCGAAAGGGGGTAGCCCAGTGGACTTTTTTGCTTGGTTGTGTTAGGTTAGGCCATAGGAACATGAGAAACCAAAGTCTACCCCCTCTCGGCACAAGATTCCATCCGGTTCGCCCGAAAGGAGAGTTTTCACCTCTAACTGCAGAAACTCACTAGAGAGAAAGTGAAGCCGGTGAAGCCGGTCACACCTAGGAGTAGGATATTGCACATTTACAACACCCAACACACTTGTATAGACATGGTATGGCACAACCTAGGTTTGGGTGGGTTTCCGACGCTCCGGGGCCCCGCTTCGGCGAAACCCTGAATCCGCTGGAAAAACCCTAACGTTTTCGTGTACCCCCATAGACGTGCGTCGAAAGGGGGTAGCCCAGTGGACTTTTTTGCTTGGTTGTGTTAGGTTAGGCCATAGGAACATGAGAAACCAAAGTCTACCCCAAATCGACACAAGATTCCATCCGGTTCGCCCGAAAGGGGAGTTTTCACCTCTAAGTGCAGAAACTCACTAGAGAGAAAGTGAAGCCGGTGAAGCCGGTCACACCTAGGAGTAGGACATTGCACATTTACAACACCCAACACACTTGTATACACATGGTATGGCACAACCTAGGTTTGGGTGGGGTTCCGACGCTCCGGGGCCCCGCTTCGGCGAAACCCTGAATCCGCTGGAAAAACCCTAACGTTTTCGTGTACCCCCATAGACGTGCGTCGAAAGGGGGTAGCCCAGTGGACTTTTTTGCTTGGTTGTGTTAGGTTAGGCCATAGGAACATGAGAAACCAAAGTCTACCCCAAATCGACACAAGATTCCATCCGGTTCGCCCGAAAGGGGAGTTTTCACCTCTAAGTGCAGAAACTCAGTAGAGAGAAAGTGAAGCCGGTGAAGCCGGTCACACCTAGGAGTAGGACATTGCACATTTACAACACCCAACACACTTGTATACACATGGTATGGCACAACCTAGGTTTGGGTGGGGTTCCGACGCTCCGGGGCCCCGCTTCGGCGAAACCCTGAATCCGCTGGAAAAACCCTAACAACGTTTTCGTGTACCCCCATAGACGTGCGTCGAAAGGGGTAGCCCAGTGGACTTTTTTGCTTGGTTGTGTTTGGTTAGGCCATAGGAACATGAGAAACCAAAGTCTACCCCAAATCGACACAAGATTCCATCCGGTTCGCCCGAAAGGGGAGTTTTCACCTCTAACTGCAGAAACTCACTAGAGAGAAAGTGAAGCCGGTGAAGCCGGTCACACCTAGGAGTAGGACATTGCACATTTACAACACCCAACACACTTGTATACACATGGTATGGCACAACCTAGGATTGGGTGGGGTTCCGACGCTCCGGGGCCCCGCTTCGGCGAAACCCTGAATCCGCTGGAAAAACCCTAACGTTTTCGTGTACCCCCATAGACGTGCGTCGAAAGGGGGTAGCCCAGTGGACTTTTTTGCTTGGTTGTGTTAGGTTAGGCCATAGGAACATGAGAAACCAAAGTCTACCCCAAATCGACACAAGATTCCATCCGGTTCGCCCGAAAGGGGAGTTTTCACCTCTAAGTGCAGAAACTCACTAGAGAGAAAGTGAAGCCGGTGAAGCCGGTCACACCTAGGAGTAGGACATTGCACATTTACAACACCCAACACACTTGTATACATATGGTATGGCACAACCTTGGTTTGGGTGGGGTTCCGACGCTCCGGGGCCCCGCTTCGGCGAAACCCTGAATCCGCTGGAAAAACCCTAACGTTTTCGTGTACCCCCATAGACGTGCGTCGAAAGGGGGTAGCCCAGTGGACTTTTTTGCTTGGTTGTGTTAGGTTAGGCCATAGGAACATGAGAAACCAAAGTCTACCCCAAATCGACACAAGATTCCATCCGGTTCGCCCGAAAGGGGAGTTTTCACCTCTAAGTGCAGAAACTCAGTAGAGAGAAAGTGAAGCCGGTGAAGCCGGTCACACCTAGGAGTAGGATATTGCACATTTACAACACCCAACACACTTGTATACATATGGTATGGCACAACCTAGGTTTGGGTGGGGTTCCAATGCTCCGGGGCCCCGCTTCGGCGAAACCCTGAATCCGCTGGAAAAACCGGTCACACCTCGGAGTCCCGAGATCAACAGAATCTTGGGCACACTAAAATCTTGCTAACTTACACTAAAATCATCCAGAAGCAAAAATTCCATCAACAGGGGCTGCAGTGCATTCAAGAATTGGAGCGCGTCTCCAGGACCCTTCACACCAAGAACGGAAGACACTAGATCCGAGAATCAGGCCTGAACGGATTCTTTGGCAAGATCAAGTTTTACGACTGTACTGTCCTTGACTAGGAATCTGTCCCCTTCACAAGTCAATTCTGCTGGCAACGCACTTTGCAACACCTGTGAGATTGTCCAGTATGGCTTTGACTTCACCACAGCAGGGTAGGAAGAGAAAGCGACAGACGCATGGCCAGCTGGTTAGCTGAATCTTTGCTCAACATGGTTCTTATAGACATGTGTTTCAGGGCTAGCAAACTGTCACTAGATAGCTGCATGTTTACTTTGTATCAAGTAAAAATTGTTTCACAAATATCGATTTTCCGGTAGTGAATAATTGTTTCAAATTTGTATCAAGTAAAAATTTAAAAATACTAGCTCTCATTTTATGTCCAAAAAAATGAGGTTTTTTTGTGAAGAATCTACCAAGGTTGGGGCCATTTTACCCAAAAAAGGGGAAAAAAGTAAATAAGGGATAATTGCAATGGTATGGAAAAAAAAGTTGATGGTTTGCCGTGTGCAGATAGCCTAGACACACGGCAAAGAGGTGATTTGCCGTGCGAAGATATCCTAAACACACGGCAAAGAGGTGATTTGCCGTGCTTTCTTCCCAGAGACGCACGGCAAAGTATTTACCGCCAATTTATTTGGAGCGCGGGAAAATTTGGCACCTCTCTGCCGTGCGTTTTGCACTTCATGCACGGCAAAGAAATTTCCCGCCAGTACAAATATATTTCCCGCGAAATATTGGCGACGGCGGCAAAATTTGGAATCCTGGTCAACCGATATGCCGTGTGGGTGCATAAGGGCGCACGGCAAATATTTCTTTGCCGAGCTGAATAGATTTGCCGTGTGTTTGTGTTCATTTTGCCGTGCGGTATACTTTGCCGTGTGCTCTTTCTCTGCGGTGCCGTGTTAAGTTTATTTGCCGTGATCCGTTTCTGTTATACACGGCAAAATGATCTTTGCCGTGTTCCGAAAATTTGATGCACACGGCAAAGATTGCTCCGCACGGGAAATTCAGATTTTCCGGTAGTGAAATTTGAATCTTCTTTGGGGAGTAAACAAATGAAGTAGTACCAAACAGGTAACCCATGTGACATGTTGCAAACTTGCAAGGAACTAGTAAAGAAAATGTTTAGACAATATAGGAGTCGGAATTAGCACGTAGCAGATTCATGTGGCCGTGATTTCAAAAAAAAAAAAAAATCATGTGGCCGTGTCATGGACCTCATGCCCTTATGGCTCATAGACCATGAGTCCGTACGCCGTGTATCTCACGCTTCCTCTCTCAAGACGCTTTAGGCCTTTCCAGTGGGCACCACTGGCAGACCGGTGGCCTCCCTCATCTGTGTGCTGCAAGATCGCAGCTAGCACCGGTGGAACAGGACCTAATAATTCTCGGACTGCACCCATCGATCGTCTCAGTCGATGTCAGCCTGCCGCTCTGAACCCTGCCGCTCTGCCACCAGTCCCATCTTTTCCTTCTGCTCCGTATGAATTTCGGGACTACTTCTACAGGAGAATTTTGTTTGATTTTGAGCACCGTCACCTTTCGTCATGCCAACGTAATAAAAGGCACGCAAGTGCTAATTAGGTGAAGCCCCCAAAACCTCCCGAAGTACGCCGGTTTATTTTAGAGCGGCTACATATTTTCGTCAAGGGCGCTGGGATTTTCTGAAGAATAGAAGGTGCACTTTTTCTTGTAATAAACATGTGATATCCATTTAGATATGAGAAAGCCGTACACAAGTTTGGATTTAACAAACCAATATTCTTATGTCGCTTAAATAAGCAAATTTGTGTCATCTGCTCTAGGTATAGAACATGAAACAACTTCGCTTCCTTTTGGGAAGAAGGAGAAAATAAAGGAAGTAACAGAAACGAAACGATCGACAACGGCGATAAGAGCATCTCTAGCACATCCCTTGGAAAGACAGTACCCGCAAAAATTCAGCCGTTTTATGGTTTTTATCTAATCCGGCTAAATGGACCAACCCATAAATTCTTTGGGTACCGCTCTGAACTATATATCCCGTCTTTTTTTGTTGTTTCCCTTAAACATCCGCGATCACAGTTGAGGATGTCCCATACCGCCATCGGCCGCGACACACCGAGTTGGATACCATCACCAACGAAGATCCGACCATCACGTCATCCATATGACCACAATGTCACATCCACCAAACACCGCCACCACTGGCCCCTCTTGCAGTTACAGCACCAAAGAAACGAGGCCACCGCTACATCAACACCATCACCACTGGTCCCTCTAGCCGTCACAGCCACCAAACATGACTGCCCTTGAGTGTGAGTGACATCAGAACGCCGACATCGGCCGACTTTACGGGTCTAAGGTTTCTCCCCAGGACTGTCACCGGATTAAGGGAAGGCACAACACCACAACGACGCCTCCAAGAAGATGATAACACTCGCGGATCAGAGAGCATCCACCAGCCGCAGCCACACGAGCAGGAATGTCTAGATTGAACCGTGTGAATGTGAATCTAGTTTATATGTGTTTGATTGAAAGTGTATTACGGTTTACGTAACACATTTGGGATCTGCATGCATGCAGCTGGCCGGTGACGTGCGTGCGTAGCCCGACCGGATCGACCGTACGTGCATGCATTCACGCACAACGCTGACATGTTCGGTGAATCGCGCAACGCACGCGTATCACACTCTGCACATGCATGCTGCTGCTCCTCTCTACATATCTCATAGCAGAGTATACTACGGAGTATATATTTTTCCTATACATATAGATATATATACTATACATCTTTCGATCTACGGATCACTAGATAGTCAGATGCGCAGATGGGAATTACAGTGGCAGAAACAAACCTGGATGCCTGGATGGGGCTTCTAGGTTTCAGTGTCACCTTTAGCCATCATTCCCTAAGATCGATCTGCCTCTGCCTACTATCTTGAAGTCAACATGTGGAAGAATGTACCTATAGTAGCTTGCTTCACAAAGAACATATACGTACGAAGTTAGTGGTGATTAATAGTATATTACTGGCCAAAGCAGCTAAGCTATCTTTGTGTCTCTAGATCTCTCTTCCTCCCCCCAGCGAGACCTGCTCGGGATCACATGGCCAGGGGCCATCCGCCATTGCTGCGCTGTCAAGAGCTTGTAACGTACTCAACATATATACACTTTGAATCATTTGCACTCTGACTATCATTTGCACTTTGAATCTTATTTTTCTTGGGAGGTTAATGCAGACATAACAGAACAAATAAGTTAGCTCTACACCTTAACTATATGTGGACAGTCCCCTGGGATAGCTAGCTAGCAAGACAACATGGACAGCAGTGTGGTGTCTACTCTCAATTATGACCAATCAATTCATAAATGCATGTACGAGTGGTTCATTTGAATTCCAAGTACATTTCCCTCCGTTTTTTTGACGCATCCCTTGGCTTTTGCCCGGGGAGAAAACAGAAAATTATACGGCATCCTTGAATGATTAATCAGCAGCAGCCCATATGCCATAAACGCGCGTGTGTGAGATGAGATGCTTCTGTGGGTCAGGCCTCCATAAGTTTCTACCATCATCATCCTTGGGACCAAATCAATATCGACTGCGCAACCACTGTAGCCATAGCTGCAGGATTGCCAACTAATCCACATTTTCTTTGATTGAACTTGTACCCGTGTGGGCCACCTTCACAGACCTGTTGCTGCCCAGATTCATATCATACAGTAGCTCGTCCTCTCTAGTACGCGCGAGTAATTTTGCGGTTGAATTACAAATTTATGGAGATAAGTTTTTTTGAATTTCGTGTCCATGCAATTTAATTGGTTCCACACATGGTTTGTAGAAACAAAAAAGTACACACATATGGTTTGGGTTTTTACATGCTCCCACCTGTCCCAAACCGTAAGGCGAGGGTTCACTTTGTATGATCTTTAATATATGAATTTTATCATTAATATTTGGGTATAAAGCTCGGCAGGCATAACAATGCTTCGTTAAGGTGTATTTATCTTGCAAAATACATTTATCAATACGTCTATATATTGATTATGTAGACATTCTATAAGTTAGAGTATAGCCAAAATACATTTATCAATACGTCTTTATCAACCGATCAAAGGACAAACCTTAGCTACGGCCCTGCGCAACCCCCTGCGGAGATCATGGAGATGTACCTCCTAAGGTGTGGCGCGATGCGGAAGCCTGTTTAGAGGCTAGTAGGTCTAGATTCCTTCCGCTCTCATACCATGAAAGATGATGAGAATTTTGGTAATGCTTCGTTTCTCTACCCCACCCCCCCCCCCCCCCCACCCCCCGGCGCGCGCGCAATCGTACAGGTTGCGGCATGAATAACAAGAGTGTTGCGGACAGTCAGACTAGAGAGAAACCAGAATTGGAATCCGTGTGCTGCCTGGGATATTTTGAAGTTGGCGTGAGGAGAAATGTTAGGGACGTAAGACTTCCGCAAAAAAGTTTCCTTGGGTACTAAATCCAACAAAAAATAGGTAAAATATTTTTAATGTTTGTTCTCAAGTCCTAGCTTTTAATACGATACTATAGATATAAACAAACCCAAAATACCCGGAATTAAGAACCCCTTGAACACTGGTCTACGATTATGATAGGACGGCTCAAAGTATCATGTCCATGTGGCCGATGATAAAGGCTCCACATAAGAGGTAATTATAAGAGTGATACTTGAAATATCGCAATTTAGTGATTTTTAACTCAAACCAATTACGTCTCCACAACTACACCAATAAAAACTACGAGAACTGAAGCCACAACCGTCACCTAACGCCTTCTCCCTCAAGAAAACTTAGTTGCCGCAACTCTATCAGTCCCTCCTCCTCTATCCCGCCTTGATGGTGTCAGTGGGTGGGGAACCTGACCTATGAGTTGAGTTCTTGGTAAAATTAGTGCTTTCCATATATTAGGTTAGGGTTTTGGTAGTCGTCATCCTTTTTCCACAGTTTTGATGGTGACCACATCATCTACATTTAGTGATCTTCATCCCTTCATTCGACAACGAGATCTCCTACCTAGCGTCAATGGGGGTGTTGGAATATTACATTGCTATATGTATGGTTCTTCAAATCTTTCCTTTTCAAATCATTTTAGAATTTCTTTCATGGTTGACTCGAGGAGGATGGTGCTCGCAATATTTGTCCCAGATGTTTCGTCTTCGACAATGATAATTCGTACCCTCGTCTCCCCAACAACGTCGACAAGACAGTTCAGTTGTTCTTTCCTGGAATGCTGGTGTAAGTACTCTTACCGATGTTGCTTTACTGCTTTAATGGTTGCATCGAGCACATTGCTTTTGCCACTTCATTGCGTATGAAAAACAGATTGGAGAACCCTCATTGGTATTCAAGGTATGTTGTTTGGTCTCTATGTCGTGTTCATGCGGACGCCTTTAGAAAGATATAAAGGTTCTATCTTTGAAGAAGAAAGAGCTTGATGATTTGCGTATTTCTTGTAGATTCCATTTTCTGATAGATAGAGACAACTCTTGTATATCTACCAAGTACCTGTTCCCTACTATATTGATTGTCATGGAAAAAATACTCTAACCGACTACCGAGTGATATTTGTTCCTATTTTTATCAGCCACCGTTTATGCTAAATAGGTTATGTTCTTTAAAGTTTTCTCAAATAGGCTAAAACCCGTTAATCAAAAACCAAACCATAAAACGAGGAATTTGCTATGAATAAAAGGAAGGTGCTGTTTATATAATAATCAATTGTTTGACGGCTGCGAACCATATATAGCGCATATGTGGGCCACCGACCTTAAATTATTTTACTGGTGATGATGCAACTATATGTGTCAACCGGAGAGAATAGATTATTTATACCTTGGTATAGTCCGAGTTACCCACAATTAAACGGGCGGTCCACACCCACTAGTGGAAAACGGGCAATAGGTTTTGACCTTTAGTCCCCAATTTGTTATGAACCAGTACTAAAGGGGGCACCCCACCCGGCCAGCTCGCCGCCCAGCAACATCCCGGTTCGTTAGGGACCTTTAGTCCGGTTCGTGGCACGAACCGGGACCAAAGGGTCACCATATGCGGCCGCAGAGACAGGGCCCAGCGCGAGAACCTTTAGTCCCGGTTCGTGCCACGAACCGGGACTAACATTTTCCCTATATGTCTTCTTCCACCCCGAGTCCAGCTCCATTTTTCCTCCTCGAAGTTCACCCCATTTTTTGCTCTCTCTTTCCTCTCCCGAAGTTCACCCCATTTTTCTCCACCATTTGTCAAGATTGGTGACACCCAACAATACAAGGGTTAGCAACTTCATACTCTCTTCCGGCGTTTCAAGTTTAGCTCATTTTATTGCTAGTTTAGCTCATTTCATTTTTCTAGTGTTAGCTAGGTGTTTGATGAAATGCCTAAGTCGGGGATTTCATTTGTTTTATGTGCAATTTAAGCTCAAACTAAATTATGATTTGTGGGTTTTAGTGTCGTCCCGTCCCTATCCTCACCATCGTTGATCGCCTGCGCCGTCCCCATCCTCACCGCCGTCGATCGCCTGCGTCGTCCTGTCACCGGCACCGCCTCGGTGAGCCTCTTGTTTTTATCTTTAAAAAAAAATCTTAGTGGCCACAATGGATGTACTTGTATTAATTAATTTGGTCACGTATCTATTCATAATGTAGCTAGTGTAATGTTTTTTGATATACTTGTATAATGCAGATGAACCGACAGTGGATGTACGGTGACCGATGCAGTCCCGAGTTCATTAGTGGCATGCATAATTTTCTCCATGCGGCTGAGTCAAACAAGCAGACGAATGGTTTTATTTGTTGTTCATGTAGTGTCTGTAAGAATAGGAGTGATCACTCTACCTCAAAAATCCTTCACATCCACCTGTTGCAGAATGGTTTCATGGATGGTTACTATTGTTGGACCAAGCACGAAGAAAGCGGGGTTATAATGGAAGACAATGAAGAAGAAGAGGATAATGACAACTATCCTATGTTCAATGAACACGGTGATACTACAATGGGGGAAGACGAAGCTGAAAAAGATCCCATTGTTGATGAGCCCGACGATGATCTTCGTCGGCCATTCGTGATGCACAAATGGACTGTGGAAGTGAAAACGAGAAGTTGAAGTTGGAGAGAATGTTAGAGGATCACAACAAATTGTTGTACCCAAATTGCGAAGATGGCCAGAAAAAGCTGGGTACCACACTGGAATTGCTGCAATGGAAGGCACAGAATGGTCTATCTGACATACCGCCATCGGCCGCGACACACCGAGTTGGATACCATCACCAACGAAGATCCGACCATCACGTCATCCATATGACCACAATGTCACATCCACCAAACACCGCCACCACCGATGCCTTCCGCTCCCGCTCCGACCACCGTCTTTGTTTTTCGCCGTCGGATCCGGGATCACCGTGACCGAATCTATCATACCCCACTTTCCATGTGGATGAGGAGGAGCTCCAACAATGAATCGAGTGCCCGCGCGAGTGGCTTCGTACTGGCGCGCCAAGCCACGAATTTCGTAGCTGCGCGAAGTCGAGGACGTCAGGCCAACGACTCATCGCTAACCATATGTCGCTGGAGAAGAAACTCGAAGTCGATGACGTCCCATACCGCCTCCCTCTAGCCACCGTTGCACCATTTTTCGATCGAGCAGCAACAGGCATGACTTGACACCGCGAAGTAGATGTCATGTGCATCACATGCAAGGATCAGGCATGACTTGACGCCTCCTTATGAGATGTCGTGCATCGCCACCGCCGGCTAGGCATGGCTTGACAACTCCGTCGAAGTCGTCGTGTGTAGCACCTCCTGAGTCGAATCGAACCCGATCTCGAAGTGGACAGGGCGTCCTGTACCGCCGCCAGCCTCGAAA
Source organism: Poa pratensis (assembly GCA_947311845.1). NCBI lineage: Eukaryota > Viridiplantae > Streptophyta > Magnoliopsida > Poales > Poaceae > Poa > Poa pratensis. The sequence continues at coordinate 8,087,298 of CAMZMU010000070.1, forward strand.
CTCCGCGATCACAGTTGAGGATGTCCCATACCGCCATCGGCCGCGACACACCGAGTTGGATACCATCACCAACGAAGATCCGACCATCACGTCATCCATATGACCACAATGTCACATCCACCAAACACCGCCACCACTGGCCCCTCTTGCAGTTACAGCACCAAAGAAACGAGGCCACCGCTACATCAACACCATCACCACTGGTCCCTCTAGCCGTCACAGCCACCAAACATGACTGCCCTTGAGGTGTGAGTGACATCAGAACGCCGACATCGGCCGACTTTACGGGTCTAAGGTTTCTCCCCAGGACTGTCACCGGATTAAGGGAAGGCACAACACCACAACGACGCCTCCAAGAAGATGATAACACTCGCGGATCAGAGAGCATCCACCAGCCGCAGCCACACGAGCAGGAATGTCTAGATTGAACCGTGTGAATGTGAATCTAGTTTATATGTGTTTGATTGAAAGTGTATTACGGTTTACGTAACACATTTGGGATCTGCATGCATGCAGCTGGCCGGTGACGTGCGTGCGTAGCCCGACCGGATCGACCGTACGTGCATGCATTCACGCACAACGCTGACATGTTCGGTGAATCGCGCAACGCACGCGTATCACACTCTGCACATGCATGCTGCTGCTCCTCTCTACATATCTCATAGCAGAGTATACTACGGAGTATATATTTTTCCTATACATATAGATATATATACTATACATCTTTCGATCTACGGATCACTAGATAGTCAGATGCGCAGATGGGAATTACAGTGGCAGAAACAAACCTGGATGCCTGGATGGGGCTTCTAGGTTTCAGTGTCACCTTTAGCCATCATTCCCTAAGATCGATCTGCCTCTGCCTACTATCTTGAAGTCAACATGTGGAAGAATGTACCTATAGTAGCTTGCTTCACAAAGAACATATACGTACGAAGTTAGTGGTGATTAATAGTATATTACTGGCCAAAGCAGCTAAGCTATCTTTGTGTCTCTAGATCTCTCTTCCTCCCCCCAGCGAGACCTGCTCGGGATCACATGGCCAGGGGCCATCCGCCATTGCTGCGCTGTCAAGAGCTTGTAACGTACTCAACATATATACACTTTGAATCATTTGCACTCTGACTATCATTTGCACTTTGAATCTTATTTTTCTTGGGAGGTTAATGCAGACATAACAGAACAAATAAGTTAGCTCTACACCTTAACTATATGTGGACAGTCCCCTGGGATAGCTAGCTAGCAAGACAACATGGACAGCAGTGTGGTGTCTACTCTCAATTATGACCAATCAATTCATAAATGCATGTACGAGTGGTTCATTTGAATTCCAAGTACATTTCCCTCCGTTTTTTTGACGCATCCCTTGGCTTTTGCCCGGGGAGAAAACAGAAAATTATACGGCATCCTTGAATGATTAATCAGCAGCAGCCCATATGCCATAAACGCGCGTGTGTGAGATGAGATGCTTCTGTGGGTCAGGCCTCCATAAGTTTCTACCATCATCATCCTTGGGACCAAATCAATATCGACTGCGCAACCACTGTAGCCATAGCTGCAGGATTGCCAACTAATCCACATTTTCTTTGATTGAACTTGTACCCGTGTGGGCCACCTTCACAGACCTGTTGCTGCCCAGATTCATATCATACAGTAGCTCGTCCTCTCTAGTACGCGCGAGTAATTTTGCGGTTGAATTACAAATTTATGGAGATAAGTTTTTTTGAATTTCGTGTCCATGCAATTTAATTGATTCCACACATGGTTTGTAGAAACAAAAAAGTACACACATATGGTTTGGGTTTTTACATGCTCCCACCTGTCCCAAACCGTAAGGCGAGGGTTCACTTTGTATGATCTTTAATATATGAATTTTATCATTAATATTTGGGTATAAAGCTCGGCAGGCATAACAATGCTTCGTTAAGGTGTATTTATCTTGCAAAATACATTTATCAATACGTCTATATATTGATTATGTAGACATTCTATAAGTTAGAGTATAGCCAAAATACATTTATCAATACGTCTTTATCAACCGATCAAAGGACAAACCTTAGCTACGGCCCTGCGCAACCCCCTGCGGAGATCATGGAGATGTACCTCCTAAGGTGTGGCGCGATGCGGAAGCCTGTTTAGAGGCTAGTAGGTCTAGATTCCTTCCGCTCTCATACCATGAAAGATGATGAGAATTTTGGTAATGCTTCGTTTCTCTACCCCCCCCCCCCCCCCCCCCCCCCACCCCCGGCGCGCGCGCAATCGTACAGGTTGCGGCATGAATAACAAGAGTGTTGCGGACAGTCAGACTAGAGAGAAACCAGAATTGGAATCCGTGTGCTGCCTGGGATATTTTGAAGTTGGCGTGAGGAGAAATGTTAGGGACGTAAGACTTCCGCAAAAAAGTTTCCTTGGGTACTAAATCCAACAAAAAATAGGTAAAATATTTTTAATGTTTGTTCTCAAGTCCTAGCTTTTAATACGATACTATAGATATAAACAAACCCAAAATACCCGGAATTAAGAACCCCTTGAACACTGGTCTACGATTATGATAGGACGGCTCAAAGTATCATGTCCATGTGGCCGATGATAAAGGCTCCACATAAGAGGTAATTATAAGAGTGATACTTGAAATATCGCAATTTAGTGATTTTTAACTCAAACCAATTACGTCTCCACAACTACACCAATAAAAACTACGAGAACTGAAGCCACAACCGTCACCTAACGCCTTCTCCCTCAAGAAAACTTAGTTGCCGCAACTCTATCAGTCCCTCCTCCTCTATCCCGCCTTGATGGTGTCAGTGGGTGGGAACCTGACCTATGAGTTGAGTTCTTGGTAAAATTAGTGCTTTCCATATATTAGGTTAGGGTTTTGGTAGTCGTCATCCTTTTTCCACAGTTTTGATGGTGACCACATCATCTACATTTAGTGATCTTCATCCCTTCATTCGACAACGAGATCTCCTACCTAGCGTCAATGGGGTGTTGGAATATTACATTGCTATATGTATGGTTCTTCAAATCTTTCCTTTTCAAATCATTTTAGAATTTCTTTCATGGTTGACTCGAGGAGGATGGTGCTCGCAATATTTGTCCCAGATGTTTCGTCTTCGACAATGATAATTCGTACCCTCGTCTCCCCAACAACGTCGACAAGACAGTTCAGTTGTTCTTTCCTGGAATGCTGGTGTAAGTACTCTTACCGATGTTGCTTTACTGCTTTAATGGTTGCATCGAGCACATTGCTTTTGCCACTTCATTGCGTATGAAAAACAGATTGGAGAACCCTCATTGGTATTCAAGGTCTGTTGTTTGGTCTCTATGTCGTGTTCATGCGGACGCCTTTAGAAAGATATAAAGGTTCTATCTTTGAAGAAGAAAGAGCTTGATGATTTGCGTATTTCTTGTAGATTCCATTTTCTGATAGATAGAGACAACTCTTGTATATCTACCAAGTACCTGTTCCCTACTATATTGATTGTCATGGAAAAAATACTCTAACCGACTACCGAGTGATATTTGTTCCTATTTTTATCAGCCACCGTTTATGCTAAATAGGTTATGTTCTTTAAAGTTTTCTCAAATAGGCTAAAACCCGTTAATCAAAAACCAAACCATAAAACGAGGAATTTGCTATTAATAAAAGGAAGGTGTTGTTTATATAATAATCAATTGTTTGACGGCTGCGAACCATATATAGCGCATATGTGGCCACCGACCTTAAATTATTTTACTGGTGATGATGCAACTATATGTGTCAACCGGAGAGAATAGATTATTTATACCTTGGTATAGTACGAGTTACCCACAATTAAACGGGCGGTCCACACCCACTAGTGGAAAACGGGCAATAGGTTTTGACCTTTAGTCCCCAATTTGTTATGAACCAGTACTAAAGGGGGCACCCCACCCGGCCAGCTCGCCGCCCAGCAACATCCCGGTTCGTTAGGGACCTTTAGTCCGGTTCGTGGCACGAACCGGACCAAAGGGTCACCATATGCGGCCGCAGAGACAGGGCCCAGCGCGAGAACCTTTAGTCCCGGTTCGTGCCACGAACCAGGACTAACATTTTCCCTATATGTCTTCTTCCACCCCGAGTCCAGCTCCATTTTTCCTCCTCGAAGTTCACCCCATTTTTTGCTCTCTCTTTCCTCTCCCGAAGTTCACCCCATTTTTCTCCACCATTTGTCAAGATTGGTGACACCCAACAATACAAGGGTTAGCAACTTCATACTCTCTTCCGGCGTTTCAAGTTTAGCTCATTTTATTGCTAGTTTAGCTCATTTCATTTTTCTAGTGTTAGCTAGGTGTTTGATGAAATGCCTAAGTCGGGGATTTCATTTGTTTTATGTGCAATTTAAGCTCAAACTAAATTATGATTTGTGGGTTTTAGTGTCGTCCCGTCCCTATCCTCACCATCGTTGATCGCCTGCGCCGTCCCCATCCTCACCGCCGTCGATCGCCTGCGTCGTCCTGTCACCGGCAACCGCCTCGGTGAGCCTCTTGTTTTTATCTTTTAAAAAAAATCTTAGTGGCCACAATGGATGTACTTGTATTAATTAATTTGGTCACGTATCTATTCATAATGTAGCTAGTGTAATGTTTTTTGATATACTTGTATAATGCAGATGAACCGACAGTGGATGTACGGTGACCGATGCAGTCCCGAGTTCATTAGTGGCATGCATAATTTTCTCCATGCGGCTGAGTCAAACAAGCAGACGAATGGTTTTATTTGTTGTTCATGTAGTGTCTGTAAGAATAGGAGTGATCACTCTACCTCAAAAATCCTTCACATCCACCTGTTGCAGAATGGTTTCATGGATGGTTACTATTGTTGGACCAAGCACGAAGAAAGCGGGGTTATAATGGAAGACAATGAAGAAGAGGATAATGACAACTATCCTATGTTCAATGAACACGGTGATACTACAATGGGGGAAGACGAAGCTGAAAAAGATCCCATTGTTGATGAGCCCGACGATGATCTTCGTCGGGCCATTCGTGATGCACAAATGGACTGTGGAAGTGAAAACGAGAAGTTGAAGTTGGAGAGAATGTTAGAGGATCACAACAAATTGTTGTACCCAAATTGCGAAGATGGCCAGAAAAAGCTGGGTACCACACTGGAATTGCTGCAATGGAAGGCACAGAATGGTCTATCTGACAAGGGATTTGAAAATTTGCTGAAAATATTAAAGAAGATGCATCCAAGGATAACGTATTGCCCCCAGTACGTACGAAGCAAAGAAGGTTGTCTGCACTCTAGAATTAGAGGTGCAGAAGATACATGCATACATCAATGACTGCATCCTCTACCGCGGTGAGCAAAAGAATTTGAATGCATGTCCGATATGCGGTGCATTGCGGTATAAGATCAGGCGAGATGACCCGAGTGATGTTGAGGGCGAGCCGCGCCCCAGGAAGAGGGTTCCTGCCAAGGTTATGTGGTATGCTCCTATAATACCACGTTGAAATGTTTGTTCCAAAACAAAGAGTATGCCAAGTTGTTGCGATGGCACAAAGAAGACCGTAAGAAAGACCTGATGATGAGACACCCCGCTGATGGGTCGCAGTGGAGAAAAATCGACAGAGAGTTCCCGACATTTTCAGATGACGCAAGGAACTTAAGATTTAGTCTAAATACAGATGGCTTTAATCCTTTTGGGGAGCAGAGCTCCAGTCATAGCACTTGGCCTGTGACTCTATGTATTTATAACCTTCCTCCATGGTTGTGCATGAAGCGGAAGTTCATTATGATGCCAGTGCTCATCCAAGGACCGAAGCAACCTGGCAACGATATTGATGTGTACCTGAGGCCATTGGTTGAAGAACTTTTACAGTTGTGGCGTGAAGAAGGTGTACGTGTGTGGGATGAGCACGGACAAACAGAATTTGACCTACGAGCGTTGTTGTTTGTAACCATCAATGATTGGCCTGCTCTTAGTAACATTTCAGGACAGTCAAACAAGGGATACAATGCATGCACGCACTGTTTAGGTGAGACTGAAAGTATACATTTAGGTAACAAGAATGTGTACCTGGGCCATCGTCGATTTCTTCCACCCAAGCATCCCTTAAGAAAGAAAGGCAAACATTTTAAAGGTGAGGCAGATGCTCGGCCGTAGCCTACCCGCCCTTCTAGTTCTGATATATATGATATGGTCAAGGATTTAAAAGTAATCTTTGCGAAGGGTCCTGGCGGACTATCTGTTCCGAATGACGCTGACAACCACGTACCCATGTGGAAGAAGAAATCTATATTTTGGGAGCTACCCTATTGGATAATCCTTGAGGTTCACTCTGCAATCGACGTGATGCACGTGACAAAAAATCTTTGCTTGAACCTGCTAAACTTCTTGGGCGTGTATGGGAAGTCAAAAGATACACCGGAAGCAAGGCATGACCATCAACGTATGCACGAACGAGACGACGTGCATTCAGATAATCATAAAGGTCCTGCAAGCTACGCTCTTACGAAATAAGAGAAGACAATATTTTTTGAATGTCTTAGCAGTATGAAGGTTCCATCTGGCTTCTCGTCGAATATAAAGGGAATAATAAATATGGCAGAGAAAAAATTCCAAAACCTAAAGTCTCATGATTGCCACGTGATTATGACACAATTACTTCCGATTGCATTGAGGGGGCTTCTACCGGAAAATGTTCGAGTACCCATTGTGAAGCTATGTGCATTCCTCAATGCAATTTCTCAGAAGGTCATCAATCCACTAACTCTACCAAGTTTACAGAAGGATGTGGTCCAATGTCTTGTCAGCTTCGAGTTGGTGTTCCCACCAACCTTCTTCAATATTATGACGCACCTCATAGTTCACCTAGTCGAAGAGATTTCCATTCTCGGTCCTGTATTTCTACACAACATGTTCCCCTTTGAGAGGTTCATGGGAGTCTTAAAGAAATATGTTCATAACCGTGCTAGGCCAGAAGGAAGCATCTCAAAGGGTATGGAACGGAGGAGGTCATTGAGTTTTGTGTTGACTTTATTCCTGACATTCAGCCGATCGGTGTTCCTCAATCGCGCCATGAAGGGAGACTGCGTGGAAAAGGCACGCTAGGAAAGAAAGCAACAATATGTCAAGACGGGCATTCTTTCACTCGAGCACACTACACAGTTCTACATAATTCCAGCTTGGTGGCTCCATATATCGAGGAACACAAGAATTTTTACGCTCTAAATACCCGGAAAACCTGAAGATTGGATTGATAGACAACACATGAAGACTTTCGGCGGTTGGTTGCAAACACGTCTCATTAATGACACCAATGTTGGAGAACAGCTATACTTGTTGGCCAAGTCACCATCTTCGACTATATTGACTTTTCAAGGGTACGAGATAAATGGGAATACATTTTACACGGCCGACCAAGATAAAAAGAGCACCAACCAAAACAGTGGTGTCCGCTTTGATGCAACAAACTACAATGGGAAAAGGTCACATATTATGGTTACATAGAGCAGATATGGGAACTTGACTATGGACCTTCTTTTAAGGTCCCTTTGTTCAAGTGCAAATGGTTCAACCTAGAAGGCGGGGTAGAGGTAGACACACGGTACAGAATGACTATAGTGGATTTTAAGAATCTTGGGTACGACACCGAACCATTCGTCCTAGCCAGTGAAGTGGCTCAGGTTTTCTATGTGAAGGACATGTCTACCCTACCGAAAAAAAGAAAAGATAAGCAAGCGAATACATCATACGATGAGCCAAAGCGCCACATAGTTCTTTCAAGAAAAGAATCATCATGGGAGTGGAGGACAAGACAGACATGTCAAAGATTATGATAAGTTTCATGAAATTCCGCCCTTCAAAGTGAACACTGACCCAAGCATCAAGTTAAATGAAGAAGATTGTCCATGGTTACGGCGCAATCAGAAGAACAGGTGAACACTAGATAGGGATGTTGTTGGTGATGTGTAATAATGTATTAAACCTTTAATGTATTAACAGTTGGAACAAAACACACGGTTTCCCCTGCATACAGCCCGACGGTGGCTCGTGAGTGCCCGCATATCAAATGCACCGTCGGACGTATGCAGGGAATCCGGATGATTTGTATTCGGTCGATGAACTGAAATATTTTGTAGATAGAACAAAACACACGGTTTCCCCTGCATACAGCCCAACGGTGGCTCGTGAGTGCCCGCATATCAAATGCACCGTTGGACGTATGCAGGGAATCCGAATGCTTTGTATACCAAAATGAACTACAAGGAGTACACACTGAGTGCCGAACATGTCCAAGAGGGGGGCTATATATAGGGTCATGTGGCTCACGAAGTGGTCGTGATAGTGCTGATACAACAGCTCACAAGCCCTCAAAAGAAACACACCCCTGATCCAACGGCTCACAAGTGCTTCAAATAAACACACGATCCGTGTGCTTCTTTAGTACCGGTTGGTGTTACCAACCGGGACTAAAGGCGGGCTTTGCGGACACGACTCGTGTCAGTCACGTGTCCTCCCCCAGCGCTGCCCTGGCCACGTGTCCAACCCCAGCGCTGCCCTGGTCACGTACGTCTCCTACCCTAGCGCTGCCCTGGAGTTCTATATGTAGTATTGTCGCCGACGAGATAAACCCTAAGCCACGAAGGCATCCAACCGGGACTAGGCCTATGGATCCGCCACGCCCGCCGCAGCGCCTTCTGGACGAGTCGAGCGTGCTCGGCGGAGCGCGCTTGGGCGCTACCGCGTGAGCCTATCCCGCCGTATGCCCACGAGCCCGGCGTGGAGAGGAATGCCCAGCTATCGGCCTCCTGCTCCGGTGCCGGAGGAGGTGCGGAGGGCCGGCGTACGAGCGCGCGTGGTCCGGCGTCCCCGACCCCGACGAGGATGCGTACGCCGCAGGGGTGGCGTGGGGATCCACGGCCGCATACGGTGACTTGGCCGCCCCATCTCCACCAGGTGACGCCGCACCTCCACCAGCCGCCGCCGCCCCTCCCGACGAGGAGGAGGACGATGACGACAACTTCGACTGGAGCAACCATGGGGAAGAGGGCGGCGGGCCGCAGATGCAGGACGCCATTGAAGCCTCCTTGCAGTCCGTCCACGACGACCGTGTCCAGCGAGCCAGGACTGCCTGCCAGTTCAAGGCGAAGGAGGCTTCCGAGCTGGATTGGGCGCTGAAAGACTCATCCTCCATGGCTCGTGCCCTCCGCCGCAAACGTGCGCGCGAGAACCAGGCGGCCGCGAACGGGACTGGCTCCTCCCGCCGTTCCCCCTAATCCTACGGCATCCGAGCCAATAAGTCCGTTTATATAGTAATGTAACTGTTAGTGATGTGTAATAATGTATCCTTTTATGTAACTGTGTGGGATGTTGTGTTAAGGATATTTCTAAAACTAATTTAAAAATTCAGTAATAATGTATTTCCTTTTATGTAACTGTTAGTGATGTGTAATAATGTACCCTTTTATGTAACTGTGTGGGATGTTGTGTTTTTTGAGTATTTTTTCACATTCTTTGATTTTTTTGAAAGAATGGTCAAAATGGGTACCACAACTATTCATTTAAAGAGGCCAAATTTGTATGAACTATGGATAGTTTTCTGATATAATCACTATTTGTGTACCTTAAAATGATTTTTCTATAAAAATCAGAGCAAACTATCACACACTTGTAGTTCAAATTTGAATTACTTTCGAGAAATCAACATAAACTCATTTAAATAGGCAAAACTAATTTAAAAAATCAGTTTGGCACCTTTGAATCAAAGTATATAAAACAAAACAGAAAAAGAAACTAGAAACAAAAACAATTCAAAAAGATAGTAAATCAAAGTATATAAAAGAAAACAGAAAAAAACCATTCAAAACAGAAAAAGAAAAAGAAACTGGGAAAAACAATTAAAAAGCCCATTTGGTTCCGGTTGGTAACACCAACAGGAACTAAAGGTCCGCTGGGCCTCGCGCGCAAATTTTGGCGGGCCCAGAGAGACCTTTAGTCCCGGTTGGTGTTACCAACCGAGACTAAAGGGTCTTTGGTCCCAGTTCGTGGCTGGAACCGGGACGCTGTTTTGTGTGGTTGCGGCCGAAATTTTTCTCAAACTTCCCCAAATCTCACCTCTCCGCCTCCGACGCCGCCGACGCCCCCGAGACGGCGAAGCCCTGCTCCGCCGCGCCGTCTGCCGCTCCGCTCTGCCGCGCCGTCCGCTCCTCCTCGACGCCTCGCCTCTCCGCCTCCGACGCGGCCGACGCCGCCCCCACGCCGTCCCCGACGCAGCCGCCACGCCGTCCGCCCCGACGTGCCCTGCCCCTCCCGTCCCCGCCGCCGTCGTGCTGCTCCGGGCGTCGCTGCCGCGCCGCCGTCGCCGCGTCGCCCGCCCCTCCCCTGCCTCGTCGCCGGCCGGGTCTCCTCATCCCGCAAGGTGAGACATCTCTCATTTTTTTTTCAATTTGTACCATTTTCATTAGCTAGTTTCTAATTCTAGTTAGTGTAGATTTTTAGGTAGGTTTTTAGGTAGTTTGTAGTTAATTTGTAGTTAGAAAATTGTAGTTAATTCATAGTAAATTCATAGTGTTAGAACTTGTAGTGTTATGAAATTTAGAAATGTGTTAGAAACTTTTAGCAATGTGTTAGAAACTTATAGTGTTAGAGACATTTAGCAAATTTTAGCAATGTGTTAGAAAATTTAGCAAATTTTAGCAAATTTAACAATGTGTTAGCAATTTTTAGATGCAATTTTATAGATGCAAATTTTATTGATTGTTAATTTTAGAGTTAGAAAATTAGATGTTAGAAATTTAGTGTTTTTTAGTTTTGTAATTTTAGTAAATGTTATTAGGAAATTTAGTATTAGATGCATTGTTAGAAAATGTATTAGATGCATTGTTAGAAAATTTAGTATTAGATGCATTGTTAGAAATTTAGTATTAGAAAATGTATTAGAAAATTTGTTGTTTAAAATAAGTATGAAAATTGTTAGAAAAAATGGTTGTTTAAAATTGTTGCTATTAATTTAGATGCAAATTTAAGATGCAATTTTTAGATTCAAATTGTAGATGCAATTTATAGATGCATTTTATAGATGCAATTTTATAGATGCAAATTTTATAGATGCAATTTATGGGTGCAATTTTATAGATGTAAATTTTATTGATTGCAGGGACATTGAGCTATGGAAGCCAACTATGTGCGAGACGAGGAGAATGAAGACCGAATTCAACAGATGATATATGAGGATGCCCATAGAGAAGATCCCGATGGAGAAGCTGATGATGAATTCGCCTCACAATTTCTGATGGACTCTGGTGAGGGACTTGAGTCTGGAGAATTGCTCTTAACAAGCTCCGGCGAGGTATATATATTAAGGCGATATGTTGTTGATCACTAGAAGTATTAATTGATTTGTATTGCACTTATTAACGACTCATTTTTCTTTTAGCCCTCCGGATCGAGCAGATCTGCTAAAAACCAAGCTGCTCGAGGCCGGACGAAAAGGATGACGAGCGAGGATGCAAGGTTACCGATCGAGGAAATTGCTGATGACGGCGAACCGCTGGAACCCAAACAGAACCGCAGTAAATTTATAAGTCAAGCTGGAGCTATTGTTAGGGACATTCTCCCGATCACCATACCAGAATGGAATAAGCCGGCGGCCGCAAACGACGATGACCCCTGTTATGTCCACCAAATTACAAAAGATTTGCTCTATGACACGCTCTTGACACATTTTAACTCCCGCCAAATATCTCTGAAATCAAGAAGGAGAAACTCAAGCAGTGGACTTTTAAGAAGATGGCCACACAATTCCGGAACTGGAAGAAAACATTATGGAAAAAATATGAAAATAAAGATCCAGATTTTAGTGGAACACTAGAGAAGATACAAAATGACTGGCCAGCGTTTGTGGCGTATAAGAAATCGTCTATGGTTGTGACTCGATCGGCCACAAATAAGTTAAATGCTGCGAATAAGATATTCCACCATAGGTTGGGGGCATGTGACTGCAGGACCGCCATTCCTAAGTGGTTAGCCTTTGAAGTACAACTGCTTGCTAAAGGAATCCGTCCACAGACATATGACTGGCCCGAGAGGTCCAAATTCTGGTTGTTCGCGCATGGGTCAGGCTTGGACCCACAGACATGGCTGATTGTTGCAAAAGGAAGATGGAAGGAAAAAGTAGAAACAATCACAAAGAAGCTTATAGTCGCAATAGATGAAGTTCGCCGGGGTGTGTTCCAACCTGATAGAGAGAACGATGAGCTGACATGGGCCCTGGGGAATCCTGAACACGTTGGACGAGCTCGAGGCCATCCAGGCGGTGTTACGTTTAAGAATGCGTGGCCGGAGTGTGCTAACAGTTATAGAAGCCGTAGCAGAAATAAGAAGAAGGAGTCCGAACGGTTATCGGAATTGGAACGTGTGGTGAAGTGGCAGCAGGAGCAACTGGACACAATTAGTCAGCAAAGGGCAGCTCAGCAGCAGCTAGAAGATCCTCCAGCCGATGCCGCCCCATCTCAGCGTAGAAGCAGCGTGGGTTCCACGCAAGCCGATGGTCACCACCCCGTGGATGATGTCACGGAGAGGACAGATTGTGAGCTACATATACCAACGAGGAACATATCCTTGAAGGTGGCGGTCGGCTATGCTTTACCAAATGAACCTGGAGCAAGCTACCATCTTGGTGACATTCCAGCTGGCTATGCTCGTGTCGGGGTGGATGAAATTATGCCGGGATTTGAACGATGGACCTTGAGATTCCTAGAGGTGACGAGGAGAAGACATTGGGAGAAGTCAAGCGTGGTTTCGCCCTGTGGAACAAGAAATACATCCTCTTTCCAGACTCCTTGCCAAGGCCACCGACTCCTCCTTGTAGCAGTCCACCTCATCGGCAAAGCCCATCCCTCCCACCTCATCAGCAAAGCCCATCCCTCCCCGAGAGGGACCCCAGCGCGAGTCCATCTCGATCTCCGCCGCGTGAGGAAGCGCCCGTTAATTTGCTCCCGAGAAAGCGCAAGCCCGGTTCGCCGATTAGGAAGAAACCTAGAAAGGAGAACACACCGCCGCCTCCTGGGAAGTTACCTTGGGAAAAACTATCGAGGAAAACGCCACCGCCGTGAAGGCCCAACTGGATGTCTTTCTTGCACGGAAAGTGAAAGTGCCCGAGCCAAAATTTACCGCTGCAATATCTCCGGAGCGCCTGGCACTTACCATCGATAACCTATATAACCCTCCACCAAATCCGCCATCAGACTATGAGCGTTCTATTGATAAGTCATATGGCGATGAGTTGGACAAGCCGAAAAAAGGGAAACAAGTTCCCCAGCTCGGAGAACAAGCCGCACAATCGGTCCCCCCGCTCAAGGTGTTTGACGACAAGGCCGCGCAATGTTATCAACAACAAATAGGTTCGACAACTGATTACCCCATCGCTGATGTAGTATGTCAATATGTTCCCAGGAAAGATTTGGTCAATGGCAGGTTAACAACAAAAATTCGTCTGTTGCATAACTGATACAAGAAAGCCGCAAAGGAGGGGAATATCAGTATCATGGTGAGAGTTACGGAAGAGCACTATTTCCAAGAATACGCTGTGTCCGTTGAGTTTAGCGAACTTTTTCAGTTATACAATCTCCGGGCCCTCGACAAATCTATTATCAGTTGCTATTGTCTATAAGTGATTTATTTCTATAATTTAAGTCTTTAGCTCAGCTCGTTCATTGTCTGTAATTATCCTCACTATAATCTTTTGTGCGCTATATTATGCAGAATGAAGATGCTCGAATGCAAAAGGGATGAAATCAAGGACATTGGGTTCATTGACCCGGATAAACTTCATGAAGTCACCATAGAAGATCCCATTCATAACAGGGATACACCGGCGACTTTGCTAAGGTTTTTGAAGCGACAAACTGACAAAACACAAATATTATGGCCTTACAACTTCAAGTGAGTGTCACTGTCTTTTACACATTCTATTTTACTCACCCGATGTTAAGTTTCATTGATGAGTTATGCATGACTGTGTATAAACGTGCGCAGGTTCCACTTTATTCTTATCATCATTAAAATGCACACTGGAGATGTTCATGTCCCTGACTCGTTAAGGAAACATCCTAAAGAGTACAAGACATGTTTTGATATGCTCGCAAAGTAATTTCATTTCTTATCGCCTCTTTCGTTCATTTCCTGATATCAAGAAATTTATAACTACTTTGTTCATTTTGTTTGTCGGCAGCGTTTGGAAAACGTTCATCGAGGAAGATCCGGCCGGTGGATGGCCACCGAAGCTGACATGGCATTTGAACCAGGTAAGTAGTACGTACTACCTAGGTCCACGCACCATTATCATACTTTATTATTATTTGATTGAATTCTATTCTTGTGTAGTATTGCCTTGAACAGCCACCGGGGACTAGTTTATGTGGATACTACGTTTGCGAGTACATGCACGTTCTGACCAGCGAGAAATTAAATGGCAAAAGAAGTAAAGAAGTACGTAAACATTATTCACAACGTTATTTTTTTAACCATCAGTTGTGCTGAGTTTCATTCATTTGATATATATACACACAACTCTCATTCTTTTAAAGTTGGCAAGAAAGCGCAACGCGATACCAATAGAGCCCCGCTTCAAAGCAATTGGGGAGGAATTGACGGGATTTTTCCTTGCGGATGTCATACCTAAATTCGGAGAGTACCACTATGCTACAGATCAATAGTATGCCTCTATGTAATTAAGTATCTGGGACCGGGAAAACGTGATCTTCATGTACTACTTAATTTGTATGTGTCATCAACGTGATCTTCATGTAATTGTATGTGTTATATATATGCATCAACTTAATCTTCATATAGTAATTTATATATACCAGAACGCGTTTTTGCGCATCGATGTGATCCATGTACGCTGGAAACCATCCGAAACCCCTAACCCCTCCTCAAACCCTGAAATCCTGAAAATTAATCGAAATATAAAAAATATGCAAATCTCCTAGTCCCGGTTCGTGTTACGAACCGAGACTAAAGGTTTCCAGCCCCGCGGGCTACGCCGTGACCACGTGGGAGGCCATCTAGTACCGGTTCGTAGACAACCGAGACTAAATGATGAGGGGCTTTAGTCCGGAATTACTAGTCTCGGTTGCCTAACCGAGACTAGAAGCCCTCTGGAACGGGGACTAAAGCCCCGTTTTTCACTAGTGACCGCTGGATCAGCACATATTCTATACCCGAAATACCTACGCATGTGAAGCGTGGAAGGTCGTGGGGCCGGCCAATACTCACTACTCTATTTGTTATCTGGCTGAAGCAGAGTAAAACTAACTCTCTCTCTGCAGAACCTAACTGCTATCTACATAGTACTCCCTTCATTTTTTAATATAAGATGTTTTACCATTTGTCCACATGCACATGTATACAAATGTATGTAGACACATTTTTGTATACATGTTCACTCATTTTAATATGCATATAAACAACATGTGCAATAGCTAAAACGTATTATATTCATGCACGGAGGGAGTACATTTCAAGTCGCGTATGCTTTACGACACGTAGGTACTTAGTACAGTCAAATGTGCGCGGTTCTGATGGTCAGATAGTAATCCAGAATTTCCAGACGCATGTGCTCGGTCTAGTCGCAGTATGATTCAGTCTCTTAACCGGCCGGACATATGGTCGCAGCAAATTAATTAACATCAGACGGACAATCGTGTTACTGTCTGTTCGTGTACTATCAAGGAGTTAAAATCTCTTCTGCACCACGTACATCGCTACATGGCCATACTCGATTGAAGCTTACTTATTACGTCGCAGGCCACCACACATTACATTAATTACGTAGATGAATTCAACTTATTTTTTGAAAAGAGCCAAATGTTGAAGTGTTTATATACATGTAGTACTCCGTAAACTGAGAAGGGAAATATGTTTTGGGTCATAGGTAGATGCACCCACTATTGAAAAATTGCATTTCAAATGTCAGAAATTCCAAATAAAATTCCAGTTGTATATCTAAACATTTAATATTTGCACAAAAAATTTCATGAAAAAAGACATTTTTTTGTGGCTTGCGTAAAAAGACAATTTAGTGCTATAAAATGACTTTTCACAAGACATTTTTTTTTGTTTTTTACAGTCCACAAAAATATCTTTTTTCGTGAAACTTTGTGTACAAACATGAAATATTCGGGTGTACACCCAAAGATTTTATTTGAATTTTTTTACATTTCAAAATGAATTTGAAAATATTTTTTATAATGAGTGCATCTATACCAACGAGTCAAAAGTCAAAACACCGTGTCCGAGCTGAGACGGACTTTCCACTCATTAGATCAGAATAGCATGACTAAAAATAAAATAGTACTCTACCTGAATAAACAATGTTCTGCGACAGAGTACAATCACTGAGTCACATACAAAGCTATAAAATAGTTTAAGGACATCTCTTACTTAAAGCACCCAATGACGGCACGCATCGCCTCACCTAGTTAAACACATTCTAATGCGTTACTGATTCCATTTTTTTTAGTACTTTAGAGAAGTACCGTATCAATATATATATTTTTACTTTAGAGAAGTATACGTATAGTAGTACGTAGGTAACAGTAGCACAGGACCGCACACACTAGCTATGCAGAAGACGTAGTATGATGTGTGTTCCATAAAATAAAAAAATCGGAAAATAAGATGGACATGATCCAGATTTGCACTAAAAGCCAAGTGGTAGTGTACGCCATGATTTAGGTTTGCCACCAACCTAACTGCATCTGCATGTATGCTTTTGTATCTTTACGTTTCGTAGCATGCCGCGGGCTCCACGTACAAGTTAGATATAAGAATAGGATCGATGTTGTAGTACAACGCCACATGCTACCTACGTACGGGACTACTGCTCGATGTAACTACTCCCACTTGCCCCCTCCTCTCGATCGTCGTACAACTAATTTGTAAGTTTTGATTAGCTACATCGATCGATCTAGATGAGTTTGCACTAGTTGAGTTTGATATTTTGCACACAAATAAGCCCAAGCGGAGTGAACGGGAGTCTGGAAATATTTTTCTTCTTAGAGAAATCAGCAGGAGCTCTGTCTTTCAATTAGAAGAAGAGCACAATTTTACAAAACGGAGAGCCCCAGAGGACTCCCCACATCGCACTGGGGATTACTCCCGAATGCAAAATCTAATAGATAAATGCATGCAAATGTCGGTCAGGGCGAGATGCGCCACCTCCGTGTAGTGCTTGCGCTTTCCTTCGATCGTCGTACAACTAATTTGTAAGTTTCGATCAACCACATCGATCGATCTAGACGAGTTTGATATTTGGCACACAAATTATGAAATCTAAGTGGAGAAAGTGTATTTGACTATCAATCTAGTATGATATTACATCGAGCCTGAAAGGACATATATATGCTATCTTAAACTAGAAACAAGATGATATATTTACGTTGACACCCGGTACATCAACCACTATAACACTGTACTTACACACGACGCTGGAAAGAGCAACATACATGTCTATAGGTAATTAGCTAGCTTGTGTGTGTTACTCAGTGATTGCCAATATCTAGCTTCACTTGTTAATTTGTTTTGTCCACCACATTAACTACTCCATGTCTGATTGCCTCCCTAAACCATACATGCCCCAAGTTAGTTAACAATCAAATTTGCTGCAGCTACGGTCTACTTATAGTAAGTACTAGCAATCTAGCCAGTAACTACTACTTAAGCCAGGCATTCCCTGTCGTTAAGGTTAACGACGGTATATTCCGGCCAGGGGTAGGCGCCAAGCAGGTGGCAGCTAGACGCCCAGAACATCGGATACCTCCTTCCTTCCTCCTGATCGGCCTGCCTACGTGCGCCCGGCCCAGCCACTGACCGGATTAAAAAAAATTCAGAGCCTGACAACTCCTGGTGCTGCTGCTTCCATGTGTTTGTTCCCTTCCCCTTTAATCCTTCCAACTCAATATATGCTACTCGTACATCTCAAATTTGGAATTGAATTATTACCAAGAAGATTAACACATTTTTATCTTTCTAAAGGATCTCCGCTATATATTCATGAATGTCTTTTGTTATGGCATGAGAAAAACAGAGCTGCAGAGCCATGGATCGATCAGCTGAAGAAGTAAGTAGATCTGGAACGTACATTAATTGGCAGAGTGCGCCTATCATTAGCGTCACGCTTTATTTAGCTTTACTTACTTCGTCTGCAGGATCCGCATAATTGTTCTTCCGGCAATTAAAAAATTTGTACGGCGAGTCAAAATCGTACTGGCCTGTCTTAGCGCAAGGAGGCCATGCAGACTTGATCATGAAAGCGCGAGATCCGAGGCACGCACAAGCTTAGCCATTAGTAGTTTACTAACTTCTACTCCTGCTGAACTTAACCAAAGGAGGGGTACGTGGAAATACATCGCCCTAAAGTTAATCCTAAGAAAAGTTGTGTCCAAATCCACCACCCTAAAGTTAATTTTGTATTAGTTTATCTAAAGTAGGATCCGTACGCTCTTGGAGGTTAATTAAACTCAATGATTTTGGGTGGTGTCGGCCCGCACGTGGACGATACTCATGCATGGAGGCGTGGTTTTCTGTGCTCTGCTTTGAACAAGATCAGGATCTTACAGGGATCCGAAGCCTGTAAACGTCTGGTATTTGCAGAGAATGGACTTCAATTCACATTGTCATGCTTATGTTTAGTCTCTACTATACAAGTGAAATATCCATTTTCTTTGCCAATATACTCCCTCCGTTCCTTTTGTGAACGGAGGGAGTATGTGATTAGCTAGCAAAATTAGCAACCAAGATGTCCAAGAAACTAAAACCTGATTCCTATAAAAAGCTCTGTTTCTATATGCATGCTGAGATATGCTCGGTAAAGCATGCTGAGACATGTTGTCTACCTGGAAAATAGAGATTGTGTGATGCATCCATCACCGACGGAAATCCAGTAATCAGTGGTTATTAGAAAATAGTGTAATGTGCATTAAGGGTATGGGCACTAAAGAGTCACTACAAAGTGCCAAGATATCCCTAAACAACGTGCAAGATCAGATCGCAATCAAGCATTAGTGGATCAGTCAACCACTAAAGCTAATTAATATTGAGGCCCCAAAAGGGTCAATCTCAAGAAATCAATTCCCTCCTTTTTAGCTTAATTAGTTTCAGAAAAGACTTATATCGAATACCAAAATCAATCACTCTGGAATGTTTTTTTTTATCTTCCAGTCTCCGCAGTTGGTAAGCGAGACAAATTAAGGCATTAAGGGGTGCCTCTGAGAGAGTGTCACTTGTCACCAGGATGGTTGCGAGCACGAGATTTAGCTCCTCAACGAAACCCTTTGTCACGACCAACCTTTGGCTTCCACTCCCTCGATCCGCATGTGGTGGCATTCCATCATTCTTGGACGGCGCCGTCACAAGGATATAGCCTCCCTTTCTATGCTTGTGACTTGGGAGATTTGGAAGGGAATAAATAAGTTTTTCGTTAGACAACACAAATAGTGGCTGCCAAAATCAAGGAGGAAGCAAGAAAATAGCTGACAACGGGAGCGAAGCAATTTGAGTAACAATTTGTGACGAGAGTAGGCTTTTGTAATAAGAGGGTGGCCGGACTTCGTCAACCCTCGAAACTTTGTGAACCATCAATTTGAAAATAATTCTTAATTAATGAAACGAGGAAAACCTTTGTCAATAATTCTTTATTTGGAGCGTCTATTGGAAGCGGTCGGTAACACGAGTCACTCCCAATAACATGACAACGTGTCCCGGCGCTCCCAATAAAACTTGTCCGACATTGTTGCTGGATGCTCACCAGTGGAGATGCTATAAAAACTCTGAGGAGAGATTACCAAGACGACTAACGCTTGCGAACCGGCTCTACCACGGGTGCTCGTGGCAATGATCAGTCGATCAACCGCACGCACGCGCGGCACGTCCGTTGTGGACCCCACCGCACCTTCTTATCCCTTTCCTTCTCCTCATCCCGAACTAATCGTCTTCCTCCTCCGCTTTTCTCTCTCCTGCCTCCAGTCGAGCGCCGCCGCGACATCACCACCGTCCACCTACTCGCCGGAGCCTGCGACGCTGCGGAACTTAACGATCTCCTCTCCTCCCTCCTCGCCGGAAGCCGAGCCAGAGTCGGCGACGCCGCGGCTGGCCGCGGCGGAGAAGGCTTCGGCGAGACAGGACCGAGCCGGAAACGGGGCCGCGGCGGCGCCGTTGTAGGATCAGAAGAAACTTAACGGTGGGGGTGGTGGAGGGGGCTTAGAGGGAGGGCCGCGGTGGCGGTGGACTTGCGGAGGCGGCGATTTGAGCAGGGCGGGGCGGCGAGGGCCGGCGGTTGGGCCGGTGTCGACGGCGGAGGGATGGCTGCTAGGCCTATGGGGCGTTGGTGTGGCGGCGATCTTTCTCCTCCTCTCCTCTTCTCCATCGGATCTCGGAGCCAGACGGTCCGACCGGCGATGGCTGCGGGGGCGGAACAGACCTCGAGTCCAGCGGCGGCGCGCCTCTTCTTCCTTCTCTCCGGTGGAAGGCGGTGCTCCTCCCTCCTATTCTTCTTCCCTGCTTTTTTCCCCGCCTTCGTTCCGACAGCTACAGTAGCTGTTGGAATATCGACCGTGCCCATGGTCACCCGTAAGCTAGCGTCCCCCTAACGCTTGTGTGTCCTGGCTTGGATCGGGCAACAATCGCAGGGGGCTATGGATGCTTGACATTGAGAGGACGTCTGTCATACAATGGCATGCGCGTACGTGTCCCGTCGGCTCGTGACGTCAGTGTCAGCTGCGTACGTGCCGCTCGGACAACCCGGCCGGAGTCGTGCTACTGCCGATCGAACATGTACGATGTATGTGTGCATACGTGCGTCAGATAAACTGGAACAGAACTTTCTCAGCAGACCGGCGTTTCTGGGATTTCAGGCTGTGTGTATTTCCAGGCCTGCATACGACCGTGGGCCGAAATCTCGTGGTGTTTTGTGGTGGGCTTCCCGACCGATTTTGATGAAACCTCCAACATCACATATAGCTGGCCTTGTTAAAGCTGTTTGCCTTCGCTTCTGCTCACCGTTGGATCTCCAATGGCCCCCCCAACGGTGAATCCTATTCTACGCTCCTACCACAGGTTAGCAAAGAAACGCCTAACCTTCTTCAGTGATAGGACTGTTAAGTGGGCCGACCCACATAGTTTTTCCTGGCCGGTTTTGGGAACGTTCGGGAAACTTTCAACCGATTTTTTTTCTTCTGTTTTTTTGTCCTTCTTCCTCTTCGTTTTTCTGGTTTTTGATTTTATTAATGTCCACATTTTGAAAATTGTTCATGAAATTGAAACAATGTTTAGATTTTGAAATGTTCAGATTTGACAAATGTTTAAATTAATAAATGTTCAGATTTTGAAAATGGCTCATTGAACTTTCTTAAATTAAAAATATTTTAAAATTCATGAACCAATTTCAAATTGATGAAACGTTTTCGAATTCATGATTTTTTTTTCAAATTCATGAACCATTTTAAAATATTGAAATTTAGGATATTTTAAATTCATGAACCATTTTCAAATTCGTGAACAATTTTCAAATTCATATTTTTTTCAACTTCATTATTTTTTAAAATTTGATTATATTTTTTATTTTAGAAATTTTATCAGATTTCAAGAAAAATCCTAATTAACGAGAGCCAAACACAGCTAATGGGTCGTTCCAGGTTGGCGAGCGTGTGTGTGTGTCGCCTCGCCGGCTGACGGGTGAAGCGCAGAATAGGAGCTCCCGCCCCTAATTAACGGTCGCATCCTATATTCATAGTTTATGGGCCGCGCTGACTCTCTTATTGTTTCGCGCCTAGTTCCATGTGTTGTCCCCTGCAGCTCACACTTCCATTATTCGACTAACCCTAAAAAAAATACACTACTGGACTCTCTCAGTAATAAAACTTAGACTATTTTTTTGAAGTAACAATAAATTTCATTAGATAATCCTTTTACAAATATTACACATATGGTCACTAGATGACACAAACACACTTGTCAATCAAAATTGCACAAAGAACCGTACAACAAGTAAAATTACAATTCCACCCTTGAAGAATATTGTGCCTCGCCAAAACGTCATCCACCATCATCCTCAGCCGTCACCATGGCGGCGCCGGAAAAGGGGGCGAGCAGCCGCCATAACTAGTTCTGGGAGAGCACCTTCGCATACAAGGATGCTTTTCGAGCCGATGAACCGGGTCGTCGCAAGCGATGAGACCGAGAATTTATGGCACGTCGGCCGGGGATCTTTCCCGTGGTCACCAGATCCCGACGCCATCAACTTCAACCAACGCAGTCGAAGAAGAGGAACTCCGCTGCCTGCAGTCATCCACATACCCAACTGCATGACACCAAACACAACTGCATCAGCCAACACGACCGCCACCCGCGAGAATGCCGAACATCGACCACCAGACACTAATCTCACCAGAACCAGAGATCGGCGAGATGACCGGGCCACCTGCCCCCGCCGCCGCTGGTTGGAGCGACACCGAGATGGAGGAAGAACATAGGCAAATTATTCCGACGCGACGCCGTCTCCACCATAAAAGCAGCGCCCCAAGGAAACACTAGGCCAACCCTAACTACAGACCGGAGCTGAAGCGCCATGGTCCCCATCCCCTCCCGTCGCCGGAGTGGCCGACGGTGGGGGCAGGGACCGGCTGCTTGGCCGGTGTAGCTGGGGCAGATCAGTTCTTCCCGGATCCCTTTTTCTCTGGAGGCTAGGGTCGGGGAGAAAAAACTTACACTACTTGTGTTTAGCTTCGGTCACTCAATGTCTAGAAATACTAGGCGCGCTATACCTTATAAATTACATGAATTACGATTATTGCACTGACTACAACGAATTACTCCCTCCGTTCACTTTTATAATAAATTCTAGATATTTCATTATAGACTATATACTGATCAAAATACTCCCTCCGTCTCAAAATACAAGGCGCGCTATTTTTGTGCTGATCTTCGGTGCTTAACTTTGACCGTTAATATATAATGAATTATGTGGATCTAGAATGTATAAATGATATCGCTGGATTTGTCTTTCAAAATTCTTTCATTTCATATATTTTTATAATAATTTTATGATCATAAGGAAAAATGCCCGTGCGTTGCAACGGATTGATTTTTATTGCATATTATTTAAATCATGAAGAATTTCACTGCTGGAAATTAGTGTACATGCATGTCACAACAAAAGGCCATCTATCATAAGGTCAGCCCGAGCCCAGACCTGCCCGTGCGTTGCAACGGGAGCAAAAGATCAAATCGTTGAAAAACATCTGGAACTAAATTTTGTCCTTGCCGATGTTTTCCATGTAACCATCATTTGTCCTTTTATATAAATTGTGTTCTATTTGATTTAATCTGCAAGGTGCTTGCAACAATTTATTATTGGTACCTAGCAAATTACATTGTCCATCATCTCAATAAGGTTAGATGCTTCTCTCAGCCTCCCTGCACGAGCAAGGAGACTGATGACACAGCCGCAAGCCTCTCAGGTTGCAACTTATACTCAGATGTTATTTATTACCTTTAAAAGATCCTTCATTCATCCATTATACCAGCATGGTTGCAGGTTGCAAGTATTTATCCGGCCAGGAATACACAAACATGGTCAGGACGATGTAGCACGGTAGCATGGACCATGGAACTGAAAAGCTGGATAGTCTCATTCATCATACAGACGTCTTGTTATAAACACGCGCACTTCTCGCGCTGAACGGATGTATTTCCTGCAAATTTTCCCCCGGTACTATTTCTAGGAATCTCGGTCCGGGATTGAATCAATCGATCGGTGACGTAGCTTGGGAGCTCCTGTACAAGAAGAATAGAGGAAAAGCAGGGCTCGAGCTGATCGACATACACAGAGGAACAGAGCGGAGAAGGTGGTCGAGGCCAGACTGGACTGGACGTGCTCAGCAGTTCGCTGGCGTTTTGGAATTAATACATCAATTTTTAAGTTGAGCAGCACAGTTCATACCGCCGAGGCGCCGAGCCCTAGGGGAGTTTGACACTGGTGAAGTTTGACTCAGGTAGTTCCCGGTATACATTGCGACGACCATCGCCATGGCGAGGCAACGGCCACGTCCATTCCCAGCGCCCGGAACGAGTGGCGCTTTTCCTGACCAGCAGCCCCGCCACCGGCGCAAGGAAGGAACGGGGAGGGCAGGGGCAGGGAGCCGACGACTCCGGGGGCGGCACTCCGGGCAGCACCTGGAACTGCCCGAGGCCGCCGAGGACGGCGAAGAAGAGGCCGGGGTGAAAGGACGGGGAACACACCCAGCACTTGCCGTCGCCGGTCACGACCTCCACCTCCACCACGTTGGATACCTGCGGGCCGTACCGGAACGACTGCCCGCGGACGCCGCCGTTGGAGAGCGTGCCGCCGACGGTGAGGCGGAGGTAGTTCGAGACGGCCGGGTCATGGCGTTGTGGGCGCCGTCCATGCCTTCGAGGTGGGCATGAGAAGGCGGCAGCTACCGAGATGCGGGGCAGCGTCCTCGAGTCGTAGGGAGCGGACAGCGGAGGAGCGCAGAGGTTACGCCGTGATTTTCAGATAAAAATCTAATTCGAACAGTTTTTTTTCACTTATTGGTGGTATTGGTGGGTAATTTCGTTCAACTTTAGGGGTAGTTTTAATGACGTACCACAAGAAGCCTTAGCTCCTTTATTATTAGGTATAGATTATAAAGAAAAATCATGATCAAAGTTGGACGTCGTTGACTAGCAAAATTAAAGGGCGCCTTGTATTTTGGAATGGAGGGAGTAAGTGAACCTACACACTAATTATGTCTAGATATGTATATTTTCGATAGAAACTAGAATAGCTTATAAAGTGAAAGGAGTGATTAACAAATTCGAGTAACATGCTACGATCGACTTCATACATACTAGTAGTTGACATGCATGACTCATCCAACACATCCACGGCATAATACTCCAGATTATATCAGGTACGGAGCATCGTGTACGTGCATATGAACACACGCAGACTGTCCATCGGCATACAGCTAGAACGGAGCGGTGCATGTCTGCACGGCCGCGCGCCGGGGTCGTTGGCGGCGGCGGGTGTGTCTGCTGCGGCAAGGACACGGCCTGCACCGAGAGCGTGCGGTGCCCAGCGTGTACCCCGCATGCCTTCGTTATACTAATCCTGACAGCTGAAATCACTTGGCTGGTTTGACCAGAGGCCAGACACCTCCCGTGCGCATGTCGCCGTGCTTGCTACGGTTGCCGTTGGAGGTCAAACCAGGCGGATCCCATCCCGTGTGGTAGTGTGGATTCGATGGCATCCTCTGCTTGACATTTCAGGTCAACGAAACAGCTGACAAAACAAGCTGCTCTAATAACGGCATGAAGTGAACGCTCATGATCATGCTCTTGAAGCCGCGCGCTTTGGGTTGTCAAAGATCATGGCTATCAAGCCGCGGGCTCTTGGTTAAACTAATCACCGCAAGGGAAGATGCGTTCGTTTTTTTTTTGGCTTTGATTACGTTTAGCTTGAGTGCCTTGATCAAAAGGCTCTTGTGGCCGTTGTCTACGATCGAGCACATGACCCTAGAAGAGGAGAAGAAACCCTCGACCAGCCTACCTCGTGAAAGACACAAAATGTCGGTAATTCGGTGCATCCCTACATGGTTACGCAATGTGGTACGGATTTAGGAAGACCAACGGCTTAATTATTTGGAAATTAACGTCTTATTTACTGCTGCCTCCGAAATTAGAATAATCCATGGCTCTCTTCTTCTAGAAACATGGCAGTTTTGCCAGATTCTCATTTCGACCTTTTCTTTTGTTCTTCGAAATAAAGCTTTATTTCTTTGTCTTCGTGTGAGTGTCATGGCACCCGCCGGGTTCGGGGCCGGGTTTGCCACCCCCATACCCGCACCCGGCCCTCCTTCCCGCCCCCGCCACCCACCCCCATACCCGCTACCGGGTCCACAGCTTCACCAGACCTGCCACCCGCCGGGTTTACAGGACCCGACGGGTACCCGCGAAGGTGCACAGCGACAACAATTCAGTGACAAAGGTGTGGATCTTGGTGTGGTCCTGGAGGTCGTAGGTGAGCTGGATGCCGTTGCAGCCAGGGTTGGGATCGGGTGCGGGCGCCGCCGCCGTCGGTGGCCACCTTGGCGTGGGTGGACGTCTGCGCCGCCGCGAGCCCCGTGAGCGGGATGGCCGCGAGGACCAGTGCCTGGGCAGGTATCGAGCCAGCCATGGGCTGGATCAACCGAGAGATAGACGCGGCAAAATCCAGGGGTAGGTCCGCGGCGGCACTGAGGGAGAGGGCCGCGAGGGCCCCGTCGGGGGCTTGGTCGGTGGTGGGAGCAGCTGGAGGAAGAAGGAGAGGCTCGCGTGGAGCAGCGGGAGGAGGAAGAAAAGAAACGTGGGGCGGTGTGGCCGCGTGGGGTGGGGATGGATCGATTTGTTTTGGGAGGAGAGGGTGAGAGGCTCGTGTGGGGGTAGGGTGGCCGCGTGGGGTGTGGTTGGGAGGAAAAGAAGTTAGGCTTTTTTCTACTCACTGACAGGTGGGGTCACCGGGTATGCGGGTTAAAAGGTACGGGTTTAGTACCCCCATAACCGCCTCCGCTAGACCCGACGGGTTTGCATTTTCCCCGTTAAGCACACCCGCCGATTTTTTTCTACACCAAACCCTATCCATTTAAGGCGGGTACCCGTCGGGTTTGCGGGTATCGGGTACCCATTGCCATCCGGAGATATTTGTGTCGCATGTCAATCATACAAGAACAAGTAATTAAGGCTAATATTTGTTAATGAGGTTCGGCTAACTCAACTACACCAAGACGACACATGCGCTATACCACATGTGTCGGGGAGATCATCTCGACCATTGCATAACGGCCATACCAACCAACTCGTCACAATGGTCGGACCATTCCTCTTGTGATATTTTTCTAGCATATTAGCATTTTAAAGTCTATTTGTCGTTCGACTCAAGCAAAACTAATCATCTGAATAATTAGAAATTGAACCGTAGCACATTTCGAAGATATATTGACACCATTGCAAAATTTCAGTCTCTAGGCTCTCAAGGAACACAAACTTTAGTTCAATTGTTTCGTTAGGATAAGGTTAAGCGGATGTAAATTTCACTTATTTCGTGGGCTGGCCTGCATCTTCGTCTTCTCAGGCATGCATGTAGTCATGCATATAACGAAATCAACAACTAAAGTCTCCGTTTGGGATCAAAGTTTTTCGAAGTACCATGGTTTTCAATACTTTGAGGTGTTTGGCTTTAGCGAAACTGTAGTTTTTACACTTCAGTATTGATGAAAATTGCACTGATTTTGAAATATATAAAAATTGGTTCGGGCCACTTTTTCCAAAACTGAAGTATTTACTTGTTAGGCATAGAAATACTACAGTTTCCGAATACTTCGTTTTACAAGTACTTCGCCACCAAACTAAGCCTAAGTGATTCCACAACAACCTCGCCGTCCACGACCTATCGTGGCTAAAATTGTTCTGCAAATACACGGTCGCTGTTGAACAAAATAGCAAACAGGAACCCTAGAAATGCACAGAAAATATGAACTTTTCATCTCTCCCGCGCCATAACCTCTTTCTCCAGTTCGCAGTTGGCCCAACCCAGCCCATTTTCGGCCACCGCTGGCTCTCTAAACTGTGGCGGCTCGATCTCTCCAGTCTCCACGACCATCTTGAACTTCTCGGTTGGCTGAAAAACAGGCAACAACGAGAGGGTAAGCCGCATATCATAGTGAAGCTAAAGCCTCATTTAGATGATTCCTCGCCAAAGGAGCACTAGAAGTGAGGGGGTACTTCACTTTCTTCAATCTCGCTGCCAACCATACTCTTTCACCATTGATCCAGACTCTGAAATTCGTGTTGCGTATGTAATTTATATAACCATTAGGATGAAAACGCTCGATAGGGCTCCGTGAAATTCATCCGCGCCACGTAACTTGTAGCACGAATGTTCCACTAAACGCGCGGATTTTTTTATGAAATGGCTCATGTAGTGTGGGTAGCTACCCCAACAAAGCAGGCAACCAAACTCCTTGCTAGACTTATTTTTGGATGTTGCGCGTCAAGCTGCGTCCATGCATGAAGCGTCACTACAACCAAACAAACACACCCTTAATGTTCTTGACGATCCTAGTACGTATCCAGGCATCCAGGTACCTATCTGCCCAAGTCTATGCCAACTCTAATTAGACTAGCCATAATGGGAGCATCATAAGTAGTACTAAATCGGTTTATAGGATGGATTTGGCAAATCTCTGGGACCTAGTGAATGGGGATTGGACATGCAAAATTCATCTCCCCAATATTTCACCCAATTAGCACCCTCATATTTAATGCCAACATTAATTAGGGAAAGTTTAAACCTAATCGGTTTTCTTGTTGTTCTTGGGAAAGGCCAAAATCCAACATTAACTACTCTTAATTAATGCTAATTGTTGCTTATTCTTGGAAAAATCTGATTTTGGAGTTACATACTATAAACCAGAATAGAGGGAGTACCATGCATGCCACGTTGGCAAAAAGATGACGTGTCAGTGCAATTAATGATGAGAGATGTGATAATGATATCATAGATAGATACCGTAACATAGCGGATTTCAAGACAAGATGAGTGTGAATGCTAATAAATACACTAGTATATGATTTATATCCACTATGAAAGTAATAACATAGACTAGTATCATTTGCATGATATGAATATATGATACTCCCCTCTATAACTAGTCTTAGGCAAGTATCTAGACTTTCTAGTGGATTCAGTCTTGTCTCTCACGATCTATCCATTAACTCGCACACAGCTGGCTACTACACATGCAGCTGGCCGGCCTAGTGTCCAGGTCTCCTATGCAATGCAGCTTAGCTTCTGTTTACACTAGACCGCAAGAACAAAACGAATTTGCTAAACAAAAACCAGTTGAATCCGTGCAAGTGTACGCGCTGTCCCCCTGGAATCTTTTCCCGCACACATGCACCATGCTTTAACTTAATCTGACACAGTGTACTACTTCTAGATCGTAGTAGTACTTAATTAACTAACCATTTGATCGATCCCCTCGATCCTATATAACGATCCTTCCACTTCTCTTGGCACACTTAGCGTCAACTCGATCGCCAGAGATATCCCAAAAGAATCCGTCGAATCTAGCTCGTCGATCGGCGCGATGATCACCGGGAAGGACATCTACGACGTGCTGGCGGCGGTGGTGCCGCTGTACGTGGCCATGTTCATGGCGTACGGCTCCGTGAGGTGGTGGGGCATCTTCACGCCCGACCAGTGCTCCGGCATCAACCGCTTCGTCGCCGTCTTCGCCGTGCCGCTCCTCTCTTTCCACTTCATCTCCAGCAACGACCCCTACACCATGGACTACCGCTTCCTCGCCGCCGACTCGCTCCAGAAGCTCGTCATACTCGCGGCACTCGCCGTCTGGCACAACGTGCTCTCCCGCTACCGCTGCTACAAGGGTGGCCTCGTCAGCGCCGGGGACGAGGCGGCGTCGCTCGACTGGACCATCACGCTCTTCTCCCTCGCCACGCTGCCCAACACGCTTGTTATGGGCATCCCGCTGCTGCGGGCCATGTACGGCGACTTCTCAGGCTCCCTCATGGTGCAGATCGTCGTGCTGCAGAGCGTCATCTGGTACACGCTCATGCTCTTCCTCTTCGAGTACCGCGGCGCCAAAGCGCTCATCTCCGAGCAGTTCCCGCCGGACGTCGGCGCCAGCATCGCCTCCTTCCGTGTCGACTCCGACGTGGTCTCGCTCAACGGGCGTGAGGCGCTGCAGGCCGACGCCGAGGTTGGGCGTGACGGCCGCGTCCACGTCGTCATCCGGCGGTCGGCATCCGGCTCCACCACTGGTGGTCACGGCGCCGGGAGATCCGGGGTGTACCGTGGCGCGTCCAACGCCATGACGCCGCGCGCGTCGAACCTGACAGGCGTGGAGATCTACTCGCTGCAGACATCGCGGGAGCCGACGCCGCGCCAGTCCAGCTTCAACCAGTCGGACTTCTACTCCATGTTCAACGGGAGCAAGATGGCCAGTCCGAAGGGCCAGCCGGGTGTCGGCGTCGTCGGCGGTGCACGCGGGCAGGGGCTCGACGAGCAGGTAGCCAACAAGTTCAAGGGTGGCGACGCGGTGGCGGCACCGTACCCCGCTCCCAACCCCGGCATGATGATGCCGGCGCCACGGTACGTGTCCGTCAGCAACCTTAACACCAGTGTAATCTTTAGGTTACTACCTACTACTAGTAGCATAATCTTGTTATGTTAGGTGGATAACTCAAGATTCCTAATTAGCACTAGCAAGCACATCAATCAAAATGTAAAATAGTCAATGGATACTTGGATAGATGACAGTCCTATAGTTTGAGTTTGGATCTTGTGTATAATCTTGAGTTAATTTTGATTGGAATAATAATGTAGGAAGAAGGAGCTCGGGGGTTCCAACTCCAACTCGAACAAGGAGCTGCACATGTTCGTGTGGAGCTCCAGCGCGTCGCCCGTGTCGGAGGCCAACCTCCGCAACGCCGTCAACCACGCCGCCTCCACGGACTTCGCCGCCGCGCCGCCAGCAGTAGCCACGCCACGTGACGGCGCCACTCCCAGAGGTTTGTAACAAACACGCGATTCCTCCATCCGAATCAAAGTTGCAATCATGCATCACTCGATGATTTAGCTTGAGTGCTTGACACGCGCTGTGTCCTGTGTGCTTACCATTCATGTGTGTGCACACTTACGACCTTCAGGTGTAAGCGGCACGGTGACGCCGGTGATCAAGAAGGACGCCAGCAACGGCGACGTCGGGTTAGAGATCGAGGACGGGATGATGAAGAGCCCGGCGACGGGGCTGGGCGCCAAGTTCCCTGTGTCGGGGTCCCCCTACGTGGCACCGCGCAAGAAGGGCGCCGATATGCCCGGGCTGGAGGAGGCGGCGCACCCGATGCCGCCGGCGAGCGTGATGACCCGGCTCATCCTGATCATGGTGTGGCGGAAGCTCATCCGCAACCCCAACACCTACTCCAGCCTCATCGGCCTCGTCTGGTCACTCGTCTCATTCAGGTACATCATAGATATGCATACATTGCAAGTTCTTCCGTCAGTTAATCCAGTAAATTTGCTAACTGGATCCCTGTCTAGATTGACGTTACTATTTCTTCATTATACTCTACTAGCTAGCTTAGATTGCTTATAATTGTCTCGAGCATGTGAGAGCACATGATAATCACTTCGGTCTTGGATGGATCTGGTCCGGCACATGCATATGCATGCAGATGCAGGTCTTATGCAAAGAACTGGCCTGGAGTCCTGTAGCAGACCAAATCTGCAAACTCAACTGCATTCGGATGCCGTGTTAATTTGTCTCCACCCAACACATGACATGACGCGACAAATAACAATATGTACTCTCATTCTCATCTACGGCTGATGCACGACATATCGTCGTGTACACTGCACAATGCTGTGCATCCATCATTGTACTATTTATTATACACGAGATCGGTGGCACATCTGGAGGAAGCTTCAGAGGAAACACAGGGCATTTTTAGGAGAGAGGGGGCACATGCATGCTACAAGCATCTACAACTTTGGTTCTATCATCACATTCATGGATGCAAATACTAATTAGTAAGCCACATTCACTATTTTTTTCCTTCAAAACTTTTCAGGTGGAATATTCAGATGCCTACAATAATCAAAGGTTCCATATCTATCCTGTCGGATGCAGGGCTAGGGATGGCTATGTTCAGCTTAGGTACAGCTAGCGTTGACATTTTCCGGTTGATTCATTATACTTCTTTCCTCTTTTTTTAAAATTATCCAGGAAAAACCCTAACGGTAATATATGCAATGGTCCAGGTCTCTTCATGGCTCTGCAACCGAAAATCATCTCGTGTGGCAAGTCCGTCGCCACATTTGCCATGGCGGTGAGGTTCTTGACAGGTCCAGCCGTGATCGCAGCGACCTCCATTGCTGTCGGGCTCCGAGGCGTGCTCCTACATGTTGCCATTGTTCAGGTTAGCATGGAAAAATTGAAAACAATATCATAAATCTTATTTTATCTCCTCCTGTTAGACTATAAAGATTCTGATAAATATGAAATGCTTTGAGATGATGACCTTATTATTGAAAACGTGATTATCAACAGGCGGCACTTCCTCAAGGAATTGTTCCATTTGTGTTCGCCAAGGAGTACAATTGCCACCCTCAAATACTTAGCACAGCGTAAGGAAGCCATTGCATCCTCAATGTTTGCCAGTATCTGAGTAATGCAAAACTTGTCTTCTTTTACTCATTTTTCTATGTATGTTTCTGATTTTTTCAGGGTTATTTTCGGAATGCTCATCGCGCTCCCAATCACGATACTCTACTACGTTCTTCTTGGGATATAGAGTGATAATATTGAAGAATTAAGGCTGCAAACTAATCAGTAGAGAAGTGTAGTATTCTAGAGAGAAATGCCAAATGAACATGTGAGCTGTCTTAAATATTTGAAGATGCACGAGATGGAGCAGAAGGATAGGAAAAGCTAGCTAAGTAGGACCTTAGACAAGAATGCAAAGGAGAAACAAAAATATATCCTTGATTCCATTTTTTATTTAATTTTTTGTTACAGTTTTAGATCCAAAGTAAAAGGCTAGGGCTTTGAGTATGAAGAGTTCAACCCTTAAACCGACAATTTGCTGCCAAACTAAGATTCCACACTAGTTGATGCTTCTGTTCAGTGACACATGATCTGCACAATTTTTGCCCGAGTTGTGGCCACAAGTGTATGCAAAGCTATATGTAACTTGCAATCTTACATTGGTTAAACTAGTACATGCGGTTCCCATCTTGCATGGCAATATCACTCTGATGCTTTGGGGGGAAGAGCTAAGATGCTTCAGTGGACTGCCTATCTCTGAACTCTTCTCCAGACAAGTCTGAACTCTGAATTTGCATCCCATGTATGGCAAATCAGCTATTTTACAGCATTTTTTATTTATTGATGTGTAAAGGTGTCATGTATCTTGCATTGATGAGTCCAATGCAGTGCATCCTTGGATGCAAAGTGCTGGCTTCTACGGATTTAACAGAGGATCTGAGCTTCATGAAGCAAAGGAGAGAGAAAGTATCTTGTGATATTTTCTGTTATTGATCTTCTTGTCTGCTTCCTACCAGTGTGATTGCTTGATGATTAGTTAACTTTTAAGGGTCAAATGTTAGCTAGATGCTGGTTGTCTGTGCTTGCTCACATGTGAGAGGTTCTGTATTTTTCGGCTAGTGGGTTGTCCTTTGCTGCATGGAACATGAAACTGACGGCCTAGAATATGTTAGACTCTGAATTGTTTATTACTCCAGATGTCTAGTATTCAGTCTGATCAGCTGATTAGCCATGATACCTTCATGAAGGGATGGTGTTCATATTCTGAATCATCCCTGACGTATGCAACCTCTTTTCGTTCCGATCATCGCCATGATCTCTGTTCATATCCTTGTAGCTCCAGTGCTCCACTTAACCAGCTGAGCACAATCTAAAAACTTAACATACAGTGTACACTAAACACCTGACCGTGGTTTCACTGCTTTGGAAAGTAGACGAAAATTAGTACAGTAAGCAGCAGAAGGACATAAACAGAATATACGAAATGAATGGGCCAAAGTCAACACGGCATCTGGTCAAACAAGGCAAACTATATGTAGTAGTTAATCACATGGACCAGCTCAGGTTGTCAGAGGATTACAATACTGCTCTCTCAATTAAGTCAAGCCCTCCACATCAGCTTGGAATCTCAAGAAGGATATGCATCACACACACCCAAAGATTGACTAGCTGAATACATCCTAGCTAGGTGTATGCGACAAGGAGAGCATGATGTCATCATCGTGTAGTACCCGTTGCAGAAATAGATACATCACGCCCTTCACAGTAATGGTCTCGTTGTAACGAGAGACAATGGTCGAGGGCGAGAGCATCTTCCTCCACCGGACACCATCTCCTACGGTGAGGATCTCACACGTGTGGGTTCTGAATTTGCTGCGGACCATTTTGTAGGAACCAGAGGGGACGGCACGACCAAAGCCCAAGATCATGCAGGCTTCTCCCAGCCGACGGGTCACGAGCACCTTCCGGGTGGCAAGATCGATCACTTTGGCCGCGCCATACCCGTCAATGACGCACGCGTGGTCATCCCATCTGCTGCTAATAGACCTCCGGAACCACTCGGCGCCACCAATCACCCTGACGACATTGCCATCCGTATGATCAGCCGTAGAGAGGACTTGTCGTTGTCGAGTGAGTAAGCGAGGATCAGCGGCTCAGCGCGGGACTTGTGCTCGGAAACAAAGGACAGGTCGGAGATGAGGGCGCACCACGCCCTCGAGACGCATCGGCACCGGCATAGGGACTTCACCGGCAGCCGTGAAAGGACCTCGGAGATGACGTCGTACGGCAGCGAGACGGGACTTGTGTTGCCGTGGGCCTGGATTACGAGGGGAGCATCACAAAGGAGGCGCCGCCCTCCCGGCGAGGAAGGTGCAGGTAACGGTGCCTGCTGCGTCGTGGCGGCGGGGCGTGGCGTCGCCTGGTGCGGAAAACAAAGGCACGACGACCTGATCCCCATATTATCTGCCTCTGCTGCTGCCGATCTTCTCGCCTCCCAAATCACGACCGGACACCCAGCTCGGGCTTTTCAGCTCGGCCCGCCAGTGCACTGACCGAGCCGAGCCGAAGTTCTAGGACCGTGACATTCTTGGGCCGAGCCAGGCTTGGTCCAGCTCGTTTGGCCTGTCAGTTGTTTTTTTACGAACTGAGAGGGAGATGAATGGGCCTGGCTTTCTAGGCAGCACCTACATATCGACCTGTGCGGAGGGCAAAACAACTCCGCCTACACCTGGCGTTAGTGGGCCTGGCCCATTTTGGGCTGCTCCTGGTTTCGGCGCGGTTCGCTCATGTTCAACGTGTTTGCTCGCTCGTGATTAGTCGTGCACGTTTTCCTGTTTCGCATAGAGACATTAACTAGATAGACACAAGAACACCGTGCATGTAAAAAAAATGGTGCCATCTGATTACCAAATGGGTTCCCACTTTCTAACCGCACCATATAAATCGGCCGTCTCTAATCCACACAAATAAATTTTAATTTAAAATAAAATGTACACGAAAATTATGTGTGTCCACAGGTAAGTTCCATTCCTATACTCGGTTTCGAGTTTTGCCGATTGTAACTTCTCAATTTCGAATCGATATTTGGGACTTTATAGAAGAATTTTGTCAAATTCGCCGCACTCGGTTAACCGTTTGAAATATCCTTTGATGAGGAGGTAAATATCAACGTATCACACAACTTTTGCGTTGCTTGTACCGTAGGTTTGGACGTGTTTACGCACCATTCAGTGTACCTATCTTATCCAACCCGTGTCGCCGCGATCAGCGGCGGTAACTCCACCATCCTCGCTGCACTAACGCCGCCCTGCGCTGTCACCACCCCGCTACTACCGGGTCGTTGTCCAGCTCGCCGCTCTTCATGGTGTTGCCACATAAATTGTTCTAAGAACTTATATTTATGTTACTCGGGCGGTTATTGAATTTGAATAATCTTTCAAATATGAACATTTATATTATGTCAATGATTTTCAAATATGAATATTTATGTTCTTGGAAATAAGAATATCTATTTTAATAGAACTTTTTCAGTTAGAACATTTACCTCATTTTAAAGGTTTTAAAAAGTGATCCGAAAATGGCGTTGAACGAAAACTATGTTCGAACGATTTTAAAAAATGATCAGAAAATGGTAGTGAACAAAAAGTATTTTCGAACGATTTTAAAAGTGAATAGAAAAGGTTGGTGAACGAAAACTATTTTTGAACAATTTTTAAAAAGGTATAAAAAATGACGGTGAACGGAAACTATTTTTGAACGATTTTGAAAGTGAATCGGAAAGGCCGGTGAACAAAATCAATTTTTGAATGATTTAAAAAGTGAAGAGAAAAAGTCTATGCACGGAAATTGGTTTTGAACGATTTTTTAAAAAGTGAACAAAAAAAGTCCGGAAAAAAGTCTGGTGAAGAAAAACTATTTTTCGAATGGTTTTATAAAATGAACAGAAAATAACGGTGAATGGAAACTATATTTGTATGATTTTGAAAGTGAGCCGAAAAGGACGGTGAACAAAATCGATTTTTGAACGGTTTTAAAAAGTTAACAGAAAAAGTGTATGAACGAAAATTATTTTTGAACGATTTTTTAAAAGTGAACAAAAAAATTCTATGAACGGAAATTATTTTTGGAAGATTTTGAAAATATGAACAAATTACAAATCTGAACATTTTTCAAATCTGAACATTTTTCAAATCTAAACATTTTTTAATTTGAACGTTTTTGAAAAAATGAAAATTTAAAATAATATCTAAAGATAAAACAGAAAAAAGAAACATCCAAAAAAGAAACATATATTTTAATTAGAACATTTACCTTTGAACGGTTTTAAAAAGTGAACAGAAAGTGGCGGTGATCGAAAACTATTTTTTGAAGGATTTTAAAGAATGAACAGTAAATGGCGGTGAAAGAAACTATTTTTGAACGATTTTAAAAGTGAACAGAAAAGGCCGTTGAACGAAACTATTTTTGAATAATTTTGAAAAATGAACAGAAAATGACGGTGAACGGAAACTATTTTCTCAAGATTTTGAAAGTGAACCAAAAAGGCCGGTGAACGAAATCGATTTTTGACGATTTTAAAAAGTGAACAGAAAAATCTTAGAATGGAAATTATTTTTTAAAGATTTTTAAAAAGTGAAACAAAAAACTCTATGAATGGAAATTATTTTGAACGTTTTTTTTTTAAAATATGAACAATTTTCAAATCTGAACATTTTTCAAATGTGGATTTTTTTTTAAATATGACCATTTTAAATTTGAAAGTTTTTCAAAAATGAAATTTTAAAATAATATCTAAAGAGAAAACATGAAAGAAGAAAGAAAAAATAAACAACCAAAAAGAAAAATGAAAAAAAAAACATATATTTTAATTAGAACATTCACCTGTGAACGGTTTTAGAAAGTGAACAGAAAGTGGCGGTGAACGAAAACCATTTTTTGAAGGATTTAAAAAATGCAGGTGAACGGAAACTATTTTTGAACGATTTTAAAAGTAAAGAGAAAAGGCCGTTGAACGAAAATTATTTTTGAACAATTTTATAAAATGAATAAAAAATGACGATGAACGAAAATTATTTTTGAACGGTTTTGAAAGTGAAAAGAAAAGGCCGGTGAACAAAATCGATATTTGAACGATTTTAAATAGTGAACAGAAAAAGTCTATGAACGAAAATTATTTTTGAACGATTTTTTAAAAGTGATTTGAAAAATACTCTATGAACGGAAATTATTTTTGAACGATTTTTGAAATATGAGCTATTTTCAAATCTGAACGTTTTTGAAAATATTAACATTTTTT
The DNA here is from genome assembly GCA_947311845.1 of Poa pratensis. Taxonomy (NCBI): domain Eukaryota; kingdom Viridiplantae; phylum Streptophyta; class Magnoliopsida; order Poales; family Poaceae; genus Poa; species Poa pratensis. Next base: position 8,124,731 of record CAMZMU010000070.1, read on the forward strand.
AGTTTTAACGTTTTTCCGAAAACGAAAATTTTGAAATTATATCTAAAAAGAAAAGATAAAAGAAGAAAGAAAAATGAAACATCCAAAAAAAAAGGAAAAAGAAACATTTAATTTAATTTATATGAATGATTTTGCAATATAAACATTTAATATATATGAACGATTTTCCAAATAATAACAGTCATGTAAACATTTTTCAGAAAATATAACATCTATGGTATTTGAACGACTTTTAAGTATGTTCAACAATAATAATAATATTTTTCTACAACGTAAGAATATTGATTTTAATATAAACCGTAAAATAAATAACGAAAAATAAATGAAAATATAAACAATATCCAAAAAGAAAATAGAAAAAAAAGAAAGCAAGAAATAGACAAAAAAGAAAAAAGAAAAAAGGCAACAGAACCGACAGAAAATAAGAAAAAAACTTGGGTGGAAAAAACGAAATCACGATGGTTGGGCCGGGCCCATGTCTTCAAGGGGTGTGCCGGGCCCATGTATTTCTAGAATTTGCCGGCTTCCTATTCCTATTGCTATTGCTGGCTTGTTTAGCGTTCCGAAAGACTCAGGTGTAAATCTCGAACAACCCCAAATTCCCGACCCAGCCGCAAAAAGGAGCGGCGATGTTAATCTGTTCGAGAAACGTTCACTTCAGAAACAATAGAAATACACTTTCCTTTCATGGCACTAGATCTTGGCGGACGTGACAGAAAACGTTGTGGTGCAAGCTGCAAATATGTTTTTTTTTTCTCTGAACCTTTTTTTTTTTGCGAAACACAGTACAACGCAGGCGCTCATATATACGCGCACACACTCACCCCTATGAACGAACGCACGCACACCCTACCTCTATAAGCACCTCCGAAAGACCGAGTCGGTGGGTCGAGTCTTGAGATTGACGAAATCACCACGGGCGCCTCGCTGTCGACGAGAACGTCGCCTCCTCCTGAAGAATATTCCGCCCAAATGAGAAACACCAACGTCAAACCTGGGGTGTGAACTCTGCTGGGCTAGGGGTACAACCTCCCTCCTAACCATCTTGTCAAATATGTTCTTTTTTTTTGCTCCGAACCTGCAAATATGTTCCGTCATGGGCTGATGTACCGGGCATAATTGTCTCGTACCTTCGCCACGTCCGTGCATATATGTTCCGTCATGGGGGTCATATAGATTTGAATGTTGGTTGAACGTGAATATTTCAAAACAAATTGCGTCCACACCCCATAACTGTATATTGTATTTTCGAGTTTTCAAAATATGTGAAATTATCATGGATATTGATTACGTTGTATCTTTTGTATATGCAAAATTTTATCCCAGAATACGATCACACGTTGTATCTTTTGTATATACAAAGTTTTATTCCGAACGCTCTTGTAAACAATGTAACACTATTTGCAAATCAATAAAGCTGGCCGAATGGCATTCAAAAAGAAAGTACTATGCACAAATCATTTTTTGTGTGCAGGCCACATGTCATCAAATTTTTGAATTAAATTTCGTCGTTGCACAAGAAACAAAATAAACAATGCCTGTGATTTATTTCATATTTTTGTAAAAACTTGAAAGTGCGCATGCGACATGAGGTGTGGGTGCAACTAGTTGCAAAGTTTAGGTTCCCATGTTAGTCCTTCTCTTCTCTGTCCACAAGGTTGTCACAGAAGAGCAACTTTCATTTGACGTAGCACACTTAGGGGAGAATGTTTTTTTTTTTAAGGGATTACAGCTGCGTATTCAAACAAGAATACAAAGGAAGAACAGAAATACACAGCAGTACGAACCAACGACACCCAGCACAACAGCAGCTTCAGGGATCGCCGCTGAACCTCCGCGTCGCCTGAACAGAACCTTCATCGCCGAACACCGCCGGAGAAGAAGGCGCCAGGCCGCCGCGAACCCCGGGAAGGGAAACACCCCACTCATGTAGACGACCGCATGTGCCGTCCGCCGCAAGCGACAGAGCTGAAGAACGCTTAACGCGCACGGCCATGGCGCCTCCTCCCCGCAGCCACCCCTCTTCCATCGAACCCTGCACTGAGAACCACCGCGGCTCGCCGGAGTCCCCGCCGCTAGCACATCTTGCACACACCTTCTCCCCTCGCAACCTCGGCCGGCCAGAGAAGGAGGAAGAAGATACCAGGTCGAAGCAGAGCACGCCGCCAGAAGAGCTCCTCCCCAAGCCACCACGGCCGGCAGAAGAGACCTGAGCGCCGCACCAAAAGCCAGCGGAGACCACCAGAATCCCAGAACATCTTCTCCTGTACAGGCGACGAAGGCAGCTAGCCCGAAGCACCAGCTCCCCGCACCGCCGCAGCACCCCAGCACCTCCTCGATGTGGCCAGGAAGATCCACACCAAGACGAAGAAGTGGGCGAGGGACCAAAACTCCACAAGATGGCCATCGCCTCCGCCAAGAAGGCCATCCTCCGAGCACCAAAACTCACCAGATCCGAAGATCCGGAGGACACCAAGCCGTCCACCCGCCGTCGCCGGCCAGGGAGAGGAGTAACGGCCACCTTATTCCACCACGGCAGCGACGAACCCCCCTCTGGAACGACGCTGCGGGAACCTAAAACTACCCTAACTACACGCCAGACGACGAGAAACGGGTTCCTGACCTCCTCCGGCCGCCGAAGCGAGCGGAGGAGGCCAGGATCCACGCCCTCGCCGCCGGCGAAAGGGGATCTGGGCTGCCTCTCCCTTTTCGCCTCTGCGGGAACTGTAGAGGGAGGAGGAAGAGACGGACATGAGTCTGGTCGGCGTTTTACTTAGGGGAGAATGTTACTTGGGCATACGTGTGGCAAAATTGACATATTTGGCCCTATTCTTAAATTTCGGTACAAAATGAACCAGATTTACAAAAATTCACAGTATGACCCTTTTTTGCATCACACCTTAGGGAGAGGATCCATGGTACATTGTACAATGCCCTGGGATAGGGCGCCATGCTCCTTTAACGCCACTAGCCGCCACAGCTCGAGGCGCCATGTACTATGACGGTTCAAAACCGGGCGCCATGAAAAATGGTTAGCTTGTGACTTTTTTTAAATACGGTTTATTTTGTGTTAAAGTTTTAGAAAAATGGTCTAATTAATTTATCAATTTTCACCATACGTGGATGCGCGAAACGAAATGAATCTAGAAGTTACTGTCAGGATCAGCTAAAAGATAAGGTGTGCTTTCATGCGACGCATTTCTCTGTTGTACCCGCACAATTTGAGCCGTTGAGCTCCCTTAAGCTGATTTTATGCCTAGCCTACCGTCACGGTTCTCGCATGTTAGTTTGACGCTAATTTTTTTTTTTGAACTTAGTATACTGCATGTTATCACCGAAATACAACAAGGAATACAACACACAGTACACGGCAAGTGGGTCCCAAGCCCTAGCACAACAGCAAAAAAGACCACAGAAAAAAATAAATTACAAACCGGTCCCTAGGATCCTCTGCTGAACTCGCCGCCACCTATGCTCCGCCGCCGAAGACGCCGGAGAAGAAGCCGACCACCGCCGAACCTGGAACGAGGCGTAGCTCCACTCATGTAGACGGCCGCAAGATCCACTCGAAGCATGGCGACGAGATCTAGCACTTTGAAAGAACACGGCCAAACCACCACCTCCTCCATTCCGCCGCACCAACTCCGGCAACCCTGCGCCGGAGGCCAGCAGACACCACCGCAATCTCCAGCACATACCTCACAGTCCCACGTCGCCGCAGGAGAAGACGACGACGCCACGGCAGCAGGGACGGAGGACAGGAACCCCAAAAGAAGCAATCGCCGGCGCCGCCGCGACGAGCACGAAGGGGAACAGAACTCCACGACCTGCCCAGCGAGAACCTCGCCGGACCGGAGAAGGGAGGGGGAGACCTTATTAACCACCACCGCCGCCACCGCCTCCAGCTCGATGACGCCGATGCAGTGGACAAAAACTAGAAAAACTAGTACTAAACTACTCGCCCGGACGAGTTCTACAACTTCCCTCCGCCTCACGACGCCACGCCGGTGCCGGAGACGGAGGGAAGCGGCGGATTCGCCGGCGAAACTCGGTCGCCTTGCTTTCTCCTCTCTCAGCTACAGAAGCAGTCACTTATCCCTTCGCGGTGTGAGCTCTACTTAGATGTTCTATTACGGAGTAATATACTTGACGCTAATGTTTTTAATTTCTACGCACGTGAACTTAACGTTTCCATTATCGATCGGAGACGGAGACCGGGTACGTATACAAACATGATTCGCGGTGATGGGCCGGACCGACTATATCTTCCGCCTGCATCAGAATACCCGACGGAAAAGAGTTAGTTGTGCCACCCCAAAATAAATATTCCGGTTGATTCTGTTGAGTTGCTCCGGAAATAGTTTTTTTTGCGAACAGTCTAGATCTCCGTGTAGATCTGAACGCGAATTAAATACCACGATCTTGTCCCCTGATCTCCCCGTGTGTAATTTAAGCAACCCCGGAGTCTCAGTCAACGTAGCCCACCGCCGCTAGAGCACACCACCCGCTGGGGATCGATCGACCATGGGGATCAAGCCATCGTCCTTGCGCTGGCCCTCGCCACCGGACAGCGCCGCCGTCGCTTCCGTCTTGCTACCGCGCGACGTCACCTTCGACATACTGTCATGGCTGCCGGCGAAGTCCCTATGCCGGTTCCGTTGCGTCTCCAGGGAGTGGCGCGCCCTCATCTCCGACCCGGCCTTCGTCGCCACGCACAGGACTCGCGCCGAGCCGCTCATCGCCGCCAACTCCCTGAGCGAGCCGTCGACTCTGCGGCTCATCGACATGGACGGCAATGTCGTGAAGGTGATCAAGACCCCGGATGTTATTTACAGCTTCACCTGCGCCAGCGTTGGTAACCTCCTCATATGTGTCATCGGCTATGCCTTCAATCTAGCGACGGTGATTAACCTCGCGACAGGGGAGCAATATGTGACCAATACGAGAGGTAGCTTCATGGGCTTCGGCCCTGCTACCCCGTCCGGTGTCTACAAGATGGTCTGCTTCAGTCCCCGCTGCACTAGGATCCTCACCTTAGGAGATGGTGCAGAGTGGAGGCAGAAGCAATCCCCCACACCCAAAAGTATCTCCTATCGTAGTGACCCTGTCGCCGTCAACGGTGTGGTGTACTTGGCGACGCAGCTGCCTGGGACAGCGTACTCTGCTTCGACCTCGAGTGCGAGGAGTGGAAGAGGGGGATCAAAGGACCACCCAGTGTGGAACCTGGGCGGTGTCTCTTCACCATGGGCGAGCTCAACGGCACCCTGTGTATGATACAACCGGTGGCTTATCCTGGATGCACGATCATATGGCTCCTAACTAATGCCCACAAGGGCACCTGGTTCAAGGCGTACTCCATCCCCTTGGACCCATCTACGTATGATCTTCTCATTCCTCTGAGGATATTACTTGATGGTGGGAAACTGCTCTTCTACGTCACAGGTGAGTCCTTCGAATTACCGGTGCTGCAAATTTATGACCCCCGTCATGGGACATGCACGCACGCGCCAAAAGATGCTGGCAGGTGACCACGGTGGAAGTATAGGCCTTTGCAGCTTGCACTAGGAGAGTTTTTTGGATTTTGCTGTATCTCAGCTGACTGTTTTTGATTTTACGAGCAGTCGAATCTCTGTCCGTCCATCTCTTTCAAGATTCGTGCTGTCTCCTTCCCTCTGTCTGCCCGGATTTTTTTTTAAATAATATTTTTTTGAACAGAAATTCGGAAAATAGCGCGCGTTTTCCAGAAATTTGGAAAATAGCGCGGCGTCGGCAGCGGCCGGACCGAAACAAATGTTTCGGCACGGGCCAAACCGAAACCATCAGGTTTCGGCACGGCCAAAGCCGAAAGGCCGGTGAACTGCATGCACGCCTGCCTTTCGTGTAACGGCGGGACCGACAGGCCAGTTTCGGCTCTGGCCGTGCCGAAAGTACCATTTCACAATTTTTTTTGTTTTTCCCAACTGTTGACCCATATATTCATATTTCCCGCCACCGCTAATGTTGCCATTATTTTCCCGCTCATATTTCCCGGCACCGCGCATATTTTGGTTTTCTCGAGTAAATTTGTTTCGCGGTCAATTGTTCCCGCTTTTTTTTCTCCCGCCATTTTGTTCCCACCATTTTCCTCCCGCCCTTCTTCTCCCGCCATTTTTCTGCCGTGCCTAATTTTCCCGCCAAACTTGCTCCCGCCTTGTATTTTCCCGCCAGCCTTGCTCCCGCCTATTTCTCCCGCCAATTGGTCTGTGCTCGTCCTATAAAAACCCCGGGAGGAGATGTCGAGTTGGTAAGCATAGTCCACTCACTCGAACATGTCGAGATACAATTCAGATGGTAGTTTCCCGGCAGGAATGTCGGCACTCCTTTTGAAGTTTACGACCGAGTTCAAGGTAGACAATAAGGAGATCCCATTCGAAGATATTGTTAGTCATCCACCTCATCTCCGTGAGCTATCAGCGAAGCTAGCTAGGCATGGGTGGCCATGGAGGAATTACAAGGAAATAGAAAAAGAACTCGTGAGGCTGCATACTAGGTGGCAGAAGAAGAAGCTAACATATCCCACTGAAGCATATATGTTGGATGCTTTTCATCATCCGATGTTATGGGTCGAGGAGAGCGAGGACGAAGATGATATCTTCATGCCCACTGAAGCGAGCAAGATAGCTGCAGCAGCGGCGGCGGCGTCGAAGGGCAAGGGTGCAGCGTCGTCGAAACGCAAGGCTGAAGCATCGTCGAAGGGCAAGGGTGCGGCGTCGTCGAAGGGCAAGGGTGCAGCATCGTCGAAGGGGAAGAGTGACGCGGGAGGCTGTGTCGATGGTAGATGACTTTTCTTTTTCAATTTATGTTGTGTTGTCGGTACTACCACTTTTCTTGCTGTCTGTGTAAGTTGCAATGTTTGTTTAATAATATGTCTCGTACAACTTATTTTCCTCTGATATGTCTCGTACATAGATAATAATATGTCTCATACATAGATAATATGTCTCATACAAACATAAATATGAATATGTCTCGTACATAGATAATATGTCTCATACAAACATAAATATGAATATGTCTCACATAGAAATAGAAATACGGATAGTAGTACCTAGATAGAAATATGTCTCACAGATAGTAGTAGATAGTAGTATCACTCATCTCTGTGAGGACGTGTCCGCGGCTGTCTACGCGCTCGAGGCCCAGAAGGTGACAAGCGTCTCGGAGCGCGGTGGTCACGCATCCCTCGGCCTCGCAACGGCTCCTCCTCCTGTGTCTGGGTTTCCTGCGTCGGGGCGGCGGTGGAGTCTGGTACATCGGGTCGTCGTACAGCTCCGTGTGTGTAGAGTCGTCACCCCCACCTGTACATGTAGATGTTACGTCAGTACTCCGTCTAGGTGGACATGATAAATAAATGAGAGTATTATAAACTACTTACGGAGGTGGACCGGAATCTGAGACATCGGCATAGCAGACGGGTTCCACACATTATGTTGAGGTGGATGTATCCCGTAACCTTGCGACATCGCGAACTGGTAACCAGGCAGCATGCCATACCCGTACGAAGGCGGCATCCCGAGCCCGTACATAGGCGGCTGCCACGTCGAACTACCAGGCTGGGTAGGATCTGGCTGCTCGTACAGAATTGGCTGTGATGGACCGGACTGGGAAGGATCTGGCTGGTGGGACGAACTACCATGCTCGTATGTAGGTCGTGGGCGAGGGCTCTGTACTACTGTATGACGTGGTCGGGGGTCCTGTCGACCTGTGGAGTGACGGGAGGGTGATACCTGTGCATCCTGAATAAGTGGAGTCCGGGAGAGTGACTGGCGCGCGGGGCGCGGTGCTGGGCCGTGTGCCGCAACGTCTGCAGCGCCGGCACAAGTAAGAACAGAGTACACACGTCGTAGCTTGTCCTCCAGACGCTTGAACCAAGACACTTGTTGCGGCAGTGGGGCAAAGTCGGCAACGTCGCTCTGAATGTCTTGTATCAAGCCTGCCTGTTGTAGGAAAACAAAATGTTAGTGTCGATTATTGAGACATGCATTTACCAATATTAGTGAAGTACATACCGCGTAGTATCTGCTTCCCCCAATAGCCTCAAGTGGGTACATGTCCGTAACAGAAGGAGGTGGCAACTGATCAGGCTGGGACGTGGGCACTAAGCGAAGTCGAGTGGACTGTCTGTACGTCCGCAGATATAAGTTGAAATCATGTAGCAGAAATGGCTCATCCGCGGGCCATACATTAGCCGTCGCGTTCCCCATTCCGCTATGTACGGATTAAGTGCCTGTAGCCAAGATGCCAGAGATCTATCTCCTTGTCGCGACAATCTGAAACATGTAGGCGTAGTGTAATTAGAAAAGTACATTCCAAATTCCTTGGTGTAAACACAGTTGATTAAAAACATACTTGTGGATGTGCGGAGGAAGGGCGGGAACTCTAGTGGGAGGCTCCGGCAATTGTCGCTTGCCAAACTGTCTCATGACACGTTGTTGGGCCATCTCCTCCACCGTGACATCGAAAACAATGCGGGCTCGAGTGAACCAGTAGTTTTCATCCCTCCGGCACAAGCTAGAAATCCCGCCGGGGTATCTCGCCTGCACCCTGTCAGGACGGTACGGCTCCCATATAACCTGATTGTCTTGCAATTGATCAAACTGCATCGTGAAGGACTCGTAGCAGTTTTTAACCTGCTGGCCCGCGTACCGTCTCTGCAAATAGATAAACTAGTAAGTAAGTGATGTGCAAGTTTACCAAAATAAGAAGTTTGAAAAATTAAATGATGTGCAAGTTTACCTCTCTACGCGCCCACATACTACCAATAGTAGGCAAAGCGACTAGGTTTGTCTCAACGAGCCTGTACTCCCAGGGTGTCTGAGCGTCGACGTCAGGCCTACCGATAGGGAACCTCTCCCAAGACCATAACTGCAACAGTAGTGGACAGCCAAGAAGCGAAGCGGAACGCTTATTCTTCGTGCATGCCGAACACATAGCTCGGTACGTGGCGGCTAAGACAGCTGACCCAAAACTCCGTGGCACTATGTCCTCAACGTGATGTGCCTCCGCAATCTCTCGCGCCATATTGATGAAGCGCGCACTAATAGTGTCGACGTGGGAGTCAATGAACATTACCTTGCCGAACAGCCACATCAGGTATGCCTCCAGACATCTAGTAATCTGCGCTTCAGTCAACGCGGCATCCGGGTATCCTAGAACTCCAATCTGCATTGATCATACAAAACGAACTGAGTAAGTACAAGTTTGTTGATAATAAAAAATAAAACTCATAATTCTAACAGTCTTACCTGAAACTTGCTCAACCATGAAACCCGAGGACCGTGTCGCTGGTACTCTAAGAGCGGGTTTTCCGGATGTATCCCTGCGAAACGTGCCTGCATTTCGTCACGCCAATTATCTGGAGCCTGTAAAGGACCTACGACCGCGCCCGCCAGTGGGAGACCCAACAGATATGACACATCCTGAAGAGTCGGTGCCATCTCTCCGCACGGGAAGTGAAAAGTGTGGGTCTCGGGCCTCCATCGATCAACTAAGCAGCAGAGCAGTGACCTGTCTGGGTTGATGCGTCGAGATGCATCAACCTGCACATCAATATCTGGGGCCCCGAGCTGATCTGGTGGAATATGTTGCCACTCCCGCCGAGTCGCCTCAACTAGGCGCGCTATAGGTAAGAGACCAGACCAAGATAAACTGCAACAAGTTTGTTGATAATTATTCGTCAGTGACCTATCATAAATTATTCGTCATATCGTACAACATAACGAAATAATCAATATATTCTCTTATACGTACCGATCAACCCAATCAGGGTGTATCATCCAGTTGTATGCTGGACCCCGCGTACGCAAGATCTTCGGTTTGTCACCACCCTCCCAAATCTTTGCACGATGTTTTCCATCGATCACCTCACTGAGCAACGCATGTGCAGCCATCTGTACAAATTAAAACATAAAAATTAACAAACATACAAATTAACATACAAATTCACGTACAAATTAAAACATAGTTCGGACACATACAAATTAAACCATACAAATTCACGTACAAATTAAAACATAGTTCGGACACATACAAATTAACCATACAAATTCACGTACAAATTAAAACATAGTTCGGACACATACAAATTACACATACAAATTCACGTACAAATTAAAACATAGTTCGGACACATACAAATTACAACATAGTTCGGACACATACAAATTAAACCATAGGGTTACACACATAGAAATTGGAATGTAGTGCTAGCCACGTTGGCCACGTCCTCGGTTTCCTCGGTTTCCTCGACTTCCTCGACCACGCACAGGATCAGGAATGACTGCAGGATCAGGATCAGGTCCTAGGCCGTATTTGGGACAATACTTCTCTCTATGCCCAAAAAGATTGCAAAGTAAGCACTGTCTAGTACATCCACCAGCTTCAGACTCGTCCATATCATTCCGGATTCGACGCGAGTTCCGTCTTCCTCTGCCAGTTCTCATAAGAGCAGGATCCGGAATATATTCTCGTTCCATCTCATTCACCTTGTTGAAGTTGCCAACTACTCTAAATCCTGTCATCTCCCCGGTCCAAGTTTCAACCACAGCCTCTTTCATGTAATACGGAGAGACAAAACTGATTGGGTTCATCCCCAACTGGCCAGAAACAGCAAGGACATGAGAACATGGGAGGTGAAGCAGTCTCGGTTTGTTGCACGTGCACTCGCACGTTGGGGGTGCAGTAGCACTAATTATGACCTCATGGGTTTTCAGCTCACCCGCACCAAATCTTGAGGTTGGTAAGCGTACCTCGTACCTCGCTTCTTCATTACCAATACGAATCACCGTGTGCATCCGTGCCTTCTTTATCTTCTTGTCCATGTACTGTCTTATCTTGCGGCAATAAGGTGTGTTGGGGTAATACTCAATATGCTCGACGGCTTCACGACGTCTATCTCTGAAATACGTCAATGTTCCGTGCAAAATACCCTCCACCAGTGCTGTCAGTGGCAAACTCCTATTCCCTCTGAGTACAAAATTATACACCTCAGCTAGGTTGGTAGTCATGATGCCGTACCTTGCTCCATATTGGTCGTGCAACAGAGACCACTTCACGGGAGGCTCCTTCTCTATCCACTCTTCAAATTTTTGATTCGTTTTCCCTTCTTTCTCTTCGTACCAGGAGGGTCAATTCCAGGCAAGTCACACAACCCAACAGGCTCTGAATCTGTCGTATTTGCCGCAGTACCCTGTGTCGCATCACCCTGTGCCGAAGTACCCTGTGCCGCACAACCTGGGCCGCAGCTACCTGCGCCGCAGCAAGCTGTGTAGCTACCGCTTGTGCCTGCGCAGCTTTCCTTTCCTTCACTTGCTGCCCAGTGAATTCAGTCAGTCTTTCCCACAGAAACTGATACTTCCTCTCTTGATTCTGATTGCACAGTCTTTTAAACAGATTCATCAGCCTTTTACTCTTAAAGCATGAGTAAAAGTTAGCGCCGAGATGACGCATACACCAGCGGCTCTGCATGTCAGTCCATGGTGCTGGTTCATCCTCGGTGGGGTGCTGCAGTCGCTTTATAGCCTTAAGCATACCAGGATGCCTGTCGTGAAGGATGCACACATTTGGTCGAGTCTTCACAACTGCCTTTTTCAATTGCCTGAAGAACCATATCCAGCTCTCATAATTCTCACCCTCGACGAAGGCGAAGGCAATCGGGACGATCTGCCCATTGCCGTCCACACCTATTGCGGTCAGGATCTGCCCCTTGTACTTGCCTGTGAGAAACGTGCCGTCCACGCAGAGCACTGGACGACAATGGGTAAAAGCTTCGATGCAAATAGCGAATGAGAAGAACAGTCGGCCGAATACACCATATTGAGGAAATTCCGGGAACCGTTGTAATTCTACTAAAGCATATGTGCCAGGATTCCTCTCCTTCAATGTGCTAACAAGACGAATAACATTATCATAAGAGTCATAGAAAGACCCAAACCTCTCCTCTAGAGCCTTCTGCTTAGCTCTCCAGGCCTTTCCGTACTTAATGGTGGTTTTCCATCTTGCGTGAACTGTATCTATGATGTGCTTTGCTACCATGTCTTTCTTGTTCACTATCTCACTGAACAAGAGACGTGCAATGAGAGTTGACGTTAGGTTTGGGTGATCTGTCAGCAAACTATTAATTTCACATGTGTGTGGCACGACGTCTGTCACCACCCACACCACGTCATACTTCGGCAAGTGACCATGCACCCGTGACGGACAACCAATGTCAACACAGCTCATTGTCAAATATTGCCTATTTGACACGTCAGTGCGGAAAACCCTTTGCGTGGACAATGCCCACTGAATCACGGCTTCCCTTAACTGTTGCTTCGTGCTGTACTGAGCCCCGATTTGAATGTTATTCATGTGGTACTCCCAGGACGATTCATGGACATCAGGCACGGCCGTGATGGCAGAGTTGTCCTGATTCCAGTAACTGGGAATAGGCACATCTTCATCATTGTTTTCATCAGAATCATCAGAATCAATATCTTCTGCGACGCCATCCTCCTCGTCTTCCACCAATATCTCAGCCTGTACTGTACCTTCGTGCTCATCCGCATCAGCCTCCCCAATTTGGGCAGGTCCTGCTGACAGTGCTGGTTCATAATGAAGAGGAATTTCTGACAGTGATGGTAGATAGCCAACAGGAATTTGAGCATGTCCTGCTGACGGTGATGGTTCATAGCCAGGAATTTGAGCATGTCCTGCTGACGGTGATGGTTCATAATGACCAGGCATTTGGGCACAATGCGAACTAGTTGCTTCACTAGTCTCTCCAGTCTGAACAGCACCGCCACCTATTTCAAAATTATTCTGCTTCAGAACAAACGACACTAGGACTTCTGGTTTTGTCCCTCGGCGTTTGCATGATGCTAGCCAAGAAACCCACTGATTTGTCCGATCAAGCGGCAACAACTCCCAGCGAATATTTGACCGGGATTTGGTCCATACCGACTGAATCCTAACAGTCCAGTAATTAGGATCATACCCAAAATTCACCGTAAAATACCACTGGACACCGCTGATTTTCACTTTCTCTGGCTCTGTCAACTGAATCTCCACATTTTCAAATTCACTAAGATCAACCCCTGACTCAGATGTACGGACTGTACCGGCACCGTAGTGCACAACAACATTGACCACTTCCATTACCTAAACAAATTTATTCAATCATTAAATACTCCACAGCGGATATATCTAAATATTACGACCGCCGAAAATAAATATGACGACCCCCGGTAAAATAAAGACTACTCAAAATATACAATACATCTAACCGACAACATACACTAATCCTGACACATCCACCGGCAAACTATATTAACATCTAACCGACAATATGACCACCTAAAATATGCCGACCAACTAAAATATTACCACCACCTAAAATATGACCACTAACTAAAATATATCTACACTAATCCACACATATGTCATGCATCCACCCTTAAATTATATTAACACTTAACCTAAAAAATCTAGAGATTAGGGTTTACCCTTGACGCGTGCGTAGCTCCCGCTGCCCGGCTTCAATCTAGCACCACCACCGCCGCACCACGCCTCTATCTTCCCCAACACCGGCACACACCACCACTATCCACCATTGTTGACCACCATTGCTCCACCTCCACTCCCCCAAACGCCTCCACGAACAACTATCCCATCAGTAGATCGGGGATGCCCCAACCCTCCTCTACTCTATTTCTTCAATATGTGGGTTTCTGGGGATTTTTTGGGGTGAGAATCGGTGGTTTTTGATCTGGAAACGAAGAACAGAAGAGAGAGGAGAAGGAGCGCTCGAGCGAGGAAGAAGAAGGCCGAGGCCGAGCTGGGCGTGCTTATCAGCGAGGTTTCGGCGTCGCCGGGCCCGAAACCAGGCTTTCGGTCGCGCCCGTGCCGAAAGGTGCCAACGCAGGTGGGCCTCGCCTGCCGCGCCATGCACGACACAGCTTTTGGCACTGCCCGCGCCGAAAGGCACGTTTCGGTCTTGCCAGCGCCGAAACATCGTGCTTTCGGCACGCACCGCGTTAGTTTTCGAATTTTTCCAAATCGCGTGCTATTTTCCGAATAAACTTTTCAAAAAATATTATTTAAAAAAAAATTCGTCTGCCCGCGTGTGCGTTTGGTTCGCGGGTAGTATCTTCTATCGGGTCTACGGATCGGGCTGGCGGGTTTTTGGGCCCGTTTTGCTTTGTGTGGATATCTCCGCGTGTGGCCCGGAGAGGAGCTCGTCACGAGTCGCGGCATGGCGGAGATCCGCGGTGGTGAAGGAGTGTGGAGGCGTCGCCGGAGACGGGACAGGTGCTTCCTCTTGTAATTTCAGCTTCCTCGTCAGTTTTTCTGCTATCGTGTTGCCTTGTTCGATGTATTTAGTCGCCGGAGTCTGGTGCATGCGGCGGGGGGTGTAGAGGTTGGGGGAAGATGCAGCTGCCGTCGGCAGCGGCGCTTTTTGTTCCGAACCCCCACAGCTATCCGTCGTGGCGGCGAGCCGGCGAGCCGGCGAGCGAGCGCCTTGTCTGCAGCGATGTGGATTTGAGGATTTTTGTATACCTCGCGTCTGAATCCCATGGAATCTGTCGCGTTGGCTCAGTTGTCGTTGATGCGCGTATGGTTCGTTTTGGTGTGCGGGTCTCGCTGATGTATAGGTGGTTTATTTCCCAGAGAATCGCTTTTCAGGGTTGGAAGCAACACCATGCGTCTCTGTTTTTTGTTCATTGTCTGATGTATGGTATGATGTGTCGGAGAGGCTAAAGGGAGAGGAGTATGCAAGGGGTCCGTCCGTGGGTGTGGGAGTGTGGCAGATTGATGGTTTAGCCTACATTTTTTCAGTGCTGTGTCTGTTGATTGTTTAGTAGTAATTGGCCAAGCAGAAGGACTATGATGTGTTCAACGCCCTTGATGTCATGGGGAACGAGGGATTCCTCAATGAGCTCAAGTTTGGACCTGGAGATGGACAACTCCACTATTATCTCTACAACTACCGTATTCGCAATGGAATCAAGCCATCTGACCTTGGCCTTGTGCTTCTGTAGGGTGGTCAAGGCCTAGGATGGTGTTTGGTTTACTCTTTTCAGCAGGTACTCCTTGTGTGGCTGGTTTAGTATGTGTCTTTCTTGGTTGCTAGAGGTGATGGTTTGATTCCTGTCATGTTGTATTTTGCCCAGCGTGCAATTCGTCACTGCTCATTTTATTTATTGTGGTAGCAAATTTTCCATGCCTTATCATGGGAATCCACAATGATTTGCAAATGAGGAGACTGGAATTAGAAATTCCTTTTCATAATTTAAGACTTGTTTCAGTTAGTGGTATTTGGCCTTTATGGTTCAAAGCTTTTATGATGTCGCTGAGTTTACCAAGGAATTTTGATACAACTTGTGTTGTGTTAAATCATTCTAAGTATGTTTGAGGTTATATGGTATAAATGTTTCTTTTGTCGCTTTAGGACATTTACCATTATTTCACAAAGTTTGTTGTGTTGTATGCAGTTTACTTTTTTTAACGTATTGTAGCCTAATATGCTGAGATAAGGTGGTTTAGGATGTTTAAAGATTTGGGAGATTGTGGCCCTGAGGGTTGCTAGGTCATTCATGTTTTGTAGCGGTAATGTTTGATGCATCATTGCAGCAGTAAGCCTTTGTCAAGTCCACCATCTCTCTCTCGCTCTATTTCTTTTTGCAATTTCCTGAAATCACTGCATTTGTCTACGTGCAGTTAATTTTCTAACTTTCTCTGTTCGAAACCCACATCATTCTCTTTGATCACTCTCACATTAAATAGTTTAAGGTCATTGTCATGTTAGCTGATTTTACATCATTTAGTTGCCGAATTAGATTTGTTTGGCTAACTCGTTACCCTGGCATAGCCCAACATGAATGTTTCTTGAGTTTCGAATCCAAAGTAACATTGTATCAATTGGTATTCATTTTGTGGTTCCAAAAGTATCAACAGAGTTCCATTGCGAACTTGCAGTTGGTCATTCCAATATGTGGCCATCCACTAATGACTCTAATCTGCTCCAAGCCCAGAGACTGACTGGTTACATTACTTCATTCCAACTGTGGCCATCCGCTAGTGACTTGAGTCTGTTCTAGCCCAGTTATTGAGGTTTGTGGATGCCCTTTCATGCAACTGTCTCTGATGAAACATTGTAGAAGGGCGGCAGTGCTGACTGTCTCTTATAAAACATTGTAGAAGCGCGACAGTGTCGTGGTTTGATGGTTACTGAAGTTAAAATGTGCGAGAAGTAGTGTAGCGGCTCTGAAATTTTGAATCCCCCATGCTTGTTCTTGTAGTACTGAAGAGCAAGTGCAATTTGGTGACACTCCATCAGCCCGCCTACTGTGTGTGCGTGAACATGTAGGCCTAAACGTACATGAGGGGCAGTTTGGATGAACTGAATTTTTTCTGTGTCTTCCTCTATCTCTCTCTACCTCTCTGTCTCTACTTCTCTGTTTCTGAGACTCTCTCTCTTACTCTCTCTGTTTCTACTCTCTCTCTCGGCGTCCATCTCTTTCTCTGCATGCGACATGTACATTCTACATTTCTAAATCTCTCTCTCTATTCCTGGCCTCTCTCTCTATTTCTAGATTCAGATATATCTCTCTCTCTCTATTTTTCTTAATTAGTCTCTATATATGAAATTTCGATGGTTGTCTCAGTTTTTCTCTCTCTCTATCTGTTTTGTGTTTTCTCTCTCTAGCTCTCTCTCTCTCTCTCTGTGGACATATGGCAGTAGTCTCTATCTCTCTCTTTATCTCTCATATTTTCAGGGTCTTATCTTTTATAATTATGTAATATTTAGTGTTGTCTAACTCTCTCTCTCTCTCTGTCTGTCTCTCTCTCTGTGATAATTTATTTCAGTTTTGTATCTGTATATCTTGTTGTTCTGTCTCTGTTTGATGGATGGTTCGATGCATGATTATATTCAGTTGTCTCTCTCTCTCTGTTTCTTCCATTTCTCTCTCTGTCTCTCTCTCTACTTCTCTCTCTAAATCTCTCTTTCTACCTCTCATACTCTCTCTCTGTTTTTGTAAATCTCTCTCTATACCTATCTCTCTCTCTCTAATTTTCAGGGTTATCTCTATTACAATGTATAGCACTGTTATTTAGGGTTGTCTCTGCTCTCTCTCTCATTTTCAGGGTTGTCTCTATTACAATGTATATCAATATTCTCTCTCTTTTTCAGATTTAGTTACCTCTCTCTGGTGAATGTTCAGTGTAAACTATCCCTCGGTGTATCAGTCTTGGCCAGTTTTTATTCTCTGCTTTTTTGTTGCTTTGTTTAATTATCTTCATATATATTCAGATGCGGTGCGAAATCTGTGGATGGCCAGATGGACCTTGCCAGGAGAAGAAGAGGAAGTCTTCATTCTTTTATGTGTATCTGGGGAAAAGGTTTCTTGAATCAATGGTATATACCTATCTCTATTCCTTTTCTATGTTCTTGCTTTTGTATAGCTTATGTTTTCTTACTCGATATCTTTTCATTGCGCAGACTATCCCGTGTTTCATGAGCGATGAACGTATGGTACTAGGCAAGATCATTCTTGCCATGTCTCCAGAAAAAGATGAGTACGTGTTTCAGGTGAAGAAGGAATATAACAAGACACGCCTTTATGGTCCTGGATATGAGAAGATATTGACGGACTATGACATGAAGAAGGGCGGCAGATTCAGGATTGAATGGGACCACCCTATTGATGTGCTTTTCGCCATCTTCCCCGAGGGAGCTGGTGATATACTCAAGCAAAGGGTGTTAGGTACATTTTTCTGTCAGGCTTTTTTATCCCCTGATAGTCGTTTGGGGGAGTGTTGTTTTTGCACTTATCTGTTGTTATTTCTCCGCTATATCCTTTTAATGTATGACTCATTTTCTTCTTTTTTGTTGGTCTATCCAAAATGGATCAGAACCTCATGTTTTGAGGA
Source organism: Poa pratensis (assembly GCA_947311845.1). NCBI lineage: Eukaryota > Viridiplantae > Streptophyta > Magnoliopsida > Poales > Poaceae > Poa > Poa pratensis. The sequence goes on from CAMZMU010000070.1 coordinate 8,142,680, forward strand.
CAGCGCCAAGTCTGTTGTGTTTTCAAAAGGTCTTACACTCACTGCTGGCCAGACTGCAAGGATGAATCACTGTGTCCTCACACGAGGTCTAGGGTTGGGTCATGTGTTTGTCCATACAATAACAGTCACAGATGTTGCACACAATGGACTGGTAATTTTGATAGCAATTTCTTTTTTTGTCTACTGGTTATCAATCTGTTTCACATGGTTCTTTTTCCTGAAGCTTTAGTACATGTTGTTTTTTATTGGCTTACAGCGGATCCCAAAGGAGATTGCCTCTGTTCTGAATATATCTAAGGCGGGGAATGCGTTTCTCACATATGGACATGCTTGGATCAATCATGAAGTCAAATACTACACCTGCAAAGATCAAAAGATTTGCTTCAGGGCTGGATGGCCGCAATTTGCCACTCAGCACAACATAGGCGATAAGTCTGTTGTGCTGATCCTCTTCCACAAAGACAATGGCGGCCGCCTGGTTGTCTACTTCGATGCTCTGTAGACCTCAGCATGGGAGTTATTCTAGTTTGTTTCAATGCCAAAAACCATCTATTTTTCAGTTTGGTACCTTTTCCTAGTTGGTTGGCTGCTATGTCCGTTTTATCTATCGCTATTGCCTGAACCTTTTTACATGTTTTCAGTATGTGTTGAAACCAAGTCTGTTTGTATGGGCTGATATGTCAGTTCATCCTAACGCCTGAACCATATATATGTTTGTCAGTCTTTGTTGCATTTTGCAAAGAACCTACTATATGTGTCTTTGTTGTTCCTATAAATGCTTCCTTTTTGTCCCTTCATTTTTTTTGTCATCTCTATGCGAACTCGGAATGTTCAAGGTTTGCTACATTTTACAAGATGGGATTTTCAGTCCTATATTGTTTTTCATGGTTCATCTCAGAATTTTTTTGTGGTACGATTTTCCCATGAAATAGATGGTTAAGGTTTAATGTCAATTCTTTTTCTGAATGAGGTTATATATTATCGATGTGGTATGAATTTGTAGTATGAACACAATTTGCAGTAATAGTTCGACTACTTTTTTCCCATAAGCAGATGATTACCTTCAGCTTGTACGACTGTTGTGTGCTTGTTTTGCTCCTATACCCAGGCTGATCCACATGTTGCACCTGTTTTATCAGTGAGTTTTTTAGGAAAGGAAGTTGCAGAAATTTCAGAGATAGAACAATTTCCATTTCTGAATTTTTAAGTTGCAGGGGAGGAGTCTCTTCAGGATCTAGCATCGAGCCTGTTATCTTGCTCTGTGCCGAGGTATCATCTCTGATGTCAGGAGGCTTGAGTATTTCTTCCATCTGGATCAGCTTCGGTGTGGTATACCTTCCCCCTCAGATATTTCTTGTTCTTTTTCTGTCAGATGGAGGCGACCTGAGGGGCTAGTGGGTGACGGGGTGTGCCTGATCTGACCTTTCTTGAAGAAGGAAAATGCATGTTTCCTCATTGGGCTTATGAGCTGGACTTCATCTCTTGTTGGGCCTCCCCTGTCTGATGTATATGGTTTGGGCTGTTTCGGGTTGGGCTGGACAAACTCGACCCGTTTAGACGTGCAGATCATGCAGAGAGGGGGGCGGGAACGATTTATTTAGTTTCATGCTGCGTGGCTGACGGTGGAACGTGTCAACATATGACTGGCCAAAAAATTCGACTGAGACCCAAATCGAAATCAGTCGACTGACAAATAGACACTCCCAGTTTTTTCGCTCCAGGATCGATCTATTGCCCCAAATGCTCTATGTTCGTTATGTAATCTTTCCTTGCAAAACTGAAGATGGCTGCATACACCTAGTATGGACCCAGCTGGGTAATTTTTCGATGTGTAATGCCTATCTATCGAGAGTGGACAAATAGCTCCTGAGAGCTCGTTTTTTTTGTACTAGTAGGGTGGCACGTGCAATGCACGTTTCTCCAATATATAATAGGTAAATATCTTGTGTTAAATCCAGATACCACATCTATTCTTTCAAGGAAACCAAATCATTTAAAGGGCCCAACAGTATTAAGGGTGTGTTTGGTTGAGCTGCAGATTCCTAAAAATTAGCTGTGGGAAATCTGCTGCCGAAAAGCAGCTGTGAGCTGACTGGAAAATCTGGAAGTTGTTTGGTTGTAACAACTGTCAACTGTGAATTCGACAGGAAATGTTTGTAATGCCTCTGACGCGTCGAGAGATTATTTATATGCTAAATTGACCGCAAAACAACGATTTATACACAGATAGACATGCCAATGACCATTTTGCGAAGGATTTTTCATTTTTTTCGTAATATTACCATAAAAGACATCTGGAATAAACAAAATACATTTTTTTAACTACCAAAATACATATTGTTCACGACATGATGTTCGCCATCGACATAACTACCCTAGCTCACCCTCACAAGAAATAAAGAATAAGCTATCCTATCACGAACGAACAAAAAAATGTAAGTTGTGAAACCACCATTATCAACAAAATGCCACCCAGTGTGGAACCTGGGCGGTGTCTCTTCACCATGGGCGAGCTCAACGGCACCCTGTGTATGATCCAACCGGTGGCTTATCCTGGATGCACAGTCATATGGCTCCTAACTAATGCCCACAAGGGCACCTGGTGCAAGGCGTACTCCATCCCTTTGGACCCATCTACGTATGATCTTCTCATACCTTTGAGGATATTACTTTTTTTTTTGCGGGTACAAGGAGCTGAAACAAGTTCAGCAAATTACAGAAAGGTCCCTACAAAGAACAAAATTACAGACCCAGCCTCTCTGTAACTCGACCACGTCGTCGTCCATGGCGCCGTCGGTGGCGCGCCGCCGCTCCTACTCTCCTTAACGCCTTGGAACGAGAGCAGTCCCCGAGCGGACGGGAAGTCGCCGATCGCCGGCCGCAGAGGACCTACACCAGCGGACGCCGTCGTCGTCGAACCAAACTTCATCAGCCACCTGCACAGAAACGTCGACGCCAGATCCGCCGTCCCACGGCATCCGGCGAAGGGGAAAACGCGCACGGCAGCTCCGCAGAGCTGCGAGCGCGGTTGAGGTGGAAGATCAGCAGCAGAACTCCGCGGAGCGCCGCCACCGAAGAGGAAGTCCACCACCTGCAAAAGCAACACCGGCCGCGCCATCTCCTCCCCCGCGCCACCGGCTGGATACGAAAGACACCCTACACTATGTACACGTCGCGAATCGGGGTTCCCCGTCCTCCCGCCGCCGGAGCGGCCGGCGGAGGGCGAGGCAACCGCCGATTCGGCGACGGCGAGGTGGATCTCCTTCGGTCGCTCACAAATCGCCCTTCAACTACTGTAGACGGGGAAGGGATACGGTCCAAGGTCCGTTCAAGAAAATCTTTGAGGATATTACTTGACGGTGGGAAACCGCTCTTTTACGTCACTTTTGAGTCCATAAAATTACCACTGCTGCAAATCTATGACCCCTATCACGGGACATGCACGGACGCGCCCAAGATGCTGGCAGGTGACCACGGCGGAAGTATCGGCCTATGCAGCTTGCACTAGGAGAGTTTTCTTTTCTCCCAGCGAGGATCTAAAGGAACCCAAAGATGAACGAGAGTGCTGCATTAACACAGTATGGTGGACTCAACAGGTTGAAAATTTCATAAATGATCAAAGAACATATAGAGCAAAATAAATATGTGCAAGGCAACTTATTTCGCAAAAAAACTGATAACGAGTCCCCTAGGAATAGAAGGGTAAACTTAACAAAGTAAAAGCTAGGTCAAACATAGATAAACAAAACTTTTACGGAAGGATAAACAACCAACAACAAAAATTATGCAGAGACGCTCAAGGCTTCGAGCAACTGAAACCTCACGATAATCATACACCAGACGTGCATTAGATCCTATAGATTGTTGTGCAAGCACTAGCAAAGCTTCACTTTTACCCAGGTTGGATGGCGGTCATGAGTAAACATAAAAAATATTGTCAAAAGAATGCAATTACATGTGAAGATCAAATCACAAACCACCATCTTTATTTTATATGAACTTTTACTCTGGCACTATACTAGATAAGCAAGTTACATAGTTCGCAATCACTATAAATGCAGGAGACAATATGTAAATCGACATACAATTCAGATGACTCGATTTTGGATATGAAGCCTCAAAGATGGAAAAATCATTATACTATTCAAGCTGACTACTTGGATGGCTAGATAATTCTCTCTGCTCTATAATTTAAGACTTTTTAGCAAGCTAACGGAGGGACTACTGATAAGTTTTTTTCGGTAAAGAAATATATTAATATCTCGAAGATACACATTACACCCAGACTCTACACACAAGATGGCCAAAGATATTAAGGATGCACACAACCGAAAAACAAACTAAAAATAGAAAAAAAAGACCCCGCCTCGGTGATCAATCAATTGTAGAGCAGCACTCTAACCACCACCAGCGACATCACCCGGAATACCAAAGAGATCACCCCGAGTACAGATATGGAGACACTAGATTACAAATAAGTAGCCTCACAAATGACAAGAACATTAGACTATACAAACTGACTACTTGGATGGGTAGATAGTAACGGATAGGTAGCCTAACAAACAATCTACCACAAACATTTAGTGATGAATCACAATGCAGCTACCACAAGGAAATGAATCATAAAGCATCTAAAGACTATATGCATTGCTGAACTATTTGAAGCCTAACAATACACACTTGCTAAACAAGTGATGACAAAACGTGCAAATCGTACAAGGCAATCAGTTTATAGATTACGGATCACACACAAAGAGTAACAAAGTGAGACTTGAGTTGATGACAATAAGTGCAAAGTAAGTATGCAATGCCAACTAATTGCTTAACCCGAGAAGGTGAAAGACATACTTGGCCACAAGATTACTAGAAAATCAGCAATGTAATAATTATAGGAAAATACCCTCAATAGATATTTTGTATACTCTACGAGTTTCTATTTACACATTGATTGTTATATCATCTCATACACCTAAAATAGATAATCATGCATTCGAGAAACCTCTGCCAGGTTTAAAAGCCAGGATCATGATATTTAAGAAAACTAAAATATACATTGACACTTACATGCATTTTTCGTTCATCTAATTGGCATGACTGGTTTTGTAAAGACATGCAATTTTATTTTATATGCTTGAAATTTAGTGCAAGTGCAGTATTAAATATGGAAGTTAAAAATGACAATATCTTCATATATAGTTGTACTATGATGTGTTAATCTGATAACTATAATTAAAAAATGGAATAGTTAAATAAGTAAAGAAAATGTGCTGTAAGTGAAAACTGTAAAAATGCTTAGTATAAATGAATGATAGTTGTATATTTTACGTCGCCTTATGCTCACTAATTTAAAAGAACGGCCCTAGCCGCAACAGTAAGCCAGCAACCATAACGACCCCCAATCCTGCACCCCTACCCGCCACCGTGCCCTGCCAACCACGGCGCCTACCCTACACGGCGCTCACCTGCCGTTGCGCCCGACCAGCCGTGCACAACTCAATGACAGGGGTGAGATAGAGGGAGAGACAAAGAGAGCAGAGATTACATACGGTCATGGAAGCAGCGGGCAATCCGTAGGCCGCGCTTCCTCCTTCTTCCTCCCAGCCTGCCGCTCAAAGGAGCAACTCAAATTCCGCAGCGTGTGGCGTGTGCTCAAAGATCTCGGTTTGCTCGGAGAATGTGGGTGACATCAACTAATATATTAAGTCTGGGGGCGATACACGATATAGAAGGTTCCAACCTTCAGGGGGGACCACACTTGGGATGGGGAGCACGGTTGATTTGGTAGGGAGCATAGTTTGGAGCGAGTTCCAGTTTGGGTTCAGATAGGGACCTGCGAGGTTCCACCGCATGTGGAGCCAATAGGTTGGACACCACACGTCCCTGTATAGCTTCTCTCCTGATGGAACATGTTTCAATTGTCCTTTCTGTCAGTTTTAGCATTGACCTATCATAGTCGGTGGTCTCAGACGTACTCATGTGCCGACTAGTCTATTTGTGCGCCCGCCTCGGCTTGGCTCCCTTCACATTTGCGTGTGAACCAAAAAATACTGCACCCGCTCGTGCTCTGCGGTGGAAGCAATGGAGAGGTGCACTGTCGTACGCAGTGAGCAGGTCCTACGCACCCACGCATGACGCAACCCACGACGTAGCGGTCTTGGTTTCCGTTTGAACTTGTTCCGGAGAGCGCGTTGTGGACAACTCACACATGGTATAGTCAAACATAAGTCGACGCCCACGTATGACGCGAGTTGGGCTCCATAGACAACGCGGAATCTGAAGCTTGGGGTGTAAAAAAACCGAAGCACTCCTCGGAATGAAATGCACGAGCCCATCACGTTCTGAAGCAGTAAGAAGTGCTCCTGTGACGTTATAAGACGTGGTTGTACGTTGTTCAGTATGCTTGAACCGTCTGGCACTACAGGAATGAAGCAGGCGGTACGCTGACGCCGTCGGCATAGGCCCGAAATCCGTCGGCATAGGCTATGCCGACGGCAGCCCTTGGCGTACCAAGGCTTCGGCACAGCCACGATTGCCGTCGGCATAGTAAACGCCGTCGGCCTAGCCTGTGTGCCGACAGACAGACCTAGCCGTCGGCGTCTAGGCTGTCGACGCAGGCCAGGTGGGCCCCACGACAAGCCCCTGATGATGGCAGCTTCTACGCCGACGACTTTGCCCTCGGCATAGCTTGTCCACGTGGCCAGCGCCTGGGGAGCCCAGGCACGACCCTAGGCCGACGACAATGCCCTCGGCATAGGCTGATGCAGGTGACCAAATGGTCATCTCTGCGTCGACGACATTGCCCTCGGCCTAGGGGTTGCGAGGTTTTTTTTTATTCGTTCCAGCAGCTTGTTTCAGTAGGAGCCTTTCCTACTGTCATAAAAGTTCAAAAAAAAATAATGAAATCAAAATGACAGCTAAATATCATCATCCAAAATAAGATCATATCATCATCAAGTAGATCATAGGACTATCAAGTGCAAATAAGATCAAATCATCATCCAAAATGCTATATCATCAAGTAGATACACACATAGGACTATCATCATAGCTAAATGTCTAGCTCGAGGACGAAAGCCCTACATCTAACCGTCGGTGTAGCTGTAACCGTAAACCTAAACCCTACGCTACGCCTACGGTTTCCCTACGGCGAAGGTAGCCGTTGGCCCAATGAGACCTACGCCGACGGCATTTTTACGCCGAGGGTGGCCGTCGGCGCGCCTATGCCGACGGCATTTCCTACGCCTAAGGCCTGACGGGCTGGCCTCTTCTGGGTCTACACCGACGACCCCGACAAAAAGCAGTCGGGTAGCCGCTGGCCGTCGACGCAGCGTGCCATTCCTGTAGTGTGGTGCAATTCTTTTCTCAATTTATTTGTTCGAAATTTCTTTGCTCGAATATCTAGCGACTTTGCAATGAAATCTGGTCGCGTGCACTCCCGAAAGTAGAAGCCGGGAGAGTGCATTTAACCAAAATTACTTCGGCAAGCAGCGTGATGACGACAAAAGAATCAGAAAATAGAATTGATCGAACAATAGTGTTTTCCAGTGAAGCAGCTGAATCTACCGTGGTTATACCAGCTCAGGTTTCAAGTCAAGCACTCTACGTCGATCAGCTTGAAAATTGAAGAAACATAGGCATCAAACATCAGAGATTATGTGGTTAGTTTCTCTCAACAGTTTTGTGTGCGTGTCATCCTTTACACTTGTCAAAAGAAAAATACCGACTGCTCCATAAATGTCCACTATTGGACAATCATAGGTTTCTAGGTTCCGGACAGCATAACGAAGAACGCAGTTGCTTTCTATTTGTAAAAGAAACTATTACAAAAAACTTTAGGAAGATTAAGGACACTTGCTACCTCTTGGCCAAAACAAAACTCTCCAAGTGCAAGCTGCAAAGACTGAAATTGCTGTCGTGGACACCGGCTAGTGTTTTTGGCTCATCTGTGCATATCGAGCGGCATTCATCATAGATTAGCACCATCGACAATTGTGTGCCATCAAGAGTGCGGCAGAAAAGTAGCCTCCTGTCATCACGTAACATCCTCAGAGGTATCAATCGACAAAACCGAGATGAATACATAGGAATCGTGTACACCTTAACCCATGTGCTCTTGTTGGAATTAGTGAGGAGCCATATGTTGGTCCATGTATGGTGAGTGCTCCAAACGTCTGGTTGAACAATACTGAAGGAACCGTTGAGCTCGTTCCCAAAGTAACACTTTTGAAGGTCCACATTTGGTGGGCCTTTGATCCCCTTCTTCCAATTCTCTTTCGCGAGGTCAAAACACAGTACACTGTTTCCGTCTAGCTGTGATGCCATCAGATACAGCACACCATTGACCACGACTGGGTTGCTACTATAGGAAATACTAGAAGGATACCCCGCGCATTGCAGCGGTAATCTCTCTATCTCTATTTTCTAAATAAAAAATTATTAAACACTTGAAACATGATGTTATCTATCAAATATACACATATATCCATTTATACTCGGAGAAAAGCTGTGATGTATGTACGAAAGAAGAAAATAGAGGTTGTACATGAGATTATGGGAATCAGATAATGGTATTCACTATTATTATTCTCTTCCAGCTTTACTAATTAATCTATGACGTACATTGGATTAAAAGCTTGGAGAACTGATCATACAAAATGAGTTCGTAAAATTCCATGAGCGACATTCAGAATGAACAAAGATGATATATTGGATGAAATTAAAGAAAGGATCCTAACACCCTGAATATTCAGACTTCATATGTGATGAATAGATGATACGAAAGAACAAATGCTTTCACCGTTTCACTGTTTCACCTACATTCAGTAATGCTTGTCACTTTCTGTCCAACCCTCTGATTGGAAAGAGCGCTGGCAAATGTCAGCAAATAGAACGCTTCATATTTCACAAACCTACCAGCAAACAATCTAGTATTGACTGCGCATATTATTTCTTACACACCAGAACTGGGCACTACAAAATAATAACAGAAGCAGTTTCATCAGGTTTTAAGGTCCCTCTCTGATCCAGCACCTGCACATAGAACTGCAGATACCTGTAAAAAAGAGCACATAAGTAGTCGGTAATATACCAACTAAACAAAAAGATATGGCAAACCCCTCGTGGATAGTTGCAGGCGGAGGATATGCATACATCAAGGCGCTTGCAGGCTGCGGAGGGTGCTTGTACGACAATTGAAGTCCAAAATCATGCTGAAAATTTTAGAGGTCCTCGGCAAATCGTCCATTACCCATGCCATCAGCCGTCCAAATCTGCAAAATCCAAAATTAAGCTTTCAAGATAGAAAAGAGGGAGCAAATATTTTAGACCAGCGTTGTGGTTTGGGATATATAAACAACTGTACCCATATGAATCGAGTTGATCCAAGTTTATAAAGGCGAAGCCGGTTGCTCATTTACTACAGTCAGTTTCCTTCCCTATTTGATTCCCTACTATGTGATGCTTCTTTCAGTTTCCAATACATTAATGCCAGAAGAGTTGGTGGAGGAGGCGAATAGGCGATCAGGAAGGAGAGGTGCAGCAGTGGAGAAGCTGAACGATCGATTATTTTCTGGTGCTACGTTGGCAGCGGAGCAAGCCCATGGGCTAGGCCAGGACGTCTAACAGAGCCCACATAGAAGGAATGGAAGCCGAACATAGAGAGATGCGTTGCGTTACACGTAGAGACGCGCCGAGCTGAACGGAACAAACGGAACGCCAACAAAAATGGACGGTTAATGAAATGAATCGGATGGTTGTGATTACTTGATGATGTGGCTATGCTGCATGTAGAGATTGAAAATTCATATATGAACTTAGTGGGGTTTTGCTTTATAAGAGGTATAGATAGATAGATAGATTGCTAGTTGGAGGCAACTCCATTGGTTCGCCACCCAACGCTATCTCCTACGGTGATGATCTCGTAGGTGTTGGCACTGATGTGGACCATCTTGTACACAGTACATGGGACAGTGCAGCCGAAGCCCAAAATGCCATGTTTCCCCTCTCTCCGGCAGCTCATGAGCACCTCTCCCTTTGCAAGGTCGATCACTTTAACATCTCCATGGGTAATTACACATACTAGGTCATCACGGCCTGTGGAGATAATTTTCCAAACAGAACCCACGCCATTGATCACTTTCACCAGATTACCGTCCATGTCGACCAGCTGTAAGGACTCGTCTACACGGGAGCCAACAATGATGAGCGGCTCTGCGCGAGACTTGTGCGCAGCGACAAAGGCGGGGTCAGAGATGAAAACACGCAACTCTTTGGAGACACAGCGTAATCGGCACAGGGATTTTACGGGACCCTGAAGAGGATATCAAAGATGACGTCGTTTGGTAGCTGGAGCAGCGTCTTGGTCGTGGGAAACCTTAGCAGCGTCTGTGTGCGGTGAAGAAGACAACGCGACGTCGAGGATGTGATCCCCATGTAATATAGTTGGCTCTGTTCCTGGAGATTTCGCAGCCAAGTTCTGATGGGGCGGGGGCGCTCGCAGCCTCAGACCCTCAGTAGAATTTGAGTTTGGCGAAGAATTTTTCGTATGTCGCGTGTCCCTTTGAGGATCGAGGCGATCGCTGGCCGAAATATTATGTTGAGGTTTACGATGGAACCCGAGCAGCCGAGGCCAGTCACCGAGTATGTAACGTACATATTCCAAGTATGGACCCAATCGGAAAAGGATTCTATGCTGTGGAACATAAGCGGAAACAGCTGCAGGTTACTGTGCAGGCCCAAGAAGATAATTCAGGCCACGAACTCGCCCGTGGAATCATGTTCTTCTGTGACAGAAACTGTACGGGGATAGCAACTGAAAGCAAATTCAGGAAACGATATTCGCAAAAAAAAGGAAACAATCTCTTACAGGACCGAATTTCTTTCGGGGTGAATTGATACACGCCCTTGCTAACCAAACACGCAAACATAAATAGATCGACACATTTTTTTTTCAAAGTCAAACAGAAAAGATACCTCGGATATGTGCACAGGTTACGGATAACATCATTTTGCACATAACTTTACTCACCCACCTACGTAAATGCATGATACTTAATCATCAATATGTGTCATTTTTTTTAATAAAGAGAGTCTCCCCTCCGATTTCCATTAATAGAAACCAGACAACTAGATGTTCATTACAGGAAAGTAAAGAAAGCAGTAAAAATTACAATCAGTATCGGTGCTAACACGCACCCAAAGCAGCTGCGGAAGCGAGGCAAAGCCTACCAACGTCATCATAAACCTAGCGAACCAACTACACCTACGCAGAACTGAGAAAAGTTCCCAGCGACCATCAACAGAAATCATCCCTCCAGCGAAGCGCCATTTGCTTGAACAATCATCAATCAAGTCGAGATTAAACCGCAATCCGAAGCACGCCGGGACGCCATCCTTTCGAAGCATGGAAGGCTTCACTTGCCACCCGTTCTACTCGTCTTGCTCCCCACAGCAGCACCTCTCGGTTTCCCTGTTTTGTCTGTAGAATAGCCCAAGAGCTGATCAAATTAGTAACCGAATGAATAATTGCAAACGGATCATTCATTTTCTTCCTCTCGAAGCAAATCGTGTTCCTGGCATTCCATATTGCCCAGAACACTGCTGCCACCCCAGTTAGTACCATTTTTCTGTGTTCGTTAACAAATTTATGCAACCATGGTCCAAACACTTCCTGAATCGTTGTCGGAAGCGACTGAAAATTGAAAGCACATCTAAAAATACTCCAAATTAATTTTGCTGTAGAGCAAGAGAGCAAAAGATGCTCAACTGTCTCCGGTTGCCCGCAGAAAAGGCACTGTGGGCTGCCGGTCCATCCTCTCTTCAAGAGATTGTCTCTAGTTAAAATACTATTTTTTAGAACCAGCCACAAGAAGATTTTTATTTTATATGGAACTTTAGATTTCCACATAAATTTATGAGGGAAGCCTATCTTATTTAAACTGAGTTGTCTGTATAAAGATTTAACCGTGAAGATCCCATTTTTAGTTAACATCCATTTAATTTTATCCTCTCCCTGCCTTAGTAAGACACCCTCGCAAGATTGCTTGACATTTTTCCACAACAACAGAGTATCTCCTAGCAACGTTCTCCTAAATGTTAAGGCACCCCAACCATTGTTCATAACTGTCGCCACCGTAATACCTTTTTCCCGACAAATGTTATAGATCCTCGGACATCTATCCTTGAGTGGTTTATCATCTACCCACCAGTCCTCCCAGAATCTTGTATTCTCTCCATTTCCCACCAGCTTTTTACAGTTCTTATAAAAGATATCTTTCACACTCAGAACACCAGACCAAAACTGGGAATCTCGAGGTTTACGTCTAATCCCAGAGATACATTTATTCTTTACATATTTATTTCTAATAACGGTTTGCCACAAACCTTTTTCAGTTTCCAACTTCCAAAGCCATTTCGCAAGAAGGGCTTGGTTCATTAAGTCAATATTCAAAATTCCCGGACCCCCTGGTCTTTAGGCTAATACACCACTCCCCATCTAACCAAATGATATTTCCTTTTATCCTTCTCCTCCTGCCATACCAACCTAGCTCTGAAATAATCGACTCTTTTCTTGACCCCAACCGGCATTTTATAAAAAGACATCATATATAACACCATGTTCGAAATGCACGTCTGGGCTAGGGTTGTTCTTCCAGCTATATTAAGAAGTCTCCCATGCCATCCAGCACAATGCTTTTCAATTTTCTTTTCCACATGATTCCAATCTTTGTTTCTAATTCTCACCTTATGTACCGGGAAACCCAAGTATCTCATAGGAAGAGAACCATTCGGACAAGTGAAAATTTCTTTGTAAATTTCACTTTTATTATGAGCTTCACCAAAAAGGAAAATTTCACTTTATGGAAGTTGATTTTTAAACCAAACATTTGCAAAAGGCACAAAGAATAAATTTCAAATTCTTAGCACTTTCTACATCATCAGGCATTAAGAATACGGTATCATCCGCATACTGCAGCATATTAATACCTCCCTCACTTTCAACATTTAACACCCCTTTCACCAGACCAGCATTTTTGGCATTGTGTAGCATAATAGCTAACGCATCTGCCACCAGATCGAACAACAGGGGAGACAAGGAATCCCCTTGTCTCAGACCTTTGTGTGTGGTGAAGTAATTTCCAATAGAATCATTAACCCGGATAGCCACATGCCCTCCTCGCATCGATTGCATTATCCAATCAATCCAAATATCTGGATATCCTTTTAATTTCAACATTTTACAAACAAAGGGCCATTTAATTTTGTCATAAGCTTTCTCGAAATCTACTTTAAACATAATCGCACTCTGTTTGCCCACATGAATGCTATTTAGAGCTTCATGTAAGAGCAAAACCCCTTCCATAATAAGCCGACCTTTGATAAACGCCGTTTGTACCGGGGATATCACTTTATCTACCGATTTTCCAATCTTTTCATCAAGATTTTCGTAAAGATTTTGAAGCTTACATTAAGAAGGCATATAGGACGAAATTTCTGAATTTGTTTCGCATCCTTACACTTAGGTACTAAAGTAATTATACCATAGTTTAGCCTAGATAGATTTAACTGTCCTTTATGGAAATCATCTAGCATTGCCTTCAGATCCCATTTGATAAGTTCCCAGAAAAATTGATAAAATTCAGCAGTAAAACCATCAGTCCCAGGAGAAGTGTTGTGTTTCATAGAAAACACCACCCTCCTTCACTTCTTTCATAGAGAAAGGTTTAATCAACTCACTAGCCTCAGAGTCTTCAATTTTTTCATTACTTTCAATATTGAAATCAATATTAGAGACATCTGGTCTACCAAAAAGATTTTTTTATAGAATTGAGTAATATAATCCTTCAGGTTATTTTCCCCTTCAATCACACCCTCCTCTTGTTCTAGCGATATAATCATATCGCTAGAACAAACATATTCTTTTTAATGGAGTGATTATTATGGGGAATGCACGGTTGTCTCTTCGATATATCTATTTGTTTGTTAGAACGATATTTCAAGCTTATTTCTTTTAGACTATACCAAAAGGAAAATGCTTAGAAACAGCCAGAGGATCGGCGCGCCACGCGTCCACGTCCACCTCCTGCCTTATCTTCTCCTGTCCACTAGTTCGTTTCTCCTACCTCCACCTCCCGCTTCTCTCTCTCGTGCAACGCCACCGTCGTCCCTCTCCCAACTACTCCGCTGCTCCTCTCTCCCCTGACGCCGGCGCCGCTCTCTCTCACCCGACGCCGGCGCGACCCGCCACGCCAAGGCTCTCCTCGGTCGAGCTCGACGCCGGTGGCGCTCCCAACCATACACCTCCGCTGCTCCTCTGCCGGCGTGCCTCGCCACGCCAAGGCTCTCCTTGGTCTGGTCGCTTGCTCCGCTCGACGCAGGCAGCGCACGCTAGGCCCGCCCCTCCTCCGGTGACCCTTGTCACCGTCCGCTCCAGCTCCAAAGGATGGCCAACTCTGCTCCCAATGGCGCTCGCCGCTGCTTCCAACGCGGGACGCCCGTGCTCCCAAGGGAGCAGCGCCATGGACGCTTGCTGCCCCAGCGCCATTGCTACAAATCACCACCACCGTTGCTACAAAGCTCCACCGTCCTAGCTGCAGACCGTCGTCGCCATTGCTACAAAGCACAACCCACCGTTGCTACGAAGCTCCACCGCCCTAGCTGTAGAGCGTCGTCGCCATTGCTACAAAGCAACACCACTGTTGCTGCAGAGCGCCGCCGCCGTTGCTACAAAGCAATGCCGGCGTTGCTGCAGAGCGTCGTCGCCATTGCTGCTCAGCGCCGCCGCCGTTGCCGCAGAGTGCCACCGCTATTGCTGCTGAGCACCGCCGCCGTTACTAAAAAGCACCACCGGCGTTGCTGCAGAGCACCGCCGCCGTTGCTGCAGAGCGTCGTCGCCATTGCTACAAAGCAACACCACCGTTGCTGCAGAGCGCCGCCGCCGTTGCTACAAAGCAATGCCGGCGTTGCTGCAGAGCGTCGTCGCCATTGCTGCTCAGCGCCGCCGCCGTTGCTGCTGAGCACCACCGGCGTTGCAGCAGAGCACCGCCGCCGTTGCTGCTGAGCGCCGCCGCCGTTGCTGCTGAGGCACACCGGCTTTGCTACAGATGGGAAAGCACTTGTTGTGACGACCTTCTTCGTCGGCTATGGAAATATGGAATTAAACATTGGAGCTACACCGACGGGCGACGGCGACGGCTACTCTGCTGCGCATGGCCGTGGGGCGGAGAGCATTCTGAGGTTTTTTTCCCGTGCACATGGAGCTGTGGATGTGAAGGGCTGTGGGGTCCACCCACGTGGGGAGGTGGGGAAAGACTTGCGCTTATGTGGTGATACTGTACTGATCAGACGGCTGTCATCTGCCTGAACGGACGGCGCGCTAGGCGGAGGATCGATTCACACGATCCTCCGGAGGATCGATTCACACGATCCTCCGGAGGACGTTGGGTCTTTTTCCCTGATGTTTCTTTAGAGTAACCTCCCCCATGACCATAGCTATTGCCTGGCCCTGCATGTCACGTAAAAATTACATGTCCAGGATTGAGAGAAAAGTATAAAATCTGGTTATCTATTTTTAGATCTAAGGTGTCACGCATGTCATGTGTCAATTGATAGAGTTTGTCCACGGGGTGAATTTGTAGAACAGATCCCATAAATTTATTTTCCCCCAAGAACCCCTAACACCCTAGCCTCCACTGCCGTCTGACCGGGATAGACAATGTAGTCCTTGGATCATTGACTGAAACTCCGAGATAGACAAGTGCAAATGAGGGTAAAGATCTTCGAGTTTTTTTTAGATAAAAGGTTGTCAGAGCCCAGATTTAAATTAATAAAGCCAACAACGGCTGTTACAGAGTACAAGCACAGCTTAAAAGCTACAGAGAACACAAGCAAACACATAATAAAAAATGACCATAGCTATTGCCTGGCCCTGCATGTCACGTAAAAATTACATGTCCAGGAGAGAGAGAAAAGTATAAAATCTGGTTATCTATTTTTAGATCTAAGGTGTCACGCATGCCATGTGTCAATTGATAGAGTTAGTGCACGGGGGTGAATTTGTAGAACAGATCCCATAAATTTATTTTCCCCCAAGAACCCCTAACACCCTAGCCTCCACTGCCGTCTGACCGGGATGGACAATGTAGTCCTTGGATCATTGACTGAAACTCCGAGATAGGCAAGTGCAAATGAGGGTAAAGATCGTGTTTTTTTAGATAAAAGGCTGTCAGAGCCCAGCTTTAAATTAATAAAGCCAACAACGGCTGTTACAGAGTACAAGCACAGCTTAAAAGCTACAGAGAACACAAGCAAACACATAATAAAAAATGACCATAGCTATTGCCGGGCCCTGCATGTCACGTAAAAATTACATGTCCAGGAGAGAGAGAAAAGTATAAAATCTGGTTATCTATTTTTAGATCTAAGGTGTCACGCATGCCATGTGTCAATTGATAGAGTTAGTCCACGGGGGTGAATTTGTAGAACAGATCCCATAAATTTATTTTCCCCCAAGAACCCCTAACACCCTAGCCTCCACTGCCGTCTGACCGGGATAGACAATGTAGTCCTTGGATCATTGACTGAAACTCCGAGATAGACAAGTGCAAATGAGGGTAAAGATCTTCGTGTTTTTTTTAGATAAAAGGCTGTCAGAGCCCAGCTTTAAATTAATAAAGCCAACAACGGTTGTTACAGAGTACAAGCACATCTTAAAAGCTACAGAGAACACAAGCAAACACATAATAAAAAAGAAACTCCGCTTGGAACGCTGAAGCCAACGCCTTCTGTAGCGGACAACACCGAAGGAGGGGCGGGGATCACAGCAGCAGACACCCGCGACGGAAGAAGCATCACACGTCTCTCCCAGAAGGCCAAATGCAGCTCTGCCCACGAACTCTGCCTCCAAAGAGGGACCCTTTCCCTCTCGCTCTGGCTCGAAGGGCGCCGCACTATCGGCAGACAGAGCAATTCACCAAGAATTTGTGGGAACTCGAACAGCCAGGGAAGGAGACTCCAGGAGCATCTGCCGCTTCAAAGTAGCTCGGCACGGACAACAGCACCGCCGCACATGAAGACGCAAGATCGTGAACGCCGTCAATCACCAAGATGCAATCACCGAGAAGACCGGTACACAAAGAGCAACGACGTAGAGGAACAGCAAGGGGCCTTCCAAGCACCAGGAGCTCGACACCACCGCGGCGCTGCTCAAGCCGTGGGGAACCCTATCCCCGAACCGGCGAGCAGAGGCCAAGTAGTACATCACCCAGGAGCTGAGGCCAAGCTATCATAGGACGACGAGGCAGACGATCAACACCACCACCAGCCGACCCCAACCAACAACACGTGCCACCCCTGCTGCCCCCCGAACGGCGCCGCCAGGGAGGGAAACGACGTCGCAACGCCGCCGTCGTTGAAACAGGGGAACAAGGTTTTCACCCAAAGCAGACTACAAGAAATATGCCAACTTGTGACCTTCTCATAGTGACCCAGAAAAAATTGGTCATAGATTTATGACCATTTCGAACCAATTGGTCGTAAGCTGTTTGGGAGGGTCCAAACCCGAAAACATAACGACTATTTTGGTCAGAAAGGTCATAGTTTCCTTACACAAAAAGGTCATAACATAGACAACACTCGTCTACAGCTTTAATTTTAGCCGATTACGACCAATTTAAATGGTCATGACGTGCCAGATCATCAATTTTGCCTACGTGTCGTGTCTAGTTGTCATTTTCGCTTACGTGTCACTAGTACCAGTTGGTTTGAACACCCACAGATTAACTTGTTGACTAAACTGACTTGTAGGGCCTACCACTGACACTGCATGCCACACCGACCAGACAGGTGGGACCCGCGCTGAGAGGAAGGCCACCGCACCTGCCACGTAGGACCCGCGTCCGTGATGAATAAATCAACAAAAACGGCTATCACGGGACTCGAACCCGCAACCACAACCTGCTAGGCAGCGACCAGTACCACCGGGCCAAGACATTGCTTGTGTCGTACATGCGCACTATAGGCTTTAAAATATACATTGTTCGCTGGGCCTGGGCCTCGGTGGGCGAGGCCGCGTTTTTTTTTTCTTTTAGCTTTTTCACTTACCGCGTGGGCTGTTCCGAGTGGGCCGGTCGGCCTGGTTCGGCTGCGTTGCTGGCTGGGCCGGCTCGGCTGGTTCTTTTTTTTGTTCTTTTCATCTATTCTTTTCTGTTTTCTTTTATAACTTTTGATTTTGAACTCCAAATTCAACCAAATAAATTTTGAAAATTTTGTAAGGACGTCCTCTGTCATTATAGACTATTAGGGATTGTTTTTAGTCAAAATAAAATACAAAATACCCCTAAGATTATATATTGCTTTATATAGGGTTTTGAAGAATTTGAAATAAATTTTTGGGATTTCATTTTTATATAGGGTTTTGAAGGTTCTATATTGCTTTATATAGGGTTTCTCCTAAATTTCATTTTTAGGTTCACAAGTATCCATTTCATCAGAGATACGCCAAAATATTCACATGATTCAACCACTAGACACAAACGGTCACGGCCACAAATTCGACTAGATTTTCAAATAAGCACACGAAATTCAAAAAAAAAAATCAAAATAATGGAAAACCTTCGCGTAGCGTCAACATATGTGACCTAGTTACGAGAAAAAAAATATAAACTTGCAATAAGAAAGTTTTATAGAAAAAGTGTTCTCAGAAACTTGCTATCACGAACGAACATTCATAGCTTTCAAGACAAAAGAGCAATGTTTTGGCCACTTTCATGACATAGTTTGTCCAAATATTTCCCAATTTGGCACATGTGTTCGTTATGGGATGGCAAACAATGCCGCCGAACAAAGTTTTCGACAAGTTTCACAAAAAAAAGCACTTTTCATTTTTCAACTGTTTAAAATAGCGTTTTTTGTGAAGCGGCTACCGAGAGTGTCGTCCAAAATGGCACCGATACATGTTTGTCACAAAGTAGACATCATTCTATGTACATTCAACCAAAGGCTTGCATTTCCGAGCTATTTACCTATTTATGCCCATTTAAACGGTACCCTGCCGATTCAGGTGAAAACCGCTACATTTTGAACTGCAACCGCCACATAGCTTGCCCGTTATTTTTCCTAAATTTCATTTTTAGGTTCACAAGTATCCATTTCATCAGAGATACGCCAAAGTATTCACATGATTCAACCACTAGACACAAACGGTCACGGCCACAAATTCGACTAGATTTTCAAATGAGCACACGAAATTCAAAAAAAAAATCAAAATAATGGAAAACCTTCGCGTAGCGTCAACATATGTGACCTAGTTACGAGAAAAAAATATAAACTTGCAATAAGAAAGTTTTATAGAAAAAGTGTTCTCAGAAACTTGCTATCACGAACGAACATTCATAGATTTCAAGACAAAGGAGCAATGTTTTGGCCACTTTCGTGACATAGTTTGTCCAAATATGCCCCAATTTGGCACATGTGTTCATTATGGGATGGCAAACAATGCTGCCGAACAAAGTTTTCGACAAGTTTCACAAAAAAAAGCACTTTTCATTTTTCAACTGTTTAAAATAGCGCTTTTTGTGAGGCGGCTACCGAGAGTGTCGTCCAAAATAGCACCGATACATGTTTGTCACAAAGTAGACATCATTCTATGTACATTCAACCAAAGGCATGCATTTCCGAGCTATTTAGCTATTTATGCCCATTTAAACGGTACCCTGCCGATTCAGCTGAAAACCACTACATTTTGAACTGCAACCGCCACATAGCTTGCCCGTTATTTTTCCTAAATTTCATTTTTAGGTTCACAAGTATCCATTTCATCAGAGATACGCCAAAATATTCACATGATTCAACCACTAGACACAAACGGTCACGGCCACAAATTCGACTAGATTTTCAAATGAGCACACGAAATTAAAAAAAAATCAAAATAATGGAAAACCTTCGCGTAGCGTCAACATATGTGACCTAGTTACGAGAAAAAAATATAAACTTGCAATAAGAAAGTTTTATAGAAAAAGTGTTCTCAGAAACTTGCTATCACGAATGAACATTCATAACTTTCAAGACAAAGGAGCAATGTTTTGGCCACTTTCATGACATAGTTTGTCCAAATATGCCCCAATTTGGCACATGTGTTCATTATGGGATGGCAAACAATGCTGCCGAACAAAGTTTTCGACAAGTTTCACAAAAAAAAAGCACTTTTCATTTTTCAACTGTTTAAAATAGCTTTTTTGTGAGGCGGCTACCGAGAGTGTCGTCCAAAATGGCACCGATACATGTTTGTCACAAAGTAGACATCATTCTATGTACATTCAACCAAAGGCATGCATTTCCGAGCTATTTACCTATTTATGCCCATTTAAACGGTACCCTGCCGATTGAGCTGAAAACCGCTACATTTTGAACTGCAACCGCCACATAGCTTGCCCGTTATTTTTCCTAAATTTCATTTTTAGGTTCACAAGTATCCATTTCATCAGAGATACGCCAAAATATTCACATGATTCAACCACTAGACACAAACGGTCACGGCCACAAATTCGACTAGATTTTCAAATGAGCACACGAAATTAAAAAAAAATCAAAATAATGGAAAACCTTCGCGTAGCGTCAACATATGTGACCTAGTTACGAGAAAAAAATATAAACTTGCAATAAGAAAGTTTTATAGAAAAAGTGTTCTCAGAAACTTGCTATCACGAACGAACATTCATAGATTTCAAGACAAA
Source organism: Poa pratensis (assembly GCA_947311845.1). Classification (NCBI taxonomy): domain Eukaryota; kingdom Viridiplantae; phylum Streptophyta; class Magnoliopsida; order Poales; family Poaceae; genus Poa; species Poa pratensis. The sequence continues at coordinate 8,163,409 of CAMZMU010000070.1, forward strand.
GGAGCAATGTTTTGGCCACTTTCGTGACATAGTTTGTCCAAATATGCCCCAATTTGGCACATGTGTTCATTATGGGATGGCAAACAATGCTGCCGAACAAAGTTTTCAACAAGTTTCACAAAAAAAGCACTTTTCATTTTTCAACTGTTTAAAATAGAGTTTTTTGTGAAGCGGCTACCGAGAGTGTCGTCCGAAATGGCACCGATACATGTTTGTCACAAAGTAGACATCATTCTATGTACATTCAACCAAAGGCATGCATTTCCGAGCTATTTACCTATTTATGCCCATTTAAACGGTACCCTGCCGATTCAGCTGAAAACCGCTACATTTTGAACTGCAACCGCCACATAGCTTGCCCGTTATTTTTCCTAAATTTCATTTTTAGGTTCACAAGTATCCATTTCATCAGAGATACGCCAAAATATTCACATGATTCAACCACTAGACACAAACGGTCACGGCCACAAATTCGACTAGATTTTCAAATGAGCACACGAAATTAAAAAAAAATCAAAATAATGGAAAACCTTCGCGTAGCGTCAACATATGTGACCTAGTTACGAGAAAAAAATATAAACTTGCAATAAGAAAGTTTTATAGAAAAAGTGTTCTCAGAAACTTACTATCACGAACGAACATTCATACCACTAACCTTATATATTGCTTTACATAGTGTTTTGCTTTTTAATATTCTTTTAAATTCATTTAATGACACAATGCGAAGGTTTTCCATTTATTTCATTTTTTTGAATTTCTCATGCCGATTTCAAAAGACGGACAAAACGGCTGACACGACTATTCAAAGCTATGGGTGAAATTTTGCACGGATTTTATTGTATCTATAAAGAAATGACTACTTTTGTACCTGAAAATTATTTTCACAGAAAATAAATAGCAAACTATCAAGCACATGTAGTTTAAATTTGAGCCGCTTCCAATTGAATCGGCAGAATTTTGTCTTTTTAAGGACACATATATGGAAATCTCTTCAGACACAACCATTTGGTTATTTGCACATAAAATGTGGTATAATATTTTTTTTAAATCTTGTGGTCAAAATTTTCAAACATTTTGTAACAATTTGGTACGTTTTTTCACATAAATAGAGGGAGTTTATGTTTTTTTTTGCTATCATAAATATTCGGCCGAAATGGCCGAAACTGGCCCAGCCCAGTTTTATCAGGCCTGTTGGATAGCGGCTGAAGCACTGCGAGTCGTCGGATGCGATCCGACGGTTGGGAGCGTGCGTTCCTGGTATATATGCAGGACGTCGGCGCCAGCCCCGCGCTAACCCTAGCTCGTTCTATCCACAGGTCCCGCGCCAAACCCTAGCGAGTAGCGACGGCGCCCAGAGATCGACCCACAGATGCACGCCGGCGACGTCGAGATCCTGCGGGCAGTAGAGAGGCGCCGGCGTCCTCCAGGCCCCTCGCCGGCGATGCGTGCGGCGTTGGCTAGCACGCAGCCCCGTCGATTGGCTCTGGGCGGCGCCCTCTGCGAGGCGATGGCGCACGAGCGGGCGTCCCCTCCTCGGCGTCGACTACCAGCGCTAGGATCCGGACCCTGTAGGCCTCGGCGGGAGATCCTGCTCTCCTACCAGGCCGCCGCCGTTCCTCTCTGACAAGGCCGCCACCGCTCCTCTCCGACAAGGCCGCCGCCGGACCCCTCCTCTCCGACAGAAACCCCTCCTTATCCATTCGTCACTGACAAGTGCGCTTCGGATCCGGTATTTGCGCGTCCTCGACCGCAACTTGCCGGATCCGTTTTGAAGGTGCACGTCAAGCTCTACATCAGCTTCTCTGGCCTCGCCACCGACGTGCAGACGATGTGAGTACCTGCCCCTCAGATCCCTCTCTCTGTCTCTCATTTCTCCTAGCCCCTTAGGGTTACGTAGGTGCGTCAGATATCTGCAGACTGTGCGTCGTGTTATGCATATTACAGAGGCTGCAGTGACCTTCTACTTAATGAATGCAAGATACTAGTGTTCATGCAATCAGCAATAGTGAGCGAATTGTACTTCTTGTGTCACTTGTTAGAATTTCATACCAGCTTACTGCAGTAATCAGCTCTTGCTATGGGATCTGTTTGATTGAACTTGTCATGAGATTTTTTATATGCCTCTGCATTAATCAGCTTCTGGGCTTTCATTTATGCAAAATTATATCCACATACTACCTGAAGTTGAAACACCTATTGCAGCAGAGAGCATCTGATCTTCTACCTAGTAAAATTTAAGTATTAACACCAGTTTTGAATGCTTTGTAGCTACTGCAATCCCCATGATTTCAATTCAAATAATATAGCTGCCCCACGAGTTCATGTAGAGCTGTTCATACTTTAGTTTGGACCTGTTGTCGTAGATTCTTGTTTAGCATCAGTCTTCTCCTCGGCTGGAAGCCTACTTGTTTAAATAAGGAGTAAAATGGACTCATCTTGTGGTTAGGCTAGTGAGTAGACCTGTACTCGTGTTTTTTTGTCATTGAATGTCTGCAATTGAGGTCCCAGAAGCAGTTTATACTTGGCAAATATTTTTCTGAGAATTCATCTACCATGTATTTTTTAGATGTGAGGCAAAATAAATAGGTACAGGAATCATGCATGCAGATATTTGTTCCTCGCCAAAATGAAAAAAAGTAGCCGATATGGATAATCTGCCTCTGGCCTCACATGTGAAAGTACAGAATTATTTTGTAGTTTGATTAGAACTTGATACTTTGTTATTTTCTGGCACTCTGTCGCAGTTATTGGGAATAATCGATGGTTATGTTTATCCATTCTTAGCAGGGCATCAAGGAGAAGTGGTGTTGTAGCTGGCCAGGAAGCGGAGCCATGGCCACCTGATCCGTTGTGACCCGACAGTTAAGGTCTGGTGGTTGTGTTGTTGTGTGGCCTACTGTGCCTCGCGCATGGTGGTAGGCTTGGCCGGCCCTCGGCATCCTCCTGCATTATGGTAGCGGTGATGCTCTTCCTCGGCTACAACCTCTTCCAAGTGAGTTGTATGTGTGCCTCCTCTGTCTTATATGAACACCCCTGGATCACATCACTTCGTGGGCATTTGTTGAGTGCATGTGTGTTGTGTAGCTCTGAAGGAGTAAATTTTGTTGTTGAGCATTGGTTTGCTGTGCATGTACAAGCAAGGTGGTGAACCTTTGTTGGTTTATTTGCCGTGTAGGTGATGGATGAGAGCCCTGTGGGTAGTTGGATGGCACCACACTGGAGCTTGCTGTGGCGCTGGTGATGGGGATGCGGCTGCAGCAACAGCAGCAGCAGGAAAAGGGAGAAGGGGATGTGCCGGACCTGGCAGCAGCATGTTAGATCACCTATGTAATGGGTTATTGCGTTGAATTTGTTTTGCTGTCAATAGCATTCCTTGCCCAAAATACAAAACTGTTCTGTTTTGTTGTTAGCAGGTATTACAACTACTAAAGTGGTGTTCCCCTCTTTTACAGGAACTCCTGGCTGAAGAATTTCGGAGAAGCTTGGAAGCCTCAGTCAGTAGATAGTAGCTAGTATTAGTATAGCTTGTAATTTAGTGCTATTTTGGATGAATTTCATGTGTTCTCTTTGTTCTGTATGAAATATTTTGGACGAATTTCATGTGTTCTCTACTCTCTATGAAATATTTGAAGTATTGATTATGTTTATCATTTGGAAAATGTCAAAAGACCAGTGGGACCACTTGTGAAATTAATCTAATATATTCCAAATTTCTGACGTGTGGGACCACAATGAGACCTGCATGGCAAGTGGGACCAGTCTGACTAGTGGGACCAGAACCCAAGTAAACGGTCGAAATAAAAATTAAATAAATTGTGAGAGGCCATGGCACATAAAATAAAATGGCCGAATTGCTGGGCTCGGCCCATCTTTCTGCGAAAAAAAATATGTTAAATGGGCTAAACTATTGGGCCAGGCCCATTTAGAGGGCTGAACTGGACTGGACTGATTCTGCTTTACGACCATTTCATTTGGTCACAATTTTGCCACGTCAGCTCTGCCACGTTGGATCTGACGTGGACTGGCCAGACTAGTAGTGACCAAACCAATTGGTCATAAAATTTGTGACCTTTGTTTTTGGTCACAATCGTCTATGACCAATCCCCAAAAAAGGTCGCAAACGGCCATTAGTGACGCTCATCTTTTGACCAATCGTTTTTGGTCACAAAAAGGTCATAAATGACAGTTCTTGACCATTTCTGTGACCAATATCGAGGGTCACAAGTTAGCATATTTCTTGTAGTGCGAGGGTGAGGGGTGAGGAAGGAACCTCAACGACGCTTCCGAGAAGGGAGCCGGCGCCGGAGCATCGACGTCGTCGTGGCCGCCCGCCGGCCAAGGGTTCCCCCCAGTCCCAAGCCACACACCCGCATCCACCCGTCCATCGCCAGGATCCCTCGAGCACGAGGCCGCTAGGACCGGGATCCGGCCAGGGGAGCACGCCAATCTGGCCGGGGCTGCAATCTTCTCAGATCTGACGCAGGACCCGGCGGGGAGCACCACGCGCCAGGCAACGGTCGTTGCGACCTCGCCGTCCGCACGGCCGAGGTCCCAGGCTCGCACTCACGGACGCCGCTCGCCGCGAAGCCGGCGTCGTCCTCACATCCGGGGCCGCCGCCTCGGCGTCCGAGCCCCCAGGATAGAGGTGCTGCAGGGCGAAAGCCTCGCCGCCGCCATCATGGTCGGACGCACGGCTTGCCGGCGACCTTCTCGGGCGACGGCGAGTGGGAGAGAGGTGGGGAGGAGTGGCAGCGGCTAGGGTTTTGGTCGCCCTCGAGTTTAATTCCAAGAGGTGATGCATGATCAAGATAAATTCATATGAGACCGGCTCGACTACTGTGCAGAGCTATACGGACGCTATATATGTCTACACGCCATCTAATCAAATGGACAAAACATGAAGACGTCGAAATTTTGCCCCCAGCGTTCCAGATGTTACGGGAACGATTGCTAATTCACATGACCTGATGCTTTGCACAATCATTTTCATACCGGTTTAGATACCACTAGTAGAAACAGAGGCTGTAATACCGGTTCCAGAGGGCCTATTGTACCGGTTGTGCAACCGGTACTAATAAATCGGGACTAAAGGGTACCCCCCTTTAGTCCCGGTACCCCACGAACCGGTGTTAAAGGCCTCCACGTGGGCATAACTACGCGCGCGGGCGGAGGACCTTTTGTCCCGGTTGGTAACACCAACCGGGACTAAAGGTTTCTGCTTTTTTTCTTTTCGTTTATTTTTCAGGGTTTAGGGTTTCTGTTTTTTTTCTTTTCGCTTATTTTTCAGGGTTTAGGGTTTCGGAGGAGATCACGTCGATGCACACAAAAAAGGTTTACGCACACGTGAAGATCACATAACACACATACAACTTGGTATATATATGTACACATATAAAGTACTCATTACATGGAGATGACTCCTAGTACATGGAGGGAGGCTACTTTTCGATATAGTGGAATTCTCCGGAGCCACGATGTTTCTTTTCCCTGAAAGAACTATGTGGCGCTTTGGCTCATCGTATGATGTATGTGCTTGCTTGCTTATCTTTTCTCTTTTTTTGGTCTGGAAGACATGCCCTTCACATAGAAAACCTGAGCCACATCATTGGCTAGGACGAATGGCTCGGTGTGGTACCCAAGATTCTTGAGATCCACTGTAGTCATTCCGTACCGCGGGTCTATCTCTACCCCGCCTGATAGGTTCACCCATTTGCACTGAAACAAAGGGATCTTAAAAAAAGGTCCATAGTCAAGTTCCCATATCTGCTGTATGCAACCATAATATGTGTCCTTTGTCCCATTGTCATTTGTTGCATCAAAGCGGACACCACTGTTTTGGTTAGTGCTCTTTTTGTCTTGGGTGTCCGTGTAAAATGTGTTCCCATTTATCTCGTACCCTTGGAAAGTCAATATAGTCGAAGATGGTGACTTGGCCACCAAGTATAGCTCTTCTCCAACAGTGGTGTTATTAATGAGATGTGTACACAACCAACTACCGAAAGTATCCACGTGTTTTCCTTTAATCCAGAAGTCAGTCTGCTCCGGTATTCGGAGCATAAAATATCCATGTGTTTCACGATATACGGAGCCACCAATTTGGAATTTTGTAGAACTGTGTAGTGTGCTCGAGTGAAAGAATGCCCGTCCATACTTGTTGTTGCTTTCTTTCCTAGCGTGCCTTTTCCACGCAGTCTCCCCTCATGGCGTGATTGAGGAACACCGATCGGCTTAAGATCAGGAATACAGTCAACACAAAACTCAATGACCTTCTCTATTCCACAACCCTTGGACATGCTTCCTTCTGGCCTAGCATGGTTATGAACGTATTTCTTTAAGACTCCCATGAACCTCTGATTGCGTGGATCACACGTTCGTTGGGAGACCCCAAGAGGAAGGTATGATGCAGTGTAGCAGCAGTTTTCCCTTAGTATGAAACCAAGGTTTAATCGAACCAGTAGGAGCAAGAAATCACTTCTGAAGGTTGTTGGTGGCGGAATATGGCACGGCGCAACACCAGGAATCCGGCGCCGACGTGGAATCTGCACACAACACAATCAAACTACTTTGCCCCAACGAAACAGTGAGGTTGTCAATCTCACCGGCTTGCTGAAAACAAAGGATTAAACGTATGGTGTGGAAAACAGTAGTAAATTGCAGAGAATGAAAAGGAACAGTGTTTGCAGTTGGTTGTATTATCAGTGTAAAAGAATGGACCGGGGTCCACAGTTCACTAGTGGTGTCTCTCCATAAAAGATAACTAACATGCTGGGTGAACAAATTACAGCTGGGCAATTGACAAAATATTGAGCGCATGACAATGCATATATATGACATGATGATTACTATGATATTCATGTGGGCATTACGACAAAATACATAGACCGTTATCCAACAGCGTCTATGACTAATAATCCACCGCCAGGTTGTCATACCGAGTTCCCCGTTGGTATTAAGTTGCAAGCAACGGATAATTGCATTAAGTAATGTGCGTAATGTAAACAAATGCATTAGACCTAACGGCGCACCCTTAAGCTAAGCATCGGTTATTTTATCCCTAGTGGCAACAGCACATCCACAATCTTAGAAGTTATTGTCACTCTCCCAGATTACCGGAGGCATGAACCCACTATCTAGCATAAATACTCACTCTTGGAGTTACAAGCATCTACTTGGCCAAAGCATCTACTAGTAACGGAAAGCATGCAAGATCATAAATAACATATAAGATAGATTGATAATCAACTTGACATAGTATTCAATATTCATCGGATCCCAGCAAACACAACATGTAGCATTACAATAAGATGATCTTGATCATGATAGGCAGCTCACAAGATCTAAACATGATAGCATAAAGTGGAGAGACAACCATCTAGCTACTGCCATGGACCCGTAGTCCAAGGATGAACTACTCACGCATCACTCCGGAGGCAGGCATGGTGATGTAGAGCCCTCCGGTGATGATTCCCCTCTCCGGCAGGGTGCCGGGAAGAGCTTCTGAACCCTCCCGAGCTAGGGTTGACGGCGGCGGCGTCTCTGGAACTTTTCGTGGATAATGGCTCGGGTATTTAGGGTTTTCGCGTCGGGAGAATAAATAGGCGAAAGGGCGGCGGCTGCGAGCCACGTGGGCCCCACACCACCCCATGGTGTGGGTGCCACGTGGCCCTCCTCCGTCTCTCCTCTGGACTCCGTCTTCGTGTTGGAAAAATAGGAGGTTCTGTCCAAGTTTCGTCCAATTCCGAGAATATTTCCAGACTAGCTTTTCTGGAATACAAAAACAGCAGAAAACAGGAACTGGCACTGTGGCATCTTGTTAATAGGTTAGTCCCAGAAAATGCATAAAAATGCTATGAAGTGTATATAAAACATGTAACAATTGGTATAATATCAACATGGAACATCAGAAATTATAGATACGTTTGAGACGTATCAAGCATCCCCAAGCTTAGTTCTACTCGTCCTCGAGTAGGTAAAACGATAAAAACAAAATAATTTCTGAGGTGACATGCTACAATCATAATCTTGATCAAATAATATTGTAAAGCACATGTTATGAATGAAGTGATCCAGGTCAATGGTCTATAGTTTGCTAGCAAGTAGATAATGAGCAAACAACTGAATCATATAAGCAAAAACTTTTCATGAATAGTACTTTCGAGACAAGCATCAAAGAGTTTTGCATAAGAGTTAACTCATAAAGCAATAGATTCTAAGTAAAAGGTATTTAACCAACACAAAGGAAGATTTAAGTTTCAGCAATTGCTTTCAACTTTCAACATATATATCTCATGGATATTTGTCAACACAAAGCATATAATAAGTGCAATATACGAGCATATAAAAATTGTTGCACCAAAGTTGACACTAGTGTTTGCTTCTAAGATAGAAAGAAGTAGGAAAACTGACTCAACATAAAAGTAAAAGAAAGGCCCTTCGCAGAGGGAAGCAGGGATTAAATCATGTGCTAGAGCTTTTTAAGTTTTTGAAATCATATAGAGAGTAAAAATAAGTTTTGAGAGGTGTTTGTTAATTGTCAACGAATCAGAAAATGGAAAGTACAATATGACCCCTGCCAACCAGACTTTTAAGAGCGGCTCCCATGAAGGACGTTATTTCTACCAGCAAGGCAGATCATCCCTCTTTCTCTTTTGTTTACACATGCAGATATTTCACTGTTTGTCATTGCTTGACTGATAAATCAGGGCAAAAATGTGAAGAGAATTAAGCGGTTAAAGTTGTAATTAATTGGGACTGGGCACCCCATTTGCCAGCTCTTTTTGCAAAATTAATGGATAAGCGGATGTATATGCCGCTAGTCCGGTGGTAAAGTCTGTTTGACAGTTGACATAAAGACATCCACCCCGTCCTCATGAGCTTGGTAAACATTGACACAAAATAGGAGTAATAATTTTGAATAGTTTAAAGGTAGCACATGAAAAATTTACTTGGAATGGCAAGGAAATACCACATATAGGTAGTTATGGTGGACACAGATGGCATGGATTTTGGCTCAAGGTTTTGGATGCACGAGAAGCATTCCCTCTCAGTACAGAGTTTAGGCTAGCAAGGTTATTTGAAGCAAACACAGGATATCAACCGACACAGCAAGCTTATATGAAAACATATTGCAAGCATTATAAGACTCTACACTGTCTTCCTTGTTAACCAAACCCTTTTACTAGAAAATATCTAGACCTTAGAGATACCAATCATGCAAACCAAATTTCAACGAGCTTTACGGTAGTTCTTCATTAATAGGTTTTAACTACATGATACAAAAGCTTAAACATGAACTACTTGATAACTCAAAACAATTGACAAGTATCAAATTATCCAATACAATGATCTACAAGAATATGTAAGCTTTTTCCATTATACCATCTACCACATGCAACATTTTCTGTTCCAACCAAACACCAATCAATTTATTTCAACATAAACTCTCCAAACAATTATAAGTGAAGCAAGAGAGTACTTTCTTTAAAAGAACTAACAGCTCTGAATAAGAGATGCATGCAAAACAGGAGCTAAAAGCATAGCAATAGCTAGATAAGAATACTCAACAAGTATAAGTGAAGAATAGGAGTATTCATATGAAAAAGCGGAGCGTGTCTCTCTCCCAATCAAGAATGCTGGGGTCCAATCAAGTTGACCATAAGAAAAATAAAATACTGAAAATAAAAGCACACAGACGCTCCAAGTAAAGCACATATGATGTGAAAGAATTAAAATATAGTTTCACTAGAGATGACCTGATAAGTTGCTGATGAAGAAGGGGATGCCTTGGGCATCCCCAAGCTTAGACGCTTGAGTCTTCTTGAAATATGCTGGGGTGATCCATGGGAGCATCCCCAAGCTTAAGCTCTTCACTCTTCTTGATCACATTATATCATCCTTCTCTCTTGACCCTTGAAAACTTCCGCCACACCAAACTCAAAGTAATTCTCATTAGAGGGTTAGTGCACAATCAAAAACTCACATGTTCTATAAGGACACAAACATGACCGTTACTTTTAACATTAGCTACTGCCACTGATGTTATGTGAAGCTCTTCACCCTAAAAAAGAATTCCACTCAACACTAGTAAAAGAGAGAATGCGAAAAATAAAAGACAGAATCTGTCTAAACAGAACAGTCCGCAAAGACGAATTTTTTCGAGGCACTTACGTTGCTCAGATCGAAAAACTTTAAACTAACGAAAGATGCGTACATATCTGAGGATCACGCACAAAAATTTGCAGATTTAAATAATTTTTCTGTGATTTTACAGAATTAAAACGGTGAACAGCAGAAATCTGTTCCTGCGCAGAAATCCAAATCTAGCATCATCTTCCTATTAGAGGCAATACTTGGCACAACAATGCGATAAAATAAAGATACAAAGGAATTGTTACAGAAGTAAACAACTCCTTGACTCAAAAAAAGAAAAATTGCAGAAATAAAATAATGGGTTGTCTCCCATAAGCGCTTTTCTTTAACGCCTTTCAGCTAGGCGCAGAAAGTAAGAATCAAGTGTTTCCAAGTGATGAAGCATCAACAGAATAATTTGCTCTAACAATAGAATCAAAAGGTAACTTCATCTTCTTTCTAGGGAAGTGTTCCATACCTTTCTTGAGTGGGAATTGATATTTAATATTCCCCTCTCTCATATCAATAATAGCACCAACAGTTCTAAGAAAAGGTCTTCCCAAAACAATAGGACAAGAAGCATTGCATTCAATATCCAAAACAACAAAATCAACGGGGACAAGGTTATTGTTAACCATTATAAAAACATCATCAACTCTCCCCAAAGGTTTCTTTATAGTATTATCAGCAAGGTGAACATCCAAATAACAGTGTTCCAAAGGTGCTAAATCAAGCATATCATAGAGTTTCTTAGGCATAACAGAAATACTAGCACCAAGATCACATAAAGCATTGCAATCAAAATCATTCACTTCATTTTAATGATGGGCTCCCAACCATCTTCTAACTTCCTAGGGATAGAAGCTTCATGTTTTAATTTCTCTTCCCTAACTTGCATGAGAGCATTAGTAATATGTTTAGTAAAAGCCATGTTTATAGCACTAGCATTAGGACTTCTAGCTAGCTTTTGCAAGAACTTAATTACTTCAGAAATATTGCAACCATCAAAATCAAAGTCATTATTATCAAAAGTAATAGGACCATTGTCTCCCACATCTCGAAAAATTTCAGCACTTTTATCAGGAACAGTTTCAGTGTTTTCAGGCAATTTTAAACGTTTTGCAACAGAAGTAGAGACATTGCCAACACCAATTACTTTACCATCAAACTCTAGCAATACTATTCTTTTTAGCAATTTCATCCTCTCTTGCCCACCTAGCATGTAAATCAGCTAACATCCTCACATTATTATCAATTTTAACTTGAATAGCATTGAGAGTTTTGCTCTCTTTAACATCATGAGGCATAGTTTTAATTTTTAACAAATCAACGTCAAGAGCAAGACTATCAACTTTGGAGGCAAGAACATCAATTTTCCCAAACTTTTCCTCAACAGATTTATTGAAAGCAGTTTGTGTACTAATAAAATCCTTAAGCATGACTTCAAGATCAGAGGGTACACTCTTATTATTGTTGTAGGAATTACCATAAGAATTAACATAACCATTGCCACTATTAAAAGGATAGGGCTTATAATTGCTATTACCAAAATTATTCTTATAAGCATTGTTGCTGAAGTTATTATTTTTAATGAAGTTCACATCGACATGCTCTTCTTGAGCAACCAAAGAAGCTAAAGGAACATTATTTGGATCAACATGCATCTTTCCATTTGTAAGCATAGACATAATAGTATCAATCTTATCACTCAAGGAAGAGGTTTCTTCAACAGAATTTACCTTCTTACCTTGTGGAGCTCTTTCGGTGTGTCATTAAGAATAATTTATCATCATATCATCAAGAAGCTTTGTTGCAGCACCCAAAGTGATGGACATAAAGGTACCTCCAGAAGCCGAATCCAATAGGTTTCTTGAAGAAAAATTTAGTCCTGCATAAAAGGTTTGGATGATCATCCAAGCAGTCAGTCCATGGGTGGGACAATTCTTTACCAATGATTTCATTCTCTCCCAAGCTTGAGCAGCATGCTCATTATCTAATTGTTTGAAATTCATAATGCTACTTCTCAAAGATATAATCTTAACAGGAGGATAATATTTTCCTATGAAAGCATTTTTGCATTTAGTCCATGAATCAATATTATTTCTAGTCAAAGATAGCAACCATTCTTTAGCACGTCCTCTCAAAGAGAAAGGAAAAAAGTTTCAGTTTAATAATATCTCCATCTACATCCTTATACTTTTCCATCTCACAAAGTTCAACAAAATTATTAAGGTGAGCAGCAGTATCATCAGTACTAACACCAGAGAATTGCTCTTTCATAACAAGATTTAAAAGTGCAGGTTTAATTTCATAGAATTCTGCGTTAGAAGCACGTGGAGCAATAGGTGTACTAATGAAATCATTGTTGTTCGTGCTAGTGAAATCACACAATTTAGTGTTCTCAGTGGTACACATTTTAGCAAAATTAAAACAAAACAGAAAGATAACAACTTGAAAATAAAAGTAACTATTTTTTTTTGTATTTTTGATAAATAAAGCAAACAAGACTAAATAAAAATAAACTAAGCAAGACAATAACTCCCCTTGCAGAAATCATCTTGCTCCCCGACAACGGCGCCAGAAAATATGCTTGATTGCGTGGATCACACGTTCGTTGGGAGACCCCAAGAGGAAGGTATGATGCAGTGTAGCAGCAGTTTTCCCTCAGTATGAAACCAAGGTTTAATCGAACCAGTAGGAACAAGAAATCACTTCTGAAGGTTGTTGGTGGCGGAATATGACACGGCGCAACACCAGGGAATCGGCGCCGACGTGGAATCTGCACACAACACAATCAAACTACTTTGCCCCAACGAAACGGTGAGGTTGTCAATCTCACCGGCTTGCTGAAAACAAAGGATTAAACGTATGGTGTGGAAAACAGTAGTAAATTGCAGAGAATGAAAAGGAACAGTGTTTGCAGTTGGTTGTATTATCAGTGTATAAGAATGGACCGGGGTCCACAGTTCACTAGTGGTGTCTCTCCATAAAAGATAACTAACATGCTGGGTGAACAAATTACAGCTGGGCAATTGACAAAATATTGAGCGCATGACAATGCATATATGACATGATGATTACTATGATATTCATGTGGGCATTACGACAAAATACATAGACCGTTATCCAACGGCGTCTATGACTAATAATCCACCGCCAGGTTGTCATACCGAGTTCCCCGTTGGTATTAAGTTGCAAGCAACGGATAATTGCATTAAGTAATGTGTGTAATGTAAACAAATGCATTAGACCTAACGGCGCACCCTTAAGCTAAGCATCGGTTATTTTATCCCTAATGGCAACAGCACATCCACAATCTTAGAAGTTATTGTCACTCTCCCAGATTACCGGAGGCATGAATTCACTATCTAGTATAAATACTCACAATTGGAGTTACAAGCATCTACTTGGCCAAAGCATCTACTAGTAACAGTAAGCATGCAATATCATAAATAACATATAAGATAAATTGATAATCAACTTGACATAGTATTCAATATTCATCGGATCCTAGCAAACACAACATGTAGCATTACAATAAGATGATCTTGATCATGATAGGCAGCTCACAAGATCTAAACATGATAGCATAAAGTGGAGAGACAACCATCTAGCTACTGCCATGGACCCGTAGTCCAAAGATGAACTACTCACGCATCACTCCGGAGGCAGGCATGGTGATGTAGAGCCCTCCGGTGATGATTCCCCTCTCCGGCAGGGTGCCGGGAAGAGCTTCTGAACCCTCCCGAGCTAGGGTTGACGGCGGCGGCGTCTCTGGAACTTTTCGTGGATAATGGCTCGGGTATTTAGGGTTTTCGCGTCGGGAAGAATAAATAGGCGAAAGGGCGGCGGCTGCAGAGCCACGTGGGCCCCACACCACCCCACGGCGCGGCAGGGAGGCCCGCGCGGCCCCATGGTGTGGGTGCCACGTGGCCCTCCTCCGTCTCTCCTCTGGACTCCATCTTCGTGTTGGAAAAATTGGAGGTTCTGTCCCAGTTTCGTCCAATTCCGATATTATTTCCAGACTAGCTTTTCTGGAATACAAAAACAGCAGAAAACAGGAACTGACACTGTGGCATCTTGTTAATAGGTTAGTCCCAGAAAATGCATAAAAATGCTATGAAGTGTATATAAAACATGTAATAATTGGTATAATATCAACATGGAACATCAGAAATTATAGATACGTTTGAGACGTATCAACCTCTCAAAGGGGAACATGTTGTGTAGAAATACAGGACCGAGAATGGAAATCTCTTCGACTAGGTGAACTATGAGGTGCGTCATAATATTGAAGAAGGATGGTGGAAACACCAACTCGAAGCTGACAAGACATTGGACCACATCCTTCTGTAAACTTGGTAGAGTTGCTGGATCGATTATCTTCTGAGAAATTGCATTGAGGAATGCACATAGCTTCACAATGGGTACTCGAACGTTTTTCGATAGAAGCCCCCTCAATGCAACCGGAAGTAAGTGTGTCATAATCACGTGACAGGTATGAGACTTTAGGTTTTGGAACTTTTTCTCTGCCATGTTTATTATTCCCTTTATATTCGACGAGTAGCCAGACGGGACCTTAATACTGCTCAGAACTTGAAAAAAGATCTCCTTCTCTTCTTTGGTTAGAGCGTAGCTGGGAGTACCTTGATACTTCTCTGGATTCACGTTGTCTCGTTCGTGCATACCTTGCTGGTCCTGCCGTGCATCCGCTGTATCTTTCGTCTTCCCATACACGCCTAAGAAGTTTAGCAGGTTCACGCAAAGATTTTTCATCACGTGCATCACGTCGATTGCAGAGCGAACCTCTAGGAATTTTCAATAGGGTAGGTCCCAAAATATAGATTTCTTCTTCCACATGGGTACGCGTTTGTCAGCGTCATTCGGAACAGATTGTCCGTCAGGACCCTTTCCAAATATTGCTTTTAAATCCTTGACCATGCCATATATATAACATCACCAGTAGGGAGGGTAGGCTTCGTCCGGTGATCTGCCTCACCTTTGAAATGCTTGCCTTTCTTTCTTAAGGGATGCTTGTTTGTAAGAAATCTACGATGCCCCAGGTACACATTCTTGTTACCTAAATATATACTGTCAGTCTCACCTAAACAGTGCGTGCATGCATTGTATCCCTTGTTTGACTGTCCTGAAATGTTACTAAGAGCAGGCCAATCATTGATGGTTACAAACAGCAACGCTCGTAGATCCAATTCCTCCTGTTTGTACTCATCCCACACACGTACACCTTCGTCAAACCACAACTGTAAAAGTTCATCAACTAATGGCCTTAGATACACATCAATGTCGTTGTCGGGTTGCTTCGGGCCTTGGATAAGCACTGGCATCATAATAAACTTTCGCTTCATGCACAACCAAGGAGGAAGGTTATAGATACATAGAGTCACGGGCCAGGTGCTATGACTACTGCTCTGCTCACCAAACGGATTCAAGCCATCTGCATTTAGACCAAAACTTAAGTTCCTTGCGTCAGCTGCAAAATCCTTGAACTCACTGTCGATGTTTCTCCACTGCGACCCATCAGCGGGGTGTCTCAGCATCTCGTCTTCCTTACGGTCTTCTTTGTGCCATCACAACAACTTGGCATGCTCTTTGATTCGGAACAAACGTTTCAACCGTGGTATTATAGGAGCATACCACATCACCTAGGCAGGTACCCTCTTCCTGGGGCTCGGCTCGCCCTCAACATCACCTGGCACTAGTACATAACGACACATCGGAAACGGACCAAAAACCACTTCGGCAACGGAGAAAGGGTCCGTGTCCCCGCCTCTGTCACTGATGTGAAGGCCTTCATCGGTAACGGAGGCCAAAAACCGTTTCCGATGAGGTCTCCATTTGGCAACGGTTGTGCGCAGACATCCGTTTCCTTAGTTTTCCTTCATCAGATACGGAGTTTGCCATCCACCCGTTTGCACTGTGCATTTCTCATATTTCGGTTACACGATGCCACGTTTACAAATGCCACTAGATAGTTAAAATCTCACAGCACAAGCTCAATACTAAAACGGTAACAGATTTCATTCATATCACAATGTAACTTTACATTTCCATCACAATTTCACCTTTACAATTGCATCACAAGATGTGACAAACAAAAGAGGCAAAACGATAACAGATTTCATCTATACTAAGCCTATCATGTCAAAGGACGAAAAGAATATATGATTTCTTCCCTACATCCTTTTCCACAATCCTCGCAGGTGTCACTCTAGCTATCTCTTCTTATCTCAACTTCTTGAGAGAAGGATGTTGAACCTTTGTACCCTATACATTAGTAAATAGAGTTACAATTGTTAAATACATATGCTAAAACAAATACACTATGAATTTAAGCAAACTGAAACGATATCTTACCTATGTCTTGAGTTGGCTCTTATTGATGAACCGGAGCAGCCAACACACGGCTTGTCAACAAGATATTGCGATGTCAGCAGCTTCATAGGATGCCTGACAACGATCATCCTTTCCATGGAGGCCACCACCGGCTCTGGATTTTTTATGCAGTGTCACCAAAATCTAATCTAATACGTCACCGATGTGACATTTCGGCGACACTGTATAAAACACTCTTACTTAAAAAGTATTTTATGCAGTGTACCAAAACGTCACAATAGCGACGGTGGATATGTATGGTGGAGTTTGAAAGGGAACAGCTTGATATCCCTAAATGTAAATAAGGATTTATATTAGTTCTGACACTACTAGTTAGAACAAACAATTTAACACAATAATATGAAGTATACAGTAGTATATAGTGTGTACTGACCTGTGTATATAATTGGAGGCCATTATGGGAAAGTCAACAAACACTACTCTCTTGAGTAATGTTCGTTGTTTGTTCTGTGTCTCCGACTTTTTTATGCAGTGTCACCGAAATAGATTCCTTTTTTCACATGGACTAGTTAGCTAAACTACAACCGGTTGCAAGTGCACAATAGGCAAGTTAACTACATCAAGAAATGATCTAGATAGAACTACCGGATGTGAACTGAACTACTTTCAACAAGTTAGCTAAACTACAACTACTTGCAAGTGCACAATAGGCAAGTTAACTACATCAAGAAATGATCTAGATAGAACTACCGGATGTGAACTGAACTACTATCAACAAGTAAGCTAAACTACAACTAGTTGCAAATGCACAATAGGCAAGTTAACTACATCAAGAAATGATCTAGATAGAACTACCGGATGTGGATCTGATACCTTCTTCACGTCGCCGTTGGATCGATCTAGCAGATCCGGAAGTGGTGGAGGCAGAGGAAGCGGACAGAGCGACGACCTCGCCGTGTCGGGCGAGATGGCGAACACCTCGCCGTGTCGGGGGACATGGCGAACACCTCGCCGTGTCGGGGTACATGGCGAACACGTCGCCGTGTCGGGGGAGATGGCGAAGACCTCGCCGTGATAGCCGTCGTCTGGGCGGAGACAGCGCCGCCACGGCGCCGGCGATGGCCGCAACGCCAGGAGGCGCCGCCACGAACAGATTTAGCAAACTGGGACAGAGTGAGGAAACGAGTGTTAGGTTTTGCTCTGTACGCCCATATATATAGGTAGAACATAGGAAACAGTTCTTTAGAAGGACCGTTTCCTTTGTGTTTCTTTCACTGAGGTGTGGGACCTACGCGCCCACTCTGTGGAATTTCTTCTACTCTCTGGAATAATATTTTCCTAATCTCTACTATATGGAGAAAACCACTTATAGGATTTATTAATATTAGTGATTACTACATTACATACGCAGTACATATTAATAATAATAAAGTAAATTACAGTTGGAGAACTTATAGAACTACTACTAGCTACTTCTTGTTTTTCTTGCGCCCTGCTTCCGCGCAATCCTCGTCCTTCTCATGGCCTCGCTTATTGGGGGCCATTGGAGGTGGTGGCGGCGGCGGCAGCATATCGGAGGCGGTGGCGGCGGCTTTCTTCTCCTTCGCCGGGGCTCCCTTCTTCGGGACCGGCGCCTCCGCCTCGTCCTCCTCGTCGTCCTCCTCCTCCTCCTCTTCGGTTGACTCGTCATCAGAATCAACCTTCGGCGGGCCCAGCATCAAGGTGGAATCATGGAAGTTGGCGTATTCGTCGTCGCTCGTCTCCGGCGTCGGTCCTTCAACGGACTCGCCGCTGACGGGGGGACTGTACCGCGGCGACTCAGTGTGCTCCTGTGTGTCGTTGCTGCGAGGCATCTTCGCTAATCAGTAGGAGGGAGCGAGCGAGCGAGAGAGAGAGAGAGCAGATTCGGTGGCGTCTTGAGCTAGCAAGGATTGGGTTTTCAAGGAGTAGTGGGCGGTGCCACTACGCCATGGCATTTACTCGCCTCGCTTCGAATTCCAAGATGTAACGTGTCCACATTGGAAACGGACACCCAAAAGTCTCCGTTGCTATAGAGGCACATATCGGAAACGGAGCCAGAATTAAGACCGTTGCCAATACTATGGGTAACGGAGTTAATACTTTCTCCGTTACCTATGTTGACGGGCTAGCCGCGACCCAGGTCAGGTTTGTACGCACTGGCCGCGTGGAAAGCATGATTCTCCGTCGCCTAACGCCTGCCGTTTCCATAGAGGGGTATCCGATGTGTCGTTCTGTACTAGTGTGGGTTATCTCGCCTGATCTTATACCGCAATGCACCGCATATCGGGCATGCATTCATATTCTCGTACTCCTCACCGCGGTAGAGGATGCAGTCATTGATGCATGCATGTCTCTTCTGCACCTCTAATCCTAGAGGACAGACAATCTTCTTTGCTTCGTACGTACTATGGGGCAATACGTTATCTCTTGGAAGCATCCTCTTTAATATTTTCAGCAAGTTTTTAAATCCCTTGTCAGATAGTCCATTCTCTGCCTTCCATTGCAGCAATTCCAGGGTGGTACCCAGCTTTTTCTGGCCATCTTCACAATTTGGGTACAACAATTTTTTGTGATCCTCTAACATGCTCTCCAACTTCGATCACTCGTTTTCACTTCCGCAGTTTATCTGTTCATCAAGAATGACCCGACGAAGATCATCATCGGACTGATCATCAACAATGACCTCATGTTCAGCTTCGTCTTCCTCCATTGTAGTACCACCGTGTTCAGAGAACACATGATAGTTGTCATCATCCTCTTCTTCATTGTCTTCCATTATAACCCATCTTTCTCCGTGCTTGGTCCAACAAAAATAATTGGGCATGAAGACTTCTCGCAACAGGTGGGAGTGGAGGGTTCTTGAGGAAGGGTAATTCCTCTTATTCTTACAGTTATCGCATGGACAAAACATAAAACCATTCTGCTTGTTTGACTCAGCCACATGGAGAAAATTATGCATGCCATTAATGAACTTGGGACAGCGTCGGTCACCGTTCATCCATTGCCGGCTCATCTGCATTATATAAATATATGAAAAACCATTACATACTATAGCTATATCATGAATAGAGATACGTGACCAAATTCATTAATACAAGTTCACCACATTTAAACAAAAGTAGAGTAGTGACCAAATCTAATACATAGTTCTCATAAACATTCATTAATTGAAACTAACATACAACTAGCTAAATAATTTAAATCCAACGACAAATGCGATCAAAATCGCAATTAAGGTAATTATTGAACCAACAACATAATGATACCAAGCCTCTTGACTAATGGCATATTTTCTAATCTTTTTAATCTTCAAACGCATTGCATTCATCTTGATCTCGTGATCCAAGCGCATTGCCTCCATCTTGATCTCGTTATCATCGACGACGTCGGAAACTTGAACTCCAATTTCATCTTCTCTTCTGAGCATTGGAGACGAAGATCTTCACTTCTTTTCAATTTTTCTTTCAAATCATTGATTTCTTTTTCAAAAAACTCGACAATAAGGTCTTTTGGAATTTCCGGTTCAACTACCTCTTAGATAAATATATATCTATGTCAAGTTGGTCGACATAACTGTTATAAACACGAAATTAAACAAATATATAGTTATAACAAACAATCGTACCACATCCGAATATTAGAGCGGACGAGAGCCGGTGTGGACAGATGTCAAAACCATGACACTATATATAACAAACAATTATACAAATAAGAAAATTATACAAGTAATAATTAAGCATCTAAATCATACAACTAAGATTTAAAAAAAAAAAAAGAGGCCCACCGAGGTGGTGTCGGTGACGGGGCGGCGCGGGCGATCGACGGCGGTGAGAAAGGGGATGGGACGACACTATAAAAAACCACAAATCATACTTTAATTTGAGCTCAAAATGCATATAAAACAAATGAAATCCCTAACTTAGTAATTTCATCAAACACCTAGCTAGCACTACAAAAATCAAATTAGCTAAACTAGCTACAAAATGAGCTAAATTTGAAATGCCGGAAGAGAGGAGGAAGTTGCTAACCCTTTATAGGTAGGTGCCACCAATCTTGACAAATGTTGGAGAAAAATGGGGTGAACTCGAGCTGGGGAGAGGAAGGAGAGAGCAAAAAATGGAGTTGTGATCGAGCAGGAAAAATGGAGCTGGGCTCGGGGTGGAAGAAGATATATAGGAGACCCTTTAGTACCGGTTCGTAATACGAACTGGTACTAAAGATGGGCCTTTAGTACCGGTTTGTAATACGAACCGGTACAAAAGGGTCACCCCGCACCAACCGGGACGGCTTCCGGCCGGCCGCCTCGCCTCTGGAACCGGTACTAATGCCCCCTTTAGTACCTGTTCCTGTCCAACCAGTACAAAAAGGCCGCACCGAAGCCCCTGTTTCTACTAGTGTACTCGCGCCTTCTATTTCATCAGCATCCCTGCACAAAAGGCACCGCACATGGATTTTCTGTTCCTGGTGCAAAACTGTATTTCATGAAGAAGATACCTCAGATTATACAGTCATTTTGCACACAGTTTGACTGACCCACATACACCGGTACACAGACACATATGTGTGGTTTCGTTTTGTTTTTAAACACCAAAATTATTCTTTTTAGTAGAGTGATTATTATAAGCAATTCATAGTTGTCGCTATACACAATGCATGATTGAAATATCGTTGAACGTGAAGTCAAAGTTACTTCTTTTAGACTCTACCAGAAAACAGCCAATTAACCAAACGATTGAAAACGGCATAATCATTTTTAGAAATCTGCAATTCACCACAATCTGGCTAGCCCAGACCGTGAAGTATGTTTGACAAATCTAGTGCTCTAAGAGAACACTTTAGATATAACATACGGATGAGGTACTAGGATCTTGGGCAACATAAGACTCTCGAGGTGCAAGCTGCAAAAGTCGACATGCACGAAGTCTTATATTTTGATACGGAGGGAGTACATTACAAAAAACATAGAAAATTATTCAAGGCACTAGGTCTTGACCGAAACAAAAATTTCCAAGTTCAAGCTGCAAAGGGCAATCGCCGAACCATGGTCGTCACCCAGCCTCTTCGTCACGTCTGTGTATCTGCCATGATGAGGATCGTAGATTTGCAGGACCCGCCTTCCAGACTTAAGAACAAGGTAGAAGAGCAATCCCCTGCCATCACGTAATATTCGTAAAGGCATCATCTGGTGAGATGAGTTCAAAGGATGGCGTACGCCTTCATCCAGGAGCTCTTGTCAAAATTATTCAATATCCATATGTTCACGTTGCCAAAATCCCTTTCAACCATGCACAGTGCACCGTTAAGCTCCGTTAAGGCAATGTCACAGGGATACCCACGAGGTTCCACATTTGGTGGGCCTTGGATGATGTTCTTCCACTCCTCAGACTGAAGGTCGAAGCAGTGTATGCTGATGTTGCCCTCGTGTAGATGTGATAGAACAATTAAATGCAACATGCCATTGACCACGGCAGGCCTGCGACACTCGGTAATGTTGTCTGCTGGGGGCATGTCCATTCGTTTCCATCCTACACAATCTCCCACCGTGAGGATCTCACATGTACCACGATAGACAGAGATCAATTTGTACACACTCGACGGTATGGCTCGGCCGAAGCCTAAAAAGCCATCTTTCTTGAGAGAGACAAGCACCTTTCCTGTGGCAGGGTCGATGACACTATAGACACCACCTGAAGTTTCAACGCAGACGAGATCATCGACGCTTGTGGAGAGAAATTTCGAAACATAGCACTCACAATTAACCACCCTCAAAATACTCCCGTCCATGTCAATCACCCGAAAGATTTTTGCATAGCTGCTCTCGACAACAAGCAGCGGATCGGCGTGGAACTTGTGCGCAGCCATGAACGTGGGGTCGGAGATTATGGCACACCACTGTTTGGAAACACATCGGAATCGGCACGCAGACTTCACCGGGATCCGGGCGAGGATGTCAAAGATGACGTCGTTTGGTAAGTAGACCGGCGTCTTGGCATGTGCCCGCCGATGAAGACAGCACAACGAGGACGCGTTGATCCCCATGCGGTTTTCGTGTCTTTCTGCCTCCTCGACCTGCAGATCTATGAATCTTCGTCGTATATAATATATGTCGCTTGTCCCTTGGAGGCTAGGTCGCCGGGCAATGTTGTTTACGTTGGCCTCCCTACAGGGCTGTGCGCTCGAAGGAAAGACAATCCGCTCCCTACATCGTGTGCTATGCGTTTAAGCTGTACGCAAGGTAGGCAATCAAATCAAACGGATGGGATCATGGACTCGGATGGGGACGGCAGCCAACCAGAGATTCGATTAGAGATTGCATTGGTATGTACTAGCTCTCTCCGTTTCAAAATACTTGACTTCCATTTATCTATATATGGATGTATCTATAAACTAAAATATGTCTAAATACATCCGTATTTAGACAAATGAAAGTCATTTTTTTTGAAATGGAGGGAGTATATGGTCTAGTCGCAATCCCCGACCGGGCAGTGACAATTTTATTTCTTTTTGTGGTGAAAAGCTCATATATTTTTTTAGATAAAGAGTGTTTATTAATATCGTGGAGATATAAATTACACCCAGCCTCTGCAACAACGCAATAACCAAATCTATTACGGATGCACACAGCCGAAAGACAATAAGAAGAAGAAATAAAAAGAAAATTCCCGCTACAGAGTTACAGTCCTTGCAGCAGCTGCACAACCACCACCAAGACACCACCTGATGTCCAAATCTTCAAAAGCAACGCCTTCAAGAAGAACAGTGCCAGGCACAACCAATTAAGGCCAGACCTTGGGTTTTCACCCTGAAGATATTCCCCGCTCTCAAAACAATGTCTTCAGCAAGACCATTGCCAGGCACAACCAATTAAGGCCAGACCTTGCATCTTCACCCTGAAAGGTAGGACTTTGAACATCCGCCTCCTGCAACTCCTAGCAAGTTCCTCATCGCCGCAAAGCCTCCAATCACCATTTGCTAGTCCTTTAATCACAGCTTTCATGACATTCTCCACCTCTGACTACACCATGGATTTGCCCATGATGGCACAGAAGCAGAGCTTCACGCCGCTCCCTCCGGCGCGACCGAATCCCTCCGATCCAGCATTCTCCAGGCAAAAGTCCATGTGAGATCGCCGGCGGAGCATTCCGGAACCCGACACTCCGGCCAGATCAAAGGGGACACCCGTCAGGTAGATCTTCATCTTGGCGCAGTTCGGAACCCTAGGACCGCTAACCACCCTTATTTTGTCGATCCAGCAGTCCCCACATCGCCGTTCGATTCCCGGCGAACAGAACAAGCAGAACTACCTCCGGCCCATGCGAGCACAAGGTAGATCGGCCAGAAGCTCCGCAAACAGCGCCGCCGCCATGATGGCCGCACCGCCGTCGCGAGGCTAGGTCGCGCCGCCGCAGCAGGTCGCGCCGCTGCTTGGCCTGGCCCAGATCGAAACAGCTCCGCCCCAGCCCATCTGTGCTCGCGCCTCCGCCTCCCTGCAACGTGCCGACAAGCGCCGCCCATGGCGGCCGCCGCCGCCCCGCCGCCTGGTCTCCACCGGAACTTGGCGTGGGATCCCGAGATCCCCCACGCCGGCCGACCATCTACGGCCAGGGGAGATCGCCGCCGTCATGCCCGGGGCCGCCGCCCCGGCGTCCATGTGGTGCGGACGGAACAACACGCCGGTTGTCCAGCGCCGGGGCAGGATTTGCGGACCAGCCGCCATCACCTGCCGTCGTCGCATAGCGGCTCTCCGGCCGCCGCCGCCGCCGCTCACCACCGTGGCCGACAGAGAGAGGACGGGCGCCACCTCCTCACACCGTGGCCGCAGCCAGCGGATGCCCCGCCGCCGCCTTGCCGCGCGGGCTTTGCCCGGCGACTCCACCGGCGGCGGCGGGGGGAGGGGAGAGGGATTGAGGAGGGGGCTGGGCGCCGGCGATGGGAGTTTCCCCGGTGTGGCGCAGCGCCGCCACACGGGGGTCGGGGGTGGGTTAGGTTTTCCAATTGCAGCTTCGCTCAAAGATAGTTCACCAATTGCAGCCGGGAATATATACACCGTCTCCTTGGAATGAGCGATCGACGAGTATATCAGAGATAACCGGATCTTATATACACCCTCTTCCTGGAATGGGATTAGGTCTGCAATTGTTCACGGCTGCAATTGTTGAACTAGCTTTGAGCGAAGCTGTAACTCCTGTATCTCTGCATATATTGCAACCTGTAATCATCAACGTACCTCTGCATATATTTGCAACGTGTAATCCTCAACTGGCAGAGATAATCAGAGATAACTGGATCTTATATACACCCTCTCCTTTGAATGAACGATGTTTCTGTTCCACAAACTCCATTTGGAGCACGAGCTCTATGGTGACTTTTTATTTCTTCTTTTAAATCGACATTTTAAAGTTTCAGAAAAGACTGCAATTTGTTTTAGATATTTCAAATGATGTATTCAACTGTTCCGTAAATTTTCAATCCGAAATAGTTCGTATTCTGGGCTACACAAAAATGACAAATTTTGAAAAATCTGAAAAGTTCGAATTTGCATCTATTCACATCTCAGATCCAAAAATCAGTCATTTGTACACAGCCAAAAATACAAAATATTTCGCAGTGAAATTTTGTACACGGATATAAATAATCATTGTAAACATCAAGAAATTGTTTGACATTTTTGCGATACTTAAAAATATCATTTTTTTATTTTTTGAAAAAATGAGCTCCATAGAGCTTGCCCACCAAATCACCTCACTCGTTTCTGTTCTCCTTTCCATCAATTTAGGCATATGTTTTTCTCTGTCCTTCCTCATATGAAAGGACAAGACTCTAGTTTGCCCAATCGTCATGCACCACTAGCCCCGCGGGTAGAGCCTCCTCCGATATCGTCGGTGGTCTGTGTGCCGTCCTCGGCCCGGTTCCCTTCACGAAGTGCCCGCGTGAACGTGTGACTCCACGATGCTACTCCTATAGATCGACCTACGAGGAGGACAATGCGTGTGTTCTCGCTCTCCATTGATATATCCACATAGTGACACAGCAAAACAAGCGCCATGTTGGACGATCGACGAGTTCATGGAGATGCACGTTGAGGATTACAGCAATGTTGTCTAGGCAAACACAGTTCGAACGCCCAAGTGTGATGGGATTAAGTCTTTATAGACGTAGAGTCTGAAACAAGAGGGCTAAAGAAACACATAAGCCATCGGGTTCTGGATGTATTGAGACGTGTATGCATATATTTAATAACTTAGTGATGAAAATTGATTGTGTATTACAGTCAACAAAGAAAATTGATTGTGTGCACTTCTAAAAAACAACAAGACCGGAGGGGGGACTCCACCCCGGCTTTGTCATTAAGGTAGAAGTGAGGACTCGAACCCGTGACCTGGCCCTTATGCGCATATGCACGGCTACCACTAGTGCACTTCTGAAAGTAGAAGCCGGGTGAGTGACATTAACTAAAATTAGTTCAGCAAGTAGCATTAAGACATGATTAGAAAATACAAAAACTCGAACAGCATTAGTCCAGTAAAACAGGGGAATCTACCGTTCTTATACCAGTTCAGGTTGCCTTCAAGTCAAACACTGTACTTCAACTTGAAATATGAAGAAACATAGGAATCAGACACCGAGAGATTACGTAATTAGTTTTATTTTCTCTACACTTTTGTTGCGTTTTATCCTTTACAATTTTAATAAAATAACTGACTTTTTTTAGATAAAGTGAGCTTTATTACTTAAAAGGTTTAAGTATTACACCCAGACTCTGCATAACCAAGATGCACATAGCCGAACGAGTCTGTAGTTCGATAAAATAACTGACTGCTTCCATGATTGTCCATATACGCCAGAACTCGATATACATTGCATAATGACTATTATATGTTTTTAGGTTCTTCCCAACAGAACGAACAACGTTGTTTTCCGTCAGTAAAAGAAAGTACATCAAAAAAGAAAAGGAAAAACTTAAGGAAGATTTAAGGGCACCTAACTCTTGGCCTGAACAAAACTCTCCAAATGCAGACTGCAAGGACTGAAATTGGTGTCGTGGACACCGACTAGTGCCATTGGCTTGTCTGTGCATATCCAGCGGCATACATCATAGATTTGCAGCATCGAAACATGTGGGCTGTCAAGAGTGCGGCACACAAGCAGCCTGTTATCATCACGTAACATACTCAAAGGTATCAATGACAAAATCCGGGATGAATATGAAGGAATTGTGTACACCTTAACCCATGTGCTCTTGTTGGGATTAGTGAGGAGCCATATGTTTGTATATCTATAATTAGTGATTGGAACCTCCGGTTGAACCATACACAATGAACTGTTGAGATCGCATAACGCTGGGTCACACAATTGAAGGTTCACGTTTGGTGGGCCTTTGATCCCCTTCTTCCACTTTTCAGTCGCAAGGTCAAAACAAAGTACACTGGTTCCATCTACTAGCTGTGATGCTAGCATCAAATGCAGCACACCATTGATCACGACTGGGTCGCTAGTATAGCAAATATTGCTGGTCGGGGGCAACTGCATTGGCCTCACCCAACACCATCTCCCACGGTGATGATCTCGCATGCGTTGACATTGATGCAGACCATCTTGTACACACTAGATGGGGTAGTGCAGCCGAAGCCCAAAACACCATTCTTCTGGCATGTCACGTGTTAGAATATATAACCGTATTGTATAGATATACGGTTGTATATGTGTAGTCCTTGTATAGCTGTCCGTGTATTGTACGGTACGAACTCTGCCTTGTAATCTCTATATATTGATCAATACAAGGCACCACAATGTGTGGTTTTCCCTATCTTACATGGTATCAGACGCAAAACCCTAACCCTAGCCTACGTCGCCCCCTTCTTCCGCTGCCGCCGAAGCCACCACCTCTCCCGCCGCCACGCCGACCCCGCTGCCTCCATGTCGCCCCCTACCGACGACGACGAGACGGCCAAGGCGCTGGCCGCGGTCAAGGAGCGCCAGGGCGCCGGCACCGCGCCCGCCGCCAGCGCGGGGTCCTTCTCCCTGACCTCGCTGCACGCCCAGGCCGTCGGCCTGCACTCCATCAAGGGGCATGTCCCCGTCGAGCTAGCGCTCGACACCGACGTTCATCTTCAGTGGCGCACCTTCTTCCGCGCCGCCTGCCGCAAGTACGCCCTCCTGGATTACCTCGACGTCGACGCCCCCGCTGCACCGACGCCGGAGTGGTCTCTCCTCGACGCCACCGTCGTCTCTTGGCTCTATGGGTCTGTCTCTGTCGTGGTATTGTTACGGCAGATGTTACTAGGGGTAACTTGAGTTGGGTGCAATGCGACTCTGGTGTTCAGGAGTTGGTCTAGCTTTACGGGGGAGAAGATGTTTTTTACCCAGGTTCAGGTCCCCTCAATGGAGGATCCCTACGTCCTGCTATAAATCACTATATGACAACAAATTACATGGTGCGCCAATGGCGATGATCGCCGGAGTTTAGATAACCTGGCGTGGGAGCTCTATCTCTTGAGCTCTCTCTCTATTTTGTCTATCTTATTGGGCTTGAGACTTTATGACCTAGGAGCCGGCTTATAAAGACATCCGGGTCTCCTGATTTACAAGGTAAGGCCGGGTTATTCCCGTACTAGGAGTCCTATTCTATCTCCTCTAGTCTTTCTTGTACTCCAAGTCTTGGACTCCGTGAGGCGTACCACCTCCGGGTCTTTTGGAACCTTCCTTGTACTGGCCGGGTTACCGACAAGCTCACCGGCCCGTTAGTGTAACCCGGCCCATGGTGATGGTTAGCTTGGCCTCGCCCGGCCTCCTGCCTGGTGGGCATGCTTCCCTCTTAATGGGCCTACCGGGTTATGATATCCCCAACAGTAGCCCCCAGGATAACTCGGACACCAGGTCTGCGTGCTCCTCATCTGGATATAAGTTTCATCTCTCGGAATGAGCCGCTGTCCTTGTTGTCCGGGTTAGCCTCCTGAAAATAAGAAGTACTCAAAGAAAATGTTAAAGATCGGGTTACATTGCTTTTTTTCCTTTAGCTAGGCGGGCTCTTCTTGGCGGTTCATTTTATAACCCAGCTTTTTATTTACTGGGTTCATACGCCTCCAGTTTTCTTTTGAAATCCAGGTTAACCTCCTTTTCTTCCTGGGTTCATATGCCTCCAGGTTTATCTCAAGATCATCCCGCAAATCCTGTCAGGAATTAATATTCCCATGTTTTTGATGGAGCCTACTCATACGGAGGCTGTGCTGAAGAATGCTCCAAGTTGCTATAACCCGGACTTGATGTAGCCTACTCACATGGAGGCCGTCTTTCAAGATCCGACTTTTGAAGACCCGGCGGAAAATACCTCCAGCTTTACCGGTTCTCAAAAATATTAACTTTGATTTTTCTCGTGTATATAACCTATAGCCCCAAGATCCGAGTTTATCACCTCGCGATAACTTGGTGCTTGTCATAGATAGATGAATACTTTGAACCATGTAGCGTCCAAGTGCCTGGTTGTATGGTTGCAGCAACCTGGGACTTTTGTGTCTTGTACTTCTGAGAGAAATTTTGAACTTCAAATATTATAGCCCCAAGTGCCGGGTTGCGCACCTGCAGCAGCTGGGACTTCTTCATTAATCCGTAAAATTTAGCTTCAAACTGAGTAGCCCCCAAATGCCGGGTTGCATGCCTGCAGCGAATTGGGACTCACACTTTTCCTTTTGTAATCTTGTAAAATTTGGCCAAGCGCCGGGTTGTTGTTCCTACAGCATCTCGGAGCTCGTTTTCAATCCTCATACTTTTTTACTTGTAGAAAATTTCAACAATTGTAGCCCCCAAGAGTCAGTTTTTGTCTGTAACAGCTCGGGACTATTTTTTCCTTCAAATCAATGACTGCATGAATATCTCGCCTGAGACGGTTGAAATATTTGGCCGAAGCCAACCGCGGCGACTCGTCGATGTTCACGAACAAAATTGAAGCTGGCCAGGGCCGGGTCCTTGATGATCGCGAAAAAATTGAAGCCGGCACGCAGCCAGGTTGTTGATTATTGTGCTAAACTTGGGTCGCTGAGCTGAACGCATGCATGGCGGAGCAGCAACATCCTTTTGTGTTTTCTTCACGTGGCCTTCCTGAAGCTTGCATGCACGTGCATGATGTAATTTTCTCCTTGGTTAGAGCTAGCTGCTTATGTAGTCCGTCCATACTTTTACAAGTGAGCATGAGCAATCAGGCAAAAAACATTGTCTTATTTGGCCCTGATGGGCGGGTTTGTAATAACTTTACACTTGGTGCCTCGTATTTTTTGATAGTGCGCTTATGCACTCTGAAACTTTGCTTGATATGTAATGAACTTCAGCTTTACGCCTTATTTCTGTAAAGTTTGTGGTTGTGATGACCATTTTGGTTTCTATGACTATAAGCCGGCTTTCGCATGGATTCTCAATGTTGCGACCTCTCTGTGAAAAACAGGGTCAGTCAAGTCCCCATGTGCCTCATGACTGATTGAATTTACAGGCACGCAATCAAGCCATATATTTGCGAGTCACATCGAGCTTAAGTTAGAGAACCAAGAATATAGTGGCTCTTAAATTGGCCGGGTCATGGGATTGTAGCTGTACCATCCAGGGTAATCAGCCCCATGACCAAAGTGGCTTATATGCCGGGTCTTGTGGTTGTAACTGCGTTATTCAAGCGATCAGCCCCCAAGACCCAATATTTACAATGTTACGAAGCACTCTTGGGCACGCTAACCGAGGTTGCGAAACACTCTGGGCTAAGCATAATATTTTGCTGCGAATCACTCCTGGGCACGCTAACTGAAATTGCGAAACACTCCTGGGCATACTAGCAATTTTGTTACAAATCGCTCCTGGGCACGCTAAACGAAGTTGCGAAGCACTCTTGGTGTCAATAATGCATAAGCCGGAGCACGGTGATTGAGCCGGAACAATGACAATGAACATACAATGATAATGCATAAGCCGGAGTACAGCGATTGGCGACGGCGATGGAGCCGGAGCACGACAATGACGCTTTAATTGCAATCTTCTTATTAAGAAAAATCCATTGCAAGCAGTAGATAGCTTGACTTTCATAAATCCATTGATAAATAGCTCGAATTTTTAAAAAATCCATTGCGAGTAATCAATAACTCGACTTTGATAAATCCATTTGCGAGCGACTGATGGCTCGATTTTTAAGAAATCCATTGCGAGCGATAAATAACTCGACTTTGATAAATCCATTTGCGAGCGATAAATAACTCGACTTTGATAAATCCATTTACCAGCGACTGATGGCTCGATTTTTAAGAAATCCATTGCGAGCGATAAATAACTCGACTTTGATAAATCCATTTGCGAGCGATAAATAACTCGACTTTAAAAAGTGGCTTGCAATCCTTTTTGAATGTTCTTTATAATTTCCTCATAAATAATATATTTAACTCCAGGTATTGACTCAAAGGAACCATAATTAATTGACTGAATAAATATGAAATTTAAATATAAATGCAACTTAGCTTGTTTTTTCTCCCGTGTTTGATGATGCTCGTGGCTCAGTTGTCCATCACGATCAGCCACGACGAGGTTGGAAGCGAGGCGTGTTGTTGGAGAGGCCGGCCGACGGCCGGGTCATCGATAAACATCCGAAGCCGGTCCACTGCCAGGTCGTTGATCCTGTCGAGGTCTTCTGACGCCGGCCCATGTCCGGGTTGTCTCGATAATTGGTTGAAGCCGGGCCGCCGCCGAGTTTTCTTCTTTCCTTTCTCCACTGATTCGATACGTGTTCCATAGATTATTTGTCCTCTCTCCTTTTTTTTAAAGCAACAACGCATGTGAGGAGCACTCAAGGGCCACTCTCCAGTCGCTGTAAATTTTCCGTGAGACTTGATTCATCGCAACTACATATTTTGGTGTTGACTTTTTGTGTACGCTGACCGGGCTGGAATTATACTCGTGACTCATACGCCTGTACGAAACGAATCTCAGCCTGATGCCCGGCTAGCGGCCTATTCCTTTCCTTC
This sequence comes from Poa pratensis, assembly GCA_947311845.1. Taxonomy (NCBI): domain Eukaryota; kingdom Viridiplantae; phylum Streptophyta; class Magnoliopsida; order Poales; family Poaceae; genus Poa; species Poa pratensis. Next base: position 8,194,902 of record CAMZMU010000070.1, read on the forward strand.
TTTCTATTTTTTCTTGGAGACGTGATGGCTTTTGAATACTAGTACCATCCGATTTTGTCTTTCCTTTTATTTTTAATTGGAACTTGACCCGGTTGGCAGGCTGTCTTTCCTTTTGTATTTTTCCACGAGGTGAATCAATTTGCTTTTCTCCATCCTTATTTTTCTTTCCATTGTGCTGCCGCATGCTTTGGGCATCTAGCCTTTCTTCCTTCTGATTCCTTTCCTATGTGAACAACGTATACCATCATGATCTTAGCTACCGCCAGCTTCCATTAGGATACGAGTCCTCTTTTTCTTTTTCTTGCTGGCTTGCTATGCTGACCACGCTTGCCTTTTTTTTTTATGCGATATCTATGGAACAGAGCTGCTTCAAAAAAAAATTCTTTTTCCTCAATACTTGCTTCATCGATCCATGTGCCCATGTGGTACAAGGTTTGGGCTGGTCCTTAGACACAACAACTAATACGAACCCTTTATTCAAAAAACTAATACGAACCCTGCCATCTTTTCCTTTTGATGATTTGTTTTCTTGATCCGTGAACCAGGCAGAATAGGAGTACTAGTTGGGCTGGCTGTCCTTCGTGTGATGTCTTCTTTTCCTTTTTCTCCTTTTTTTTTTGAGAAACACAGTACAAACACCGCCTAAATGCAACACACAGATGTTAAACTTGGGGTTTGAATTCTGGTGGGCTGAGGGTACAACCACCCTGCTAACCATCCAACCACAGGTTGGTTTGCAGCATTTTCCAGTTTGGGTTGCTACGTTGTGCCTGCCGCACATGTTGATCGGGTGTGCTCTACTTTTAGTAAATCATTGTGATTCAGCTTCTTGAACCCGGGACTCGGGGTCCAGATCAACTCCTGCTATGCGCAAGCTTGCTCGCGACGCGTGACCTGGTCACGTATGATGCGTAATCTCACCCTAAATCCAAGATCCGACACTGTTCATGCTTGATACTATTTCGTTGATCGCGATGCTGAGATCTCCGCTATTGCCGGCTTCTCTAATCTGGTTTCTCCTCGATGACCATGCACCGACGCCGGCTTACTTTCGCTGCTTTTCCGCCGGCTTGTGTGCTACGAACTGTAGATATAACTCCTCCAGACCTGATTTCTTCAGGCCGGCTCTCTGGTTCTTCCAACGGAGACCTGCTTCTGGCTCTCAGCCGAAATCCTCGACGATCCGATCTTCTTGATGATTGTTGATAATCTTGCTGACGGCGAGTTTGTTCCTCCCACGCAAAACTTCTCCCTTGATGAGGACACTCTTGGATGCAGCCCCACGGTGGGCGTCAACTGTCGTGGTATTGTTACGGCAGATGTTACTAGGGGTAACTTGAGTTGGGGGCAAGGCGACTCTGGTGTTCAGGAGTTGGTCTAGCTTTACGGGGGAGAACATGTTTTTTACCCAGGTTCAGGTCCCCTCAATGGAGGATCCCTACGTCCTGCTATAAATCACTATGTGACAACAAATTACATGGTGCGCCAATGACGATGATCGCCGGAGTTTAGATAACCCGGCGTGGGAGCTCTATCTCTTGAGCTCTCTCTCTATTTTGTCTATCTTATTGGGCTTGAGACTTTATGACCTAGGAGCCGGCTTATAAAGACATCCAGGTCTCCTGATTTACAAGGTAAGGCCGGGTTATTCCCCTACTAGGAGTCCTATTCTATCTCCTCTAGTCTTTCTTGTACTCCAAGTCTTGGACTCCGTGACGCGTACCACCTCCGGGTCTTCTGGAACCTTGCTTGTACTGGCCGGGTTACCGACAAGCTCACCAGCCCGTTAGTGTAACCCGGCCCATGGCGATGGTTAGCTTGGCCTCGCCCGGCCTCCTGCCTGGTGGGTCATGCTTTCCTCTTCATGGGCCTACCGGGTTATGATATCCCCAACAGTCTCGCTCAGCATCCTCGATGCCGTCATGACGCCCGGTGACGATCCTCTCGCCGTCGAGCTCTGGAACAGCATCAACGGCCTCTTCAACGACCACAAGATCAATCGCCAGCTCCACCTCACGGCCGAGCTCGGTGATGTCAAGATGGGCGAGCTGAGCATGATCGACTATCTCCAGAAGGTCAAGTGTCTCTCCGATGGGCTTGCGGATCTTGGATCCTCTGTTGATGACGCCGAGATGGTGATCCACTGCCTCAACGGCCTCTCCGAGCAATATGAGTCCGCCGCCGACCTGATCTCCCTCATGCCCGGGATTTCCTTCCCGCAGTGTCGCTCCCTGCTCGCGCTCCAGGATATGAAGCGCAAAAATCGCCGCGCCCGTAACACGGACACGGCCCTCTACACCAACGCTGGAAACCCTGGCAAGGGCCCCGGCAAAGGCAAGAAGAAGAAGAAGGCCGCCGCTGAAGCCGCCAAGGAGGTCGCGCTCGTCCAGGCGCCCGCACCCCCCGCGACCCCGACGGCCGGCCCTCCTTCCTGGCCCTCCCTGCAGCACCCCTGGAACGGCGCCATCCAGATGTGGCCCTATGGCTAGGGGGCCAGCTCGGCCGGGCACCGCCTGCCTACGCCCCGCCTCCCAGCTACGTGCCGAGGCATACCCCGTCGCCGCATGCGTTCTGCACCCAGAGCCCGTACGGCGTCGCCCCAGCCCCCTACGGCTACGGCTACGCACCTGCGCAGCCCACCTACGGATTCGGTGCCCTGGCTCCATCATCACAGGCACCGTCGACGGCCTCATGGGACCAGGCTGCGCTGATGCAACAGTTCCAGACCATGGGGCTGCAAGCACCCACCAGGGTGTGGGTGATGGACACCGGCGCCTCCTCCCACTTCGTGTCCGATCCCAGTATGCTCACCTCCGTGTCCCCCGTCCTCCTCTCGCCGTGCTGTCATTGTCGGTAACGGTTCCACTCTTCCGATCACCGGTACCGGGCATGCGCGTCTTCCTATTTCCACCCCTTCTCGTCCTCTTTACCTTCGTAATATCTTAGTTGCTCCTGATTGCGTGGATCACACGTTCGCTGCGAGACCCCAAGAGGAAGGTATGATGCAGTATAGAAGCAGTTTTCCCTCAGTATGAAACCAAGGTTTAATCGAACCAGTAGGAGCAGGAAATCGCTTCGGAAGGTTGTTGGTGGCGGAATATGGCACGGCGCAGCACCAGGGAATCCGGCGCCAACGTGGAATCTGCACACAACACAATCAAACTACTTTGACCCAACGAAACAGTGAGGTTGTCAATCTCACCGGCTTGCTGAAAACAAAGGATTAAACGTATGGTGTGGAAACAGTAGTAAATTGCAGAGAATGAAAAGGAACAGTGTTTGCAGTTGGTTGTATTATCAGTGTAAAAGACTGGACCGGGGTCCACAGTTCACTAATGGTGTCTCTCCATAACAGATAACTAACATGCTGGGTGAACAAATTACAGCTGGGCAATTGACAAAATATGGAGCGCATAACAGTGCATATATATGACACGATGATTATTATGATATTCATGTGGGCATTACGACAAAATACATAGACCGTTATCCAACAAAGTCTATGACTAATAATCCACCGCCAGGTTGTCATACCGAGTTCCCCGTTGGTATTAAGTTGCAAGCAACGGATAATTGCATTAAGTAATGTGCGTAAAGTAAACAAATGCATTAGACCTAACGGCGTACCCTTAAGCTAAGCATCGGTTATTTTATCCCTAGTGGCAACAACACATCCACAATCTTAGAAGTTATTGTCACTCTCCTAGATTACCGGAGGCATGAACCCACTATCTAGCATAAATACTCACTCTTGGAGTTACAAGCATCTACTTGGCCAAAGCATCTACTAGTAACGGAGAGCATGCAAGATCATAAATAACATATAAGATAGATTGATAATCAACTTGACATAGTATTCAATATTCATCGGATCCCAGCAAACACAACATGTAGCATTACAATAAGATGATCTTGATCATGATAGGCAGCTCACAAGATCTAAATATGATAGCATAAAGTGGAGAGACAACCATCTAGCTACTGCCATGGACCCGTAGTCCAAGGATGAACTACTCACGCATCACTCCGGAGGCAGGCATGGTGATGTAGAGCCCTCCGGTGATGATTCCCCTCTCCGGCAGGGTGCCGGGAAGAGCTTCTGAACCCTCCCGAGCTAGGGTTGACGGCGGCGGCCTCTCTGGAACTTTTCGTGGATAATGGCTCGGGGATCTAGGGTTTTCATGTCGGGAGTAATAAATAGGCGAAAGGGCGGCGGCTGCGGAGTCACGAGGGCCCCACACCACCCCACGGCGCGCCAGGGGGTGGGCCCGCGTGGCCCCATGGTGTGGGCGCCACGTGGCTCCCCTCCGTGTCTCCTCTGGACTCCGTCTTCGTGTTGGAAAAATAGGAGGTTATGTCCAACTTTCGTCCAATTCCGAGAATATTTGCAGACTAGCTTTTCTGGAATACAAAAACAACAGAAACACAGGAACTGGCACTGTGGCATCTTGTTAATAGGTTAGTCCCAGAAAATGCATAAAAATGCTATGAAGTGTATATAAAACATGTAACAATTGGTATAATATCAACATGGAACATCAGAAATTATAGATACGTTTGAGACGTATCAGCTCCTAACATAGTTAAAAACCTTTTGTCCGTTCGTCAGTTCACCATTGATAATCGTGTCTCCGTCAAATTTGACCCTCTTGGTTTTTTTGTGAAGGATCTTCTCACCAGGAACGAGATTCTCAGATGTAATAGCTCCGGAGCTCTGTACTCCATCAGCCCTTCATCCACCAGCCGGCCCTACGCCTTCCTCGTCGCTGATCCAGCACTCTGGCAACGTCGGCTCGGGCATCCTGGGCGGCCTGTCATGGAGTCGTTAGCTCGTTCTTCGGTTATACCTAGGGAAAAGAATAAAAGTAGCTTGTGTCATGCTTGTCAGTTAGGCCGTCATGTTCGTCTTCCTTTTTCTTCAACCAATCGTGTAACCACTACTCCGTTTCAAATAATTCACTGTGATTTGTGGACATCTCCTGTTGAGAGTATTTCTGGCTTTAAGTATTATCTCGTTTGTCTCGATGATTTTACTCAGTATGCATGGGTCTATCCTCTACGGTCTAAGTCAGAAGTTTTCTCGCACTTGTCGTCCCTTCATGCTTTAGCGCTCACCCAGTTTAGTGCACGCTTGCAGGCTATTCAGTGTGATAATGGTCGCGAGTTCGATAATTCCCTCCTCCATTCGTTTGCCCAGCAACATGGAATTGCACTCCGCTTTTCCTGTCCATATACTTCGCAACAGAATGGTAAAGCTGAACGCATTATTCGCACTCTTAATGATATTACTCGCACGCTCCTCATCCAGGCCAGCATGCCGCCTCGTTTCTGGGTCGAGGCTCTTCACACAACCGTCATGTTGCATAATCGGCTGCCTTCCAAGGCAATCTCGGACCGCGTTCCCTTTCGCGCATTACTTGGCGTGGATCCTGCGTATGCTGGTCTTTGGGTTTTCGGATGTCTATGCTACCCCAACACCACCGCCGTTGCACCGCACAAGCTTGCGCCTCGCTCAGTGCCCTGTGTGTTCCTTGGGTATCCATCCCAGCATCATGGCTATCGCTGCCTTGATCGCTCCACCCAAAAGATCATCATCTCCCATCATGTCGTGTTCGATGAGTCCAGCTTTCCCTTTGCCTCCACTCCGCACTACTAGGAAACTGCCTTTCTGTGAAACACATTCTGTGGCGCACCAAATAGCCATGCGCCACAAAAATATATATTTGTGGCACACCTGGCCATGTGCGCCACAGAAAGTCACATTTCTGTGGCGCACATGGCCAGGTGCGCCATAGAAATGTGACTTCTGTGGCGCATGGGGAGTGTGCGCCACAAAAAGTTACATTTCTATGGCGCACCATGGTCAGGTGCGCCACAGAAATGTAACTTTCTGTGGAATTTCTGTGGCGCACATGGCCACGTGCGCCACAGAAATGTAACTTTCTGTGCCACACATGGCCACGTGCGCCACAGAAATTTTTGAAATAAGATGCCACCCCCCGTCCCCGTGGATCGCCTTTTCAGATTTGCAAAATTGAAAAGAAAATGATAAAATCTTCAAAAAAAATTCCTTTGACATGTAGTTAGGTTTGAGTGTCTAGTTGGTATAAATAGTTAGGTTTGAGTGTCTAGTTAGTATAGAAATTTTGAAATATGAATTTTGATCTTTTTTGCAAAAAACGAAAAAAAAATATTGACACGGCCATAAATTTTGCATATGTCGTCGAAAAAATACGTTTAATATACCAAGAAAATCGTGAGAAAAAAGGAGCTCGATTTCACCAGGGTTTACCCGGTGAACTTTTCTCAGATTCGGGAAATTCCAAAAGAGTAAAAAGTTATTTCAAAAAGAAGATTTTTTTGTACAAAATCGAAAAAATAAAAAAAATTGGGAAAAAAATTCGGTGGCGCACGGTGGTGGGTGCGCCACAGAATTGTTGGGCGGGATTCGAAATTTGAATCCCGCCCAACATCCCTTCTCTTCTTCCTCTTCTTTCTCCTTCTCTCCTTTCTCTCATTTCACTTCTCCTCTCCCTTCTCCTCCACTTCTCCTCTCCCCTTCTCTCCTCTACCTCTACTTCAACTCTACTCCGGCGACCTCCTCCTCCACCACCTCCGGCGAGCTTCTCCTCCTCCTCCTCCTCCACCACCTCCGGCGAGCTTCTCCTCCTCCTCCACCACATCCGGCGAGCTTCTCCTCCACCACCTCCGACGACCTTCTCCTCCTCCACCACCTCCGGCGACCCTCCTCCACCAACCTCCGGCAACCTTCTCCTCCTCCACCACCTCCGGTGACCCCATCCTCCACCCACCACCGACCAAGCCACCTACGGCCATGGCCACGGGCACCACGGCCTCCGACGAGGTCCGGCCAAATTCCGACGAAATTTCAAAATTCCGGCGAAATTCCGGCGGCCAGATCTAGATCTGGCCGCCCTTTTTTTACTGTAACGTGTAGCAGTTTCTGTAATATTTCTTTTGTGTGCAACGTGCAGCAATTCGTAAACTCTTGTTGAACTCTCACTACAGAAATGCGGGTTTGTGCCGACGGCCAAAGCCTATGCCGAAGGCCCCGACAAAAAGCCGTCGGCATAGGGTCCGACGAGGCCGTCCAGTCGCCCTGGCCGTCGGCATAGGTAAAGCCGTCGGCATAGATTTGACACCAGGCTGTGCCGACGGCAAAGCCGTCGGCATAGCTATGTTTTTTTCCTATTTTTCATCGGATATTGAAAAATTAATATCTTTAAATCCGTAAATTGAAATTTAACAAATAAAATGTTTGAATCGATTAGAAAAATGAGAGGAATCCAAATATGACATCCATATCATCTTTTTCATCATGCATATGACTTTTTGCAACATATTTTTGGTACTTGCTTAATAAAAAAGTCATTTTTGACACTAAAAAATAGAAAATGATATTTATAATAATATTTTGAAAATTGTTTTTGGCAACAATGTTTGCCATACCAAGACACACCTGTGTGTCAAATATGGACACTTTATCACAAATTATGGCACGGGTCCATTTTGACCATTTTTTTCAAAAAAATAAAAGAAAGTGAAAAAATACTCAAAAAATGAAATCCTTTGGCATGGAGTCTTTTATGTGTACTAGTTGCTAGGAAAAAGATAAATATGAGTTTTGACAAAGTTTCCAAAAAACTTCTTCACAAAAGGTCAATCATCTATAAACATGTATAAGTTTCGAGTTAAATGACCTAGATATGATCATTCCCGTGACATAGTTTGTGATAATTTGTCCATATTTGACACATAGGTGTGTCTTGTTATGACAAACAATGTTGCAGAACTAAGTTTTTTCAAATTATGTTTATAAATATCATTTTTCATTTTTTAATTGTCAAAAATGACATTTTTTTGAAGCAAGTACAACAAATATGGTGCAAAATGGCACCCATCCAATTTTTACACAAAGTAGGCCATATTTTATCGATTTCTACCTAATTTCGCCTATTTAAATGACTTTATGCCTATTTTCCGAAAGTAATTCAATTTTGAACTACAAGTGTGTGATAGTTTGCTCTGAAAATTTTACAAAAATCATTTTAAGATACACCAGTAGTGGTTATATCACAGAACCATCGATAGTTTTGAGAAATGCAACCCCTTTGGATGAATAGGCACGACGGGCATTTTGACCGTTTTTCAACAAAATAAAAGAAAGTGAAAAAATACTCAAAAAATAAATCTTTGGCATGGAGTCCTTTTATGTGTACTAGTTGTTAGGAAAAATGATAAACATGAGTTTTGACAAAGTTTTCAAAAACTTTTTCACAAAAAGGTCAATCATCTATAAACATGTATAAGTTTCGATTCAAATGACCTAGATATGATCATCCCCGTGCCATAGTTTGTGATAATGTGCCCATATTTGACACATATGTGTCTTGGTATGACAAACAATGTTGCAGAACTAAGTTTTTCAAATTATGTTTATAAATATCATTTTTCATTTTTTAATTGTCAAAAATGACATTTTTTGTGAAGCAAGTACAACAAATATGGTGCAAAATGGCACCCATCCAATTTTTACACAAAGTAGGCCATATTTTATCGATAATCCAGCAATATTAGAAATTTTCTCGGTTTCTACCTAATTTCGCCTATTTAAATGACTTTATGCCTATTTTTCGAAAGTAATTCAATTTTGAACTACAAGTGTGTGATAGTTTGCTCTGAAAATTTTACAAAAATCATTTTAAGATACACCAGTAGTGGTTATATCACAGAACCATCGATAGTTTTGAGAAATGCAACCCCTTTGGATGAATAGGCACGACGGGCATTTTGACATTTTTTCAACAAAATAAAAGAAAGTGAAAAAATACTCAAAAAATGAAATCCTTTGGCATGGAGTCCTTTTATGTGTACTAGTTGCTAGGAAAAATGATAAACATGAGTTTTGACAAAGTTTTCAAAAAAAATCTTCACAAAAAGGTCAATCATCTATAAACATGTATAAGTTTCGATTCAAATGACTAGATATGATCATCCGTGCCATAGTTTGTGATAATGTGCCCATATTTGACAAATAGGTGTGTCTTGGTATGACAAACAATGTTGCAGAACTAAGTGTTTTCAAATTATGTTTATAAATATCATTTTTCATTTTTTAATTTCAAAAATGACATTTTTTGTGAAGCAAGTACAACAAATATGGTGCAAAATGGCACCCATCCAATTTTTACACAAAGTAGGCCATATTTTATCGATAATCCAGCAATATTAGAAATTTTCTCGGTTTCTACCTAATTTCGCCTATTTAAATGACTTTATGCCTATTTTCCGAAAGTAATTCAATTTTGAACTACAAGTGTGTGATAGTTTGCTCTGAAAATTTTACAAAAATCATTTTAAGATACACCAGTAGTGGTTATATCACAGAACCATCGATAGTTTTGAGAAATGCAACCCCTTTGGATGAATAGGCACGATGGCATTTTGACCGTTTTTTCAACAAAATAAAAGAAAGTGAAAAATACTAAAAAAATGAAATCCTTTGGCATGGAGTCCTTTTATGTGTACTAGTTGATAGGAAAAATGATAAACATGAGTTTTGACAAAGTTTTCAAAAAACTTCTTCACACAAAGGTCAATCATCTATAAACATATATAAAATGACTTTTTATTAAGCAAGTACCAAAAATATGTTGCAAAAAGTCATATACATGATGAAAAAGATGATATGGATATCATATTTGGATTCCTCTCATTTTTCTAATCGATTTAGACATTTTATTTGTTAAATTTTGATTTACGGATTTAAAGATATGAATTATTCCATATTAAATGTAAAAAGGAGAAAATAAAGTAAAATAAATTTTATTCTTATTTATTCAAATATTATTATTACATAATCATTGTTATTTATTCAAATAAATTTTAAAAATTTAAACAATAAAAAGTGTAACACCATGACCCAGGGGTTAATATGGTTGATAGGATACTAATATCAGTAAGTTCTAACATCTCATTTGACAGCTAATTTGGAAGGAACTCTAAAGTTAAGCGTGCTTAGGCTGGAGCAATTTGATGATGGGTGACCGAACGGAAGTTTGACCGGGGTAAGTACTTTGACCTGAGATTAAGTGTGTAATATGTAATTAGAGATTATGTGTGTGGCTATTTGGGAAATTTGGAAATAAAAAAACAAAATTGGAAATATCAGAGTAAAATTTAAAAATAAAAAATATTTTTTTAAAAAAAATAAAAATTTCGGAAAAAATAATTTTGGAAACATAAGCCGTCGGCATAGCCTATGCCGACGGCTTTCTAGGCTATGCCTATGGGGACCTACGCCGACGGACCTATGCCGACGGCTGCCGTCGGCATAGCCTGTGCCAACGGTATTGAGGGCTATGCCGACGGCTAAAAAGCCGTCGGCATAGGTCTTCATTCCTGTAGTGTCTGTTGTGTGGTGTACTGGTGTGCCAGTGCCACTAGATAGTTGTATTGAGAAAGCAATATCTACTCTCCATCCTGAAGTGTTGCCACCTATTTACCGAGTGCAAACCTAGAATTCATGCATCACATCTGGAACTAGAATGTCTTTGCTGCCAGGTTAAAGGTGTTGCAGAACTTGGAGCAGGCGAAATTTTCAAATAACCTTGTTTTACATTATTATGTAAATAATCAAAAAGTGTGTTTCTTAATTATCGTAACGTCCAAAAAAATCTGACGTGTATGTAGGAAATTGTGTCTTGCAACATTTTATATATCTATTACATTGTCCAGAATTAAACTTCAGTGTGGAAGTGTCACGGAAATAACAGGGAATTATTGATGTGCAGTATTTAAGTAAATATATTTAAATAAGCCGGTACGTCTATACTGGAACACAGTGTATATGAATATGCTGGAATTATAGCCGGGAACAGTATAGAGTATAGAGTGGAATGCCAGGTTGTCTGTAGGATTGGCTCTATGGATTGTTAAACCCTGCGAGTTTGATTGCGTATTCAAACTCGGCGCACGACTCACACATGTGTGTTGGGATCTAATTGTTTAACAGTAATAGGCTCGGTAACTGGCTGTTAGATATTGTGGTTGTTCTAACATGTCACGAGTCATATCTGGAAACATATTGATTTATCTGAAATTTGAAGTCAATATAAAGGTTTCACCCTCTATTCTCAATATGCATTGAGAGCGGTACCACCGATAAGTCAGAGGAATAGAGGGTAGACTGAAATTGCTCCAATCCTAATTTTTCTACATTGGTATCAGAGCCGAGTTAGGTCTAAGGGTCATCGCCGGCGGAAAGTCCGATCTGCAACTCTGCCGTCTCGCTGCGCTGCCATGTTTCGCTGCGCACTCATGTCGGTTCGTGCGGCCGGAAGTCTAATCCGCTGCAAAATTCTTGTCGTCGCCGGCCGGGATTTTCTATCCGCTGGGTAACTCTGTAATCGAGGTCGAGGTCGCCGATCAAATCTCCGTCTTATCGATCTGTCGCTGAAATCTGCCACGCGTGCGTCTCTTTCCACACCCGCCCTCTGCGCTGTTGTGGCGATTGAGGACACACGACGGAACCAAGGAGCACTGCAGAATTCGTCGTTCGTACACGTGGTTCACGGAAGATTACAACTCGGAAGGCAAGTAATAGTACTTGCTTTGCTTGCTGGGACGCGCTGCATCTAGATCGAAGCAAGCCAAATATGCAAGGATCAATCAGCTAGCTATCAGGAATCTCACTCCACGACCGGGCATAATTCTTGCACGGCCGTCGAGGAAGGTAATCAGCTTTAATAACTCACATGGAGAGGAAGGATAACACGGAAGTAATTTTGATGATTTAATTCGGGTATACGCTGAGGTAGATGTTGTCAAATTCTTGCTCTGAGTCTACAGATCGCCGAAGATGCCACTTTCTATTTTCTTTTTCGGTGTGGATAACTGGAAGCACATAGGTTATCATAGATCGCACGCGATCAAAGAGACGAGCAGCACGGAATTACCGCCGTTCTCGTGCGGTTAAGAAACTAACAGGCAACATACCACGTCGCACCGACAGGTGCTGAGGCTGGGGGCGCGTGCCCAGCGCTGAGGAGGAGGAGGGAGGTGGTCGCACCGACGCGGAGGCAGGGCGGCCGATGAGGCGCGGGCTGGCCACGGAGGCAAGCCGGGGCGGCGGCCCCGGACATGTGGCTGCTTCTCAGCCGCAGCGGGCATGGCGGCTGCCGTGGAGGGAGGTGCCGCGGAGGCAGCAACGTGCCATGGAGCTAGGTGGTTGACGACATGGCCAGGATGCCATCCTGTGGCTTCCGAAGCTTTGCGGTCGGGTTGAACTCCAGGCGAAAGCTCGCACGGATTTCGATCGGTGCCGACGATGGCGGCGCCCTCGGGCGTCGTTCTCCTTCTTGATTGCGTCGTCGTGGAGCTTTTCGACCTCGACTAACGCGTGTGGATCCAAGAGCTCCGGGTGAAAACCTAAGCCCTCCGGGCGCGGGCGGCGGTGACGATCTCGTCACTACCTTGTTGGAGGCGCCACTTTGGAGCTCTTGGCCAGCGCGGTGCGACGGTTTCGCGGCGGATGTGCAAAATGGGTGTGTGGTCGAGGGTGGTGGACGTCGGGGCGGCGGCTCCGGACGGTGGGGGTGCGTCGAGGCGGCGGCTTCGATCCCTGTCGCGGTGGTGGACCTATGGGGCAGGACCGTGACCTTACACAGCCTTGGGTGACAACCTTGGGCTGCGAGGGCAGCAGGTTTGTCGACTCGGCTGGATCATCTCCGGGCGATGCGAAGGTTGATCTGTTTGTTATGCCGTGGCGGCGGCCCCGGGTGTTGGCACGACGTTGAGGTCTGCGGGCGGTCGTCTTTAGCAAGGGTAGCAAGGGCTACGAGGCGGCTGGTTTGTGCAGCGTTGTGACTCGCGTGCTTTGGTGCCGGGTGGTGCACGTCGGGGCGGCGGCCCCGGGTCGGTGGTGTGTTTTGTTGCGTTCGGTGGGCTTGCGTCGTGAGGGCGACGGCCTGCTCGCTTGTGCGGTTTTTTTGGCCCTGTTTTCCTCATAAACAGGGTATTTGTATGGTTTTTAGACCCGGTTTCTCTTATAAACTGGGTCACTTTTCTATCTATTCGAGCAGTGGTACGACCACTTTGTCCTAAAAAAAACATACCACGTCCTAATTCCTGGTGTTCTACCCGCACTGATCGAGGAAGCTAATTATAGGAAGTTTACTTTTCAATATACAAGTGTATCACTCAGATTGATCAGGAAGGAGACCAAGAGAAAATCTCACGGCACTGGTGCAGTGCTGCAACTCGATCTACCTGCACCTGGAAGACAGTAGAAGGGAACACGCAGCAAATCACCAAAATAAATGATGGTGCATACTGATCAAGGAAGAGAAGTGCTATGTTGCTGCTATGCGTATACAACTCCTTCACTACAGGAAATTTCTTTAGGATTCTTTATTGGAAGATTGCCACGGAACTAGTGATCGAGTACACCGGACAATGTTAGCATCGACTCCTTGGATTCAAGAAGTTTTTGGATGGAAGAGTGGATAGACTGCACGGATATAGCTGTGATGAGCAGATTGCGTGGAAAATAATGCGTAATCTGGAAGAGATATTGTTTGTGGACTTATCTTTTATTGGAATCACTTATTTTTGGAGGAATATGTGTAGCACTTCATGAAAAAGGAAATCAATTATTTACTCAACGGTATGTCCAATTTTATTTCTTGCACTAAATATTTGTTAATGACTACTTCTCCGTAGTTTGGAATTTGCTTGTGCGTCATAATTTGATGGAATACAATAGCAACTTTATTTATATGCAAACAATTCCAAAGGGAAATAGATATGTCTACTTAGGCATTATTGCTAAAGCCGGTATAGTTTGGAATTGGAAATTATGTGATCAAACTCTGTTTATGGAGGAAAATTATAATTGTTTTATATATTCACCTACGATGAGAAGGAATTTATTTTACACTTCTCTATCAGAATTTGTTGGATATGTATGCTATTTGGAGAAGGAAGGAATTGTTGCTCAACGGAAAGTTTAGTGCATTAGTGGATTTTAACACAATGGTCTCATATCTCTTGATGAGCTATTGGAAATTGGTTAACAAATCGTTTATTTGGTGAAGATAACTCCATATGGAGGAACACATGCTCGGATTTTTATTGTTGATGAAATTTACGACTTGATCATACTTTATAAACAAAATTACCAGGATTGTTAATTCTTGAATTATTGACTTTAAGTGGGAGTACTATAAGTTATGGTTTTTTCTTCAATGTGACTTTTGTGGTACTTTGGTTTTACCCTCCCACTTGAGGTTCAATTATTTTATCTCATTTACGACTTGGTCACATATCAAGGAACAAAATTAATGGATTGTTAATTCTGGATTTCTAAACTTAAGTGGGAGGATTATGATACTTCATCGACATATATTTACGGTATTTTTTGACACTCCTACTTGAGGTGATTATATATATATATTCTATTTCACGATTGCACTTTATATGGTTATTTATATCTTTTTACAATACAAGTCGGAAGTTTTTATTGTATTAATATCTCGTACTGAAGTGGAGAATCAGTTCATCAAAGGATTTAAAAGTTTGAAAACTGATTGGTGGGGGAATTACACTTCAGGAATATTAATTGAAGTATTTTAGAGAGCATGGAATTATTCACCGATGTCTTATGTCATAGACTCCATGGTTGAATGGAGGAATACAACTCTTGATTATGAAAATCATTACATACTACTATTTGTTAAGTAAGTCATTATTTATCACAGTTTATATTTTGTGAACTGGAAGGAATTATTCTATTTATATTTTGGTAGTATGGAATTGGAATGATTGTTTACTACATAGTACACCAAATTGTTATTTTATTGTTTATATTCTAGTGGATCGAATGGTATTTTGTTTTTTATCTAGAAAAAGGAAAATTGGTGGAAAGTAGGAATATGGTATTTTATCATGAAACAATGTGCTTACTAATAGTCACACTGGAATTTTATATGTACGAAACTCAAAGGAAAAAAAGGGTACTTAAACTTGTTGCCAATGTTTACTATGGGTGGAAATATTGCGGGAAGGATAAACTCAATGAAGAGGAATAAAAGTTTGGTAACTTGTTACTTTACCAAACAACCGCAAGCCCATCTGTTTTAAATGGATTTATTTACAAGGAAGTTTTGTCGTCGTATTGAACAACAGATGCCTAGGGGTAGGCTTAAGTTCGGGGCCGATGGACACTAGAGGATTCGGGGAGGGATAGCGCGCTGAAGAGCGCACACGGAAGAACAGACGAACACAAGGATTTACCCTGCTTCGGGGCTCTCGTGAGAGATAAAACCCCTACTGCAGCATCTAGCCTACTCTGTGTATTCTCCTCTCTGCATATGATTTGTACAAGTGCTCCATGAGCTGAGCCGAGGTTGCCTATAAGAGGCTTTCTCTAGCACGAGCTCCATGGGAGCGGGGGGAGAAAAGAGAGCCGAAGGGGCCGAGGAGCCCGTCCGTGGCGCCGTCCTGGGAGCGTTCCCCTGGTGCTCCTTATAAAGAGGGAGCCCAGGGGACATGGGGTGCCCCACGGACACTGTACACACATTGTAGCTGAGGCGACTACTGGAGTCTTGTCCGCACTGTGCAGGCATCACGCCCGCACCGTCCTCTGCACTGTAGCCATGCTAAGCCACGTCCAGGATGGGCGTGGTCTGTCTTGTCCTTGTCCTTGTCCTTGTCTTCTAGCTCCTGTCTTCCGGATCTTCTGGGGATGGCAGTGGGTATCTTGTACATGTCGAGGTAGCCGCTTGGGACGTCTGGTCGAGGTAGCGAAGCAGGCAGGGGTCGAGGCAGCGATCCGAGTCGTAGCAATGCGCTGGAGTCGTATGGAGGCAGTGGAGATACCTCGGCCTAGCCGAGTTGGAGCAGCCTCGGTCCAGGGAGCAGCCAAGGTGAGGTCATCTCAGCCCGCCCGGGACAGGCGCTGGAGGTGGCGTCTCGCCACGAAGCTTACCTCGGTCCGTCCAGGGAGAGAAGGCCCTGGCCCAGCCGAGACGAGGCAATCTCAGCCTGCCCGACGCTGGGAGGTGCTGGCCTGCCCGAGACTGGGAGGTCTCGGCCCACCGAGGATGGGAGATCTCGGCCTAGCCGAGAGTAGCACGTGCCGGGCCGCCGGGTTGAGGAGATCTCGGCCCAGCCGAGCTGCTGGAGGGGTAACTTGGCCCGTCCGAGGCTGGAGGGCTCGCCCAGCCGAGTTGCGGCTGTCTCGGCCCTGCCGGGTTGCGGCTGTCTCGGCCCAGCCGGGTTGCGGCTATCTCGGCCCAGCCGAGCTGCTGGAGGGGTAACTTGGCCCGTCCGAGGCTGGAGGGCTCGCCCAGCCGAGTTGCGGCTGTCTCGGCCCAGCCGAGCTGAGAAGAACCTCAGCCCAGCCGAGATCAGCATATGCCGTCCTGGGCACCGCCAAACTCGGCCCAGGTTGCCTTTTTCTGCTCTTTCTCGTATTTCCTTTTATCTTTTTGCTGTCTCCTCTACTAACTCAATAAAACCATCAACTCTGGGGTACCCGGGGTTACATCCCCGACATTAGTCTCCGAGGCTGCGGGGGACTCGCAGAGTCGCGCGCAGACTTACAAAAACAAATAACCATACCAAAAAACCTCCATATACACAACATCCTGCCTGCATGGGCACCATTATATGTCGGTTTTCAGCCACTCTGCGCATTACCGAAGTCGCATGCCGCCAGCATTACCTAGACCGACATACAACCTGTACGGACATATCTCATATACCGGTTTTTAGCCACTTTGGGCGGTACCGAAGTCGGATGTCACCAGCCTGAGCTGGATTGACATATTGCCCGCCTGGGCGCATCTCATATGTCGGTTTTCAGCCACTTTGGGCATTTACCAACATCAGATGTCAACAGCCTGAGCTGGATTGATATAGGCATATCTCATATGTCAGTTTTTGCCACTTTGGACGTTTACCGCACAGATATGTTGGCAGCGCTTGCTAAACCAACATATAGCCATCATTGGCTGAACTGGCATTCTGCCATCATGGGCCTTTACCTTATGCTGGTTGAGATATCTCTCAACACATTATGCTCAGCGAGTCGGAATACCCCTCGACTCACTGAACCGACATATCGATGCTATGATACTCTGGCAAACTGGGATAAACGGCGATCTGGGGATATTGCACGATGCCACGATACTTTGGCAAACCGAAATAAACGGCGATTTGAGAGATGGAATGATGCCGTGATACTTTGGCAAACCGAAATAAACGGCGATCTGGGGTAACCAATATAACCAGTATCTTGATGATGAACTCTTACTCGATAAAACCAATACCAGCTTAAAAGATTAGTCCAAGCATACTTATAACGAGTACATAATTTAAACAGCGAAACTACTAACAGGCGGAATTAATTACAGCATGTGACAGAGACTACTACTAGCAGTAAAACTATGCACTCAGACATAGACTTGGTCTCAACCGAGTCCCGAGATACTTTATAGATTTAGGAGAAGAAGCAGAACTGACTGACCAGCCAGTCCCCGGGTCAAGACATCTTGGCCCCGGGGAAAACAACTAAGCAAAGCAGAAAAGAGGGGGCAGTCCCCGAGCACTGTTTGAGGCTATCTAAAAGCGTGATGCAGACATATAATTGATACTCACAAGGTAGTGTTGTTGTAGCAGTAGAGGAAGACGCTTATGCCGGCCGGAACACCGGCCTGTCGGCCTGAGTCACTAATATCTCGGTTTGAACCACCTGCATGTTAGATTTGACCAACATATGTCGGATTTTCCA
Organism: Poa pratensis; assembly: GCA_947311845.1. Classification (NCBI taxonomy): domain Eukaryota; kingdom Viridiplantae; phylum Streptophyta; class Magnoliopsida; order Poales; family Poaceae; genus Poa; species Poa pratensis. The sequence goes on from CAMZMU010000070.1 coordinate 8,212,717, forward strand.
AGCTTAACTCGGATTTCCCAAGCTTAACTCGGATTTTCCAACCTTATCTCGGATTTCCCAACCTTATCTCGGATTTCCCAACCTTATCTCGGATTTCCAAGCCTTAACTCGGATTTTCCAACCTTATCTCGGATTTCCAAGCCTTAACTCGGATTTCCAAGCCTTAACTCGGATTTCCAGGGTATCTCGGATTTCCAGGGTATCTCGGATTTCCAGGATATCTTGGATTTCCAGGGTATCTCGGATTTCCAGGGTATCTCGGTGACGAACACTCTCAGCAAAACCGATACCACCTTTCAACGTTAGTCCAGCATATATATAACGAATATTTAACGGGAACAACAATTCTATTTAACAAACCGAAGCAACGAACCATAGCATAATCTAGCTGCCACACTACGCATGAGGATGCAAACTCGGGCTCAACCGAGTCCCCGAGTAACTTTTCTTATCTAGCAGAAAATGTAAAACAGACTGGTGGTCCAGTCCCCGGGTTGAGACATCTTGCTCCCAGGGAAAATTCTAAAACAGGATACGAAGGGGCAGTCCCCGAACTATTTTTGAGATTAACTAACTGCGCGTGGTGCCAAGGAAAATACTCACGGAGAATTGTTGGTGCAGAGTGGATGGACAGAACCGGCATAAGCCGATTCATCGAAGGGCAGTTACCCGAGATTTGTTGATGATGCCCGTTGTGGGAGGCTGCACCAGCCTCTGCTCACGGCGGCAAGCTGGAGCGCGGGGAATAATGGTGATGTCGAGTCCCCGCGTTGATGAAGAAGGTCCCGTCCGAATTTGATCCAGCAAGCGCCACTGTCAGCCCCACGGTGGGCGCCAACTGTCGTCGTATTGAACAACAGATGCCTAGGGGTAGGCTTAAGTTTGGGGCCGATGGACACTAGAGGATTCGGGGAGGGATAGCGCGCTGAAGAGCGCACACGGAAGAACAGACGAACACAAGGATTTACCCTGCTTCGGGGCTCTCGTGAGAGATAAAACCCCTACTGCAGCATCTAGCCTACTCTGTGTATTCTCCTCTCTGCATATGATTTGTACAAGTGCTCCATGAGCTGAGCCGAGGTTGCCTGTAAGAGGCTTTCTCTAGCACGAGCTCCATGGGAGCGGGGGGAGAAAAGAGAGCCCAAGGGGCTGAGGAGCCCGTCCGTGGCGCCGTCCTGGGAGCGTTCCCCTGGTGCTCCTTATAAAGAGGAGCCCAGGGACATGGGGTGCCCCACGACACTGTACACACATTGTAGCTGAGGTGACTACTGGGGTCTTGTCCGCACTGTGCAGGCATCACGCCCGCACCGTCCTCTGCACTGTAGCCATGCTAAGCCACGTCCAGGATGGGCGTGGTCTGTCTTGTCCTTGTCCTTGTCCTTGTCCTTGTCCTTGTCCTTGTCCTTGTCCTTGTCCTTGTCCTTGTCTTCTAGCTCCTATCTTCCGGATCTTCTGGGGATGGCAGTGGGTATCTTGTACATGTCGAGGTAGCCGCTTGGGACGTCTGGTCGAGGTAGCGAAGCAGGCAGGGGTCGAGGCAGCGATCCGAGTCGTAGCAATGCGCTGGCGTCGTATGGAGGCAGTGGAGATACCTCGGCCCAGCCGAGTTGGAGCAGCCTCAGTCCAGGGAGCAGCCGAGGTGAGGTCATCTCAGCCCGCCCGGGACAGGCGCTGGAGGTGGCGTCTCGCCACGAAGCTTACCTCGGTCCGTCCAGGGAGAGAAGGCCCTGACCCAGACGAGACGAGGCAATCTCAGCCTGCCCGACGCTGGGAGGTGCTGGCCTGCCCGAGACTGGGAGGTCTCGGCCCACCGAGGCTGGGAGATCTCGGCCCAGCCGAGAGTAGCACGTGCCGGGCCGCCGGGTTGAGGAGATCTCGGCCCAGCCGAGCTGCTGGAGGGGTAACTTGGCCCGTCCGAGGCTGGAGGGCTCGCCCAGCCGAGCTGTGGCTGCCTTAGCCCAACCGAGTTGCGGCTGTCTCGGCCCAGCCGGTTGTGGCTATCTCGGCCCAGCCGAGCTGAGAAGAACCTCGGCCCAGCCGAGATCAGCATATGCCGTCCTGGGCACCGCCAAACTCGGCCCAGGTTGCCTTTTTCTGCTCTTTCTCTTATTTCCTTTTATCTTTTTGTTGTCTCCTCTACTAACTCAATAAAACCATCAACTCTGGGGTACCTGGGGTTACATCCCCGACAAGTTTAATGCAACATGCTTAGTGGAATTTAAAATTCTAAGCTTGTTATTTAATTCTTTACACAAAGGAAATATTTATACTTTGTGGAAACTCTGAAATTTAGAGGAAGCTGTTGTTTAATTCTTTACAAATGAAATATTGATCTTTGTGCAAACTCTGGAATTTAGAGGAAGGTGTTGTTGTTTTATTCTTTACACAAAGGAAATAATTATACTTTGTGAAAACTCTAATATTTAGAAGAAGTGGGAATAAAGACATGGTTTGCTAACTGAATAGATCAATTCATTTTATTGGAACAAGCTTCACATCAATGGAATATCAGGTCATATGGTTTTATTTATGATGGAAAACGATCATATACAAAGGTTAGTGTAAATTGTTTTGTGTTATTACTATATGTGCAAACTACGTTCCTATTTGTTTTATTTAAATATCACATTGATGGAAGTGAAACCTTGTTTTGGGAGTGGAATTACATAGAGAATGTTTTGATATATTTTTCTATGGAAAATTGCAAACCTGTCAAATACCTTTGATAAAGGGAATTATACTCTATGAGGAATTATATTTAATCTCATGAGGAAAAAGGAAGAATAATTGTCATACCACAGTTATTGTGGGACATTGTTCATGCGACCTGAACTTAGGCATGCCACTGCAATTGTTGCTATTTTTATTAGCACGGAAAAGGATTTGCTGGAATTTTTAGCAAATGGAATATTAATTTCATAAAGATTGTTGGAATCACATAAAAGTATTTGCTGGCGCAAGGAAACGTGGATTATTCATTCTTTGATGATTTCAACCTTCAGCTGGGTGTATATATTGACACTATTTTTGGAAATAGGATCTTCGTGAAAGGTAATCTATTTTTATGTTATGTGCTAGTATTTACATTTGTAGGTATTTTTTGTTTACAAAGGAAACATGGATATTCTTTATTTACGGAATATGAATACTTTGATGCATGTCAAGCATTGAAGGAAGGTATATGGCTAAGGAAATTTCTTCGTGAATCTAAGGTCGTGGAAAGGTGCATCATAACCTGTTACTTTGTGATAATATGACTCCAAAAGTCACAAAGTTTATATGCAACGTGAGTGCACTTAAGGAAGGAATTAACCACTCACCATGTTAATTGCATGGGAATTCACTTAAAAAGGGCAGCCCCGGTGCAGTAGCTCACGCTTGCGCAGGGTCCGGGGAAGGGTCCGACCACTTTGGGTCTTTAGTACGCAGCCTTTCCCTGCATTTCTGCAAGAGGCTGTTTCCAGGACTTGAACCCGTGACCTCATGGTCACAAGGCAGCAGCTTTTACCGCTGCGCCAAGGTTCCCCTTCATGGGAATTCACTTAGCTGAAATAAAATGTTTTCAGTCAAGTGGGAGATGTAGGAAATTATGTCTTGCAACATTTTTATATCTACTACATTGTCCAGAATTAAACTTCAGTGTGGAAATGTCACGGAAATAACAGGGAATTATTGATGTGCAGTACTAAAGTAAATATACTTAAAGAAGCCGGTACGTCTATACTGGAACACAGTGTATATGAATATGCTGGAATTATACCCGGGAACAGTATAGAGTGGAATGCCAGGTTGTCTGTAGGATTGGCTCTATGGATTGTTAAAGTCTGCGAGTTTGATTGCGTATTCAAACTCGGCGCATGACTCACACATGTGTGTTGGGACCTAATTGTTTAACAGTAATAGGCTCGGTAACTGGCTGTTAGGTATTGTGGTTGTTCTAACATGTCACGAGTCATATCTGGAAACAGATTAATTTATCTGGAATTTGGAGTCAATATAAAGGTCTCACCCTCTAGTCTCAATATGCATTGTGAACGGTACCACCGATAAGGCAGAGGAATAGAGGGTAGGCCGAAATTGCTCCAACCCTAATTTTTCTACAGTGTACACATTAAAATTCATTATGATCGAGCATGCTAATTTAGTGAGAATTGATAAAACATCTACTCACTCCGTTCTATTTTAGTGCTAGGTACATAAATATCTAGATATATGTGAGTCAATTAAAATGGAACAGAGAGAGTACATTGGAAAAAAAACATAGAAAATTATTCAAGGCACTATGTATTGGCCGAAACAAAATGTTCCAAGTTTAAGCTGCAAAGGGCGATTTCCCAGCCATAGTCTTCAGGCAGCCTCTTGGTCACGTCCCTACATGTGCCACCATGAGGATCGTAGATTTGCATGACCGGCCTTCCAGACTTGACAACGAGGTAGAAGAGCAATCCCCCACCATCACGTAAAATTCGTAAGGGCGTCACCCGGTAATACGTAGATGAGTTCAAAGGGATGACATATGCCTTCATCCAGGAGCTCTTGTCAAAATTATTCATGATCCATATGTTCGTGCCGCGTACATCCTTTTCAAATTTGAACCATGCAGAGTGCACCGTTAAGCTCCTTCAAGGCAATGTCATAGGAGTACCCACGAAGTTCTACATTCGGCGGGCCTTGGATGATGTCCTTCCACTCCTCAGTCTCGAGGTCGAAGCCGTGTATGCTGATGTTGCCCTTGTCTAGACGTGATAGAACAATTAGATGCAACATGCCATTGACCACGACAGGCTTGCGATACTCGATGATTTTGTTGGCTGGGGGCATGTCTGTTCGTCTCCACCCTACACAATCTTCTACCGTGAGGACCTCACATATTTTTTTGGAGATAAAGAACAATTTGTACACACCCGACGGAATGGCTCGGCCGAAGGCTAAAAGGCCATCTTTATAAAGATCCTCGAGCACTTCTCCCGTGGTGGGGTTGATCACTTTGACAATACCTCCGAGGCATCTCACGCATACAAGATCATCGAGGCTTGTGGAGATAAATTCCGAAATATACCTCTCACAGGCAAACACCCTCAAAGCACTTCCCTCCATGTCAATCACACGAAAGGATTTTCCATGACTGGCCTCGAGAACAAGCAGCGGCTCTGCGCGGGAGTCGTGGGACTTGTGGGCAACAATGAGCGATTCGTGCGGAGGGTTTAATGCATGGCAGGACCAGCATGGGGGTAAAATCGGAAGTTAAGTGGCAAACGCAAAGTAAAAGGAGGAAATTTTAAAAAGCTAGTAGAACGCATTGTATTTGTAAACGGAGGGAGTATATGGGCGAAACACCTAGTCGTAATATGGCGCAACGGATTCTTCGAGCACGCATAAGACCGTACAAAATACCCGGAAGCGGCTCCAGCTTCCATGTTAGCGTGCAGGCCAGATCAAAGGATGCAGGACTTCGTTGGGATCCTGCAAAGGATGTCAAAGGTGACGTCGTTCGGTAGGAAAGCAGGCGTCCCACCTGATGGAAAAATCTGTAATGGCGGCTCCTGCTTAGTTTTCCGGCGTTCTCGCAATCCAAATTCCCCAATCTCATCACACGCTCAGATTGCAGGCTCGAGATTGCACAGAGACTGCAGGACTCTCGGATGGCAGCCGCAGCGGCATCTAAAGATTACATTCTTGCCCGAGCCAGGGCGCTTCTCAGCGATTAGCGAATTCTGACCGTAGATAAGGATCCACCAGCGATCTCAGCCGTCCGTTTCCTAGCGATCCCCAGTCGGCCGGTCATTTTCTACCCGCCTGGACGTCGCTCCGCCTCGCTGCAGGTGGCCCAGGTATTTACGGGCCCATGTGGAAGTGTGCGGAGTGCTCCTTTGCCGTGTGCATGGTCTCAGCCTCTGCGATGGTGAAAAGCCGTTGCTCCGTGATTGGCCGACGCGTTTGTTGATCCCTGATTGGCCGGTCAATTTCTACCTGGTTGGACACGCTCTGTCTGGCTGCCACTGGGGCCTTCCTTTCGCGGTCCCATTGGTCAGCGGGATGGGTCGTTTCGCCGGCCGGTAAGCTATTGGGCGTCCGTATAAAAGCTGCGCCCGCCCGTGAAAACCCTAGCCGCCTCCCACCCATTCCCCTCGCGCGCCTCTCCTCCTCCAAACCCCTTGAGCCCTTCTCCCTTGGCCGCCGCCACCACCGCCGTCTGGCTCTCTGCAGTTGATGTCGCACCACCGCTCCACCCTCCTCTCGGCCCCTTCTCATCCCGTTCAACAAGATGTGCCCGGGCCACGGTGAGCGCCGTTGCCTCGAGCCGTGCCAAGAGAAGGAGGCGGATGGGGAGGTCGCGGTGGTGCAGGAGGAGCCGCACCGCGCCGTTGCCTCGAGCCACGCCAAGAGAAGGAGGAAGATGGGAGGTCGTGGTGGTGCAGGAGGAGCCGCCCCGTCACCATCGTCCTCGACGTGAGCCTCTCTCTCTCTCTCTCTCTCAGTTTTCCCCTTCTCCCTGAAGTTGCTTTGAAGGGGAAAAGGAGGAGGCGGCAGGGAGATGGGCCGCCGTCCCGTCTGCGCCTTCACCGCTGCTCCCGAGCTCGAGGTATCCAGGGCGAGCAGACCCGTCTTCTTCTGCATGTTTGGATCAGGGGCTGGCTGGGAAATCGACCATGGCTTGCAGCACCGGTTCAGGTTCGTACCCCCATGCCCCTGCTTGATTTCTTGGTTAGATATGAGGCACCAATGTTCTTCCCCTTTATGCAGCTCAGATCTGACATTTTGGTCTGCAAATTTTGCTCTATTTCTTCAGGGTTTAGGCGTTGTGCCTTGCTGTTTGGTTGGATCCGGTGCTTCTTTGGAAGCGCTGATTTCAGGTTGGTGCAGGATGCCTTTTTAATTTTGTTGCTGGTTGGCTATGGACAGAGATAGATGCAGTTTATGGGTTCTTTGTGCTGCCCAATTTAAAATATTTTTCCTGTCCGGTGCTATGCATTGAGGTAGATGCATTTAGAGATTTTTTGCTCTCCACGTGTAGGGTTTGTAAAAAGTGGTTTCTTTTAGTTATCTAGCTGACAGAAAGGGATATTATGTTTAGTTAAGAAACGAGGTAGCAGGACAATAACCTGAAAGATGATTCGGTGTCAGTTTCTCTTGATTAAGACTCAAGTATTTCATTGTGTCTTCAATTTCTTTTTTTATTTACTGTCAACTGTAACTCTGTTTTGAAAGAAAGATTTCTTAAATTCTAATACACAAGCTAGAGTAAATCAATCGATTTTCCAGTCCAATTGTTACTACAATCTAAATGAGGCTCTACATTCTTTAGTGGACTTATATATAAACTTATTCTTTCATAGTCCTACTATAAGTGTTGCAACCGAATGGCATGGATGTAACTTAAATTACGAAGATATCTTTTTTGCAGAAATTAATAGTTCATGCTTTGCTTTGTTTTGGTTCTGTGTTTTTTCTTTAATGCCTTACAGGCTTTTTACCTTTTGTGTAGGTTGCAGGATTATCCGTTGGTTTCTTGTTGTTCTATTCTGTGTGAAAATCGCCAGTTGGTCAACAGGTGAGCACACGAGCTTATGGTTTCTGTTCGTGTATTAAGACTCAAGTATTTGATTGTCTCTTCATTTTTTTATTTACTGTCAAGTGTAACTCTGTATCTTCCAGCCCAGTGCATCCAAATAATGTCTATTACTACCATGAATACAATTCTATGGATTTATCTGGTCAGTACTGATGAATACAGTTATTTATTTGCAAGCCATGGTATGTTGATTTGTTGACGACATCACCATGAGGTGTGCAACCAGCTACATTACTTTTATCCACACACTTTGTTGTATTCTGATTAAGTGGGCTATTCAAAATCTTATATTGTTCATGGTTGCAAAGGTTTTTCTAGAGCTTGAGGGCCATACAAGCGGCCCTGATAGTGTCCTCAACATTCAAACTACTATGTTATAGTCAATTGTGGGGTATTTTCTAGGGGTACTTCACCCTGGCAAGTAGTAGTAGTATGTTAGAACTTAGAACAAACAGCTTGCTTGCTGCAATGCATCTTAGCTCAGATTTGACATTACCTAAGCTGCATTGATTGCTTGTGGTCATGCCTCCCATGGGTGTAACATTCAGGTTATTGTGATGCCATCCGTGCACAAAGCCCTTTCAGCATGAACTGGAATGTGAGTGCTATGGAATGTATTTCTGCCATCCCAATGTTTGTCATGCAGCAACTTCACTGGTTACACACGGTGCCAGCTGATCCAAATGCATCTTGTGTATCAGTCTTAAGGAATATAAAAATAAAATAAGCATAAGACCCAAGTGCTTTTGGCATGATTTTATCTCAAGTAAATCCCCTCAACGAAAAAGATATAATAACTTGATGAAACCTGTACTTTGTATTAATTCGAAGTTTGTTGACATAATAACCCCATAGTTATGGTTTGAGATTTGTATTGTCTTCATGGGGTTCTGTTATCTCAATCTGTTGCATTTAGTAAGTTCTACAACGCCGTTGTGTTATGGCTGCAAGATGCCAAGATATGCCACTCCTCAGTGCTCTATATCCTGCATGTCAATGGTTTATCAAAAAATAAAACACCCGAGAGTGTATACTATCAATGTGGCTACCTCTCCTGCATCGAAAATGCCTTCTTTGATATTTATCTGGTTGTCCATTTCTGTATTACCACTTTCGAAATAACGATTGATTTCAGGTGCGTGCATGATGTCTTTTTAATTTTGTTGTTGGTTGGCTATGGACAGAGATAGATGCAGTTTCTGGGTTCTTTGTGCTGTCCAATTTAAAATCTTTTTTTTCCTGTCCGGTGCTATGCATTGAGGTAGATGCATTTAGAGATTTTTTGCTCTCCACGTGTAGGGTTGGTAAAAAGCGGTTGCTTTTAGTTATCTAGCTGACAGAAAGGACATTATGTTTAGTTAAGAAACGAGGTAGCAGACAATAACCTGAAAGATGATTCGGTGGCACACTACTAGGAAACTGCCTTTCTGTGGATCACTTTCTGTGGCGCACCAGGCTACATGCGCCCCAGAAAGTCACATTCTGTCCATGTGCGCCACAGAAAGTGACATTTCTGTGGCGCATGTAGCCTGGGGCGCCACAGAAAGTCACATTTCTGTGGCGCATGGAGGTTGGTGCGCCACAAAAAAAAATTCCCCTCTCACGCATGCCTACACCACCACCACCCCCCCCCCCCCCCCCCCCCCCCCCCCCCGTCCGTGGATCGCCTTTTCAGTTCTGTAAACAAGAAAAGAAAATGGTAAAAATTTCAAAAAATAAAATCCTTTGACATGTAGTTTCGTTTTAGTGTCTAGTTTGTATAGAAATTTTGAAATATGAATTTTGACCTTTTTTGCAAAAAACGGGAAAAAAAAGTTTGAACGGCCATAACTTTTGCATACGATGTCGAAAAAATGCGTTTAATATACCAAAAAAATCGTGAGAAAAAAAGGAGCTCGATTTCACCCGGGTTTACCGGGTGAACTTTTCTCAGATTCGGCAAATTCCAAAAGAGTAAAAAGTTATTTGAAACAGAAGTTTTTTTTCTACAAAATCAAAAAAATAAAAAAATTGAAAAAAAAAATTCTGTGGCGCACGGTGGTTGGTGCGCCACAGAATTGTTGGGCGGGATTCGAAATTTGAATCCTGCCGCCGGCGCCCTTCTCTTCTTCCTCTTCTTTCTCCTTCTCTCACTTCTCCTCCACTTCCTCCTCTCCCTTCTCCTCCACTTCTCCTCTCCCCTTCTCTCCTTTCACTTCTCCTCCACTTCTCCTCACCCTTCTCCTCCACTTCTCCTCTCCCCTTCTCTCCTCTACCTCTACTTCAACTCTACTCCGGCGACCTCCTCCTCCACCACCTCCGGCGAGCTTCTCCTCCTCCTCCTCCACCACCTCCGGCGAGCTTCTCCTCCTCCTCCACCACCACCTCCGGCAAGCTTCTCCTCCTCCACCAACTCCGGCGACCTCCTCCACCACCACCTCCGGCGAGATTCTCCTCCTCCACCAACTCCGGCGACCTCCTCCTCCTCCACCACCACCTCCGGCGACCCTCCTCCACCCACCTCCGGCGACCTTCTCCTCCACCACCTCCGGTGACCCCCATCCTCCACCCACCACCGACCAAGCCACCTACGGCCATGGCCACGGGCACCACGGCATCCGACGAGCTACGGCCACATTCCGGCGAAATTTCGAAATTCCGACGAAATTCCGGCGGCCAGATCTAGATCCAGATCTAGATCTGGCCGCCCTTTTTTTTTTAAATTCAAAAATAATTTTGTGGCGCATGGTACTGGGGTGCGCCACAGAAATATTTCTGTGGCGCATGCAATTGGGGGTGCGCCACAAAATCTTGCACTTTTCTGTGGCGCATGGACCGTGCGCCACAGAAATAATATTTTTGTGGCGAGGATTTAGTGGCGCACCCACCATGCGCCACAGAAAGGCTTTTTGGTGCGCCACTAAAAGGCCTTTTCCTACTAGTGGCAGTTTCTCTTGATTAAGTCATGTCATTGTTTCTTAACGTATCAGTCATGTCATTGTTTTTTGTGCACCCAGATGCCGATCAGTACACTTGCCGAAGTGAACAGGACTTCCAAGTACTTGACTGTTTGTGTGTATGTATCTCGCTTGTGGCATCACCGTGGAGGCACTGACAATGGGCCCATCATACTGATATGGTGCTGATTGATGCACAGGTTCGGATCACCTAATCATGTCTATTTTATACTTTTCTAGCATGCTTCTCCCTTGTTGTTTTGTACTCATGCATTGTGCTGCCTTTTGTCATGTGTAGGGAAATCACATGTATGGAGAGATCCCGACCGACTGCGTTCCAAAGTTTATGAACATGATTGAAGAACGAAAGGTCTATGAACTCGGTAAGTTCACGGTTTACCATTCTGCCAACCGTTCGGAACCCTCTACTAAAAGAATCATATACCTGTCAGATGTTTCGTACGTATTCACTCTCACGTTTCTGTTTTAATGTTACATTTATCCTGCCCGTGAGATATTTCAGATGGTGTATGTACTATTTCGGATGGACTAATTGTGACTGTTTTTTGAGAAATGATATGAGCTTGAGTTTCCCTCTCGAGTGGTACTAGCCTTAAATGATGAATTGCCTTTACTTTTTCACATTTTATCTGTGTTTATTTTAAGAGCTCATAGATTTACCTTACTGTCTCACAAATTAAGTTACTGAATAACCACTGACAATACACCCTGTTTATTGTTTACTCTTTTCATATATCTGCAATGTTTATACAAATAACAAATTGGCGCCTATTAATCCTTGACAGTTTTGGTTGCAAATCAAGCCTCTGTTTATAATAGCTTACAGTCCATCACACATATTTACAAAAATATGAGGAAACACCTACCCATAGTCTAAATAAGACAATATTTCCATCAGGGATGTTAATGCCTGCTATGTAATTAACAGGTATCGACTTTGCTACATTGGTGGTGATGGTCAAGATGATATTGAGTTTGTTTTCTTCGATCAAGTGGGCAAAGAGCTCCTTGGCAAACCACATTTTACGTGATGGCCACTCGAGTAGTACTCCCCTGGAAGATATTGTAAACTCCACAAGGGGAGATGCATCGATTCCAAAGGAACTAGCTGCTATTGTTTCCACCAAGTACAGATTTGTCGTGCAAGTGACTTCTAAGAGCTTTGAATCTGAATCTACCAGACCATCTTACCAAGTCCAGAGGATTGATACAGAATTTGGGAAACAGCCACATTCTTCTGCTCTGAGGCATAGACATGCATTAGGTGTTGCATCATAAAGCCAGTCACCTACTGGACAGTCTCATCTGATGATTGGGTCGCCGGGTGCAGCACCCTCTCCATCGAACTGTGTTTCTGCGCTAGAGGATTCATACGACACAGATGTTAGTTACACTTTTTCTCTGTACAACAGCCCATTATGCATCTACATGTTGATTTAGTTCATTTTACATCTCTGACACTTTCTTCTGATCATTGTATCAGTCTGGCTATATTCTACCAGCTGATAATGCTCCTCCTTCCGTTAACAAGCTTCCAAGTCTTAGGTACTTATAGCATCTCCTAAAATTCATCCTTATGGTTTACTGCAATCTTTCCTAATGACATCTCCTAACTTACTTGAACAGGATGAAGGATGTTTCATCAGATTCTGCTGAACGAAAGGCTTTATTTCTTGGAGATGTCTCTGGACTCCAGACTAAAAAGGTGTTTGAACTTCACTTCCTCACTCGGCTTCTACTTATGGATATATTATGTACACCTAGATGGGTCTCTCAAAATGCCATCATATGTAATGTAAACATAGCGTGAATTTAAACATCACTTTCCTTGCTGGTTTTCTTTTTAAAAAGCCAGGTGACACACTGCTACCAGGTGACACATGAAGTTGTGTATTTTATTTTAGAGCACTCTTTAAAATGAGCTTCAGCTATTACATTGAGCTACTCAAACCGTGGCATATCCCTTAAAACAGTTTCTATCACGGCTTGGATAGACCTTTTGTATGGTTTATTAGGAGATTTGCACTTATTATCCAACAGCTTTTCTCATTAGTTATTGGACATGATTGACAATGTATAAATCGATACCATTATACAGGATTTACCAATTGTCGTGGATGAGGTTCCAACGTTGCCAGCTGATGGAACAGATGTGAAGGATCATCTACCACCTACAGATCCAAGTGACCTCGATGCAAGCTCTAAGAATATCAAAAAGTCAGAAGTAGCTGAAGGGAAGCTGGAAATTGTTATTGCTGATACGACGGCGACTGAAACACTTGAAGAGGAGACGTCGTCCCAATCAAATGTGCATGTGCCTACGGCGGCAGCTCCCACTGAATCCCCTGATACCAGGTACCTTTAGGGTTGCCGTTGCACAGCCTTATTGGTATTATGGTTATCTTTATCTTCTATGTTCATGTTTAGTTCTGACCTTTTCTTCTTCTTTTTACTTTAGGCACAGGGGAAGAGGTGCAGGAGGTGGTGGTAGTCTAGCAAAGAAGACCAAAACCTGAGACCCCCTATAGCGATGCTGCTCCTTAAGGTCCAACCAGACCGTACCTTTTGATAATTCAGTCCACATAGGTGTCTTCCATTTAATCTGAACTTCGTTACTGCAGGTCTGACCTATTTTGCGTGTACAAAGTTTACGTCCGTGACCGCCTCACCAATTCGTGCTCGGTGATATTTTGGATCCGTCTTCCAGGTCTTGGTTGCTATGTCTCATTATTAACGTTGTTCATGCGAGCTACCTTTGTCTTTTGGAATCGGTGTTAGCTACATGAAACTCATCTGCTGTTTTAGATCATGTCTCCCTATCCACCTTAGATTTAGATGAGTGATCTAATGAAAACTTATATATTTGGTACTATTTCCATGTGTGTCTGTAGTATGTGCACCTAGATGAGACTCATGAAGCCATCTTATGTTAAATCGGTGTGCTATGGATTTCTTAGTAACTACACTTATGTGCTTCAGCACTGCTGTGATTCGGTAGTTAATGTGTATGCTTGGTTTGCCAGTTTCTTAAATTATCACTGTTCTCCTTATGATATGCAAGCTAGATTGGTGTATTTATCGTGTTATACAACTTTGTGTGTTCTTTGGTGCTTCAGCATTTTTATATTTCGGTTCTCCATGTCTCAAGGTGGCTGATACCTGATTGATGTTACCAATACCTGCTTATTTTTCTATCGATGTGGACATTCAGCAGCTCGGAACCGATCTATACGAAGTTACCAAGTTTTAGTTAGCTGATACCTGATCGTTGTTATGAATAGGTTTATTCCCTTTTCTCACTGCCTTTGAAGATGCCCATTTTATCAATACACATAATTTTAGATTTTTACAAACTGGTACTGAGCGGTTTGAAGAGCTTTTGCATGCGTACTTCAACATTGCGTTGGTCTTCCTATTTCTTAAAATTTTGATTGTACAGTATGGTTATTGTTGATTTCATACGATCCTTAAGATATAAGATATGCTTCCAAATCAATTACCATCTTATTTTGCTTATACATTTGGATATAAATCATCATTTTTAGTAATCTGTATACAATGTGACAACCACGGGCAAGAAAATGAAAGATGCGACAAGTGCCGCGCGGCGAGCCGCGCCGTTCGAATCTAGTATGCCTACATTCGTACTCGAGTTCGGAACTTCCTATTCTTTGGAAAGAGATCGCAAGGCACACAAATATAGCTGCCGGATTCTCAGGATCGAGTTTAACAATTATTTTTTTGAACTGCGGGATAGAGTTGTTTGGGGATACTATTACCGTTTGCACACAACGATCTATTCATCAGGTTGTTCGGATAGAAACAAAGTTGAAAAATGGCAGTAGCATGTTTCAACTAAGGTGTTGAACAACTCTTGGAGCAGGCGAATATTTTCAAATAATCTCGTTTGACATTATCATGTAAACAATTAAAAGGCGTGCGTTTTAATTTTCGTAATGTCCAAAAAAGAATATCTCACGTGTACACATCAAATCCATTATGATCGGGTATGCTAATTTAGTGAGAATTGATAAAATATCTACGGAGTATTACATTGCAAAAAACATAGAAAATTATTCAAGGCACTAGGTCTTGACCGAAACAAAATGTTCCAAGTTCAAGCTGCAAAGGGCAATCTCACAACCATGGTCGTCACCCAGCCTCTTCGTCACGTCTGTGAATCTGCCATGATGAGGATCGTAGATTTGCAGGACCCGCCTTCCAGACTTAACGAGGTAGAAGAGCAATCCCCCGCCATCACGTAAAATTCGTAAAGGCATCATCTGGTAATACGTAGATGAGAACAAAGGGATGGCGTACGCCTTCATCCAGGCGCTCTTGTCAAAATTATTCAATATCCATATGTTCACGTTGCCAAAATCCTTTTGAACCATGCACAGTTCACCGTTAAGCTCCTTCAAGGTAATGTCATAGGAGTACCCACGAAGTTCTACATTCGGCGGGCCTTGGATTATGTCCTTCCACTCCTCAGACTCGAGGTCGAAGCCGTGTATGTTGATGCTGCCCTTGTCTAGACGTGATAGAACAATTAGATGCAACATGCCATTGACCACGACAGGCTTGCGATACTCGATGATTTTGTTGGCTGGGGGCATGTCTGTTCGTCTCCACCCTACACAATCTGCTACCGTGAGGACCTCACATATTTTCTTGGAGATAAAGAACAATTTGTACACACCCGACGGTATGGCTCGGCCGAAGGCCAAAAGGCCATCTTTATAAAGATCCTCGAGCACTTCTCCCGTGGTAGGGTTGATCACTTTGACAATACCTCCGAGGCATCTCACGCATACAAGATCATCGAGGCTTGTGGAGATAAATTCCGAAACACACCTCTCACAGGCAAACACCCTCAAAGCACTTCCCTCCATGTCAATCACACGGAAGGATTTTCCATGACTGGCCTCGAGAACAAGCAGCGGCTCGGCGTGGGAGTCGTGGGACTTGTGGGCAACAATGAAGGTGGGATCGGAGATTAGGGCGCACCACTCTCTGGAAACACACCGGAATCGGCACAGAGACTTCACCGGGATTCGGGCGAGGATGTCAAAGATGACTTCGTGTGGTAGGTAGACCGGCTTCTTGGCCTGTGCCGCCGAAGAAGACAGCACAACGACGACGCGTTGATCCCCATACGGTTTTGGTGGCTTTCTTCCTCCTCGCACCCGAAGATCTGTTTAACCTTCCCTTGGAGGCTAGGAGCGATGAGATCGCCGGGCAATGTTGATTACGCCGGGTTCTGTACATCAGGTATGCGTTTAGGCTGTTTACGCAGGGTAGGCAATCAAATAATACGGAATAATCCGATATCCTGATGGAACCGATGGACTTCGGGTTTTTATTTGTTTTTTTTGCAAAGACCTCGGGTTCCAATTGCTATATATTGTATACATCTCAAAAAAAAAAAAATTGCTATAGATTGTACGTGTGTGTAAAAGTCAACATAATCTTTCGGTCGGACGCTGTCAGGCCCCAACCCGGAAGTTGCAGACGCAATCTGGAGGAAGAGATCCAATTGTGGATCATATGGGGGTCACGTCCTCGAGCGCTGCTCTCAACCAAGGCGTCAATGCCCTTACCAAACGATGTCATGTTTGACATCCTCTCCGGGATCCCGGTGAAATCCCTACGCCGGTTCCGATGTGTGTTCCGCTGCCAAGGCAGCTATATCTACCAGCACCGGCGACGACACACGCGTACGTATGTACATGCTCGACGGTGTCCGGCCGGCACGGTTCGCACCTTGGGATTATGTTCCTGAAGTCGCACGCACGCTCACGCGCACTCCGCGAAGGGAGCCGAGTAGAGGCGGGGCACAGACTACCGGTTAGGACGAACACTGATGCTGCTCTAGCTTAACTGCAGGTCCATGTATGCATTTTGGAATGTTTTGTTATGGTTTGCAAATCGTTCTGACCCTTGCTTCTGTTCGAGAATTTCTTATCTGAACTTTCTGTTGAGTTGATCGATGTTTGAGATCTCCTTAGATATAATTGACTCCATTGATGTTTTGGGTTTGTAAAATCCTCTATCGCATAGAACTCTGCCAATCCTTTGTTGCTTATTTTGGTAATTCATAAAGAGTTCCTATTATTCTAGGTGTGAATATTGGATGTTTATAGTTAGATAGCAAGCTTATCAAATCCTTTGAGAGTTAATGTCTTATGATGAAACAGTATGAGGTTACATAAAAAACAATTTGAGGCCAAATTGTTATTTTCCACATTGAAGTGTAGGAACTAAATTCCTAATTCCTAATTCTGTAAGGTATTCATGCCTTGTCACTGGAAGCTTCATATGTTGTACAGTTTTCTCAGTTCCTTGTTGGAAATATAGAAGACACTATCGTATATATTTAGGTGGTAGAGATGCTGGCAGAGGTTGAAATACCTTTGGAACCCATAAAATATTTATGGCTTTGGGTTACTAATCTTTGAAATGCTCCACTATGTAGTTGCATCAGCTGCTGTTCTTGCAATGAATGGTACTTGTTAGTATAACAACTTTTTTGTTATCGGTACTTCGGTAGCATGTTGTTGACCGAAACGTAAATTCCTTTTGAAGGTATAGTTTCCATCGCCCCGCTGCTTTTGTGCTTGTGTTACTCATAGGAGTATAATTAAGGCCATTGTCTTGTTAATGTAGCATGTAGCAGTTTCTGTAATCTTTCTTTTGTGTTCAAACATGCAGCAATTCGTAAACTGTTGTAGTACTCTGTTGTGTGGTGTGCCAGTGTCAGTAGATCCAGTTGTATTGCTCTATTAGAATTCTGAACTATATAAGCTACCAGCTTGACATCCGGTCAGAGAAAGCAATATGTACTCTCCATTCTGAAGCGTACGTTGCCACCTATTTACGAAGAGCAAACCTCGAACTCATGTGTCACATACAGGACTAGAATGTCTCACTATCACTGGGAACTCCGGGTGCGCGTAGATTCTTTAATTATTAGTGCTACCTTGTCTGATAATACGGGTAGATGCCAGATTTCAGCATATGCTCGGTCGCATGAGAGATCGCGATGTTAGTGTGATAATCTGGAGGTCTTATCGACACGTACGTTTCTTCGACATGTTTTGTTATGGTTTGCAAATGGTTCTTTCTCTTACTTCCATTCGAGAATTTCTTATCTGAACTTTCTGTTGAGTTGATCGATGTTTTGAGATCTCCTGTGATATTATAGACTCCATTGATGTTTCGGCTTTGTAAAATCCTCTATCGTACATAACTATGCCGATCCGTCATTGCTTATTTTGGTAATTCATAAAGCCTATTATTCTAGGTGTGAGTATTGGATGTTCAGTTAGATATCAAGCTTATCAACTCCTGTAAGAGTAAATAGATGTCTTATGATGAAACAATATGAGGGTTACATAAAAAACAATTTGAGGCCATATTGTTATTTGCCACATAGAAGTATATGAGCTAAAAATTCCTAATTCTTTAAGGTATTCATGCCTTGTCGTTGAAGGTTCATCAGCTGTACAGTTTCCCGAGTTCTTTGTTGGAAATATAGAAGACAGTATCCTAGATGTTTAGCTGGTAGCTGTGCTGGTAGAGTTTGAAATGCCTCTGGATCCCATAGGATATTTATAGCTTTGGCTTACTAATCTTTGCAGTTCACTATGTAGTTGCATCAGCTACTGTTCTTGCAATGTACCTGTTCCGCTGTTCGTATAACAATTTCTGTGTTAAGGCCCTTGAATAATAGGAGGATAAGGCCCTTGTCCTGTTACTGTAACGTGTAGCAGTTTCTGTAATATTTGTTTTGTGTGCAACGTGCAGCAATTCGTAAACTGTTGTTGTACTCTGTTGTGTGGTGTACTGGTGTGCCAGTGCCACTAGATAGTTGTATTGCTCTATTTGAATTGTGAACTATATAAGCACCCAGCTTGACATCCGTCAGAGAAAGCAATATGTACACTCTCCATCCTGAAGTGTTGCCACCTATTTACCGAGTGCAAACCTAGAATTCATGCATCACATCTGGAACTAGAATGTCTTTGCTGCCGGGTTAAAGGTGTTGAGGAAGTTGGAGCAGGCAAAAAATTTCAAATAACCTTGTTTTACATTATTATGTAAATAATCAAAAGGTGTGTTTCTTAATTATCGTAACGTCCAAAAAAATATCTGACGTGTACACATTAAAATCCATTATGATCGAGCATGCTAATTTAGTGAGAATTGATAAAACATCTACATTGCAAAAAAAAAACATACTGTAGAAAATTATTCAAGGCACTATGTATTGGCCGAAACAAAATGTTCCAAGTTTAAGCTGCAAAGGGCGATCTCCCAGCCATAGTCTTCAGGCAGCCTCTTGGTCACGTCCCTACATGTGCCACCATGAGGATCGTAGATTTGCATGACCGGCCTTCCAGACTTGACAACAAGGTAGAAGAGCAATCCCCCACCATCACGTAAAATTCGTAAGGGCGTCACCCGGTAATATGTAGATGTGTTCAAAGGGATGACGTACGCCTTCATCCAGGAGCTCTTGTCAAAATTATTCATGATCCATATGTTCGTGTTGCGTACATTCTTTTGAACCATGCACAGTGCACCGTTAAGCTCCTTCAAGGCAATGTCATAGGGGCACCCACGAAGTTCTACATTCGGTGGGCCTTGGACGATGCCCTTCCACTCCTCAGTCTCGAGGTCGAAGCCGTGTATGCTGATGTTGCCCTTGTCTAGACGTGATAGAACAATTAGATGCAACATGCCGTTGACCACGACAGGCTTGCGATACTCGATGATTTTGTTGGCTGGGGGCATGTCTGTTCGTCTCCACCCTACACAATCTGCTACCGTGAGGACCTCACATATTTTCTTGGAGATAAAGAACAATTTGTACACACCCGACGGTATGGCTCGGCCGAAGGCTAAAAGGCCATCTTTATAAAGATCCTCGAGCACCTCTCCGGTGGTGGGGTTGATCACTTTGACAGTACCTCCGAGGCATCTCACGCATACAAGATCATCGAGGCTTGTGGAGATAAATTCCAAAACACACCTCTCACAGGCAAACACCCTCAAAGCACTTCCCTCCATGTCAATCACACGGAAGGATTTTCCATGACTGGCCTCGAGAACAAGCAGCGGCTCGGCGTGGGAGTCGTGGGACTTGTGGGCAACAATGAAGGTGGGATCGGAGATTAGGGCGCACCACTCTCTGGAAACACACCGGAATCGGCACAGAGACTTCACCGGGATTCGGGCGAGGATGTCAAAGATGACTTCGTGTGGTAGGTAGACCGGCTTCTTGGCCTGTGCCCGCCGAAGAAGACAGCACAACGACGACGCGTTGATCCCCATACGGTTTTGGTGGCTTTCTTCCTCCTCGCACCCGAAGATCTGTTTAACCTTCCCTTGGAGGCTAGGAGCGATGAGATCGCCGGGCAATGTTGATTACGCCGGGTTCTGTACATCAGGTATGCGTTTAGGCTGTTTACGCGGGTAGCCAATCAAATAATACGGAATAATCCGATATCCTGATGGAACCGATGAACTTCGGGTTTTTATTTGTTTTTTTTGCAAAGACCTCGGGTTCCAATTGCTATATATTGTATACATCTCAAAAAAAAAAATTGCTATAGATTGTACGTGTGTGTAAAAGTCAACATAATCTTTCGGTCGGACGCTGTCAGGCCCCAACCCGGAAGTTGCAGACGCAATCTGGAGGAAGAGATCCAATTGTGGATCATATGGGGGTCACGTCCTCGAGCGCTGCTCTCAACCAAGGCGTCAATGCCCTTACCAAACGATGTCATGTTTGACATCCTCTCCGGGATCCCGGTGAAATCCCTACGCCGGTTCCGATGTGTGTTCCGCTGCCAAGGCAGCTATATCTACCAGCACCGGCGACGACACACGCGTACGTATGTACATGCTCGACGGTGTCCGGCCGGCACGGTTCGCACCTTGGGATTATGTTCCTGAAGTCGCACGCACGCTCACGCGCACTTCGCGAAGGGAGCCGAGTAGAGGCCGGGGCACAGACTACCGGTTAGGACGAACACTGATGCTGCTCTAGCTTAACTGCAGGTCCATGTATGCATTTTGGAATGTTTTGTTATGGTTTGCAAATCGTTCTTACCCTTGCTTCTGTTCGAGAATTTCTTATCTGAACTTTCTGTTGAGTTGATCGATGTTTGAGATCTCCTTAGATATAATTGACTCCATTGATGTTTTGGGTTTGTAAAATCCTCTATCGCATAGAACTCTGCCAATCCTTTGTTGCTTATTTTGGTAATTCATAAAGAGTACCTATTATTCTAGGTGTGAATATTGGATGTTTATTGTTAGATAGCAAGCTTATCAAATCCTTTGAGAGTTAATGTCTTATGATGAAACAGTATGAGGTTACATAAAAAACAATTTGAGGCCAAATTGTTATTTTCCACATTGAAGTGTAGGAACTAAATTCCTAATTCCTAATTCTGTAAGGTATTCATGCCCTGTCACTGGAAGCTTCATATGTTGTACAGTTTTCTCAGTTCCTTGTTGGAAATATAGAAGACACTATCGTATATATTTAGGTGGTAGCGGTGCTGGCAGAGGTTGAAATACCTCTGGAAACCCATAGGATATTTATAGCTTTGGGTTACTAATCTTTGAAATTCTCCACTATGTAGTTGCATCAGCTGCTGTTCTTGCAATGGATGGTACTTGTTAGAATAACAACTTTTTTGTTATCGGTACTTCGGTAGCATGTTGTTGACCGAAACGTAAATTCCTTTTGAAGGTATAGTTTCCATCGCCCCGCTGCTTTGTGCTTGTGTTACTCATAGGAGTATAATTAAGGCCATTGTCTTGTTAATGTAGCATGTAGCAGTTTCTGTAATCTTTCTTTTGTGTTCAAACATGCAGCAATTCGTAAACTGTTGTAGTACTCTGTTGTGTGGTGTGCCAGTGCCAGTAGATCCAGTTGTATTGCTCTATTAGAATTCTGAACTATATAAGCTACCAGCTTGACATCCGGTCAGAGAAAGCAATATGTACTCTCCATTCTGAAGCGTACGTTGCCACCTACTCACTCCGTTTCAAATTACTTGACTTCCATATATCCACATATAGATGCATCCGTATGTAGATAAATGAAAGTTATCTATTTTGGAACGGAGGGAGTATTTACGAAGAGCAAACCTCGAACTCATGTGTCACATACAGGACTATAATGTCTCACTATCACTGGGAACTCCGGGTGCGTGTAGATGCTTTAATTATTAGTGCTACCTTGTCTGATAATACGGGTAGATGCCAGATTTCAGCATATGCTCGGTCGCATGAGAGATCGCGATGTTAGTGTGAGCGTCGCTCGACGAGGACGTACGCTCGGTGATCACCGGGCGCCCGGCGCCGGTGATAATCTGGAGGTCTTATCGACACGTACGTTTCTTCGACGGGATGACGAACAGGCGTCACACTGATGAAGCCACGCAGCAGGTAGCGGGCATATCCGAGCTGAAAGAAAAACAAGGCGGCAAAGCAGTTTCATGGTTCCTTTCATCATCCATCAGTAGCAGCAGTAAAACTGTAGCGAACCGCACGGAGCAGACGGAGCGGGAATTAATTAAGGGTCAATTAATCTCTCTAATCTGGCTGCCTAGTTAAGAAACTGAGAAACATCGATCAGTCCCCAATCGAAAATTAGATCGGGCAACAATTCAGCATTTCTGCTCGACCTTGATCAGTTCTTGGTCACCAGGAGACACCACAGATCGATCTCCGTCCAGATGATCAATTAAGTAAGCTAATTAATAAACCAACGGAGAGAAGGAAGAAGAAAGCTCGCTCCTCTAGTCATGGAGGATGGCGGGGTAGGTGACGAGGCGCCTTGAGCACGCGGTGCATGCGAACCTGCGCTTGGTCTTGAGGCAGAGCGGCAGGAAGCAGAGCACCCACTTGGCCTCCACATCCGTGGCCGCCACCACGCCGCCGCAGTACGGGCAGCTCCCGGGCGCCTTCTGCTCCCCCACCACCTTCTCCTCCTTCCCGCACACCTTCCTCGCCGCCCTCCCCACCGCCGCCGACGACGACGACCCCGACCCGTCCATATCGCCGGGCGATCCCCTCCGGCGAGTGATGAGTAGAAAGCGATGAGTGATCTGCTTTCTTTCTCGGCTGCAATATGGATGGATGCAGCAGGGGCGGTGGCGTGGGGCTTTCGGTGTTAACGGCGGTGGGGTTTTGTGCGTGCGCGCGGGCGCGGCGACAATCAATTCGCTCCGGCTTTTGTTGGTGGCGCGGTAATGCGGTTGGTTAGGTCACTGCCGTGGCGCGGCGCTCGTGCGGTTCGTACGTTGGCCAGCAGCAGGATGCTGTCGTCTATCTGCCACAGGACGAGAGCGGCAGAGGGGATCGACCGGTCACCGGTGGTCCGGTGGTTTGGCTTCCGATCGAGTGCGCCGTGACAAGGCCGAGCTCGATCGGCCGGGCGTAGTGCCTCGATCGGGTAGTTCGTTTGGGTTACAGCTCATGCTCATGGTTGCCGTAGCTTTTACTAAACTTTTAGCCACCGTCGTTGGTGGGTGCGTAGGATCTGTAGGCTGGAGGAAGAGGTGCATTGCTCGGCCGGGCGACTGTGACCGATTCAAGGAATGGCCGCCGGATATGTCCAGCAAGGAAATCATGGATATCTTGTTCGCCGTCTGCCCTCTTAGAGCACGTCCCGGGCGAGCGGCAGTTACGTGTAGAATCCCAGGCAACGGGCGCTTAATTTTAGGCGTCGCCGCAATACTTTGCGCCGGGCGCTTAGCCAGTTTTTGACTTGCCCTTGAATATCGGATACAATTAGTTGGATATATAAGCGCCTAACAATCAGATTAGCGTTGGAGCTGTGGACACTTGCATGCACGCCAGGATTTAATTTGTTATGAGCCCAAACGATAGATTCAATAAGTTCTTGCCAATAACCACGGCCGCTGAATAAAAACATTAAACTGAAGGCCCAGACAAAATGAGCACCTAAGAAAAAAAGACCATATGCAGATAATGAAGAACCATAAGACTGAATGACTTGTGATGCATGTGCCCACAAGAAATCTTGAAGCCACCCATTAATCGTAATGGAACTCTGTGCAAAGTTTCCCCCTGTAATATGAGTTACCACCCCTTGATCACTTATAGTACCCCAAACATCCGACTGCATTTTCCAACTGAAATGGAAAATGACTACCGAAATTGCATTGTACATCCAGAATAAACCTAAGAAAACATGATCCCAGGCGGATACTTGGCATGTTCCCCCTCGTCCAGGCCCATCGCAAGGAAAGCGAAAACCTAGATTTGCTTTATCAGGTATCAAACGGGAACTCCGAGCAAATAAAACACCTTTCAAAAGTATTAATACAGTCACATTGATGGTAAATGCATGAATGTGATGGACTAAAAAATCTGCGGTTCCTAATGGAATAGGTAACAAAGCCACTTTGCCACCTACGGCTACTAACTCGCCACCTCCCCACGTTAAGCTGGTACTTGTTGTTGCACCAGGAGCTGTTACGCCAGGCGCAGTAGCATGGATATTTTGTACCCATTGAGCAAAGATAGGTTGTAATTGTATGGCGGTATCCGAAAACATATCTTGCGGACGGCCTAAAGCACTCATGGTATCATTATGAATGTATAAGCGAAAACTGTGAAAACCTAGAAATATACATACCCAGTTAAGGTGGGATATGATTGCATCTCGATGTCTAAGGACGTGATCTAATAGATCATTGTATCGAGTAGTTGGATCATAGTCTCTTACCATAAAAATTGCTGCATGTGCAGCAGCACCGACTATTAGAAATCCGCCAATCCACATGTGGCGTGTGAACAAGGAAAGTTGTGTACCATAGTCAGTAGCTAGGTATGGGTAGGGGGGCATAGAGTACATATGATGAGCTACAACAATGGTTGTAGAGCCTAGCATAGCTAAGTTAAGAGCTAATTGAGCATGCCATGACGTTGTTAAGATTTCATAAAGACCCTTATGGCCTTGTCCTGTAAATAGGCCCTTGTGAGCCTCCAAAATATCAGTAAGTCCATGGCCAATACCCCAGTTGGTCCTATACATATGACCCGCGATTAGGAAAAGAATAGCAATAGCTAAATGATGGTGCGCAATATCGGTCAGCCATAGACCACCAGTTACTGGATCTAGTCCTCCGCGAAAAGTCCGAAATTCTGCGTATTTGGACCAATTTAAGGTGAAAAAGGGGTTGCTCCTTCGGCAAAACTAGGATAAAGTTGAGCCAAAAGGTCCCGATTCTTCAGTGTCCGAGACACTTCTGGCTGCTAAAAGAGGGTTTAATGGTCCTCTCTTCACTGAAATAGTGATCCTTGCTTGCTGGTGCATTTGGAAGCAGCGAAATGGCCTAATCTTCAAGAAAATAAAGCCTAGTTTCCGAGGCTGGAAGGCCCTTTTTGTACATGAAATCACCCTGCTTAAGTATAGGGTGAAAAACACACTAGTTCCATCCCTGTCATCATGGCTTGACGGCTTACATTAGTTATGTTTGTATATTTGCTTGTAAATATTGTAAATATGTAACTGTTTGAGTAATAAAGTGAGGCTGTGGGGGGCTCCCCTGCAGTAGAAAAGTTTCAAAAAAAAAAAAAGGTCCCGATTCAAGATAAATTCATGAGGAAGTGGTATGTCTTTAGGATCAACCCGGCGTCAAGAAATTGGTTAATTGGTAATGATACATGGATTTGGTGTCCCGCCCAAGAAAGAGACCCAAGTCCTAATAATCCCGCTAAGTGGTGATTCAACATGGATTCTACATCTTGGAACCAGGCCAATTTGGGAGCAGCTTTGTGATAATGGAACCAACCAGCAAAAAGCATTAACGCTGCAAAAATCAATGCACCAATTGCAGTACAATAGAGTTGTAATTCACTAGTTATTCCAGATGCTCGCCAAAGTTGAAAAAACCCAGAGGTTATTTGGATTCCTCGGAAACCCCGCCTACATCACCATTCAATATTTCTTGCCCTACTATAGGCCAAACTACCTGAGCACTGGGTCCAATGTGAGTAGGATCACTTAGCCATGCTTCATAATTGGAAAAACGGGCACCATGAAAGTACATGCCACTCAACCAAAGAAAGATAATGGAGAGTTGTCCGAAATGGGCACTAAAGACTTTTCGAGAGATCTCCTCCAAATCACCGGTATGACTGTCGAAATCGTGAGCATCAGCATGTAGGTTCCAGATCCAAGTGGTAGTATCAGGGCCCTTAGCTAGTGTTCTTGAGAAATGGCCGGGTCTGAGGTTATTTGGATTCCTCGGAAACCCCCGCCTACATCACCATTCAATATTTCTTGCCCTACTATAGGCCAAACTACCTGAGCACTGGGTCCAATGTGAGTAGGATCACTTAGCCATGCTTCATAATTGGAAAAACGGGCACCATGAAAGTACATGCCACTCAACCAAAGAAAGATAATGGAGAGTTGTCCGAAATGAGCACTAAAGACTTTTCGATAGATCTCCTCCAAATCACCGGTATGACTGTCGAAATCGTGAGCATCAGCATGTAGGTTCCAGATCCAAGTGGTAGTATCAGGGCCCTTAGCTAGTGTTCTTGAGAAATGGCCGGGTCTGGCCAATTCCTCAAAAGATGTTTTTACAGGATCCCTATCCACAACAATTTTTACTTGTGATTTAAGCCTCAATCCACTCGTATTTCTGGAACTCGCTCTCCCACTACAGTGCACAGAGGCGACTTCGAGGCGACTCGGGGTTCCCCGGCGGCCGCCGGCGTATCCGCGGGATTCCCTCCCCTCCGCCGGCCGCTACGGCGGCGGGAGGGTGGGGAATCCCCGGATCTGCGCTCCGGCGTTGTAATTAGAGGGTTTTGCGGCGGCGCGGCGGAGGCGGGGTGGCCGGCGTCGTCGTTTTGCAGATTTGCGGCTTCCCCTCCACGACGTCGTCCGCGACGGTGCCCCCGAGTCGCAGGTGTGTCCCCGCTCGGCCGCTGCTTCTTCCGGCCTCGGCGGCTCGCGGGTGGTGAGTGGGTGCAAGGCCGGAGGTGGAGAGACGAGACGGCTGCTGCGTGGTGGTGCGGCATGAAGGTGGGGATCTGCGGCGCAGGCCGGGATCCGGTGCAGAAGTGGCTTGGGGCTACGGCCCCGGCCGATGTGGTTCATCCGTCTTCAGATCCAGCTCAATGGAGCTGGTGGGTGCTGCGGCTCAGCAACGCCTTCGGGCAAGGAGCTCTTCTGCTCCATGGTTGCGAGCTCCGGCTGGAGTTCGGCGAGGCGAGGATGGCGTGGTGCAGCGGTGTGCTCTCTGTTTTTCTCCTTTTTCTTGCTTGTAATCCGACCTTGTACTGGTTCCCTCTAGTATGAATACAAGTATGAAAAATTCAAAAAAAAAAAAACAATTTTTACTTGTGGTTCCGGCGAACGAATAATCATTAAGTCCTCCTCTTTCCGAACAAGACATACAAAGAGACTCGCCAACTGTCCTTTTAGTGAATCTTTGAAAGATAGATTTTGAAAGATAGATATTATGATTAGTTCTTTTCTTTACTATCTACAGTCCTTCTATTTTTTTTAGTTATTCACTGGAGCAATTATATATTGAAGTCAATCCGAGGCAAGTGTTCGGATCTATTATGACATAAAGATTAGGTGCCTAACGGACATTGTTTATCTTGAAAAACAAATATTTCCCGACGTAAGACGCAAGAAAAAAAATATTTTTGAAATTTAAGAAACTAGTGTATTTTTTTGATGATATAAGCTCCTATATAAATCTACTTTCCTTGAGCATAATATAGGTTTTTTTATTCTAAATTCCAAAATAACTCATTAGAGTTATTAATAAGTTAGTCCGGATATAGTAGCAATATTTATATTGCCACTTTTTTTCTTTTTATTTACTTTATTACTTCTATTCTAGACCCTATAGTTTATTCTTATGAAATATCAGATAAAATAGAAGATGGTGGATGCAACGGAGTGGGAGGCGTACTGTGATCTGCTTTCTTGGCTGCAAGACGGATGGATGGATGCAGGGGGCGGTGGCGTGGGGCTTTGGGTATTAAACTCCGACGGGACGGCGGTGGGGTTTTGTGCGTGCGCGCGCGGCGACAATCAATTCGCTCCGGCTTTTGGTTAGGTCACTGCCCTGGCAGTGGCTGCCAGCGCGCTCGTACGTTGGCAGCAGATGCTGTCTTTTTCGGTGCTGAGATGACTGAGAGGAGAGCTTGAACCGACGCTGCCGGCAATCTCACATGGACATGCACTGTTCCTGCCAGTGGCAGGGGAGATCCACCGGTCGCCGGTGGTCCGGTGATCGGCCTGGTCGATCGGGTAGTTCGTTTGGGTCACAGCTCATGCGCTCTGAATTTTTTAGCCGCCGTCGTTACTGGTGCGTAGGACCTGTAGGTAGGGATGTAAATGGACACATATATGGCGCCATATAATACCACGTAAATGTGTTCACACTTACTTTTTGCGTTCACACTTACTTTTCCAAGGAAACGAGAAAACGGTTTGAACTGTAGACCGAAATTAGCGGGATTATGTGGCGCCATATATGCGACCATTTACATCCCTACCTGTAGGCTGTAGGCAGAGGTGCAGTGATCGGCCGGGCGACTGTGACTGACCAGGGGAATGGCCGCCGGATATGTCAAATCATGGATTCTTCTTCTCGATCGTCTGCTCTCTTCTCGGAATAGAGGAAATACTTTGGCCTCTTCCTCGGCGGCTCGATGGGCGGAAACGGACGCCCGAGGGGTCACATGTACATATCTCATGAGTCATGACTCCAACTATCTCGATCTGGACGCTGTTACGTACAGTACAACCTTATGAGCTTATCAGTGCCTACGTACACGGGTCGACGTCATCCTTCTTGCTTCTTTCTTTATTTTCTGTTTTTATTTACTTTTATTTTCACTTTTCAGGATTTTTGAAAAATGTTCAGATTTGAATAATGTTCAAATTTAAAATTTAAGATTTAAAAATGTTCAAATTTAAAATTTGTTCAATTTCAAAATTGTTCAAATTCGAAAATTGTACAAATTTGAATTTTGTTCGTATTTGATAAAATTTCAAATTCGAAATATGTTTAGATTTGAAAACGTTAAAATTATTTTACAAAATTCCTAATTGAATTTAGTCAGATTTTAAAATGCTCACATTTTTTAAAACTAAAAAATGTAACCCAAATAGCAGTAGCTTTCTTACTGGTCCCGCATTTTTAACAGCCCATGAAACACTGCCTTAGGCGGCGGAAGGCTCCAGCGTCGCTGTAATGAAAATTCTCTATTGAGCTCGTGGACTTAGCATTTAGCATGGAATAGATGTGGTGATTGACTAGTACACGGTTTTTACCACTTAGTTCTATATGTATTGTATGAGGTTATGGAATGCTTCTACTTATGTTTCATGCCATATATTCTGATTATCCAACTACCTTTATTGAATGATTGTTAGTACAACAAAGATGGTGTCAACTTTCCCATTGAAATATTACACTCGGGCCTCCTTCCTTACCACCCGGACACCGTGCCCGCCGGCAATGAGAGGGAAGGCAGACAGAACGACGAGATTGAACGAAGGGCAAGGAGAATACAGCATGGAGTGGGTGAAAGGACAATGATGTCGCCTAGAGGGGGGTGAATAGGCGATTAAAACTTTTCCGGTTTAGGCTTAATAATTGCGAAATAAAACTAGGTGTTTAAAATAACAAGCCAACAACCTATGCTAAGCAAGACAAGTAACAAGGTGATAGCAATATAGAATACTTCAAGCACGAAGGCTATCACAATGTAAAGTGCTGATGGTCCCGAAGAGTAAGGCTTTGATACCTGCAAAAATAAACGGGATTAGGTTGAGACTCCAAGTGCAGAGTGTATAGTAAGTGGAAGACAGTTTTCCCCACGAGGGGTGACTCGAGGGTTTAATATCGAACTCTCGGGGAATCTGAAGTGGTAGATTTATCTTCTTATCCTTCTTTTGGTTACCTACAAAACAAGGTTAGATGTTTTGGTCCTCAACCTCACCTGTGGTTGTCAAGCACAAGGTGTAAGAATGATATCAGGATAGTTATGCAATGCAAACAAGAAATAAATATGCAATGATGGTGGATGCAATGATAAATGATATTTTTGGGTTTTTGAATGATGTATGCAAGATGAAAAGTATTTTTGTATTTTCGGATTTAATGATGGCTGAAAATAGAAAAGTGGTATATGGTGTTGGAAAGGTGTTTCTTATGATTAAAAATGGACTGGGGTTCATGGTTTCACAAATGCACTCTCTCTTTATAAAGTGGTAGACAATGGAACACACAAGTTAACATATGAGATTGCAACACAGGGTTTGATAACAAGTTACTTAGATATATGGGCATCACGTCCTAACATAGAGATCTTTTGGTTATTAACCTCTCTTATACTCCACCAAGATGCGAACTAAATCATAACACCTCAGTAATTAAGATAACTCAGAGTATAGCATTAAGTATCATGACATGAAGTGAAAATAAGAACATGCTAGATCTAGTCATGGAGTAGTGGCAATGGTCACGCCCACATCCCCGGTAGCATGGTATTTTAGTTTATCCCTAGTGAGGTAACAAAGTAAGGTAAAGATACCAAAGTGGATCGCAGAACTTTCTCTCACGTTCACTGCACTAGCCACCCCCCGTTACTCCAACTAATGCACACGTTCCCCCACACACGCTCTCATAAACATGCTTGATCAAAACAAGTAGACAAGAACGGGGTACATAATATGCATCTATACTCATAACTGAAACAAACATTGCAATCTCAAACATATATTAACTCATAAAGATCCACCACAAAGGTATTACAACGGTGACCGTAATCATGTTCAGCAGCTCATACGGTGCTAATTAGTGAAGCTCAAGAGAGGAGAGATACATAAGTTACTTCCACAAACCCATAGTCCAGAGGTGGACTACTCCCTCTTCATCATGGAGACGGTGGAGAAGTCGATGGAGAAGATGGAGACCACGCCGGCAGCGCCCCGCCGGAGTTTTCCCCCTCCAATCTGCAGCTCCTGATCTCCGTTTCGGTGTTTCTGTGTTTGTGCGGCGCTCCTTCCAGAGAACGTCGGGGGACCTTTTTTATAGGCGTTTTTAGGTCAAGACGATGTCGGTGGAGCGAAGATCGACGGCAACGGAGCCACGAGGCCAAACGGTGGGCCCACGCGGCCACAGTACCTGGCCGCGTGGGCCACCCCCGTTTGGCCTCGGCCTCCGTTTGTTCGCTTCCTTCGCCCACAGGTCTTCTTCCTTCCAAATATTGACGCCCGTAAATTTCCAGGTGATTTCGTTGACGTTTGGGTCCCTGAAACATTAAAATAAGAAAACGGGGTTTTCTGCCTGTGCAGGGTTAATTCCATAAAAATAGGAAATAAATGAATATTCCCAAAATCATTATAAAACATTGATATAACCCTTATATGATGCAAATATGATTGGAATATAAGCAATTAAAGTGCAAAGTTCATGTATGCATTTTACATGCATCAACATCCCCAAGCTTAATCCATGCTCGTCCTCGAGTATGAAGATGATAAAACTAACATGGACTTTGCAATTTAATACTTAACAATGGATATCAAAGATGATTACTATTGCTACATATAGTCAAATGATTCATTCTTCAAAGGAGTAGCAATATGCAAATAGTTTATGAAGTGATATCAAGTATTCAAGACAAGGATGTTCATTGATAGTTCACAAAGTGTAACATGTAGCAAGTAATATGGAACACATGTATGCATAATGATAAGTAGAACATCCTACAATGGTCATAGAGTGTAGATGAAAATCTGAATATGATAGGTGTACACTTTGGAAAGATGTATATGTGAGTAGAGGTAAAGCATGCATAAGTTTCATCCAACTTCCAAACTCTTCTACTTAAGTTAATGATTGCAATAAGGTATTCATTGGTGTCAAGCTCTCATTGCCCCTATCATAGCATCTTGAATGATTAAGGTTAAAGTGAAAGCAAATATGAGTAGTGTGCTTGATAAAGAATGGGTTGAATGTCTCATGCCCCTTGAATACAAGTACTTACACCATGTGTTACTCAACTTGGGAAACAAAGCAAGTTCAATTAAATATCATTGTAAGCATAATAGTATCATCAAGAGCGTCAACTGGGGTACCTCTTGTCCCAAGATATGGAACAAGCCCATATCAAAATGACAAGACAAACAAACAAAATGAACAATCTCAACACCCTTTTTATTTACCATTTGGAATAGTTTTTTATTGCAAGGTGTATCACAGAAGGTTCACCATAGTATGTAAGTAAATTTCCACCATGAATGATGCATGGCTTAGATTAGCGGCCCAGGCGTCTCTCTAACCATTTACACAAACTCATTTAAACTCACTTATTTCCACATTTATTTCAACATGATAAGCATCCATAGACAAAAGCACATGATATCAACTAAATGAGATGAAGAGCGTGTTGAAAGCTTGCCATGTGACAGCACATATGGGCTAACTTCCAACCCAAAACATTCATCAAGCCACAAACATCATAATCTTAATCACAATGGGTCAAGTTTTATTATGCAAATAAAAGAACATTGTGCATCAAGTTCGTGAGAGCTATATAACCAATTTTTTCCATTGCAATCAATAACATAAACATTTTCATTCAGAGGTAAGATAACACAAACAACATGTTAAACATACTCGGAATAGCATAAAGCCAATAGGTAGATATGGTGGACTCACTGGAATAACTTTGGTTGAAGGTGTTGGAAACAAGTTTTTGCTTGTTGGAGTTTTTGGGCTAGCAAAAGGGAGAAAGTTGACCATCTAGATGCATGCATGAGTGTCCATAGAACTAACTAATCCATGTTAAACCAAGTAAATAACAATCAGCACCAAAACATGAATAAGTGATAGCTCTACAAAAAGAATTTGCAAACTATTACTCATAAACAAGCTCATGAATCATGCAACTATATGTATCATTAAAAATCAAGTCAAACATCCCTTTTCCCAATCTTATAAAAGCATCCAACATATTTCAACCCATATTTCCAGTAGCTCTCTCATATATAATTGATAGTGTGGTGGTCTCTCAAGACTCAAACAAAAAAAAAACGACGCTCCAAGTTTATGCGATAAAGTGTTTCGATCGAAAAACAGAAGTTGGACGTGTGCAAACCGAGAGTGTGTAGGTCCAGCGGGGTTGTCTTCACATCCCCAAGCTTATGGTCTTCACCATCCTTGGATAGCTCTTGGTGCATCTCCTCCAATCCCTGTGAAAAAACTTCAAAACACCGTTTCTCCCATCTCTTTTCTGTGGGGTGCATTAATAGTGATAAACAAATAGGTTCCTTGCTGCATATAATCCTTGAACAAAAATTCATATGACATGTCCAGAAAGTGTATAATGTTGTATGCCTACTCATAAACTCAATTGGATCAAAAAGATTCAACTTAAAAGCTCAAAGCATGCATCAAACAAAATGGGACAGAATCTGTCCAGAAAAACAGCAGCAGCAAAACGTATTTTTCTACCCTACCAAACTTTCTCGAAAAATTCCGAAAAATTCATGCATACAGAGGATGAAAAGTTGCAACTACAGTTCAAATATGAGCTCATTCGGAGTTACAGAATAAGAATTAAAAATCATACCGTGCACTGACTTGTGCAGGAATAAAATCTCCGAACGCTATAAGCAACTTTTTCAAACCAAAAAGGGTAAAACTTGGCACTTTATTAAAACTCCAGAACCTAACTAGACACAAAATCTCTTGTTACAGCAAGAGGACACAAAGAAAAATCACACACAAAAATAACCGGGTTGCCTCCCGCAAAGCGCTTTCTTTATAGCCATATAGCTAGGCTTCTTACTTGTTGTTTTATTGTGGACGAAGCTCATGAGGGAGCTTGAACTTTGGTGGTTCCCTCTTCCTTGGAAAGTGTTCCATGCACTTCTTGTGTGGAAACTGAAACTTTACATTCCCTTCCTTTGAATCAATGATAGCACCTGTGGTACGAAGAAAAGGTCTTCCAAGAATAATAGGACTAGAGGTTTTATTCCCCATATCCATGATTAGAAAATCCACAGGCACAAAAGTCATATGTAACTCTACCATAACATCACTTACTTTTCCCAAAGCATGTTTAATAGAGTCATCAGCAAGTGCTAGTTCAATAGAGCATTTTTCAAGATTTTTCAATTCAAGCACTTCATATAGTTCTTTAGATAAAACAGAGACACTAGATCCTAGATCAAGTATGGCATGGTGTGTCTCTTTTCCAATAGTTACTAGTACCTTAGGTATCCACATATCCCCAAGCTTAGGTGGTATCATAGCCTCTTGGTTGTACCTAGCAATCTTTTCTTTCAAGACATGATTAGCAATATAAGAACCAAAACCTGCTTGGTTAGTGTTGATGGAAGGATCACTTGCAAATTTTTGTAAGATAGATATTAATTCATGCAAGCTACAATTTTCTAAGTCAAGCAAAGGATCCTTGACTTCATTAAGCATTTTAACTTCCTCAACTTCAACCTCTTTCATTACCCAATAGATTCTTTAGCAACTCTCTCTTGCTCATGAATGTGTTCCCTAGTTATCAAGTTCAACAAACTAGGACTTACTTCATAACTCTCAGCATTTATCTTTGGTGTGGCAATAGCTCTCGTGATAAATTGATCATTAGGTGTGTTTGTGTAATCACACAACTTAGTTCTTTCTCCCATTTTAGCAAGTTTTTTTTTGGTATTTTTAATTTTTTATGCAAAAATGAAATAAATATGATATGATATGCAATGACACTAACAAAACAAATAAATTGCTTTGTAAGTAAAGATGGATAAAATGGTGCTCACGTAGGTGCAACCTCCCCAAGCTTAGGTGTTAGCACAAGTTGGTGACGTTGACTTTGTTGTGAGATGAATGCGATGATGCACACCCTTGGATAAATCTCTCAGCTACGATTCCCCGGCA
This sequence comes from Poa pratensis, assembly GCA_947311845.1. Lineage (NCBI taxonomy): Eukaryota > Viridiplantae > Streptophyta > Magnoliopsida > Poales > Poaceae > Poa > Poa pratensis. The sequence continues at coordinate 8,247,240 of CAMZMU010000070.1, forward strand.
ACGGCGCCAGAAAACGTCTTGATGGTCCCGAAGAGCAAGGCTTTGATACCTGCAAAAATAAACGGGATTAGGTTGAGACTCCAAGTGCAGAGTGTATAGTAAGTGGAAGACAGTTTTCCCCACGAGGGGTGACTCGAGGGTTTAATATCGAACTCTCGGGGAATCTGAAGTGGTAGATTTATCTTCTTATCCTTCTTTTGGTTACCTACAAAACAAGGTTAGATGTTTTGGTCCTCAACCTCACCTGTGGTTGTCAAGCACAAGGTGTAAGAATGATATCAGGATAGTTATGCAATGCAAACAATAAATAAATATGCAATGATGGTGGATGCAATGGTAAATGATATTTTTGGGTTTTTGAATGATGTATGCAAGATGAAAAGTATTTTTGTATTTTCGGATTTAATGATGGCTGAAAATAGAAAGTGGTATATGGTGTTGGAAAGGTGTTTCTTATGATTAAAAATGGACTCGGGTTCATGGTTTCACAAATGCACTCTCTCTTTATAAAGTGGTAGACAATGGAACACACAAAGTTAACATATGAGATTGCAACACAGGGTTTGATAACAAGTTACTTAGATATATGGGCATCACGTCCTAACATAGAGATCTTTTGGTTATTAACCTCTCTTATACTCCATCAAGATGCGAACTAAATCATAACACCTCAGTAATTAAGATAACTCAGAGTATAGCATTAAGTATCATGACATGAAGTGAAAATAAGAACATGCTAGATCTAGTCATGGAGTAGTGGCAATGGTCACGCCCACATCCCCGGTAGCATGGTATTTTAGTTTATCCCTAGTGAGGTAACAAAGTAAGGTAAAGATACCAAAGTGGATCGCAGAACTTTCTCTCACGTTCACTGCACTAGCCACCCCCCGTTACTCCAACTAATGCACACGTTCCCCCACACACGCTCTCATAAACATGCTTGATCAAAACAAGTAGACAAGAACAGGGTACATAATATGCATCTATATTCATAACTGAAACAAACATTGCAATCTCAAACATATATTAACTCATAAAGATCCACCACAAAGGTATTACAACGGTGACCGTAATCATGTTCAGCAGATCATACGGTGCTAATTAGTGAAGCTCAAGAGAGGAGAGATACATAAGTTACTTCCACAAACCCATAGTCCAGAGGTGGACTACTCCCTCTTCATCATGGAGACGGTGGAGAAGTCGATGGAGAAGATGGAGACCACGCCGGCAGCGCCCCGCCGGACTTTTCCCCCTCCAATCTGCAGCTCCTGATCTCCGTTTCGGTGTTTCTGTGTTTGTGCGGCGCTCCTTCCAGAGAACGTCGGGGGACCTTTTTTATAGGCGTTTTTAGGTCAAGACTATGTCGGTGGAGCGAAGATCGACGGCAACGGAGCCACGAGGGCCAAACGAGTGGGCCCCACGCGGCCACAGTACCTGGCCGCGTGGGTCACCCCCGTTTGGGCCTCGGGCCTCCGCTTGTTCGCTTCCTTCGCCCACAGGTCTTCTTCCTTCTAAATATTAACGCCCGTAAATTTCCAGATGATTTCGTTGACGTTTGGGTCCCTGAAATATTAAAATAAGAAAACGGGGTTTGTCGGGGGGTTACCCCCGGGTAGGGTAAAGATGAGGTAAAGACATGTAAGGTTAAGGCAGTAAGCTGTCCGAGGTAACGATTGAGCAAGGACGCAGGAGGCGTCATCCGACGTAAGGTGTACGTCCGAGGTAAATTCTCCGAGGTATATCCTCCGAGGTATCAACCTCGGGCAGTCAGCTAGCTACCACAGGAATAAGGTATTCTCTACCGAGGTATAGGATCAGGAGTGTTATCCGAGGTTGGCAGCAAGGATCGAGGCATGTCAGAGAGGTCACGGGCGCCGCAGAGCTCGTAGCCCGAAGCTTCAGAGGACGGCGAGGTCCGTCCACGGGTTTCCCGGAAGCTCGGGGGCCTAGGAGCTGACTCGGCTATTTCGGGAAAGGTCTACAGGCTAGACCTCGGCAGGCTACTGGAGTATGACCGGAAGAGGAAAGCTAGGCCTGTCCGGCCTGACAGTCCGGCCGTTGAGCTGGCAGGAGGCAGAGGCTTGTCTTCTACCTTTTGGCCATGCCATTGTTAGTTGGAGGCAGGGGTAAACTGTACTTCGGCCTATGTATATATGCAACATCTCTACCTCCAGGGAGGGGAGACGGGAAAACCCTAGCTCATTTCCCCCTTCATAGTTTCATCTTCTATCTCGAGTTCTCACTTGGGTAGCATTCACACAGCTCGAGGAGCACCTTGTACCTGAGAACGACACTGATATATTGAGAGGCAAGGCAGGAGTAGGGGTTTTACTTCCTCACGAAGGCCCCGAACCTGGGTACATCGTGGTGTCTTTAGTGTTCTTGGTTTCTCGTTTCTTGCTCTGGTCTTTGTGGTTTCTTGCATGTTCTAGCTTGTGCACGTCTTGAGTGCATAAACCCTCCCCGGATTCCCCCAACGACCATTCGGCCCCAACTAAGCCATACCCATGGCATCTGCCGTGATCCCACCACGACAGGGTTTTCTGCCTGTGCAGGGTTAATTCCATAAAAATAGGAAATAAATGAATATTCCAAAAAATCATTATAAAACATTGATATAACCCTTATATGATGCAAATATGATTGGAATATAAGCAATTAAAGTGCAAAGTTCATGTATGCATTTTACATGCATCAAGTGCATAAGTAAAGAGCTCGGGTATAGAAATAACCGAGGCACGCAGAGACGAGGATGTATTCCCGAGTTCCTCCCTTTTAGGGGAGTACGTCTCGTTGGAGAGGTGTGAACCAACACAATGGTTCAACAACCACAAAGGTTTCACCTTCTTCTCCGATGAACCGCACCACAAAGGTTTGGTTCACCTTCCACTATCGGAATCTTTCGAGGCGGAAATCCAGAGCCTTTCAACAACGATCCGGGACACAACCCACTACGGGATTGGGGGCTCCCGAACAGCTACAAGTGACCACACAATTGTCTCAACCACCACACGGGCGTCTAGGGTCCAAAGACTCAAGAGTAACAAGTTCACAAGCTTTCAACTTCTACGAATCCTCGTGGAGAGCACAAACCGATGCAACGAAGTAATGGCAAGAGCACAAGGCTCAAATCCTTCACTCTCGAATCCCACAAAAAGCAACTAATACTTATGGGGGGAGAAGAGAGGAAGAACAAAAAAGAACTCAACAAATGAACTCCAAGATCTAGATCCACTAGGTTCCCCTCACTTAGAGGAGAGATGGATTGGTGGAAATGTGGATCTAGATATCCTCTCTCAAATCTCTCAAAGATATGCAAGAATCATGGGAGGAATTGGGAGAGGGGCAAGCTTTCCAAGGTCAACAATGGAGGTGAGAGAAGAGGGGAAAACGTGCTTGGAAGAGCTACCCCTTTGGGGAAGAAGGGGGCCTTAAATAGGCCCCCCCAGAAAAACGAGCCGTTGGCTGCAGATTCGCGACGAGTGGTACTATCCTTGATATGCCAAGTATGTAAAGGTTTGAGCTCTCCATAAGGATGCGATCAAGTTACTCACTTGAGAGCCCCTCTTGATAGTACGCCGTTTATCCTATACCCCGGTCTCCCACTAACACCACGAGACCGGTAAAAAAGAAACCCTATCAAGATCATACATTTGCCTTGCGCATTCCACTTGAGCTAGATGATGACGATCTTGTCTCCCTCAAGTTGGAACACCTTTCTGTATTGTGCTTGCTAGCACATGCTTGATGAAGACTTCTCCAAATACTACCCCAGACACCATGATGGGAGAGCCTTGCTAATCTTCGTCTTCATGAATCCACTTGTACTTCATCTTCTTATCTTGATATATATGATGGCTTGGAGATAACATGAAGTTCACTCAATCTTCTTTTCCAAGCCATGCTTGCAATAAACTCAACTCTTCACATGACCATTCTTCATATAAACCCTTGAATATAACATTGGTCATCATGTAATCTTTTAGATTCCAACACATGAACTCCAATCTTTTCGTATGGACAAGATCTACAAGTATATCTAAATGCAAACATTAGTCCATAAGGATTGTCATTAATTACCAAAACCACGCATGGGGCAACACATGCACTTTCAGTGGGCCTAAGCCGCAACAATTTTTTTGTGAAAAGGATCCTGTAATTAAAAGAAACACCGAACAGTACAAAACATCTCAACAAAAACAAAAATCACAACGAAATCCTTGAGATGCCCTTCGTATTCAACCTCCAAACCGTGTCGACGGCGCGCCGCCGTTGCCGCTCCTTCCCGAGCCGGCCTAACGTTGTTGGTTGTGGACGGGAAGTTGCCGAACGGTTTAAGAAGACCATATCCGTCTCGGAGCCGAAAAAGAAGGAAGAACCGACGATGAAGCTCCATGATGATCCGAGAACGCCACCACCAGAAGAAGTCCTCGAGACCACACCATTCCCACAGGTTTCTTGACATCGCCGCCGAGATGGGACTGAAACCGACGAGACCTTATTGAAACAAAGCGCCGCCTCCGCCATCTGAGCGCTGTCCCAACAAATCTTGACCCTAACTCCTGAAAACGGAGCCCTCACCGAGATCCACCGCGCCTTCATGGCTCGAAGGCCACATAGACGGGGCAGATCGATGGCAGCGGCGACGAGAGGCGAGGGAACCTTAGTCGCTTTTCCTTGCCTCACCAGAACGAAGGGGTACGTACGTATCAAAACGCTTATACCATAGTAAAATATAAGCCAAAAGACAAAATCACTTATTTAGGTACTTTTTTTTGGCTTATAAGACAAAACCAAAAGCCAAGTAAAAAGGCTAACCAAACACCCTTTAAAGCTTCTCTAAGCCGCAGCAAAGTTGACTAAGAAAGAAGAAAACAAGCAAAGCTGACTACGTTACGCAAAAAGCCATCTCGATCGTCATGTTAAGGGTGACACGTTGTACTTTTCCCTGTCGTTAGATGCAATCCCATGATAAACAAATTAGCCTTTTCGGATCATTTGTCGTCGCAACAAGACAACACAAAAAGCATTCGATCATTGCCCGTGACTTATCTCTGGTTACAAACAACAAATTAGCTTTGTTCACTAGCAGAGCAGCAGGTCCACCTCGCCTCATCTGATTTCACTTCATTCAGAGACAGAGAAGCGGCAGTGCTCAACCACGACGCCGACGACGTACGGCGCCGCCGATGGAGATGGAGGAGCCCGGGTCCAACCCCGACGACGCGGTGCTCTTCTTCGGGGTCGCCCTCGTGCTCGGCATCGCCTCCCGCCACCTCCTCCGCGGCACCCGCGTCCCCTACACCGTCGCGCTCCTCGTCCTCGGCGTCGCCCTCGGCGGCCTCGGTCAGTCCCTCTACTCAATCCATCCATCCATCCCTTAAACCAAATCTGTGAATCCTCATTCTGCCCTCCTCGACGCGCGCGCAGAGTACGGGACGAAGCACGGCCTGGGCAAGCTCGGAGCCGGCATCCGCATATGTGAGTCTGTCTCTCTGTCAGTCGGTCAGTCCACCCCTGGATTCATTCGACGCATTCTGTTTCCGAATCGCGGCAGGCAGGCGCGTCGGGATCGATTCGTATATGTTCTGTTCTGCTGCTGATTACATGGTTCGAACGCTGCAGGGGCCGCCATAAATCCCGATCTTCTCCTGGCTGTTTTCCTCCCCGCCCTCCTCTTCGAGAGCTCCTTCTCCATGGAAGTGCACCAGATTAAGGTACTGTATCTTTCGTGGCGAGATCTCCGTGGCAAGCTTGATTGCAGTAGTGAACATTTGAACAACACTCACTTCCATTCTTGTTTATTTGTCCAAGGAGTCGTTGACCTACCTGTTAGGAAGCTCTTACAGAGTCGTGGATGTTTACTCTTGTTCGTACCACCACTTAGTTCCACTCTTCAGTCTCGGCACCACTCGTTTCCATCTAGTCTGTCCGGCTACAGTGTCATAGGCTGATGCTTCATACAAATATTAATTTGGGATCTCAAAACTTTGTACTTCATATATATTTGTTCAGCATATACTAAAATGTTTACTCTGCAGAAATGCATGGCGCAGATGGTGTTACTTGCTGTTCCAGGTGTGGTCATGTCCACGATTTTGCTCGGTGCTGCTGTAAAGGTGTTCTTAAGATTAATTATGAGCGCAGGCTATTGATTTTGGTGTGTTTTGATACTAGCTTGTTCATTTGCCGCAGCTTACTTTTCCATATGATTGGAACTGGAAAACATCCTTCTTGTTTAGTGGACTGCTTAGTGCGACCGATCCTGTTGCTGTGGTCGCGCTCCTGAAAGATCTTGGAGCAAGTAAAAAGCTCAGCACAATTATTGAAGGAGAATCTTTGATGAACGACGGTATGCGCCCGTGGCCCTCAAATTGTTCATCTTTTGAATCTTAGAATGCATGCTCTTTTTTCTGCTTGTCTGTCTGTCTTTTTCTTTGTGTTTTATCGGGAGCAGTTCCATTGATGACAACATAAAATAGAATGACTCAATATCTAGATTATAACTTTTTTTTGTTATGTTGGAAATGTCTAGAATTTTTTGGGAAAAACACTTTATAATATATGCTTCACACTGATATTCGAAGTAGCACAATCGCATGCGAGGTTTAACACAAGTGTGTTTTCACTTCATTCTATTGGATTTGTTAAATGGTGCTCCCTCCGATTGAAAATGATTGACACAAGTTTGTCTAAATACAGATGTATCTAGACATATTTTAATGTGTAGATACATCTATATTTAGACAAATCTGTGTCGACCATTTCCGATCGGAGGGAGTACCATGTATAAAGAAGAATAGTAGACCAGAGGGGGTGGGGTGGATTGGGGAGAAATCCCCCTCCACATATTCTTAAGAAGAAGCAGAGGAAGCACATGTTTATTTGATCCTTAACTTAACCGACAAGATTAATTCTGCCTCCACAGAACTTCAAACCCTGGCTTGCCCACCCACCACTGGGTTATTGCATAGTTATCGAATTGCACCATGTACAGTACAGTTACAAGATTATTTGGACACTATTTATACTAAATGACCTTGCATTCTACAGGACTGCTATTGTTGTCTATCAGTTATTCTATCGAATGGTGCTCGGGACAACTTTCGATGCAGGGTCCATAATAAAGTTCTTGTCAGAAGTTTCACTTGGAGCGTATGTGGAATAGTTTATAACTCTGAACTAGATGATGCAAAACCATGATACTCATGCTAATCAGTGTCTTCTTTGACCAGTGTTGCTTTGGGCCTTGCGTTTGGAATTGCATCAGTACTATGGCTGGGTTTTATTTTCAATGATACAATCATAGAGATTTCACTTACTCTCGCTGTCAGCTATATTGCTTTCTTCACTGTAAGATAATCAGATAACGAACGTATGAAGCTGTGATGTTTCCTTTTTTTTAGAAGGACATGATTTGCTTAGTTTTTGAAATAGTTTACCGCCTGGAATCATTCGTGGTTCCAGACATAGAATGATCTGTTCAAGCAACCCATTTTGCAACATTGGGATGCTGTTTTACTAATATTGTTCGTTATCAGGCACAAGATGCATTGGAGGTCTCTGGTGTTTTGGCCGTCATGACTTTGGGGATGTTAGTAAAACTTTTCTTCAGATTCTGATTTGCATATTCTTTACTATCTTACCTCCAATGTTAACTGTCATGTTGGCAGGTTCTATGCTGCTTTTGCAAAAACTGCTTTTAAGGGTGACAGCCAGCAAAGTTTACATCATTTCTGGTAAGTTCAACAAGCAATATATGCCAATTTCTGTTGTCAGCAAAGATCAGATTTCTCAACTATGACCAACCTTATTCCTAGTCAAATCGGTTTGTTCGCTGTCCTTGTGTATCCTGTCAGTTCCATGATGCTGTTGATGCTCCATTTCTGTGAGCATTGCCTAAAATTCAGTAGATTCACATTTAAACCTATGTGCACTCGAAGTAAATGTAAGTCGACAAGTTTGTAACAGCCAGTTATTTTTCTACCTGTTGTTAAACTCCAGATTGTATAAATTTTGTTAATGACCATGTAATTTCATGATCAATGACCTTAAATGGCATTCATAGTTTAAATCGGAGTCTCTAAACAAAATAAATTGCATGGAAAATATTAAAAATGGCCTTCATAGCTTATCATGTGGTGATGCTGGTATCATCCATACAGTGTAACTGCGTTCTTATCCTTTTGATGGGAAATTGGATAGAAACTACGTTGTGATATCCTTCAGTTCACAGTAAATTAGGCACTACTATATATAAGCCATCATATGATTGAATTATTGATTATGTCGGAGTGTCTTTCTTATGGTAACTTGTATGAGGGGCTAAGTGCAAACCTGTGGTAATAAAGATGTGTACTCTCCTTTTTGGAGACACGATTTCACCAATTCATATTAGTTTTTTTACATTTTATGAGATGTGTATACTTAAGTGTGAACTTTGTGTCTGATTGCTGTCTTACTTGTATCCAGGGAAATGATTGCTTACATTGCAAACACACTTATTTTCATACTGAGGTATTTTTTAACCTTTCTACATGTCACGAGAATAACTTCTGATATTTCTGATTTTGCCAACCAGACCATGCTTTCCTTTTGTTTGGTACAGTTAATGCTTAAAACATGGATACTCTTATATTCATAAATCTGAATTCCCTTCAGTGGGGTTGTTATTGCAGATGGTGTACTACAAGATAAAATCCATTTTGAGAGACATGGTATGAATTTTCATTTATCTATATCTACTATTCATTTTTAAACAAACAGTGCTATGCAAGCATTCTACTGGTATTTTCGCTTTCCCCTCTTACGCGTGAAGTTGTTTCACCATGATAATGGTATTGCAAAAAAAAACAAGAATCATTTATATTTGGAATTTGGGCTTTCAAGTCATGTGCACTTTGTTCAGCACTTGAGCTTCTGCACTTGGGGGCAATTTAAAGTTGGTGGAATGTCTTGACTCCGTAAAATCCTATTTACTTGATTTAAGGATGCATAAAGCCATAAAGCGGACCTTCATTACACGAATAAAGCTAGACCTTTGACCTTAGAACACTAACAGGTTGGAATCTAAAGATTACTTAAAAAAAAGTAAAAGTAGTCACATAAGACGTTCATGTTATATTTGTACCATTTAGGCTTTGTGGATTTCTTGATTTTTTAGGGTATTTGTCGGAATTTTCCATTTTGGTTTTGTGGTGATAATTATTTGATACTAGAGTCTACTTTACTTTTTAAACTAGTGCCAAAGACCTAATATTGCAACCATGGTTTGTAAGGCGGTAAGGCGTCCTAAGGCGGAGGTGGGGTGCCTTAGAGCCTAAGCGCCTAAGGCGGTCATTTTAAGGCGGAGGAGGGCGCCTTAGCGCCTATGCGTCGCCTAAGCGTCGCCCTAAAAACCATGATTGTAACTTGAACCTACCCCTCTGCTTCAGTGAATTTAGATTTTGTCCTAGAAACTCTTTCAAGAGTTATCAAAGAGCAACCGTCATTATATTTCATGAGTATGCGTAGACCAGTTCACATATGCACTTAGATCGGGCGCTGTTAACATGTTTACATCCAACGTGATCTACTTAACATCCAACAGATTTTACTGCCGCATGGTTCATTTGCTGACTGCCGAGTATTTAATTATCTCTTAGGACTTAGGGTGCTCCCACCCTTTGGAAAACAGTGTAAATAGTCATGGAAATTCTGAAATGATTTAATTAGATAATGATACAATTTAGAGTCCTATGGAGAGTAAAGAAGGCAAGGTTCTGCGAATGGTAGCAACTTTTATTCAGCAGAGAATTATCTTATTTGTTCTCAATATATAGATAGAATCTAGATTTAACATTCAATATGTTTATTTTGTATCAGCAGTGTCCATTTTTTTGGATTTGAATGTTATCATCCTATTTCGGGATGGTGACAACTCCTTAGCACCTCAAGGGTGGGCGCACCTGATATATTCTCCCTTCCTATATTATGAGCTTTGCTCTAACCTATGTTTGTGTCGTGTGTATAATTATCTTATCTCTTGCTATTTTAGGCACTTCATGGGGGTTCCTTCTTCTGCTATATGTGTTTGTGCAAATATCGCGTGCTGTAGTTGTCATTGTTTTGTATCCGCTGTTGCGTCACTTTGGGTATGGTATGGACGTCAGGGAAGCCACAGTTCTTGTTTGGTCAGGGCTGCGAGGGGCTGTTGCTCTATCACTCTCTCTGTCTGTTAAAGTAAGTTATTTTTCTTGCGCCAGTGCCATCGACCCTGATTTGTCTGTTGTTGCCAATATTTGCATATTCGTCTACTTTTTTCTAAGTAATCTTATATATTTTTCTGAGATATTTACTGAAATAGTTTTGCTAGCGTGCTAGTGACGCAGTTCAACCTTATCTGATACCAGAAGTCGGAACAATGGTATGCTCTTTCTAATTCCCTGAAAAAGTATGAAATACTTCATTTGAGCTTTGCTGATCTTGTAAGTCTTTTGCAGTTTGTGTTCTTCACTGGTGGCATTGTTTTTCTGACATTGATTGTGAATGGTTCTACCACACAATTTTTGTTGCACCTACTTGGTCTGGGAAAACTGTCAGCAACCAAGGTCAGCTTTACAAATTATCATTTGTACTTTTTTTATTTTGGGATTAAAGGTTTCACTTAACTGTACGTTTGCATGCTTTAGTAACCTTTTGAGCTCTGACTCACACCCACCCGTCCATTCCCTTAGAGTAATGAGTGTACTGGCTCAAATAAGGTGTTGAATGCTGCAAATATTTTGTTCCACTTACAGTATCTATGAGCTTAAGAATATAGTGATAAATCGGTTCATTGTACATTAATAATGAGACCGAGCTTACTACCACCCCTGACACATTATCAAGAAGACGACAAGATACACAGGTTTATGCACCCCATAATGTAAATCAACATGATTTAATCCGTTCCACTAGGGTCAAATCCTGGTCGGCAGAAAGATACCACTGTTCTCAGGATCGTGGTTCTCTCCATTCATTTCTTCAGTGTATCTAGCTCTAGACCTCAAGATTGCGTAGAATATGTAGCCTCCATTGTGAACTTTACATCAAGTATGAGAAAATAAATAATATTTTCTCTTTTGGTTGAACCACTTTGACGCCTAGTAGCTTCAAAAGTTGTTCAGAGCCTTGCATTACTACTATTATTAAGCCTCTACTTTCATCTACTCCATGGTGCATAGTTTTGCTGTGCTTGTTACCTTTTTTTCGAAGTAAAGGGCTCCTGCCCCCGATTTCATTGCAACATGAAACCAACAAGTTTTACAACATATTTATGCTCTCTTCATGCTCCAGTTTCTAACCTGATTTCCTGCAACTGCAGCTTCGTGTATTGAAGTATACACGATATGAAATGCTAAACAAGGCATTGGAGGATTTTGGTGATCTCAGGGATGATGAGGAACTTGGGCCTGCTGATTGGATTACTGTGAAGAAATATATCACATGTTTGAATAACTTGGAAGATGAACAGGCACATCCTCATGATGTTCCTGACACAGGTGAAAGCGTGCATACCATGAACTTGAGGGATACTCGAGTACGCCTTTTGAATGGTATGCATGCAACCTAATTACATGATATTGTGCTGTTGTAATTTGATCCAGCCTAGTTGTGTTTGTTAAGGAGGTACATCAATATATAAGAGAGTAACATGTACTATGGCCTCTGGCTCTGGGTCCTAAATTTTTTGGCTGTAGAACTGGTTCCATGAATTCTCCAAGCCTATCAAAGCCACTGAACTTGTTAAGTGGTTCACAGAGAAGACGGTGGCTATAGTGTATAAACTAGAGTAGATAGTAAAATTGCTGCTATGACTTCATGCTTATTTACATTATGGATAAAATAATTGAAACAAATAGTTCTGAGGATTCGTTTAAAAGGATTATTGACTGTAAATTTGTTGTCAGGTGTACAAGCTGCTTACTGGGGAATGCTTGAAGAGGGACGGATAACTCAATCCACAGCAAATATTTTAATGAGATCAGTTGACGAAGCTATGGATCTTGTTTCTAGCCACTCATTATGCGATTGGAAGGGTTTGCGGTCCAATGTTCATTTCCCAAAGTACTATAGGTTCCTTCAGATGAGCAGGTTGCCACGAAGGCTTGTTACTTACTTCACTGTAGAAAGATTGGAGTTAGGATGTTACATCTGTGCTGCATTTCTTCGTGCTCATAGAATCGCGAGGAGACAACTACATGATTTTCTTGGTAATATCCTTTAACCGACTCTAAAATATTGTCATGTGCTAGTTTTATACTATTTGTTTGGCCTATAAAGTCCAGAAAATTGAAAATCATGTCTTAATAGTTTGTGCCTATATGAGAAATGATATGTCTGAGAGCATATTCTTGCCATAAGTATTGTTGTAGTTCATAATTTGGAAGAGAAGTGGTATTTACTTTATTCAGTTTCGGCATTTAGTGCTTAAACTGGCAAGGTCTTGATGGTGTGATATACTGATATATCCTTCACTGGAAAACTACTTGGTATAGCAATATCTGGCTTATTACGGTTGAGCCCCTGAGTGCCTTTAATTTATTTTGCAGTTACCATGAAAAGCTTGTCTGGAGTCACCTTTCTCTCAACACCTTTTTATTCCCTGTTTTCTCCTTTTCACTCTGTTTTGTGGATTTTGGAGATGAAATTTTTTAATCCACTTCACTAGTTTTATTTTTTCTTATAAATTTTGCTTCTTCAGGTGATAGTGAGATTGCAAGAATTGTCATTGATGAAAGTACTGCTGCGGGGGAGGAAGCTAAAAAGTTTCTGGAAGATGTTCGTGTTACATTCCCTCAGGTTGTGGTTACAATGTGCTTATATCATTTCAGCCAAATTATTATGGATTCATTAGCCTCGCAAAATCTTCGTACATTTGTTCGATCAGAATTTTTCTTTGCAAAACTTGAGGACAAAAGCACATCCTTACTGAAATGGGACTAATTGGCTTCATGAGCGTCCCCTTGACCAGCTCCCCTGATCTACGGTTTTGTGTTCTTTTCTTAGCTTTTATAATTATTTCTTAGATTTTCAGCTTTCCTGTTCTTGCTTTTTGGTCTTTGCTTCTAATATACAAAATAGAGCACTTATGTGGGTTTTCGAGAAGAAAAGAAAGGGACTAGTTTGGCTTTTAGACAGACATGTTCTTGCATGGACATTGAAAGACTGACTCCATGTAAATCGTTAGATTTAGAGTTGGAATGGAGGGATTTGGTAGTATTTTGTTTAGGGGTTGTCTTCTTTCCTGCAAAATTCATGCCGCATTCTTCTGGCATTGACGTTCAACAATGGCCCCAAGTTCATAAGCTTCAGAATACTCCATTTTGTATTCAAACAATAGTTTTGTAATAATGAAGAACTGCACTAGATAAATAGACTAAGGGATGCCAATTTGATTGAAAAGTACACTGTCGGCGGTCCTGGTAGTTTACTGTTATGATGTTATCTAGATTATTTTGTTCTTTTCCTTTTTGGCGGGGCACTGTTATCTAGATTCTGAAGCTATTTCAACATTTTTCAGGTGCTTCGTGCATTAAAGACTCGACAAGTAACATATGCAGTATTGACACACCTGAGCGAGTATATTCAAGACCTTGGAAAGACTGGGTTGCTCGAGGAAAAGGAAATGGTCCATCTCGATGATGCTCTGCAGGTAGATGGAATATATAATGTCATTTCTTGTTGTGAAGTGAAAGTAAATTAAACCCTCTGGTTTCAGTTCACAAATTGCAATATACTAACCCTGGCAAGTTAATTCACTTGGCAGACAGACTTGAAGAAGCTGAAGAGGAATCCACCACTGGTGAAAATGCCAAGAGTTAGGGAACTTCTAAATACCCATCCTTTTGTTGGTGCGCTGCCTGCTGCTGTTCGTGATTCATTGTCAAGTAGTACAAAAGAAACAATAAAAGTACATGGAACAATCCTTTATAGTGAAGGCTCAAGGCCAACTGGTATATGGCTTGTTTCGACTGGAATAGTAAAGGTAACAGTCTGACTCAAGACCACTTTATTTGTTATGAAGCATATACTATATACTTTCCTTCTCTGGCTGGTTCAATAATGTGCACATACCTCCCCGTGCCTCCTTTTCTGACAGTGGACAAGTCAGAGACTAAGCACCAGGCATTCATTGGATCCAATTTTGTCACATGGGAGCACATTAGGTCTATATGAGGTTTTAGTTGGAAAGCCTTATATTTGTGACATTATTACAGAATCGGTGGTGCATTGTTTCTTCATTGAAGCTGAAAAAATAGAGCAATTACGCCAGTCTGATCCCTCCATTGAGGATTTTATGTGGCAGGTATACTCTCGTAATACTGCCTACCTACCTGTTTTCTCAGTAACTTTATTTACTCTTGGACATTTTCTGGAAATGCATAATCCTTTTTCTTATGTTGTTTCCTTATATGCCCGTCGTGGTATGCCATAGCCCACATGTATCCGTCTGGTTTTTTAACCTAGTTTGTGTTCCCATTGTTAACTCCAAAGGTGGCATATAAGGAATATATGACCAAATCTTCATCTTCACTTGACAAAAGCATCAACAGAGATGTACAGAACAAGGCCTGTGAAATGACAGCTATATCTACTTTGATTGCTCACTTCTTTTTTATTTGTCAATAAAAATAATACTTTGTAAACAGGATTAGAAATCAGCGACATTAACTTGAGTATAAGTAAAGTAAGTACCATCATTTCAATCATATTTACCATTTCGTAGTTTTATCTACCTATTTTAGCTAGATGTTTCCCTCAGCTGAACCTAGCTGCTTTCAATAAAAAAAGCAGGGCCATTTTGGCCTTATGTCTAAAATATTAGCTAGATGGTGCCCATCAGTTTCATCCATAATAAATTCTCATGGTTCCCCACGTAACCACGCATCTTTTGAGTGAATATATGTTTGAAAATCTGTAGAAATTAATCCTGCTCGTCAAGTTGCATTCCCTCAACGCTGGGACACTACAACATGCCATCTACAGTGACTCATACTGACATTGCATTTCGAGGGAGGGCCTCCTCATTGTATCAATAGTCATGCATAATATTGACTTGTAACACTCAAGCCGCAGCATGAATTTGTATAGACTTACAACAATCATCGCAACTTGTTGGGCGTTCACGTCGTTGCACCCAAATTGCTACCATGTATTATTACTAATATAGAATTCTAATGTGGGACAAACCCACCACTACTGCTCCACTAAGTCTGGTGTAACATTGTTACCTTATGTCACATAATCAATATCTGATAGCCCTTAAGGCCTTAACTATTCATGCGGGGAAACTGCAGGAAAGTGCTCTAGTTATTGCGACGATTTTTCTCCCTCAGATATTTGAGAAAATGGCAATGCGGGAGATGAGGGTTCTCATTTCTGAAAGATCTACTATGAACATCTACATTAAGGGGGAAGACATTGAACTGGGGCATAATTACGTATGCATCTTACTGGAAGGGTTTCTGAGGACGAACCAAACTTTGATCACACCTCCAGCTGTGCTTCTGCCGTCAAACACTGATTTGAATGTATTTGGCCTGCAATCCTCAGGTTCTGTACATTTTGATCGATCGAGCAGTAATTTATTTCATTATAAAAGCAATCGATGACTCGAATACTCTCTTGCTTACAGCCATGAACCATATAGACTACTGCTATACTGCAACCAGTTATCAGGTGGAAGCTAGAGCGAGGGCTATCTTATTTGAAGTAAGGAGGCCAGAGGCAGAGAGCGATCTGCAAAGAAGCGCATCTATGCTGTCGCCAACCCTCGGTCCACCGCGAACACAGAGCAAAGAGCACGTCGGTTTGCTAAGGTGGCCAGAGAGTTTCCACAGATCCAGAGGGCCCGGAAATCCAAGCTTAGCCGAAATCGGAAACCAAGCTGGTAGCTTCTCTGCTAGAGCACTCCAAGTCAGCATGTACGGCAGCATGGTACGTATGAATCTTTTTTATCAATCTCATAGCTCGTTGTTACTTACATCAATGTAAGTTTGTTTGTGATGAACTGAACTAAACAAACCGGATCAACGTATTCACAGATGGATGACAACATACACCCTGCGCAGCGGCGATTGAGGCCTGATCGCGTGGATGCGAACCAGAAGCACAGTGCGTCCTATCCGAAGGTGCCCTCAAGGCCATTGTCCAACACACGACCTCTACTCTCTGTGCAGTCAGAGGGTTCAAATTTGGTGAAAAGAAAGTCTGCTCCTGCTCCTGCGCCTGCTCTCGCTCCTTTTCCACCCCTGGCAGCAGGCCGGCAACGCAGGGTTATAGCCGAAGACGACAACTCGAGCAACGACTCCGCAGGGGAGGAAGTTATTGTCAGAGTTGACTCTCCCAGCATGCTCGCTTTCCATCCATCGTCGCAAGGCAGCTGACGGACGCAGGCTGTGCCGATGTTTCGCTCTT
The DNA here is from genome assembly GCA_947311845.1 of Poa pratensis. Taxonomy (NCBI): domain Eukaryota; kingdom Viridiplantae; phylum Streptophyta; class Magnoliopsida; order Poales; family Poaceae; genus Poa; species Poa pratensis. The sequence goes on from CAMZMU010000070.1 coordinate 8,263,680, forward strand.
GTTGTATAATAGCTGTTGTGAATAATGACACCACGCTGTTTGTGTATATCGCTATATTGCTCAAAATGTACGATAATAAGTATTTTCCGGTTGGCTGGTTCAATAAGAAAGCCAAGGGATCGCTTGTATTGTACTGTTATTATATAGCGTTCCCGTATGTCCATTTTTGAAAGAAAAATTGTTTACTTTAATCTTGACTTATTTTAGATGAGATCATGGTTCCGCTCTTGTCTGATGCATGGTGTTCTTGGTTAGATGCTTTTTTTTTGTCCATATTCAGTACCATTCAATTTCTTGTGTGAAAAATCTGCTTTGGAATACTGGGTTCCAATCATCTAATGAATCAATGTATGTATGCACATGAATACCACTACCAGATCGTGGATCATGGGGAAAATGCATCGAATTGAAAGCATCCCTGATGGCCTAGTTGGGGCCTCTGAGGACGGGTTGGTTCAACACTACCCTAGAACCGTCAACTCGCTGGCAACAGGGAAAACTGCAAATGGATCCCAAACTACATGTAGATAGCGTATGGATCTACAGGTGTGCAAAATTTTAGCTCAGAATTCGATATATTTCAGGGCACATAAAAAAGACAAATCGGACAAAAAGAATACGTTTTTTCAAACTGTATACTGTTCACCATCTAGATTCACCTATTTGTCATTTTTTGTCCAGCCCACAATATAACGAATTTCGAGTTGAAAATTTGCACCCTTGTAGATCATATAACTATCACACCTGAGATTTGTTTCCCGTTTTTAACTTAAAAATGTAAATTTTGAATTTTTCAAACAAAAGAGCTACATATAGCTCGGGAGTCGGGAGTAGTAGATTAACCGAAGAAGAAAAAAAACATCCGTTCAAGGTCGAAGCTGCAGTTCGTGGCGCTGCCTGCACGTCGCCGCCGCGGCGCCGGCCATGCTCACGGTGTCTCTCCTGCACGCACACCTCGCGAGGTGCTGCTCCGCGCGCCACCTCCTCCATATCCACGCCAAGTTCATCACCTCAGGCCACCGACGCCGACGGCATCGCCCCCAACCGACAGCCGCCTCCTCTTCACCTCCGCCACCCGCTCCCCCTCCACCACTCGTTCCGCCTCCTCGAACTGGTCCGCCAACCCAAGGCCTTCTCCTGCAACACACTCCTCAAGGCCACCCTGCCCGCCGGGATGCCGCACCTCTGCTTACCACTCTACGCCTCCCTGCCAGCGTCCCCCGACGCCTACACCCACCCCTTCTGTCAGGACCCGTTGCTGTCAAGACCAAGTCAAGACGATGATGGACGGTGGAGATCACACCAGGGGGAACCGCTGCAATAGACGGCCGAGATTAGAACGCGACACTGTTTATCTCCTTCCTTTTCTGAACTACGTGTGTGGCTGTAGCTCGCTGTCGCTCGCTGGCAGGTTAAAAGGGCAGGCGTTGGTAGATCGAACTAAGAAAGAACAAGCTATCTAATTTCCTTAGTCTAGCTAGGGTTTGTTCCTCTTCACTATGTATCCTGAGAACATCGCCATGTATCCCTGAACATCGAGGAATCCTTCCTCTGACAGTAAATCATTCCTCTGTCGTTGGCGATAATTTGTGAATTCGTTTGTACTCCAGTTCAATTGCTAGTTAGGGCCTCACAAGGGTATCGGAGCAAGACGTTCCTCGGTGGTGAATCGAGCAGTGGAGCAGGGTCGGTTCGGATCTCCGGTAAAATCCCCTCCCTCCCTCCCTGTTTGCGGCGACGGTGTAGTAGTTGTTGGTGGCGAATTGGCGGCGGTGACATTCAGAAGCAGATCTGGTTGTCGGGCGAGGTTGCGAGCGCACAACGCACTCGTGGTAAAATTCCTGCTCCCTAGCCGGATCCGTGCGTCTATGGAGGCGAATCGTGCGACGAGCTCGAACGGGTTGGCACCGCTGTAAAATCCCCATCTCTAGCTGGTCGTGCGGAAGGAGAGTTGAGACTGGAATGGGAGTTTACGGGACGAGATTTGGCACCTCGCACCGATCCGATACCGTGGCGGAAGGCACACGCCTGAAGGGCCAACAAGCGATCGACAAACTGCAGGAAGATATGCTGGTGATTCGGGACGAACTAACAGACTTGCACCAGCTCAAGCAGGAAGTGAAGCAAATCCAAGCTGGAATGGATCACAAGCTCTCGTCGATGGAGACCAATATGAACGCTATGCTGGAGAAAATTCTGAAGCAGATGGCACCTGATGCGCAACAGATTCCAGATGCAGCTTCTGCCTCAACGCTGACTCAGAAGGACAAACAGAGTATGAGTACGACAATGGGTATGAATTCAGCTCCTTTACCTGTCCTTAATCTCGATCCTGCTTTTCAGCAAGCACAAGCATCTATGTCTGGCAATTTTGCTACTAGTCTTAGTGCTGTTTTAGCTGCCATACCTAGTGCACCATTGACTGAAGCTGTAACAACAACTACTGTTCGAGATGAAACTCAGCAATCAACTCAGTTCAGAATTTCACCACCCACCACACTTTTACCATCAGTGGCACAACCCACATTATTACCCAAACCTCCATACACGATGCAACAACAATTACCTCAGCAACAGCTTAATACTGGAAACTATGGTCACTATAGCCCGCTGATAGCACCTCAGTATATTACTGCAAACATGTACAACCCTGTGACTGGTCAGTTCATCAATGGCACCGCTCCTTCTGTTTATCAGTCAGGTGTTCAGTTATATAATGACCAAAGGAATGCATATGCAACACAACTTGGGGGTCCATCTTATTATGCTGAAGCAGTGCTTAAAGGGCCTAGGTTGGAAATACCATTATTCTCTGGAGAAGACCCTATTGGCTGGTTGATAGCCTGTGAAAAATTCTTTGACATGACAGGAACACCGTATGAGCAGTGGGTTAATTTAGCTACAGGTCATTTCAAGGAAGAGCTTCCACTTGGTTGAAAAATATTTGTGTGCCTTGGCAAATGGTAACATGGCAACAATTCTGCAACCTGATAGCCGACCGTTTCACAGACGCAAATGCTCATGAAGCTGTGGAAATGCTACAAAACATTCGTCACATTACGACGGTTGCTGCATACATAGATAAGTTCGAAGAGTGTGTATCTCTGGTGAAACGAGATCACCCTTATATGTAAGAAAGCTTTTTATTGAGTTGTTTCATTGGGGGATTAAAACCGGAGGTTAAACATGATGTGTCAGGGCAGCGACCAGCCAGCCTTTTGGAGTGTTATTGGTATTCCAAAGTGTATGAAAAAAGCTGCCAACTCGAGGAGACTTGCACCGCCACAACCAGCTTATCGACCAAAATTTCCACAACAGCAGTTTTAGAACTGGAATAAAACTCCAATTCCACTACTGAAACCAGCACCTCCAACTCGGAACAATGGCCCAGCTCTGGTTGGTGTCGAGAAGACCTGTTGGTATTGTAAGGAGCCTTACAACAGGCAACACAGATGCAGAACAGGCAGAACTCTTCATATCTTGCAAGAACTAGATAATGATTATGAGGAAACAGCACAGGCCCCACCTGAAACAATAGAAGCAGCAACAGAACCACACTTCCATACTGCTCCGAACACTCCAACATCAGATAATGGTCCACGTCCCAATCAATGGCAATTTCGACTCATGCAGCTACTGGCATTCCAGGGAGATCTACATTTTCATTACTGCTATCCATTGGAGGAAAAGAGTTGTAGCACTGGTAGACAGTGGTTCGTCTGATACTTTCATGAGTAAACAGTTTGTTGAACAACACAACATAATTACTCAGCAAGCACCAATAACCAAAGTAGCAGTTGCTCGCGGTGCTTACCTGTTGTCTGATGCATGTCTGTCTCCGACTCAATTTTCTATGCAAGGTCACACATTTGAGAGCACCTTCAAGATCCTTCCCCTGAAAACATTTGACATCATACTCGGAGCAGACTGGATATATGAGTATAGCCCAATTGGACTTGATCTGAAAAAAAGAGAGTTAGTGGTGACAAAAAATGGCACACCGATCAAGCTACTGGATCACACTCAACGCCCACATATTATCTCAGCGGACAAGATGAGTAAACTTTGTTCCAAGGTGTTCTCGGATATCTGTTGCAAATTGCCCCAATTATACCCTCAACCAGTGAAGACAGTGAACCTTTACCTGAAAATTTCCAGCCACTTTTGGAATTCTTTAAAGATGTTTTCCAAGCTCCTGAGGGAATGCCACCATCTCGGAATTGTGACCATCACATTCCACTTAATCCTGGCGCGCAACCTCCAAATTTGAGGCCATACCGAGTTCCACACTATCAGAAAGATGCTATGGAAGCAATTATAAAAGAACTGTTGCATAACAATGAAATCCGTCCTAGCATGAGTCCTTTCTCTTCCCCAGCTGTTACGGTGAGAAAAAGGGATGGAGGATGGCGATTATGTGTTGACTATCGCCTCCTAAACACAATCACAGTGAAGAATAAGTTTCCCATGCCAGTCATTGAAGATTTACTGGATGAACTACACGGTGCAGTTATATTCACCAAGCTGGATCTGAAATCTGGTTATCACCAAATCCGTATGGCAGTGCCAGATATTCCAAAGACAGTGTTTAAAACACACTTGGACACTATGAATACACTGTGATGCCATTTGGCCTGACTAATGCACCGGCAACGTTCCAAAACTTGATGAATAAAATATTTGAACCCTATATTCGCAAATTTATTCTGGTCTTCTTTGACGATATCTTGATCTACAGCAAGTCAGAGGCTGAACATCTGAAACATGTGGAAGCCGCTCTCGAAGTTATCAGGAAAAACAAACTGTTCTTGAGGAAGAGTAAGTGCACCTTTGCGACACCTACTGTTTCCTATCTGGGACATGTCATATCCAAGGAAGGAGTGAGAACAAACCCAGAAAAGATCCAAGCTATTCTTGAGTGGCCAACACCTGTCTCGACTACAAAACTCAGAGGTATCTTGGGAGCATCAGGGTATTACCGTAGATTCTTAAAAGATTATGGAGTCATTGTCGACCAATGTTCGAAGCACTCAAGAAAGATGCTTTCGTCTGGGGACCAGCTCAGGAAGCAGCATTCCAAAAGTTGAAGACTGCAATGACTACAGCACCTGTTTTAGCATTACCAAACTTCGACGTTCCATTTGTCGTGGAAGCAGACGCTTGTGGTACTGGTATCGGTGCAGTCATGATGCAATAAGGACATCCTCTTGCCTTCTTCAGTCAGAGTTTGGGCCCGAGGGCTGCTGCTCAATTTGTCTATAAAAAAGAGGCGATTGCAATACTGGCAGCGCTCAGGAAGTGGCGCCATTATTTCTGGGGAAATAAATTGATCATCAAAACGGATCATGAAAGTCTGAAACACATGGCAACACAGAGACTCACAGAAGGAATTCATCACAAATTGCTGGTTAAAATGCTGGAATTCGACTACACGATTGAATATAAGAAAGGAAAAGAAAATGTCGTGGCTGATGCTCTGTCTCGAAGAGATAGAGCAGACAAACATTCTTGCTCTGCTATTACAACTGTGACACCAACATGGCTTGAAGAGGTTAAGAGCAGTTACAATAACGATCAGGACTGCACTAAAATACTGAAGAAATTAGCAAGGGATGTCTCTTCAGCACCACAATTCAAGCTGACAGATGGGGTCCTCAAGTTCAACAATAGAATTTATGTTGGAGCATCTACAGACATCAGAAAAAACCCTTCTGCACGATTTTCACAACTCAGCATTGGGTGGTCATTCGGGAAACCGTGCTACATACCATCGTATGAAATGTCTCTTCTATTGGCCAGGAATGAAAAGGGAAGTTGAAACATATATTGCTGCTTGTACCACTTGCCAACTGACAAAACCAGAACATGTGAAATCTCCTGGTCTCCTCAAACCAATTGAGTTTACCTGATATGGCGTGGGCACATGTTAGCTTGGATTTTATCGAATGCCTTCCTAACTCTCAAGGCAAAGAAGTGATTCTTGTTGTGGTTGATCGTCTCATTAAATACGCTCAATTCATACCAATGTCTCATCCGTACAATGTTGATCAAGTGGTCACATTATTCCTTGACAACATCTTCAAACTGCACGGTATGCCAGTGGCAATTATATCTGACAGGGATAGGATTTTCACCAGCAAGGTTTATCAATCTCTGTTTAAAGCACTGAAGATGGAAGTTCGACTCAGTACTGCACACCATCCAGAAACGGACGGGCAGACAGAGCGTGTAAACCAATGCTTGGAAGCATACCTCAGGAACATGGTTTTCCAGAACCCCAAAACATGGATGAAGTGGCTTTCCTTGGCGGAATATTGGTATAATACTTCCTACCATACATCACTTCAGATTACTCCATTTCAAGCTCTATATGGATATCCCCTACCGATGATCGGTGAACTTGCCATACCGGACCACATTGATCCTGAAGTGCTCAGCACTCTCTCCGACAGAACATCAATGATGAAGACGCTCAAGGACAACTTAATCCAGGCGCAGAACCGCATGAAACATTTCGCCGATATGCATCGTTCTGAAAGATCTTTCAATGTCGGAGACATGGCTTACCTCAAGATACAACCCTATCGCCAGAATGCATTTGGACTTCGTGGTTCACTGAAGCTCCGATCAAAATACTATGGACCTTATAAGGTGATTCAGAAAGTTGGAGAATTGTCGTATAAGCTACAGTTGCCAGAACAAGCTGAAATCCATCCAGTCTTTCACGTCAGTCAACTGAAGAAGCAATTGGGCAACAATGCAATTCCTCTACCTCATGTTCCTTTGGTGACTGAGACAGGCAAGATCAAGATATCTCCTTTGCAGGTGCTGGAGCGTCGCATTATCCAGCGCAACAAGCAACCCATGGCACAATGCCTAATTCATTGGGAGAACCTTGGCGAAGACGATGCTACCTGGGAGGATGTCCCATTCATCACCAAGACATTCCCAAACTTCACACCTTGAGGCAAGTGAAAGAGCATTGTCGCTCTTAATCATGTTCTGATGTTGATGATAATACAAAGTTTGCATCTAACAGTTCTATTCAAGTTTGAACAGGTCATACGAATGTTGTCATTGCATTCACGCTTTAAATCTCTTCAGATTACTGGAAATTACCAGGGAGCGGTACTACCGCTGGGATAGGCGGTTGTACCGCCAGCCCCCCGGAAATAGCGTTGCAGTGGCAGCGCCGCTGCGGGTACCGCCAGCGGTACCGCCATTTCCCAGTTCTGGCCGCTTTCGCGGTACCTCCAGTGGTACCGCCAGCGGCACAGGCCGTACCGCCCACGCGGAGCTGGTTGGCTCTGGATTCGGTACCGCTGCGGGTACCGCCGCGGGTACCGTCGATTTGGAGTTCTGGGTCGTTGAGCGGTACTCCAGCGGTACCAAGGGTGGTACCGACTGGTACCGGGGGCGTGGGAAGCGTGAAGACCGAAGACGACCGTTGACTGCTCGAGTGGCTGAACTGAAGACCCCAGCGGTAGTACCGCTGGCGTGGGTTTTTCTGCCTTCCAACGGCCAGATTGAAGGGGGGGGGGGGGGGGTATTTAAACCCCTTCTCCTACCTTGGGACAATTTGAGCTACTAGAATTGAATCCCCATTGTTGCAAAAGCTTCAACTACTAGATCTCCCACTCCAACCACTCAATCGACTTGATCTTTGAGGAGTGCCATAGGAGGTCTAGATCTACATCTCCACCGAAGGAATTTCAAATCCCCCCACACTCTTGTGGAACTTGCATCTTGGGTTGCTTGTAACTCGAGGTGCCTTTGTGAGTCTCGGAGGAAGTCCGAGGCATTGTTGGGAGGCTCCAACTCATTGTGGAGTTCCCAACCTTTGTGTACCGGCTTGGTCAACGCCATCAAGGTGACCTCATAGTGGAAGAGCCAAACCCCCACGGGTAAAGCTCACGGAGAATAGAGTGAGCACATCCGTGCTATTGGAGCGCCTAGGTGGCTCCACACTCCTCCAACGTAGACGTACTTCCCTTGGGAAGGAACTACGGGAAACATCTCCGTGTCTCCACTTTGCGGTTATTTCTATCCTTTACTTGTTGCTTCCGCTACGTTATTTACCTTGCTTGTATCACATAGGTTGCTATCACCTAGTGCACATCTAGTCAACCTTGTTATACTTTGCTCAAGCCCTAATTAATCGAAAAAGAATTAAAATTTGGTAGTCGCCTAATCACCCCCCCTCTAGTCGACATATCGATCTTTCAATTGGTATCAGAGCCTCGGCTCTTATCTAAGGCTTCACCGCCTAAGAGAATATGTCGGACAACTTGGACCCAACCGCGTCGGTAACTAATGAACGCTTGGTGAGGTTGTTAGTGATCTCAAGAGTGAGTCTAATCTCAATACCGAGATCACTACCAACCTCAACCTAAGCATGAAGGAATCGATGCGGAGATGTTCAAGGAGTTCTAGGGAAACCGGAACCTAAGATTGATTTACCCCCGAAAATGTCGAGAAGGTAGATTCTTCCTTCTTCGGTATAGTCAATGCGGACGGAAAGGCAAGCCAATCCCGAAACAACGAATCCGCGGAGGTAACTCAATCCCAAGGAAGCCGGGGGTGTATGCAAGTTCCACCGGACAAGTGTATAACACAATCCACCAACACGTCTCTCCGCCACACATCGCCAATATGGGCGCACCTCCTAAGCTTGATCCAAAAGACTTTCCTAATTGGCAATATCTATGCGATCACACATGTCTAGTTGTTGTGTTTTCTTGATTGACATTTTAGAGCAAGGCTTCTATCCTCAAGACCCACTCAACATGACTTCAACGGAGAAGGCCAATCATCAACTCAACGCCACCGCCATGCACATGATCAAACGGCCGCCGGCCCAACTTATACCACTCATATCCGTATGTGCAAGACGGCAAAGCAATGTTGGGATAAACTCATAACTTGTTCTTGGGGAATGAAAGCATTCAACTTTCCAAGTATGAAGCGGTTCAAGATGAAGCCGATGAGTTTGTGATGAATGAGGATGAGACACCCGAAGATCTCTATCGAAGGCTCACCGCTCTTTCCATCACCTTGAATGATTTTGGTTCGAGAAGTTTGAAGATAATTGGATCAAGCGCAAGTTTCTCAAGGCATCACTCCCTCAAATCAAGGCTTGGCTCAAACCATTCGATCAAGACCGGACTTCTCAACACTTGACTCCAACACCGTGCTCAACGAGTTTGTATCCATTGGATGGTGTCAAGAGCTCCATTCATGCTCATGCTCGGCAAAGAGGACTTGCGGGACAATCTCCAAATGTTGCTTTGAAGTCCACGGCCATCACTAGTGAAGAAGAGTTGAACATGGAGTTGAAGAGGAGGATACGGAGGACCAAGCAAGACTATTATGAGCACATGGCCCTTGCTTCAAGAGCCTTTTGGGGCAACCGTTCCAAGAGATCTTCATCAAGACCTTTTGCTAAGAAGAACTTCGTTGCAAGACCAAGAGGAGACCGTCCAAAGACTTGCTATAATTGTAGTAATCTCAATCACTACATTGCCGATTGTCCTTGGGAGAATCGAGAGGACCACAATGGCAAGCTTGTGAGAAAAGACAAGTCCAAGGGCAACGGCAACAAGAACTACGTGAAGAAGAGGGTTCCAATGCCTTGTGTGTTCAAGATAGAAAAGTTTTGGAAGAATACATGTCCGGTGATGAAGATGAAGTTGTAGCTACCGCTCGCATTGCCATAGCTACACCTTCCTCTACACCGTCATCCCTATTTGAATCCCCCAATGAAATGAGTCCATTCCCTACACATGTCTCATGGCAAAAGCCACCTCGGTAACTCCTTCTCCAAACCTATTGCCTCTACACCTCCTTCCTTATTGGATTGTGTAGAGAATGTTGTGAAGGAGCCCCAAAGTCCAAATGAGGTGGACTTGTGGCTAGCTAATCTTAAGGAGAAGATAAAGTGAATGTTGATGCTCTTTTGGAGCAACTTGAGGAAACTAACTCTCTTGTAGATCAAAAGGAGGAGATCATTTCGGGCATGGCAAACCGTGAGGTTGACTATGCTAATGAGATAGCGGATTTCTCTATCGCTCTTGAAAAGGAGCAAACTCGTAGAAGGTCTCTTGAGGAGGCCCTATCTAATTCCGAGGAATCCTATGCTATTGACATGTCTAGAGTTAAAAAGGATCATGAACATGCTCTTGCTACTTCTAAAGTCTATAAGAATGAGAAGCTTGAGCTAGGCATTGAACATGCTAGACTTGAGAAGGAAAACAAGAGACTTGATGAGGAACTCAAAACCCTCAAAGAGTCTTTTGCCAAACTTGAGAAGTCTCATGATCAATTCCTAGGTCAACAAGTGAAAGAAGTTATTGCATCCACATCAAATGAAATTGTTGCTAAATCTATTATTTGTTGTGAGCATGCTAATCTTGTTGAAGAGAATGCTAAGTTGAAATCTCAACTTGAGAAGGGCATTTGGCTTGTGCCCAAGGAGAAAAGAACCTCAATGACCTTTTGAGCAATCAAAAGGATCAAATTGGAAAGAAGGACTTGGTTTCTCTACCAAGTCAAAGAAGAAGAACAACAAGAAGAAGCCTTCTCCCTCTTCAAAAGCTATTATCTTTGTGAAGGAGGGGGAGTTGGCTAAAGAGAAGGAGACCAACACCATTGTGGGTTGAGGTCACAAGGGACCTTCCTACCCATAATGACTTTGCCGGCAAATATAACCCATCTTATGTTCTTATGAAATCTAAGATGGTCATGTTTATGCTAAATATGTTGGCACTTCTTATGGTGATGATTATCATTGGACTATTTGGGTTCCAAAGACCCTTGTGACTAACAAGAAAGGACCCATCGAAAAATGGGTACCTAAATCAAAGACTTGATTCCTTGTAGGGTGTGGCGTCCGGTGCGGGTCGATGGACGGTGGATAGTGGCGCATCCCAACACATGACCGGACGCATTGACTTGGTGGATGATATTGAACCTCCTCTACCTCAATATTCACGAGTCAAAATTGGTGACAACCGCGAGCTTAAGGTATTGGGACGAGGCAAGGTCGTTGTTGCTAGAGAGTCTCTATCAAGAATGTACTTGTCGTTGAGTCCCTTGGCTACAACTTACTCTCCGTCTATCAACTTACTAAAAGTGGTTATGGGTGTTACTTTGATGACGAGAGTGTGATCATCACCGTGAAGGGATCTCTTAAAGTAGTCTTTGTTGGACATGTCGAGTACGGCATGTATGTGCTTGATTTCTCGAAAGAGAGCATGTCGGCCGCGACTTGTCTAATGGCTAAAGTTGATGTGGGTTGGCTTTGGCATCGCCGACTAGCCCACACCAATATGAGAACACTCCATGATCTTCAAAGTGGTGATCACATTCTTGGACTAACCGATATTAAGTTTTCCAAAGATCGTGTGTGTAGATCATGCGTTCTAGGAAAGCAACATGGAGAAGCCCATCCATCAAAGACGAAGATTACCACCGACAAGATTCTTGAGCTCATTCATTTGGACCTTTTGGTCCATTATCTTATGATAGTCTTGGTGGGAAGAAGTATTGCTTGGTGATTGTTGATGACTATTCAAGATACACATGGGTCTATTTCTTCAAGAAAAGAGTGAGACTCAACAAAGAGTCATTGACTTCATCAACATGTCAACGCCAATATCAAGAGAAGATCATGACAATTCGAAGTGACAATGGGTCCGAATTCAAGAACTACACCGTGGAGGGGTTTCTTAGTGAAGAGGGATTGCTCATCAATATTCCACTCCATACACCCCTCAACAAAATGGTGTTGCGGAGAGGAAGAACCGGACTCTTATGGATGCGGCTAGGACCATGATTGCGGAGTATGCTTCTCCGTTAACTTTTGGGCCGAAGCCATCTCCACCGCTTGTCATGCAACAAATCGGTTATATCTCCGCAAGCTATTGAACAAGACCCCATATGAGATTCTTCTTGGGAAGAAACCGGATCTTTCTTATTTTCGTGTCTTTGGATGCAAGTGCTTCATTCGCAAGAAAGGTAACCGGTTATCTAAGTTTGAGACTAGATCTATAGAGGGTATCTTTGTTGGTTACTCCACAAACTCTCACGGCTATAGAGTCTACAACAAGACCACCGGTCAAGTTGAAGAATCTAGTGACGTGAAGTTTGATGAGGATAATGGCTCCCAAGTGGGGCAAGTTGATCCTAATGTTGTAGGTGATGTACCTATGGAGCTCGCTCTAAGAAGGATGGCAATTGGGGACATTCGTCCCATTGAAGAGGATCCTCCTCAAGTTCAAGATCCTCCTCGAGCTCCTCCTCAAGTCATACCATCACCAACTCAAGATCCTCCCCGTAACCAAGAACAAACTCCGAGCCCTCAAACAAGTGAGCAAGGTCAAGAACAAGATCAACCTAGTGGTTCCTCTCCACAACTTGATGTTCAAGACCAAGCTCTAGATGGTGCACACGACAATGATCAAGAACAAGATCAAGTGGTCCACATCAAGATCAAGCTCAAGATCAAAACAATGCACATGACTCCGATGATGAAGGAAATGATCAAGTCATCTCTCAAGAAACTTCGGAGGAGACCAAGAAGAGAAGAGAATTGCGAAGAGAGCAAAAATTAACTCGCTTAGAGCATACATTGGACAAAGTTCTTGGAGGTGTCCAAAGCAAGGTCGTCACAAGAAAACAATTGGCAAGCTTTAGCACCAACCATGCTTTTGTGTCCTTCATCGAGCCCAAGAAGGTGTATGAAGCTCTTGAAGATCATGATTGGATTGATGCCATGCATGAAGAACTCAATAACTTCAAGCGCAACAAGGTGTGGAAGTTGGTGCCAAGGCCAAATGGGTGCAAGAACGTCATCGGCACCAAGTGGGTCTTCAAGAACAAGCAAGATTCGAACGGCATTGTCATTCGAAACAAGGCAAGATTGGTGGCACAAGGCTACTCTCAAGTCGAAGGTGTTGACTTCGGTGAAACCTATGCCCCCGTTGCTCGTCTTGAATCTATTCGCATCTTGCTTGCATATGCATCTCATCATAACTTTAAATTGCAACAAATGGATGTTAAAAGTGCTTTCCTTAATGGTCCTATTAATGAGTTGGTATATGTTAAGCAACCTCCCGGGTTTGAGGATCCCAACCATCCGGACCATGTTTACAAGCTCGACAAGGCACTCTATGGCCTTAAACAAGCCCCACGTGCGTGGTATGAGCACCTTCGAGAGTTTCTTGTAGACCGTGGATTCCAAGTTGGTGTTATTGACCCCACCCTCTTTACCAAGAAGGTGGGTGGCAATCTTTTCATATGCCAACTCTATGTAGATGACATCATTTTTGGTTCTACTAACAATGCTTTCAATGATGAGTTTGCAAAGCTAATGACAAGCAAATTTGAGATGTCCATGATGGGGGAGTTGAAGTACTTCCTAGGATTTGAAGTGAAGCAATATAGGGAAGGTACCTTCATCAATCAAGCCAAATATACCCAAGACATGCTCAAGAGGTTCACGATGACGGAGCTCAAACCTTACAAGACACCCATGTCCACCTCCGTCGACCTCCACACCGACACCGAGGGTAACGATGTCGATCAAAAACTCTATCGCTCGATGATTGGTCTTTGCTTTATCTTTGTGCATCTAGACCGGATATTATGTTTAGTGTGGGTAAGTGTGCAAGGTATCAAGCGGCTCCCAAAGAGAGCCACTTAGTGGCGGTTAAGCGCATCTTTCGATATTTGCTTCATACCCCAAACTTTGGTCTTTGGTATCCCAAGGGTTCAAGCTTTCATCTATGGGTACTCGGATGCGGATTATGCCGGAGAGAAGAAGGATAGGAAGTCTACATCCGGGAGTTGTCAATTTCTTGGCCGCTCCTTGGTGTGTTGGTCTTCCAAGAAGCAAAATTGTGTTGCTCTCTCCACCACCGAAGCCGAGTACATCTCCGCCGCAAGTTGTTGTGCTCAACTCTTATGGATGGTGCAAACTATGAAGGATTATGGTATTACTTCTCCAAGGTGCCCTCTTTGCGACAATGAGAGTGCTATCAAGATCGCCCACAACCCCGTGCAACATGCCAAGACGAAGCATATTGAAGTTCGTCATCATTTCATCCGGGAGCATGTGGAGAGGGGCAACATTGACCTTTCTTTTGTAGGAACCAAGGATCAACTTGCGGATATATTCACCAAGGCCCTTGATGAACCAAGATTTCGAGAGTTGAGGAATGAACTAAATGTCATTGATGCGAGCAACTTTGCTTGACCGCCTTGCACAAGTACCCATAGTAGACATCGTAACTAGTTTAGATGCATGCATGGACATAGGGGGAGTGTAGCTCAACTCATGAGTCAACACTACTTCTATTATGCGCACATAGACAATTCGTGCTTCATTTGGTCACTCCGGTGACAAATTGTGCTTAAACGATGAGTATTGGCCTTGAACCCAAGATATATCTTCGCGGTTTTGGGTTGATAATTGCTCATACATGGTGGCCTAGGCCACCGCCCTCCTCCTTATGAGGAGTTGATCTTCATTTGATCTTATTTGGGTTTTCTAGACCTTTGCTTTCTCTTGTGGAAAACATTCAACCTTTGGCTTTTCCTTTTGCATCTTGCAAAGTTGAATGTCTCCCACCCCTATCGGTTTGTGTTCTATCCTAAGCCAAAAATCTTATCTCAAAAGACTTTTCTTTCTAAAAATGCTTTTGGTTTCATGCTCTTGGCGCTCGAAAGTCGGACCCGGCGACATGGCATTGTGTTCGCCCTCTTGGACTTACACAGCGCGGTGCCCCCAGGCGCCGGTACTGGCATCCCACTTCATAGTTATTCACCTTACCATGATGCGAAAGCATTTTGATCGGGCGAATAACCAAGCTGTGGGCTGCGCAGAAACCGGCTGGCGGTACTACCGCTGGGTTAAGCGGTAGTACCGCTGCGCGGTTCTGGCGAGATTAAGGCTCGGGAGGGCACGGGGAAGAAGTCAACTGCTTCTTTTCCCCACACCCTCCCACTGCCTCTCCTCAGATCCGCCGCCGCCGACCTTCTCCGCCGCCGGGACGGAGCCCTCCAGCCTCGGGACCTCCCTCCCTTGCTCCGGGGACGCTCCGGCACCTCTCCCTCACCCTTGACCCTCGCCATGAACACCGGTATGCTTTCTTCCTCTCTCTCTCCTCTAGTTGATGGAGGAAGATGATTGGATGGTGTAATATTGTGTTCTTGACAATTGGTTTGGTAGAGATGCATTTAGGGAACCTAGAACCTTGTGTAGAAGTTTTGTGATGAATCTTTGGCTAGTTTTGTAGTTCTCCATCTAGATTTGTTGGAATCACCTCGGGATGATGTTATTGTTCTTCCTCGAATTATCTCATCATACTTAGTGATTCCACCCCTCCTAGTTGTTGTACTCACCTCTAGACTTTGTTTTCTCCAATTTTTGTACACTTGTGCTCTTGGTTCCCAAATCATGAAATTGATATGCATTACTTATCCCCATGCTTTCCTACCCATTGCTACTCACAGGTGATGGTTCGAGAGGTCCTCGTCGTCGGGCTTACAAGAAAGCTAGAGAAGACGAGGCTGTTGATGAGATTGAAGAAGAACTCCATCCATCGGGGCCAAGCAAACCGAAGAAGAAAGTTGCAAAGAAACCGGCTCCAAGGAACTCTCCGCAAGCAAGATGCCTGAACCTCAATTCCTTGACACAAGGAAGAGGGATGCCTACTCCACTGACCGGGCAAACCTGCTTCCCAAGTATCGTGGCAATGATCCCTATTTTCACAATGTCTTTCAAGCCCAATGCTACTCAGAGATCCTTCATCGGAAGGCAGAAAAGAACGTGGTGCCTCAACATTGGATTGACATTGATCACATGACGAGGCACCCGGACTATTTTGGAGAAGCCATGGCCATGTGTCAAGAGTTTGGGCTCATTCCTCTTATGCAACTTAAGCAAGATTATGATGAAGCGCTTGTTTGTCAATTCCTTGCCACCGTTCACTTTGGGACCGAAGTGGAGGAACCATATCTCACTTGGATGACAAAGGACCAACAAATTTCTGAGAATTGGGCTGCCATTACTGCTATGCTTGGTTTTGAAAATCATGGAACTCAAACAATTCTTCCCTCTCACTTGTCAAGCACTTGGTTCCGTGTTCATGAAGCCACAAGACCCGTGGAGAATGAGTCGCTTCGTCCTCTCTATTTTTGGAAGAAGTTCACCGTTGGGAAATCGGAGGGGCTCTATCCTCCCTATGATATCATGCATCGCATCTACCGCATGGTCCTCAACCCCAAGGTTGGCAACTTGGATGAAATTCATGGATATCTCCGCACCTTGATGGTTATGACTCATCAATTCAAGACTCAAGGGAAGAAGATTGACATTGCGGATTTTATTTGGAATGAGCTTCAATGTTGTCCTCAACAAGAAGAATGCGTGTCATGGTCCAATCATTATGAAGATCATCTTGTGGGCTTGGCATCTCCGTTTCCCGAATCAAGATGTTAGTGACCCCAACTCTTGGATTGAACACAAGCCCAAGTGCCTCCTCATCAAGGATCATACCGAGAAGCATAAAAAGACAAAGCAAAGGACAAGACTGCTGAAACTGCTGCTGGCCCCTCACGGGCTCCGAGGATGGAGGGTGGTTTTGCATGGATGGCCAAGCAAATGAAGAAGATTTTCTGTTTGTCAAAGGCTGTGGAGACTCGCACTTGGCAAAATCATTTGGAAGACAAGTTGGCACGTCAACGTGACATTCAACGTCGCCGTGATCAAGGCGAAGATGTGCTCTCGGGTTCGGGGAAGAACATCACTACCTTGAGCAAGTGGCAAGCAAAGGATGAAAATGGCAACGTCATCATTTGGTCAGATTATGAAGATGATGAAGAAGTCTCCGACTAAGCAAGTGGGACGCTAGCATCGATTTCTCCCTTTTTGGTATCTTGATGCCAAAGGGGGAGAGATATCTATTAGGTCTATCGGGGATTTGCATGGGTCAAGTCACAAGCTTTTGTGTTCTCTTTGATTCTTATAAGCTTGTGAACTTTGTTTATTATCGCTTCAAGTACCTTGTTATGCATGGTGTAAGACATGTTTAAACTTCGTTTATTGGTTTTGAACTTCCTATGTTAGTTGCAAGATTTGTGCTTTTATGCTATATTATTTATCTTGCATGGCTTGAAAAATCTAGGGGAGTGTTGATCCTAGTTGATGTGCATTTTGGATATTCAAAGACTACTCTTGAGTAGTGCACATATCTAGAGGGAGCTCCGTCTAATTTTTTTGAACCATTTGTAGCAAATCATTGTATTGTCATCAATCATCAAAAAGGGGGAGATTGAAAGAGCATTGTCGCTCTTAATCATGTTTTGATGTTGATGATAATACAAAGTTTGCATCTAACAGTTCTATTCAAGTTTGAACAGGTCCTACGAATGTTGTCATTGCATTCGCGCTTTAAATCTCTTCAGATTACTGGAAATTACAGGGAGCGGTACTACCGCTGGGATAGGCGGTAGTACCGCCAGCTCCCAGGAAATAGCGCTGCAGTGGCAGCACCGCTGCGGGTACCGCCAGCGGTACCGCCATTTCCCAGTTCTGGCCGCTTTCGCGGTACCTCCAGCGGTACCGCCAGCGGCACTGGCCGGTACCGCCCACGCGGAGCTGGTTGGCTCTGGATTTGGTACCGCTGCGGGTACCGCCACGGGTACCGTCGATTTGGAGTTCTGGGTCGTTGAGCGGTACCTCCAGCGGTACCAAGGGCGGTACCGACTGGTACCGGGGGCGTGGGAAGCGTGAAGACCGAAGACGACCGTTGACTGCTCGAGTGGCTGAACTGAAGACCCCAGCGGTAGTACCGCTGGCGTGGGTTTTTCTGCCTTCCAACGGCCAGATTGAAGGGAGGGGGTATTTAAACCCCTTCTCCTACCTTGGGACAATTTGAGCTACTAGAATTGAATCCCCATTGTTGCAAAAGCTTCGAACTACTAGATCTCCCACTCCAACCACTTAATCGACTTGATCCTTTGAGGAGTGCCATAGGAGGTCTAGATCTACATGTCCACCGAAGGAATTTCATTTCCCCCCACACTCTCCGTGTGGAACTTGCATCTTGGGTTGCTTGTAACCCTAGGTGCCTTTGTGAGTCTCGGAGGAAGTCCGAGGCATTGTTGGGAGGCTCCAACTCATTGTGGAGTTCCTCAACCTTTGTGTACCGGCTTGGTCAACGCCATCAAGGTGACCTCATAGTGGAAGAGCCAAACCCCCACGGGTAAAGCTCACGGAGAATAGAGTGAGCACATCCGTGCTATTGGAGCGCCTAGGTGGCTCCACACTCCTCCAACGTAGACGTACTTCCCTTGGGAAGGAACTACAGGAAACATCTCCGTGCACTAGTACAGAACGACACATCGGAAACGGGCCAAAAACCTCTTCGGCAACGGAGAAAGGGTCCGTGTCCACGACCCTGTCACTAATGTGAAGGCTCTTATCAGCAACGGACAAGAAAAACCGTCACCGATGAGGCTTGATTTTGGCTACGGTTGCCATCCAGTCTCCGTTGCCGATGTATCTGGACATCGGAAACGGAGATTCTGTTTCTACTCGTTTGCATTGAGGTTTCTTCATAAGCCTAGAGCAGGAATAGATTTGGCACTGGACATTTAAAATTTCACAGCAGAAGCACAAAAATGCTAACAAATTCATTCATAAGGTATAACAAATGTCACCGATACATTGCATCACAAGACAACCAATTACTTATCTTCATTGTCATGCCTCTCTAAATCTATCATTGACATGTCTAGCTAAATCTATCTATGTCATGCCTGTTTAAACTTATCCTTGTCATTTCCAACTTAATTTATCTTCATGACTTGCTGTTAGAGTTCATGAATTCAATCTTCTTCTTGGACGGTGTCGCCAAAATATAATCAACTCGCCGCTTTGTCCCCGACCTTGTATTTAGCTCATTTAAATGAGCTAAACGGATCAGCACCATGCTCTGCACATAGTGCAATAAGCGAGTGCTGATGTACTGAAGGTGCCTCTTTTGTAAAGTGGTCACTGAAATGCAAAGAGAGAATATATGACTCCATATTAGCTCACAATACATCTAGCATAAAGGACGTACAACACAAAAGGATGCATAAGACAGAATAACAAACTTACAGATCCATTGCATAGTTGTTGTGTACCAACAATTATGCCGGACGACAAGCGCACCTTGGCTAAGGACCCGACTTTTTATACAGTGTCACCGAAATGTACATCTGTTTTGCAAAGGAGATAAGTCAGCCATGAGTTTCATACACTACCGATTTGTGCTAGTTATGTTCTTTTCGAGCGACACTACGTAGTCGTCCTTAGTGGCGGAGCTAGAACATATTGAACCAGGATGCACACATGTTACCACAATATATTTAAAACAATTTTTAGTGGTGCATATGTGATGAAAAAATGCTAATTTAGAAAGAAAAATTCCTTCTCCCGGTGTCCTGTGCACCCGGCTGGCTCAAGGTGGATCCGCCAGTGGTCGTCCTCATCGTCCTCGGATGTATTACAACCCTAGTTCTAGTTCTGTTCATGAGTGTCCTATGGAAGAAAACCTAAGCAGAACAATGACAACAACCCTAGTTCGTCGGCACGACGGCCGGTCACAAATAGATGTATTACCTTTGGATCTGGCGACGGGAGTACGTAGTCATCCTCGTCGTCCTCGGATCGACACGCCATGCGCCCTCCAGCTACAGATCGGGCGACGAGATCTGCCTGGGTGGAGCAAAGAACGGGTACGCGCTGCCACGGTCGGAGGAGAGGAAGATGCGCGCCGATACGGTCGGAGGGAGGGAGATGCGCGCCGCCACGGTCGGAGGGAGGGAGATGCGCGCCGCCACGGTCGGAGGAGAGGAAGATGAGCGCCGCCACGGTCGGAGGGTGGGAGATGCGCACCGCCACGGTGGAGCTAAGATCTGGTGCTGCGTGGAGGCGCCACGACACTTTGAGAGTGAGGCTGAGAGCGAGAGCGATGGAGTTTAGGGCTGTGTGAAGGGCGCATTTATAGCAAAGTAGAACATCAGAAACGGAGGGTATAAACAACCGTTTCCTTTGATTTTTCACTGACGCACTGGGCTTATACTGATCTCTACTAGTATTGAAGTTGAAGAACATAAAATAAATAACTATAACTACTCCTCGGCCTCCGCCTTCTCCTGCTCGTATGCGAGGAGAGCCGTGTAGTCGTCCGTGTCGTCGGGGCTCCTCGCCGACGATGTCATCGCCGCTCGTACGCCTCTCCCACATCTCGTCGTTGTCGTAGGCAGGATCGTCGCGCAGATCCGGCGGGAGGAGGAGCCGGCGGCTCTGAAGCAGCTCAACTCTTTCCGGCGGCATAGGCACCGACGCGCGGTTGCGGTGCCTGCCACCGGGTAGCCGAACCTTTGACCATGGCACTGGCCTCCTATATTGCCAGTGCCGCTCCGCGACGGCCTGCCCGACGATGACGCGGTTCCATCCAGGCGACCGCGGACGAGCGTCTCTCCGCCGCGGCGAGCGGCTGTGGTCGCGGGCGCCCGAGGATCCCGCGTCCTCTTCCGGCGGCATAGGCACCCTCCTGTGGTTGACGCGCCAGCCAGCGGGGAGGCTAACATTTGACCAGGGCACTGGCCTCCTATATTGCCAGTGCCTCTGCGCGACGGCCTCCGGCACGACGACGCGGTTCCAATTCAGCGAAAGCGGGAAACTGCTGCGGCGAACGCCCGAGGAGTTGCTAGGAGTATCCATGGCTGCGGCGAGGTGGCGTACTGAGATAGCAGGGAGATCGTGGGTTTTTAAGGAGTAGTGGGCGGTGCCGCGGCATCACTACGCCACTACGCCATAGCAGTTACTCCGCTCGCATCGAATTCCAAGAAGATGGAACGTGTCCACATTGCACACGGACACACAAAAGTCTCCGTTGCTATAGAGGCACATATCGGAAACGGAGCCAGAATTAAGACCGTTGCCAATACTATGGGTAACGGAGTTAATACTTTCTCCGTTACCTATGTTGACGGGCCAGCCACGGCCTAGGTCAGGTTTGTACGCACTGGCCGCGCGGAAAGCGCGATTCTCCGTCGCCTAACGCCTGCCGTTTCCATAGAGGGGTATCCGATGTGTCGTTCTGTACTAGTGGTGTCTCCACTTTGCGGTTATTTCTATCCTTTACTTGTTGCTTCCGCTACGTTATTTATCTTGCTTGTATCACATAGGTTGCTATCTCCTAGTGCACATCTAGTCAACCTTGTTGTAAAAAGAATTAAAATTTGGTAGTCGCCTAATCACCCCCCTCTAGTCGACATATCGATCTTTCAGCAAGGCGTGGCTCAAGAGGGGGCATTGTCAGGACCCGTTGCTGTCAAGACCAAGTCAAGACGAAGATGGATGGTGGAGATCACACCAGGGGGAACCGCTGCAATAGACGGCCGAGATTAGAACACGACACTGTTTATCTCCTTCCTTTTCTGAACTACGTGTGCGGTTGTAGCTCGCTGTCGCTCGCTGGCAGGTTAAAAGGGCAGGAGTTGGTAGATCGAACTAAGAAAGAACAAGCTATCTAATTTCCTTAGTCTAGCTAGGGTTTGTTCCTCTTCACTATGTATCCCTGAGAACATCGCCATGTATCCCTGAACATCGAGGAATCCTTCCTCTGACAGTAAATCATTCCTCTGTCATTGGTGATAATTTGTGAATTCGTTTGTACTCCAATTCAATTGCTACTTAGGGCCTCACATCTTCCTCGCCGCAAGGACGCACGCGGATGAAGGCGGGCAGGTGCACTCCCACGCTATCAGGCAAGGATTCAGGAACGCCATGATATACATGTACTCTGCCTGCGGCTGTCTGTTGGGACGCGCGCAGGGTGTTCGACGCAGGTACTGTGTGGGATGCTGTTTCATGGGACACGATCCTAGTTGCGTATCGTGCATGCTGGGGATGTCGATCGGGCAGTCGGAGTGCTTGCGCGGATGCATTCGTGTAGTTGTCAAGAGCCTTGGCCTGTGGATGAGGCCCTGATGGTCAGTGTGGTGGGCTACCTGTGCGCAGTTGGAGATGGTTCAGAATGGGGAGCTGTGCCATGGGCAGATTATCAGAGCTGGCCTTTGTTCACTGGTGAATGTTCAGAATGTGCTCATCCATATGTACTAATGTTGCCTTGATGTTGCTGCGGCGCGGAGATTGTTTGACAAGAGTGAGTGCAGTCCGGGGACCTCTCCGCCGGCTCCTGCCTGGCTCCCGGCGGCCACCGCAGGCTGCGGCCTGAGTCCGGGCCGATCTGGGCCCCGGATGGGCCGGGCGCGCCTTCGTGTAGCTGGTGTATTCGGTGGCTCCCTATTTAGTGATATGCATGGTTCCTTGGTAACCTCTAGTTTGATCAGGGAAACTACTGAAAATGAATCTGCTAACGAGGGTTACAAATTTGGTCAAGAGGAACCCAGGAGCACGAAGCCTTCCAGCAGCTGATGTGTGGCGCGCGTGGGGCGCGCCAGCGCATGCTGCAGTGCTGCGGCCCGGATCCATGGTGGATCTAGACCCGGGCGGCGCTACTCTGCCCTTGCCGGCATGGTGCTCGGTGGGGTGTGGTGGTTGGCGTTGCGTCTGGCGGCATTTGAGGACCTACGGCTGTGTGGATGCTTGGTCGTGAGTAGTCTCCGTATGGTGTGGTTGGCTACGGGGTTGTTGGTGGTGACCGCCTGCCGTCTTCTGTAGATGTGATCTAGCTCTGGGTGAGAACCCTACATCGACTCTGTCGATGCCGGCGGCAGCTGTGGCTTTTGGACGCTGTTTTCCTCGCTAGAGGTGCTGTCTTAGAGCTCCAGCACCTACAGTGTGGCCTCTGGGTGAAAACCCTGGATCCCGCTTGCAGGATCGGATGACGGTGTTGTGTCGACAACACATTCTCCCTGGAGGCGTCATCTTGCAGACCAAAAAAGATGGCTGTTGTTGTTGTTGTTGTTGTTGTTGTTGCGTGTGGTTGTTGGTGCTGCATCTGGTGGTGTTGGTGCGGCCACCTTGGGGCCGACGGTGGTGTTTTCTCTCTTCGGCTGGCCTTCGCGTGGTCTCGGCCTCGTCGATGTGCTTGGTCAAGAATCTCCCTTGGTGGCCGTTGTGGTGTGGAGAGCTCCGGGCTCTTGGTGGCGTCTCGGCTCACCTTTGTTCAATGACAACTCAACTGATGCCTCCCTACTAGCTAATCGTCTCGACCTCGGTGGCAGAGCTCCCTATCTAGGTTAGTGCTAGGTTCTAGGCTTGACACTCACCGATGATGGTAGTGGTGCTCCTGTGTTGTGCCTGGGGTTCGAGTTGCACGCCGGTGCGGTGCGCTAGGCAGTTTGCGGAGTCTTGGCATTGTGATCCCCGGCTGCACCCCTAACCTCTTGTGCCTCTCAAGGTGGCTCTTGCTGTTCCTTTTCTAGTTGTCTTTTTCATGTATTTTCATTGTATTCTTTCCGCTTGTATCTCCCAATAATCTCTCCATCCGTTTGTAAGAACATGGCCCGCCAAGCTACTTTCGATGAATGAAACAAGCGGTTGGGATTTATCCCTCGTCAATCTCGAAAAAAAAAGTGAATCAAGATGATAATTTGCATTTATTAACATCAGAACAGTCTTATCCTGTTTGGTCTGACAGTGACAGACAAACAGACAAAGTGACAGCAGACCTCCTAAATAATGACAAGATGCGAGGGATATCAGTATATTACTAAGTGACTGGTCTGTTTTTAAAAAATACCGAGAAATATAGCTGGACTATCAGTTCCTTGCATATGAGTAGAAATATCGAACACTCTTTTTTTATTAGATAGAAGAGAATACGAAGCAATCATAGCAGTCGAGAATGAATTTTCTTTACTTTGATCAAGTCCTAGGCTCCCAGCCAATTGAGGTCAGTCTATGCTAAAGGGAAAATGATTAGTCTTATTGACTGACAGAACAGATATAAAACAATTCACATGTATTGGCTTTATGAAATTCTCACATGCTTGTTGCTGGTGATAACATGGACCCATGCGAATTTTGAGATCTATTCTCGAAATGGGCTTTCTAATTTAGTTAAAGGACTCAAGGGATATCAGTATGTGACTTCGCGCTGGTAGCTCCTATGAGACCAAAAAAATATAGATAACTTACCTTTTACAGATGAGAACAGAAAATACGAAATGGCCATCGCAGTTGAGTCTAATTTCAGTATACTTTTTAAAGTCTCAAATAATTAAGGTCAATATATTGCTGAAGGGAACGGAGCTAGTCTTATTGACTGAGAAAATAAATGTGTAATGACGGTAATAGTTTTAGCAAGAGAAATAACATAATGATGACAGATGTATCCATGATTAAAAATACCAATAAATTTGTGCCACTACCTAACTTAATGATGTCATGATGCTGCAATGTCAACTCTGCTAAATGCCAATCCAGAAGTTGCACGCAACTCACCGAATTGAGTGATAATTCGTTCGAGTCGTTCTAGCTTATTATGTATCAAAATATCTCCAACTTGGAAATAGAAGACATGAATTTCGTTGATGCTAGCCATATATGGACATGCTGGCAGTGGCATATTACTTAAAAAATACAACATGTACAGCGGTTAAGCTAAATTGCAATGAGAAAGGATGTGACAAAATACAACAGGATGTATGCTTAAAAAAAATTTAGTATGGTTTTGATACAAAGGAATCTCCTGCTTGCCAAATCTGGTTCAAATAAGGACTATGGCTGCAAAATCTGGTGCAATTTGACTACTAAGTAAAACTGGTTCAACCTTCAATTGTCACAACTGCCTTGTTCAAATGGAATTTATATAATCAATTTGGTTTTGTTGGGCAAGATGCTTATAAAGTTACGATAAGACGTGAGGGATATCAGTATATGACCGACAGGTCTGATTCTAAAAGTAACATGAAATTTAGCTGGATACATGCTGTCTGTTCCTTGCATGCGACTAGAAATATGGAACACTCCCCTTTTTATTCGATATTACCTCTGTTCTAAAATATAAGACTTTTTGGTAGGCTAAATAGCCTACCAAAACATCTTATATTTTGGAACAGAGGTAGTTGAAGAGAATACGAAGCAAACATCGCAGTCGAGAATGAATTCTCTCTACTTTGATCAAGTCCTGGGCTCCCAGCTGATTGAGTTTAGTCTATGCTGTAGGGAAATGATTAGTCTTATTGACTGACAGAACGAATGTGAGAAGATGCTATATATGCTGGCTGATTGAGGTCACATGTATTGACTTTATGTTTTTTGAAACAAGGCAAAAGCCTTGCCTTTTATATTGATAAAGAAGGAGCAAACAGTGGAGGCCTAGGCCCAAATAAAAAAGAAGATACAAAACCGGCCAGAGCAAAACTCAGCCAGTTCAAACTTATGTATTGACTTTATGAAAATCTCACATGCTTGTTGCGGGTGCTAACACGTACCCATGTGAATTTTGAGATATACTCTCGTAAAGGGTGGTAAATTTGGTAAAGGACTCAAGGGACATCAGTACGTGACTAGGTAACTGGTCAGTTTTAAAACAAATTGGAAGAACTGCTGGATACCCACTGGAGCTCCTATGAGACTAGAAATACAGATAACTTACCTTTTACAGAAGAGAAAAATACGAAATGGCCATCACAGTTGAGCGTAACTTCAGTATACTTTTTAAAGTCTCAAATAATCCAGGTCATACATGCTGAAGGGAAAGGAGCTAGTCTTAAGACTGAAAAAACAAATGTGTGATGATGGTTATCGTTTGAGCAAGAGAAATAACATGATGATGAGAGCTCTATCCATGATAAAATTAATTATAGCAAGGTGCTGCAATGTCAACTATGCTAAATGTGGATCGAGAAGTTGCACGCTACTCACCAGTTGGGGCAACGCGGGGGCTTTCGACCCCATAAATACTACTCCTCAGTTCGAAAATATAAGATGTTTTACATATTTCAATATGGACTAAATACATACTGAAATGAATGGAAGGAGTAGTTAATTAATGACCTCACTAGTAACACATGTCTTTGATTTTGGGCTTTTTACATCTCTGGGCGCCAATCCTGGCAATATGGGAACAGACCGCACCTGCTACCATATGAGGCCCCTCCCCAGATCATGACACCTCAGCTGCAGCACTAATCTCGAGCATCCCTAATTCCTAACTGTTGTACCACAGCTACCGATCGACTTGGACAATCCAACAACAGGATCCGACATGGCTAACTCTTCCTCTCTCCTTGGTTGTGTGTTCCTTGTGCAGCTAGCGACCCAGTGCTGAGTAATCTTGGCATTCTTAATAAAAGACATAACGATCCACCAGCTAGCTACCGACGTTATAGTACATGCATATCCGTGAGACGCGGCGCAAAATCTTTGAAAAATTACATAATCATCCAGCGCGTCAGGCATGACAACCAATGCCTCGTTTGAACGGATCTACGTACTAATATTTTTCTACTACTAAGCTTGGGTCCTTAAGTCATTGTTTCTCTTATCTGCCAGCTTATATAGCATCTAGTCACGTGTAATAAGTACTTTAATCACTCTTTCTCTTATGACGTTCTCAACCTCTTAGGAAGACTGGGAAAGGGACATAATTGTCTTCGAGACCACGGACTTCTCGCGGCTGCGGTCAGTAACGGTGTTTGGGAGGTGGAAATCATTCTCTCTCAAAGTATGAAGATGCTCGAGTGCTTGATCTAGAGGATGCAGACGATGTAGGAGATGATGACCTTGAGGAGATGGTGAAGTGGTTGCGGCTCCTCAAGTTCCTCTCTCGAGGATGTCGTCGCATCTTCAATCTTCCATGGTCATTAGGTGATCTAAGGCAGTTCCAAACTCTAGATGTCAGGGACACCTCCATATTTACACTGCCAGAAAGCATGACCAAGTTAAACAGGTTGCAGTACATTTGTACTGGAAGAACCAACAACATGCTTCCCCAGACATCAACACCACCTATTTCATCCGGGCAGTTCAGCAGACCTCTCGTCAGTCTTATTGGGTGAAGAAAGAAATTTGTGATGATGGTCATTGTTTGAGCAAGATAAATAACATAATGATGACATATATATCTATGATAAAAATAAATGCGGATCCAGAAGTTGCACGCAACTCACCGTCACTGGTTGGGTGATAGATTCGTTCAAGTCGTACTAGCTTACTCCCTCTGTCCATAATTACCATGCATTCGGGGTTTAGTCAAAATCAACTTTCGTATTTTTTTTCAAGGCTATAGGAAACAATATCAACATCTGAAAGGTAAAAGAAATATTTTTAGAATAAACTTTCATATTATATGCATTTGATATTATAGACATTAACAATTTTTCTTATAAGTTTAATCAAAATTTACAAAGTTTGGCTGTGACTAAACCCAGAATGCAGAGTAACTATGAATGGATAATGTATCAATATTTCTCCAATTTGGAGAGGGAAGGCAAGAATTTAGTTGATGCTAGGATATGCTCACAGTGGCATCAAAGATCTACTTTATTACTTACTGTACATCAGTTAAGCTAAGTTGCAACGGGAAAGGCTGTCACGAAATAGAACAGGATGTATATCACTTTGGTTTTGATACAAATGCATCTCCTGCCTGCCAGATCTCAGCCCGCCACCATCAGTACATTTAAATAAATAAAAAATGCTGAATACTTACCTGGATGCATGGTTTGTGCTAGAAATTTATGCACAACCGCATCTGCGATCTTTTATACATCCAATATATGTATTAAAATATATCAAATTGTATCCTTCAAACTCTTGTTGTTTGCAAAAGCGCTGACCATTGATGCAACTGGACATACAGTTTTGCATAGCTAAAAGTGGCTATTCGTGGTCCTGTGGAGTCACATTACTGTAACATGATATGCACTGCACCACTATGCTCCGCACTCTATAAATACCTTGCATTGTGCCATCACTTAGTACCATCTCACTTGCTTACATTTTGCATCTGATCATCAGCAGTTCCACCAAACACAACAAATCTGTTAGAATGGGTGAGAGTAGAGGAAGCATCGCCTTCTTCACGTGCTACAGGCCGCCAGTGCCCCTGGACATATTCTGCTGTCCAGTCCCAGCTTCATCAAGGGAGGACGAGCTGCTCTTGACGGACGGCGTGTCGTACAACTACAACGGCCAAACCATTCCACCAGAAGCTCTCAAGACCATCGTCAAGCGCCTGGAGTTGGCTCCTGAAGACGAGCTAGATGCCGACGTCGACTCGGGCCGTATCACCGGCTTGGTCTTTGTCTCTGAGAGACAACACAACCTTGAAACACTTGCGATAGCCGTGCGCTATCCTGATGATGATGACGTCAAGGTCTTCACCTTGGCGGACATCTATGGCGAGGAATTGTTCGGTGGTGCCCGTATGGAGGACAGCGGCTGCATTGCTGGTGGCTACGAGGTGGATGGTGAAACGGCTGACCATTACCTTGTTTACGTGTCCACCAAGGAGCCTGTGGAAGAACGCCGTAGCCCCTGGAACGTCGTCTACAAAACTAATCTCAGGACAGGCGAAACTGAGCGCCTCACTCCACCAGGTTCGGCTGCTAATTTTTCTTTCCAATTCTGTTGCTATTTGACCTAGTTGTACTTGTGTAGAGATGTATGTCAAATGTGCTTTCATTTGTCCCTAAATAATTTTTGGTCTGTTAATTATACATAAACAGAGACGTTTGATATAAGTCCCTCTGTGTCACCGTCTGGGGAGAGGGTAGCGGTGGCTTCTTACCAAGGAAAGAAATGGGATGGAGAAATTAAGGACTTGCAGACCAACATTTACGTGATGGGCATAGAGGACCCATCTTCTGATCGCGAGCTGGTGATCGAGAACGGTGGCTGGCCATCATGGGGAAGTGAGACAGTAATTTTCTTCCACAGAATGGAAGGGGGGAACTGGGGTGTGTTTCAGTATGACATGAGCACCGGTGAGACCATCCGCGTGACCCCGGAAGAATTCGATGCAATGACACCAGCAGCCATTGATGAGAACAGAGTGGCTGTGGCAATCATCCGCCAGAAGTCTGTGTTTGCTGATGTTCGTGTTGAAGCGCAGTACCGTCACATCGAGGTTTTTGACACGAGTGCCCCAGAAGAATCAGTGCAGATCACGCAGTACACCAAGCCAAAAGGTGACCATTACAACCCCTTTGTGATGGACAATGGCAACTACATCGGCTACCATCGTTGCCAAAGCGACCTTCTCAAGGTACCAATATATGTGGCTTGGTGCAAGAGTTTTCTTGTTTAGTAAGTCCTCCACGCAACATTATATCAACGCTGTTTATACTATTTTGTGTCTGCAGCATGGAGATGATGTGCCGAGGAATTTCAACAAGCTGCAGTCCCCACACGAAGACGTTGGACTATTTAGGGTTGCGGGAGCCTTCCCAGCCTTTTCCAAAGATGGCTCCAAGCTCGCGTTCGTTGATAACGAGTTCAAATCCGTGTGGTTGGCCGACAGCGATGGAATGCGTGTTGTCTATGATGTAAGTGGCCTGTATTTTTCTGGTTCAGTAAAATATGTTGTGGGCTTACAAATTGTAAAGGAATGATTTATGACTAGCCAATCTTTACCAACTATGGGTGCTGATTATTGTATCTGTATTTATAGACAGATGGCCCTGATCGGATCTTCTCACCAGTTTGGAACCAAGAGAAGGACATACTGTATGTTTGTATGGGACCGTCTTTCAAACCCAATGAAACTCTGGAGATCTACGCCATCCCCAATATATCGAGTGGTGGACGAGAGCGACGACTGCTCACAAAAGGAGAATTCAATAATGCGTTCCCATCCACCAATCCAGATGGTAAGAAATACATTTGCAGTCTTGCTTCAGTGCCTTCATGAGTCCTCTGTTACATTCATCACAATTCACAAGCAATATTGTTTCTTCTTCTAGCGATATTTTTTGTTTACCTCTAATGGGGACGATGATATCTTTATTGTATACATATGTAGGGACGAAACTTGTTTTCCGATCAACGAGGGATGGAGGAGACGAGAAGTACAAGAATCTATACATAATGGACGCAGAATTCGGGGAGGAAGAAGGTGAAGCGGAACGGGTGACAGAAGGCGATTGGACTGACACACATTGTGAGTGGTCTCCTGACAGAGATTTGATTGTGTTCTCGTCAAACCGTGACAAGCCCGAGGACGCGCCGGAGCGTGACCATGGCCTCGACCCGGGGTACTTCGCTGTTTACCTAATGAACGCAAGCGACTACTCGGTGGTGAGGGTGTTCAGGAGTGGCTATGACTTCTCCGGTCATGTGAACCACCCGGTCTTCAGTCCAGATGGCCGAAGCATCGCCGTGACGTCCGACCTCGCCGCGGTGTCCGTTGACCCGATATCGCTGCCCGTCTTCTTGCACTCGGTGAGGCCCTATGGCGACATCTTCACCGTTGACATCGACCCGGATGACATGGAGGCGAACCAAGACGTGGAGAGTTTTGCCCGCGTCACGCACAGCAGATACGAGAATTCCCTTCCCGCCTGGACAGTGTTCTCGACTCATGACCCGCATGCGCAATGGAACCTCCTGGTCATGGAGTCCAATTACGCGCCGTCTTGCCCGTATGCGCATCATGATGGAGGTGAAAGTTGGCACATAACCGGCCAGATCTGCATCCCGAAAAGGGTCTGCTGATCTACGCCCTTGGACCGTAATGTCTATGAAGTTGTGCTTGCCCGTTAGGGATTGTTGTTGCTTTTTATCGGTTTGAATTTCTTGTGCCGGAATGTCTACAAAGTTGTGCTTGCTTGTTACGGATTGTTGTTGCTTTTTATCGGTTGGAATTTCTGTTTAGAGTGCTTAAAATTTGCAATGTACATGTCTCATATCATTGAAATAAAGTTTGCCTGATTCGTTGTCATCACGACCTTTTTCAAGAACATGCAAGACATGCATGTCATGACCAGAGCGTCCTTGTGCATGGACATTGTACCATCAGATGATCAATTGTTTCGGCATGTTGATCACAAAATAAGCAGATCCGCGGCCCTTGCATTCTGGCCAGGAGTCTTGCCCCTGTCCAGCACCGATTCCTGATGGCTAGCCACATGAACATCTGTTCTTTTAGCGGAGCCGCGCTGCTCCAGATTAATTCTGCATAGTCCGATTGCTGCGAACCCAAGAAGAAGCCCTGGTAGGCCGACCTAGCCGAGTATTGGCCATTGCCAGATAGCAGCCATCGAAATTGATCCGGTTCCACAGTAAGCGCCGGGACTGCCTGAATCGCGCACCAAAGCTGAACAAATTGGACGATGCCCGGCACCGTGAGTGTGCCTCGAATATTATTGATCCACGTTCCATTAATGAGTGCTTGGTCTACTGTCATGAACAAAGCTTGCTGCAGTACAATGAGTGGAAGAAGGTCTGGCGCAATTTCCTTCACGCTTCTCCCGTTGATCCATTGATCTCGCCAGAAAAGAGTGAGCTTCCCATTGCCGACATTGCATTCTGTCGCAGCGAGGAACATTGCTTCCGTATTATCCGAGAGCTTAAACTGCAAGCCATTCCACGCTCTAAGAGGTCCGACCTTTTCCATCCAACGCCATCTGATCCGCAAGGCGTCATTGAGCTTCTGCAAGTTGTGGACACCCAGACCCCCTAGGGATTTCGGCATACATACCTGCTCCATGCCACTTTACAGTGTTCGCCACTGCAGTCCTCCGAGCCTTTCCAAAAGAAGCGACGGCATATTTTGTTAATGGTCTTTATTACCCAGGGAGGTAGGTAAAAAAAAGCATATGGTAAACTGAGATCATTGTCAAGACCGTGGTGACCAACACTAGCCGTCCTCCTTCAGTTAGCAAAGCAGTGCACCATGTCGACAGCCGTCGTGCCAGCTCGTCGAGCAAAGGCTGCCAATCAATCTTCCTTGGTGATCTAGGAGACAAGGGCAATCCCAAGTACTTGCATGGGAAAGAAGCAATCTGACAAGGAAACGCCAGCCTGATTGCTGTGATGAGAGTTTCGTCACATCCGACCGGCAAGATGGCACTCTTTGCCATGTTTGTGATCAGTCCAGAGGAATCACCAAAGCATCTTAGTAGGGTATGTGCAGCGTTGAGCTCATCTTCACAGGGCCTGATAAACATTGCGACGTCGTCCGCATAGATTAAGATACGGTGCCTGATTCCCCACCTATTCAGAGACTCGAAAATCCCGGCATCTTCAGCTTTACCGAACACAGCCGTGAGGACATCCATGATCAGTATGAAAAACTGTGGCGAAACTGGATCGCCTTGGCGCAACCCTCGTGCATGAAAGATTTGTACCCCCGGGAAGCCATTGATCATCACTTTAGTGTTGGCCGTGGCGAGGATGGTCGCCACCCAAGAACAGAAACGTGGCCCAAAACCTATGCGTTGTAAAACCTCCAGCAAAAAAGCCCAGGACAGCGAATCAAAAGCCCTCGCAATGTCTAGCTTAAGCAGCAACGCTGGAGAGTTTCGGCGGTGGAAAGTTTTGAGGGATTGACTAACCAGCATGAAGTTGTCTTGGATCGTGCACCCTCGAATATATGCACTCTGATTCGCAGCCACCAGATCTTGCAGTTTGGGTGCTAGTCGTGTCGCAAGCGCTTTCGAGAAGATCTTGGCGACGCTATGTAGCAAGCTAATTGGTCGAAAATCCGTGATATCAGTGGCCCTAGTCCTCTTAGGCAGGAGCGTAATCAGCGCGCTGTTTAAGGATTGAAAGCTGCGTCCATCATTCTTGGTGAGGTGCGTAATCGCCAGCATGAGATCCTCCTTGATTGTGGCCCAGCAAGATTGATAAAACCACAGAGAAAAGCCATCAGGGCCTGGCGATTTGTCCAGAGGGAGGTCCTTGATTGCCTCCCAAATTTCCTTTTTTGTGAAATCCACCTCAAGTCCTGAGAGATCAACGTCAGGAAAGTCCCGATTTGCTAGATTGAGTGCCGCCGGTCTGGCTTGAGGCGTCCCTATCAGCTCCTGGAAGAATTCAGTGCTTAGCTCATTCATCGCAACCTGCGTATTTGCCTCCCGATCTCCTCTCCTAAGCTTGAACATATGATTCTTCCGGCGTCTCCAACTCGCATGTACATGAAAGTACTTTGTGTTGGCATCTCCCTCCTGGAGCCATAGAAGACGCGACCGCTGCCGTGCCATAGTTCTCTGGAGCGAGGCAAGTCCAAGGATGCGTTTCTTCAACTGTTTTCTCAACCAGCTTTCCTCAAAGGATAGGACTCTTCTTTCTTGTGCTCTGTCCAATTGGAACACCAGCTCATTAGCCAGCAGGAGCTGGTGCTTGACGTTTCCAACTCGTTTCTGACCCCAAGACGTAAGGGCTCTTCCTGTAGCTCTCAGCTTTGTGTCTAACACCAGAAGAGGGTCTCTGTCCGCAGTAGGCAATGCCCAGGTTTGCGCAACAACGTCTGCAAAACCCGGTTGTATCGGCCAGAAACTTTCGAAGTGAAATCTACGCTTTGTTTGGAAGCACACATTTGTTGAAAGTTGAATTGCACGGTGATCCGAAATGCTTGTGGAGAGGGCCTGTAGGAGGCTGTTGGGGAACGCGGCATCCCAATCAGGTGAGTGAAACCAACGATCCAACCGAGCCAGGGTCCGCACCGCTCGCTCGTTCGACCAGGTAAATCTGGGTCCCATGAGAGGAGCTTCCGAGAGCTCTACATCATTCAGAAAGCGCTTAAAACGCCCTAGCATTCTGCGGTTAAATGTGCCTTGATTCTTGTCCGCCGCATCCACAATGAGATTGAAATTTCCTGCTACTGTCCATTTGCCATTACAGCTTGTGCGTATTTCTCGTAGTTCGTCCAGAAACTCCAGTTTTAGTGCATCGTTTGTGGGGCCATACACCGTAGTGTGCCACCACTTCCCACCATCCGCGAAAGAAAAGAAAGCAGTTAGTAAGAATCCACTCGGGGATTGGTGACCGTGACAAGGATAGATTGCCAAGCCACAATGATTTGTTTATGGGTACTCACCAATACAGACTGATCAGTTTGAGCTCCCCAATCAATCGTATCCGTATGAAGCATTCTTTGTGCGTTGTGGCATACCACTTACGCTACAACTTACAGCCATCAATGATTTCTACATGTGTGTTTGAAGTCTAGTGCATCGGGTTTTTTCGTGAAGAAAGGTGTGTGAACCGGCCTTCTGTGTGTCACCATTAATCGCTTTGTATGCGTGCCGTGTCTATGACATGCGCGACCCTCTTGCCCCGAGCAGAACCCAAATGGTAGGGTTAGTCTTAGGGGTGATGATTTTCATTGAATCGGGGTGGACAGATGGGGTGCTGCTGGGGCGATTTTTAATTAGGAATTGTTGGTATACTTTATTGGGCTTTCGAGGGGGGTGTAGAGATGCTCTAATCCTCCTTATGGCAAAGACTTTGCCATTACCGCGCCCTTCGTTTTGCGGCGTGAAGCTGTCGTGGCGAACGAATTTGACGCCTCTGCGTCCGCTCCCCTCGCCGGCGAGCTGCTCCCGTACCTGACCTCCACAAGTTAAGTAACTTCCTCACCTTTACCCGCGCCGCCGCGACGATTTGCGTCATCGTCAGCTACTGTGAGGTCCCTTTCTTGCCTCGCCACGCGGGCGACGTCGCGGCCAACCGCGCCGTCCGCGTCTCCGGCTAGGTCGGTCGTCGTCCCTTCTTCTTCTTCTTCTTCTTCTTCTTCTTCTTCTCCTCCGTTTCCGTTTGAGTCGCGTCGCCAACCGCTGTAATAGGCCAGACCCAAAAAATTTCAGTGTACGTCACGGGGATAACCGGCGTAATAAGCGTCAAATAGGAATCGCCGTGGGTAACCCGAGCCAACATATGGTCATGCACAACGATACCACTTCGTCTCCTCAACCGCATGAGAGGCGATCGAAAGCGGTCTAGTTTTAGCACTCCCCGCCTCCCTTTCCCCTCCGTCCGCCCCCCTCCCCCCCCCCCCCTCCGCGTTCGCCGCCTTGGCGACACGAGGGGAGGGGAGCACCGGCTCTCGTTCATGCATGTCTTTCGTCCTAATTTTGTTTTTAGGTTTTCGAGTTTTCTCCATCGGTGTCATGGTGGGGCTGATGCCGATGTTGCTAGTAGGAATAATGGTCTTCCAACCCATGCTCCTACTTGTCGGAGGTGTTGCTGGCGTGAACGAGAGGCTTGTGAAGTCCAACCTGTTGGAGCAGTTTCAATCTGACGTTGCGTCTTGGCGTGGCGGCCGGGATGAGCTTCTCTTGGAATGCGGCGTTGCTGACTGCTGCGGATCTACGGAAGACGGTGGGGGATCCAGCCGCCCATTGAAGGGAGGGGGGTGGCATTGGCCCCGAGGCGGACGTTGAAGAGGCTCGGAGGACTCCTCCGGACGATGCTCTTTATCGGGATAGATCCAGCTTTATGGGGCCGGTGGCTATCACGGCTCGTAACGACTCATGTCAATGGGTTTCTTCAACATCAAGATTGTGGACCTACTGTTGGTGTTCTTTTTTGCCCGCGAAGGCGAAGGATGTGGGTGCTTGGTAGTTGCGGCGATGACGGAATGCAACAGTATAATCACTTGTATTCTCTCCTT
Organism: Poa pratensis; assembly: GCA_947311845.1. Taxonomy (NCBI): domain Eukaryota; kingdom Viridiplantae; phylum Streptophyta; class Magnoliopsida; order Poales; family Poaceae; genus Poa; species Poa pratensis. The sequence continues at coordinate 8,299,268 of CAMZMU010000070.1, forward strand.
GTTTTATGTTATTTGTATTCGTCTCAACTTTATATCCGTATAATTATCAATCAATACAGTAATGTTTTTTTTGACAGTGAATCAATACAGTAAGGATGTCTCCAACGGGGCGACCCATCGAGTCGCGCGTCCGCGCGAGCCAAAAACACGGCCCAACGGGGCGACCCATCCGGACCGCGGTCCATTTTTTGGTCCGCCGCGACCCATTCCTAGCCCAAATTTGGGCCACCGATGCGTCGGCGCGGACGCGCTGCAGACTGACCGCGTGTCCGCGTGCTCACGCGTGGCGTCCTCCCCAGGCCCACATGGCAGTGACACGGGGGACGGTAAGCCTCCCCTGGCCCAGTCCTTTTTAATGCCAAGGGATAGGGACGGCCAGCCCCCACCCACCCCCACTCCACTGCCCCACTACCGTTCCCTCTCCGGCGACCAAACCCTAGCCGCAATGCCGCTCCGATGGCCGGGGTTCGGCAAGGCCAAGAACGACGGCGAGGCCGGGTCGTCATCTGGCCGCCGCTACCGTGCTCCCTCCCCGACGCCATCGTCTTCCCCGGAGCCGGAGCCGCTACCCGCCTTCTTCGAGCTCGCGCCGCCGGGCGCCGAGATTGCGCGGCGCGACCGCGTCTACGTGCGCAAGGAGGACTGCCAGTGGTACTGGGACCACGCAGTCTCGTTGCCGTGGCCAGATGTCAAGCTCCCCGAGCATTGGCACCTGAACCCGCAGCGCATTCCGGTGCCCCCGATGCCGACGAGCAAGCGGGCACGGGATCTGGAGGTTGAGCGCCGCCGCAGGCGCCTCCCGACCTCCCTCCTCAACGACCCCGCCTATGCGGCTAGGTCCCCGAACTGGGATGCCTGGTTCAGCGGCGAGCACAGCCTGCGGCGGCAGGCCCTGTACACGCGGCCACCGACGCCGCCAGCTGGTCGTTGGTCACCGCCGCCGCACACACGGCGGAGGGACGCCCCACCAGTGCCAAGAGGCACACGCGGCGGAGGAGCGCTGCGGATTGGGTCGCCGCCGCCGCCGCCACAACGCGTGAAGATGGAGGTCGACATGGACGACGACGAGGCGCTCGCGGCCGCGAAGGAGGCCTCGCGCAAGCAGATGGCCGAGGACGAGGCCAAGCGCTGGGCCATTGTCCTCGCCGACGTCGCCAGGGAGCAGGAGGCGGCCCTGCAGGCGCAGCAGGCGGCGGTCCTGGAGGAACCACAACCATTGTGGCAGGCCATGGACGTGGACCTGCCACCGGCGCCTCTGCTACCAGAAGGCCTGCTAGGGCAGCACTGGGTCTTCAATGGCGGCGACTGGGAGGTCCCAGAGCAGACGCAGGAGCAGCCGCCCACGCCACCGGCCGTCGCCCCACCGCGAGGCGGACCACCGGCGCACCTCTGGAAGCAGCCGGACTATGTCATCCTCGATGGGGATGACGAAGAGGAGTAGAAGCCCGCGAAGGGCAAATATTAGAGTTTTTATATATTTTTTTAAAAAAATATTATGTAAAAAGGCCGTTTGTGGCCCACCCCCTATATATGACTACAAAAGGCCCATATATGGCCTGTTTAGCTAAAAAAAAATCACAGGCGGACTCAATGCGTCGGGCCGTTGGGCGCACTGCCACCAACGGCAGACAGGGGCGGACTGGGCTTGTCCGTTTGCCGAGGCAAACGGACCAAACACGCGTCCGTTTGCGTCGGCCCGTTGGAGTCATCCTAATGTTGTATGTATACTAATGTTGTATGTATAGAGGCGTACAACACTGAACGTCAAAAAAAGAGACGGTCTTACGGCGACAGGCCGCCGCGTCGGCTGAGACGGCTGGGCCCGCCACACGTCAACGGTCGGATCCCCGCAGGGATCTGATCTGGGGTGCCCGCTCCGGCGTCCCTCTCAAATCGCAATCAATCCTTCCGTTTCCCCACATCCCCAGCCCTGTCTCCCCCAATTCGGAATCGCTCTACGGCCACGCCTAGGGTTTCGTTTCCCCCCGCCCGACGAGCTCTCACCGCCTGTGTTGGCCCCATCAAGAGTTGCATTTGGTGGTCCTTTGATCATGCAGGACGCAAGGTAGCTCCTGGATGTAGTGACCTTTGTGTGTGCTTGTGTGCTTGCGCACGGAGGGTTGTGTAAGATATCACATTTTGGGGAGGGGGCATGGGCGCGTGGCACACCCCCTGCAAGGTACAATGTAACCGCCCCTGGATGTAGTGACCTTTGCGTGTGCTTGCGTATGGAGTGGCGTGCAAGATTGGGCATTGCGTGGAAGGGGTGTGGCGCACCCTGCATGGAAGGCGTGAAAGAGACGAGGGGAAGAGGAGACAGAAGTTGATAGGGTTTATTTTTTGTGTGAAATGTTCAACTTAGGAATTAATTTTCCCGCGTAAATAACTCCGTACATAATTCGCACAATTATGACAGCAAGCACACTTACCATAGTCAAGATATACACCGTACGGACCACCATATGGTCAACAATTGTTCTTGCTAAAATGCTCTACCACGGCATTATCGGTTTCCTTGTTCTCTTCCCACCTAGCCACCCCATCGGTCGTTGCTTGCACACCGGCTGCCGCGCTGACCCCTTCCCTGAACCAGCGATCCGGCGAGCGGAAACAGCGAGTGGCCTCCTCCGTCGCTTCTTCCCGCGTCGCGTCGGGGCTGCCTGGTATGTGAGTGGCACTCGATTTGTTCTACGGTATGGAGATCGTTCGGTTCCACCGGGCCGCTGTTTCATTTCACGTCTTGGTAATGGTCGTGCCGTAGTGGTAGGGTAGGAGACGCTGGGTTGTCTGGTTGGACCTGATTGGTCTTGTGTTTCGTCAGATGATATGTGAGCAGGGAAGTCTGAGTGTGTGGATTCTGTAAGGGGGGTTCAGCTTTCATCTTGTTCATCCACGTTGAAAGAAACAGGGCCTGTGTCGCTCCCATTAGGAAATGCATTGGGAGGTCCAGTGATCATGGGGGACGCAAGGTACACGGTAACAACCCTTGGATGTAGTGACCTTTGCGTGTGCTTGTATGCGTGCAGGGAGTGGTGTGCAAGATAGCACATTGCGTGTAAGGGGCGTGGCGCGCCGTGCATGGAAGGCACGAAAGAGATGAGGGGGAGAGGAGACAGAAGTTGATAGGGTTTGTTATTTGTGTGAAATGTTCAACTTAGGAATAAATTTCCCGCTCCGTACGAAATTCGCACAATTATGACAGCACGCATATTTACCATACTCAAGGACCACCACGTCGCCAATAACTGTTCTTGCCGAAATGCTCTACCAGGGCATTATCAGCTTCCTTGTTATGCACATGTTCTCTGTATTAGCTTGTTGCTGGCGTTACTCAACACAGCACTGTTGTTTAGCAGCATAAATTCATTGATGTACGGTTCACGTGGGTGTGGCGTGCCGACCACGCTTACTTGCATGTATAGGGTGACATGAGAAGACATATTTGTATGGACATATTGGAGAAAATGTTCGTTAGGCTTATGGACATATTTCTTTTTGTATAGCGGCAGATGTTTGTTACGTGTACATCACAATATTTTCGCTGTTCCTTAGGTGTAAATTTCACTCTATTTGCGCCGTTGATCTGTCTGTGTTCGATAAATCTGACTGCCACTAATCTCCTAAAATACTTTTTTGTAGGCTAAAGTTTGGTGATCACGCTCTTTACACAGCGAAGCAAACACTTCAAAGCTGTCTGCAGTTTTTGCTTCCATGGTAAGCATAACTTTTTAAGGATTTGCGTTTTAGGCTGCCTTCCATGATTCTAATGGTTTATACATGTCACTGAAGGCAACCAACGAGAACCTCCCACCAACTGTCATCAGGCAATTGGCTAAAGAACTGAAGAATCTTGATGACTCTCCTCCAGAAGGGATCAAAGTTATTGTTAATGATGAGGACTTCATCACTATTTGTGCTGATATTGAGGGCCCGGTAAGATTCTGTCAGATACATTTCTTTGCACCTTTCTGTCATTTTTGTTTTGTATTAAGATATTATGTGCTTATGCTGATCATGCTCTGGGTACTTGTTTAATGGTCTATTTTTTCGTTCTTTTATTTATGTCACGTTTTATTCGGAGCTAACTATTTGATGAGGCTTGCCGCTTCCGGCTTTTTGCATATTAAGTATAAACACCATGAAGTTATAAAGCTGCTTTTGTTTCCTATTACACTACTTTCTGATATTGGGCATGTGCCGTCTGTCATCTTGTGCTTTGTAGTAAGATATTATGTGCTTATGCTTATCATGCTCTGGTTACTTGTTTAATGGTGTATTTTTCTGTTCTTGTATTTCTGTCACGTTTTATTTGGAGCTAACTATTTGATGAGGCTTCCGGCTTTTTGCATATTAAATATAAAGACCATGAAGTTATAAAGCCGCTTTTGTTTCCTATTACACTACTTTCTGATATGGGTATGTGCAGCTGGAACTCCATATGAGAATGGAATATTTCGGATGAAGCTGATATTATCTCGTGACTTCCCTCACTCTCCTCCAAAAGGTAGCCATCTTGTCAGACTTCCATCATTGTTCATACTTTAGTTAAGTTCTTGAAGTAAAGCTTTAGTTGAAAGTCTTTGTCCTTCTTTGATTTCCAGGATTTTTCACGACTAAAATTTTCCATCCAAACATAGCAACTAGTGGTGAGATATGTGTTAACACATTGAAGAAGGATTGGAATCCTAGCCTTGGATTGAGGCATGTTCTGCTGGTAAGCTCGAAGTTGAACACACATTAACTCATGTTCTTATAGTGCATGATTGTGCTGTAAGCATTTTCTAGTATTTGATTATGGAAGAAGTTTAAACTGCCTGCATAGAATGTGGGGTGCTTACCATACATACATTGCTTGATGACAGGTAGTGAGATGCCTCCTGATCGAGCCATTTCCTGAATCTGCGCTCAATGAACAAGCTGGAAAGTTGCTACTTGAGAACTATGAGGACTTTGCACGCCATGCAAGGTCAGTAATCTTCAACTTCATTTTGTCGGAACGGTGTCATGCGGTGCGATAGAGCTTTTCTTATCGGACAAAACTACATTGCTAGGATTGTGCATTCAAAACAATGTAGACACCTAGAATGCCATTGCTACCATTTTCTGGCAAATTAGACCAGACCTCTTGCTGAAACAACCAGTGCTGCTGTAGCTAGTTACTGACCATGCCATTGGCGCTCCATATGCAGGCTGTACACTAGCATCCATGCGCTCAGACCCAAGAATAAGTCCAAGACTGGAATCTCTGACTCAACCGCAGCTCTGAATAAGGACCTGTCCCACAGTGTCCTCGCACAAATATCTACCTCTACCGCGACGAGAGCTTTCGGCCCGAATGCACAGGACCAGAACGCTGCTCCTTGCGTTGTTTCAGGAGGAGCATCGGCAGCACCCAAGAAGGACGGGCCGCTCAGCGTGAAAGTCCCAGTCGATAAGAAGAAGATGGACGCGAGGAAGAAGAGTCTGAAGAGATTATAGAGAAAACAAACCGTCGAGATTCCAGTGCTAAAACAAACAAAAAAACTGTCAAGCTTCCTGGTCGTTGTTAATCTGTAGTTGTTCACCGGTGCCAGATTCAGCTAATGATGCATGCCCAGAAATAACGTGGGTGGTCACCGGTGTTTGCGAGAGAACAGAGAAATCTCTTGTGTTCGGGCCCTATAGTTGGGGCCCCGCCGGACAAAACCCTGTGGAGGTAGAATAATGTGCCGTTGGTTCGGTCCTGTATTAGTGCTGTTGTAACTGCATTTGTTTGTTGTTCAATGTAAACTCTGAGCTGTGGAAAAAGTTGGTTCGACAGATTTTCTTTGTTGATCTGCAATTCCTGGACCTCTGCAATATCTTACTTTCCGCCAAACTTCGAAGTCATTTGAACCTTGGCTGTTTGTTTGCGATGTGGCGTGATGGCACTGTCATGTGTTTTATTAGTCCCTCCATGTCAATTAGTAGTGTATTGGCGACTTGGCATTCTAGGTGTTGTAATTTTTTCTATAGCCATGGTAAAATTTACGAAGTACTAGTCCTTTCAATATCTAAGCTACCTAGAAATTTAGCTCCTTGGTTGCTCCAGGTGGCAACCTTCCATTGGTTCTATCTACTGCACACGACCGCGGTGTCCCTTCCCTGGCCTGCCCACGAGATACAAACGCACCTAGTCTCCTCTCGCCCCAGCTCGATCCCGCCTTCGCTTTTGCCGGTCCGCATCCGTCCCCTTCGCCCCACCCCCTGCTGCCACGCCACATCTTGATGATTCCCTGCCGCCATCGGAGTTGTTTCTCTTTGCTCGAAAGGTGTAGCTCGCGACCACTTCAACCAACCCCGGTCGGATCCTCACAGTCTCCACCGTACTCCGACGTGCACGAAACCGTCGGAGACTCATCCACGACCACGACCGACATCACCCACGAGGTGTTCGGCCGTTTGCCCGAGGTGTTTGTGAGGTACGAATACACCACCTCCCATGGCGGATAGTTGGGAGGAGCGCTTTTATAACAACGTCTTGCATACATCGTCGTCAGATCAAAACGGATCATGAAAGTCTGAAACACATGGCAACACAGAGACTCACAGAAGGAATTCAGCACAAATTGCTGGTTAAATTGCTGGAATTCGACTACACGATTGAATATAAGAAAGGAAAAGAAAATGTCGTGGCTGATGCTCTGTCTCGAAGAGATATAGCAGACAAACATTTTTGCTCTGCTATTACAACTGTGACACCAACATGGCTTGAAGAGGTTAAGAGCAGTTACAATAACGATCAAGACTGCACTAAAATACTGAAGAAATTAGCAACGGATGTCTCTTCAGCACCACAATCCAAGCTGACAGATGGGGTCCTCAAGTTCAACATTAGAATTTATGTTGGAGCATCTACAGACATCAGAAAAACCCTTCTGCACGATTTTCACAACTCAGCACTAGGTGTTCATTCGGGAAACCATGCTATATACCATCGTATGAAACGTCTCTTCTATTGGCCAGGAATGAAAAGGGAAGTTGAAACATATATTGCTGCTTGTCCCCCTTGCCAACTGACAAAACCAGAACATGTGAAATCTCCTGGTCTCCTCAAACCAATTGAGTTACCTGATATGGCGTGGGCACATGTTAGCTTGGATTTTATCGAATGCCTTCCTAACTCTCAAGGCAAAGAAGTGATTCTTGATGTGGTTGATCATCTCACTAAATACGCTCACTTCATACCAATGTCCCATCCGTACAATGTTGATCAAGTGGTCACATTATTCCTTGACAACATCTTCAAACTGCACGGTATGCCAGTGGCAATTATATCTGACAGGGATATGATTTTCACCAGCAAGGTTTATCAATCTCTATTTAAAGCACTGAAGGTGGAAGTTCGACTCAGTACTGCACACCATCCAGAAACGGACGGGCAGACAGAGCGTGTAAACCAATGCTTGGAAGCATACCTCAGGAACATGGTTTTCCAGAACCCCAAAACATGGATGAAGTGGCTTTCCTTGCCGGAATATTGGTATAATACTTCCTACCATACATCACTTCAGATTACTCCATTTCAAGCTCTATATGGATATCCCCCACCGATGATCGGTGAACTTGCCATACCGGACCACATTGATCCAGAAGTGCTCAGCACTCTCTCCGACAGAACATCAATGATGAAGACGCTCAAGGACAACTTAATCCAGGCGCATAACCGCATGAAACATTTCGCCGATATGCATCGTTCTAAAAGATCTTTCAATGTCGGAGACATGGCTTACCTCAAGATACAACCCTATCGTCAGAATGCATTTGGACTTCGTGGTTCACTGAAGCTCCGATCAAAATACTATGGACCTTATAAGGTAATTCAGAAAGTTGGAGAATTGTCGTATAAGCTACAGTTGCCAGAACAAGCTGAAATCCATCCAGTCTTTCACGTCAGTCAATTGAAGAAGCAATTGGGCAACAAAGCAATTCCTCTACCTCATGTTCCTCTGGTGACTGAGACTGGCAAGATCAAGACATCTCCTTTGCGGGTGCTGCAGCGTTGCATTATCCAGCGCAACAAGCAACCCATGGCACAATGGATCATTCATTGGGAGAACCTCGGCGAAGACGATGCTACCTGGGAGGATGTCCCATTCATCACCAAGACATTCCCAAAATTCACACCTTGAGGGCAAGGCGTGGCTCAAGAGGGGGGGCATTGTCAGGACCCGTTGCTGTCAAGACCAAGTCAAGACGAAGATGTACGGTGGAGATCACACCAGGGGGAACCGCTGCAAAAGACGGCCAAGATTAGAACACGACACTGTTTATCTCCTTCCTTTTCTGAACTACGTGTGTGGTTGTAGCTCGCTGTCGCTCGCTGGCAGGTTAAAAGGGCAGGAGTTGGTAGATCGAACTAAGAAAGAACAAGCTATCTAATTTCCTAAGTCTAGCTAGGGTTTGTTCCTCTTCACTATGTATCCCTGAGAACATCACCATGTATCCCTGAACATCGAGGAATCCTTCCTCTGACAGTAAATCATTCCTCTGTCGTTTGCGATAATTTGTGAATTCGTTTGTACTCCAGTTCAATTGCTAGTTAGGGCCTCACACCTTCCTCGCCGCAAGGACGCACGCGGATGAAGGCGGGCAGGTGCACTCCCACGCCATCAGGCAAGGATTCAGGAATGCCATGATATACATGTACTTTGCCTGCGGCTGTCTGTTGGGATGCGCGCAGGGTGTTCGACGCAGGTATTGTGTCGGATGTTGTTTCATGGGACACGATCCTAGCTACGTATCGTGCATGCTGGGGATGTCGATCGGGCAGTCGGAGTGCTTGCGCGGATGCATTCGTGTAGTTGTCAAGAGCCATTGACGAGTTTATACTCTGCGGGTACCCCAGTGTAAGGGTACCTGGTGCACGTGATGATTAAAGGAGCCCAAGGATTAGTCGAAGCCCACGAAGGAAGGCCCAAGACGAAGAGTGCTTTCCAAGTTAGATCAATTCATAGTCGGTTAGGGCTTTCCATACATGAAACCTTGGTCGGTTATGTTTCCCGAGACCCAGCCTCCTATATAAAGGCTGAGAAGGTGATCGATCAGGGACAAGCAATCCATAGCCACCAAAAGCTCGGCGAGATCAGCAGCTCGTCGAACCCTTGTAACCCTCATATTCATACCATAAATACAGACAAGCAGGAAGTAGGGGTTTTACCTCACTCGAGGGCCCTGAACCTGGGTAAATCCAGCTTGTCAGCCGTCGATTCCACCGATACTACGCGTTCTCTACCACATAATCAACCCTAGGTATAGCAACCATGGGATTTGCCGAGGGCACACCTCGACAGCCATGGCCTGTGGATGAGGCCCAGATGGTCAGTGTGGTGGGCTGCCTGTGCGCAGTTGGAGATGGTTCAGAATGGGGAGCTGTGCCATGGGCAGATTATCAGAGCTGGCCTTTGTTCACTGGTGAATGTTCAGAATGTGCTCATCCATATGTACTCATGTTGCCTGGATGTTGCTGCGGCGCGGAGATTGTTTGACAAGAGTGAGTGCAGTCCGGGGAGCTCTTCGCCGGCTCCTGCCTGGCTCCCGGCGGCCACCGCAGGCTGCGGCCTAAGTCCGGGCCGATCTGGACCCAGATGGGCTGGGCGGGCCTTCGTGTAGCTGGTGTATTCGGCGGCTCCCTATTTAGTGATATGCATGGTTCCTTGGTTACCTCTAGTTTGATCAGGGAAACTACTGAAAATGAATCCACTAACGAGGGTTACAAATTTGGTCAAGAGGAACCCAGGAGCACGAAGCCTTCCAGCAGCTGATGTGTGGTGCGCCAGCGCATGCTGCAGTGCTGCGGCCCGGATTCATGGTGGATCTAGGCCCGGGCGGCGCTACTCTGCCCTTGTCGGCATGGTGCTCGGTGGGGTGCGGCGGTTGGCGTTGCGTCTGGCGGCATTTGGGGACCTGCGGCTGTGTGGATGCTTGGTCGTGAGTAGTCTCCGCATGGTGTGGTTGGCTACGGGGTTGTTGGTGGTGACCGTCTGCCGTCTTCTGTAGATGTTCTCTACCTCTGGGTGAGAACCCTACATCGACTCTGTCGATGCCGGCGGCAGCTGTGGCTTTTGGACGCTGTTTTCCTGGCTAGAGGTGCCGTCTTAGAGCTCCAGCACCTACAGTGTGGCCTCCGGGTGAAAACCCTGGATCCCGCTTGCAGGATCGGATGACGGTGTTGTGTCGACAACACATTCTCCCTGGAGGCGTCATCTTGGAGACCAAAAAAGATGGTTGTTGTTGTTGTTGTTGTTGTTGTTGTTGTTGTTGTTGTTGTTGTTGTTGTTGTTGTTGTTGCGTGTGGCTGTTGGTGCTGCGTCTGGTGGTGTTGGTGCGGCCACCTTGGGGCCGACGGCGGTGTTTTCTCTCTTTGGCTGGCCTTCGCGTGGTCTCGGCCTCGTCGATGTGCTTGGTCAAGAATCTCCCTTGGTGGCCGTTGTGGTGTGGAGAGCTCCGGGCTCTTGGTGGCGTCTCGGCTCACCTTTGTTCAATGACAACTCAACTGATGCCTCCCTACTAGCTAATCGTCTCGACCTCGGTGGTGGAGCTCCCTATCTAGGTTAGTGCTAGGTTCTAGGCTTGACACTCACCGATGATGGTAGTGGTGCTCCTGTGTTGTGCCTGGGGTTCGAGTTGCACGCCAGTGCGGTGCGCTAGGCAGTTTGCGGAGTCTTGGCATTGTGATCCCCGGCTACAACCCTAACCTCTTGTGCCTCTCATGGTGGCTCTTGCTGTTCCTTTTCTAGTTTCTTTTTCATGTATTTTCATTGTATTCTCTCCCCTTGTATCTCCCTGTAATCTCTCCATCCGTTTGTAAGAACATGGCCCACCAAGCTACTTTCGATGAATAAAACAAGCGGTTGGGATTTATCCCTCGTCAATCTCGGAAAAAAAAGTGAGTCAAGATGATAATTTGCATTTATTAACATCAGAACAGTCTTATCCTGTTTGGTCTGACAGTGACAGACAAACAGACAAAGTGACAGCAGACCTCCTATATAATGACAAGATGCGAGGGATATCAGTATATTACTAAGTGACTGGTCTGTTTTTAAAAAATACCGAGAAATATAGCTGGACTGTCAGTTCCTTGCATGTGAGTAGAAATATCGAACACTTTTTTTGTTAGATAGAAGAAAATACGAAGCAATCATAGCAGTCGAGAATGAATTTTCTTTACTTTGATCAAGTCCTAGGCTCCCAGCCAATTGAGGTCAGTCTATGCTGAAGGGAAAATGATTAGTCTTATTGACTGACAGAACAGATATAAAACAATTCACATGTATTGGCTTTATGAAATTCTCACATGCTTGTTGCTGGTGATAACATGGACCCATGCGAATTTTGAGATCTATTCTCGAAATGGGCTTTCTAATTTAGTTAAAGGACTCAAGGGATATCAGTACGTGACTTCGCGCTGGTAGCTCCTATGAGACCAAAAAAATATAGAGAACTTACCTTTTACAGATGAGAAGAGAAAATACGAAATGGCCATCGCAGTTGAGTCTAATTTCAGTATACTTTTTAAAGTCTCAAATAATTAAGGTCAATATATTGCTGAAGGGAACGGAGCTAGTCTTATTGACTGAGAAAATAAATGTGTAATGACGGTCATAGTTTTAGCAAGAGAAATAACATAATGATGACAGATGTATCCATGATAAAAAATACCAATAAATTTGTGCCACTACCTAACTTAATGATGTCATGATGCTGCAATGTCAACTCTGCTAAATGCCAATCCAGAAGTTGCACGCAACTCACCGAATTGAGTGATAATTCGTTCGAGTCGTTCTAGCTTATTATGTATCAAAATATCTCCAACTTGGAAATAGAAGACATGAATTTCGTTGATGCTAGCCATACATGGACATGCTGGCAGTGGCATCAAAGAACTACTTTATTACTTAAAAAATACAACATGTACAGCGGTTAAGCTAAATTGCAACGAGAAAGGATGTGACAAAATACAACAGGATGTATGCTTAATTTTTTTTTGGTATGGTTTTGATACAAAGGAATCTCCTGCTTGCCAAATCTGGTTCAAATAAGGACTATGGCTGCAAAATCTAGTGCAATTTGACTACTAAGTAAAACTGGTTCAACCTTCAATTGTCACAACTGACTTGTTCAAATGGAATTTATATAATCAATTTGGTTTTGTTGGGCAAGATGCTTATAAAGTTACGATAAGACAGTGAGGGATATCAGTATATGACCGACAGGTCTGATTCTAAAAGTAACATGAAATTTAGCTGGATACATGCTGTCAGTTCCTTGCATGCGACTAGAAATATGAAACACTCCCCTTTTTATTCGATATTACCTCTGTTCTAAAATATAAGACTTTTTGGTAGGCTAAATAGCCTACCAAAACATCTTATATTTTGGAACATAGGTAGTTGAAGAGAATACGAAGCAAACATCGCAGTCGAGAATGAATTCTCTCTACTTTGATCAAGTCCTGGGCTCCCAGCTGATTGAGGTTAGTCTATGCTGTAGGGAAATGATTAGTCTTATTGACTGACAGAACGAATGTGAGAAGACGCTATATATGCTGGCTGATTGAGGTCACATGTATTGACTTTATGAAAATCTCACATGCTTGTTGCGGGTGCTAACACGTACCCATGTGAATTTTGAGATCTACTCTCGTAAAGGGTGGTAAATTTGGTAAAGGACTCAAGGGACATCAGTACGTGACTAGGTAACTGGTCAGTTTTAAAACAAATTGGAAGAACTGCTGGATACCCACTGGAGCTCCTATGAGACTAGAAATACAGATAACTTACCTTTTACAGAAGAGAAAAATACGAAATGGCCATCACAGTTGAGCGTAACTTCAGTATACTTTTTAAAGTCTCAAATAATCCAGGTCATACATGCTGAAGGGAAAGGAGCTAGTCTTAAGACTGAAAAAACAAATGTGTGATGATGGTTATCGTTTGAGCAAGAGAAATAACATGATGATGAGAGCTCTATCCATGATAAAACTAATGATAAAATTAATTATAGCAAGGTGCTGCAATGTCAACTATGCTAAATGTGGATCGAGAAGTTGCACGCTACTCACCAGTTGGGGCAACGCGGGGGCTTTTCGACCCCATAAATACTACTCCCTCAGTTCGAAAATATAAGATGTTTTACATATTTCAATATGGACTAAATACATACTGAAATGAATGGAGGGAGTAGTTAATTAATGACCTCACTAGTAACACATGTCTTTGATTTTGGGCTTTTTACATCTCTGGGCGCCAATCCTGGCAATATGGGAACAGACCGCACCTGCTACCATATGAGGCCCCTCCCCAGATCATGACACCTCAGCTGCAGCACTAATCTCGAGCATCCCTAATTCCTAACTGTTGTACCACAGCTACCGATCGACTTGGACAATCCAACAACAGGATCCGACATGGCTAACTCTTCCTCTCTCCTTGGTTGTGTGTTCCTTGTGCAGCTAGCGACCCAGTGCTGAGTAATCTTGGCATTCTTAATAAAAGACATAACGATCCACCAGCTAGCTACCGACGTTATAGTACATGCATATCCGTGAGACGCGGCGCAAAATCTTTGAAAAATTACATAATCATCCAGCGCGTCAGGCATGACAACCAATGCCTCGTTTGAACGGATCTACGTACTAATATTTTTCTACTACTAAGCTTGGGTCCTTAAGTCATTGTTTCTCTTATCTGCCAGCTTATATAGCATCTAGTCACGTGTAATAAGTACTTTAATCACTCTTTCTCTTATGACGTTCCCAACCTCTTAGGAAGACTGGGAAAGGGACATAATTGTCTTCGAGACCACGGACTTCTCGCGGCTGCGGTCAGTAACGGTGTTTGGGAGGTGGAAATCATTCTCTCTCAAAGTATGAAGATGCTCGAGTGCTTGATCTAGAGGATGCAGACGATGTAGAGATGATGACCTTGAGGAGATGGTGAAGTGGTTGCGGCTCCTCAAGTTCCTCTCTCGAGGATGTCGTCGCATCTTCAATCTTCCATGGTCATTAGGTGATCTAAGGCAGTTCCAAACTCTAGATGTCAGGGACACCTCCATATTTACACTGCCAGAAAGCATGACCAAGTTAAACAGGTTGCAGTACATTTGTACTGGAAGAACCAACAACATGCTTCCCCAGACATCAACACCACCTATTTCATCCGGGCAGTTCAGCAGACCTCTCGTCAGTCTTATTGGGTGAAGAAAGAAATTTGTGATGATGGTCATTGTTTGAGCAATATAAATAACATAATGATGACATATATATCTATGATAAAAATAAATGCGGATCCAGAAGTTGCACGCAACTCACCGTCACTGGTTGGGTGACAGATTCGTTCAAGTCGTACTAGCTTACTCCCTCTGTCCATAATTACCATGCATTCGGGGTTTAGTCAAAATCAACTTTTGTATTTTTTTTTCAAGGCTATAGGAAACAATATCAACATCTGAAAGGTAAAAGAATACTTTTAGAATAAACTTTCATATTATATGCATTTGATATTATAGACATTAACAATTTTTCTTATAAGTTTAATCAAAATTTACAAAGTTTGGCTGTGACTAAACCCAGAATGCAGAGTAACTATGAATGGATAATGTATCAATATTTCTCCAATTTGGAGAGGGAAGGCAAGAATTTAGTTGATGCTAGGATATGCTCACAGTGGCATCAAAGATCTACTTTATTACTTACTGTACATCAGTTAAGCTAAGTTGCAACGGGAAAGGCTGTCACGAAATAGAACAGGATGTATATCACTTTGGTTTTGATACAAATGCATCTCCTGCCTGCCAGATCTCAGCCCGCCACCATCAGTTCATTTAAATAAATAAAAAATGCTGAATACTTACCTGGATGCATGGTTTGTGCTAGAAATTTATGCACAACCGCATCTGCGATCTTTTATACATCCAATATATGTATTAAAATATATCAAATTGTATCCTTCAAACTCTTGTTGTTTGCAAAAGCGCTGACCATTGATGCAACTGGACATACAGTTTTGCATAGCTAAAAGTGGCTATTCGTGGTCCTGTGGAGTCACATTACTGTAACATGATATGCACTGCACCACTATGCTCCGCACTCTATAAATACCTTGCATTGTGCCATCACTTAGTACCATCTCACTTGCTTACATTTTGCATCTGATCATCAGCAGTTCCACCAAACACAACAAATCTGTTAGAATGGGTGAGAGTAGAGGAAGCATCGCCTTCTTCACGTGCTACAGGCCGCCAGTGCCCCTGGACATATTCTGCTGTCCAGTCCCAGCTTCATCAAGGGAGGACGAGCTGCTCTTGACGGACGGCGTGTCGTACAACTACAACGGCCAAACCATTCCACCAGAAGCTCTCAAGACCATCGTCAAGCGCCTGGAGTTGGCTCCTGAAGACGAGCTAGATGCCGACGTCGACTCGGGCCGTATCACCGGCTTGGTCTTTGTCTCTGAGAGACAACACAACCTTGAAACACTTGCGATAGCCGTGCGCTATCCTGATGATGATGACGTCAAGGTCTTCACCTTGGCGGACATCTATGGCGAGGAATTGTTCGGTGGTGCCCGTATGGAGGACAGCGGCTGCATTGCTGGTGGCTACGAGGTGGATGGTGAAACGGCTGACCATTACCTTGTTTACGTGTCCACCAAGGAGCCTGTGGAAGAACGCCGTAGCCCCTGGAACGTCGTCTACAAAACTAATCTCAGGACAGGCGAAACTGAGCGCCTCACTCCACCAGGTTCGGCTGCTAATTTTTCTTTCCAATTCTGTTGCTATTTGACCTAGTTGTACTTGTGTAGAGATGTATGTCAAATGTGCTTTCATTTGTCCCTAAATAATTTTTGGTCTGTTAATTATACATAAACAGAGACGTTTGATATAAGTCCCTCTGTGTCACCGTCTGGGGAGAGGGTAGCGGTGGCTTCTTACCAAGGAAAGAAATGGGATGGAGAAATTAAGGACTTGCAGACCAACATTTACGTGATGGGCATAGAGGACCCATCTTCTGATCGCGAGCTGGTGATCGAGAACGGTGGCTGGCCATCATGGGGAAGTGAGACAGTAATTTTCTTCCACAGAATGGAAGGGGGGAACTGGGGTGTGTTTCAGTATGACATGAGCACCGGTGAGACCATCCGCGTGACCCCGGAAGAATTCGATGCAATGACACCAGCAGCCATTGATGAGAACAGAGTGGCTGTGGCAATCATCCGCCAGAAGTCTGTGTTTGCTGATGTTCGTGTTGAAGCTCAGTACCGTCACATCGAGGTTTTTGACACGAGTGCCCCAGAAGAATCAGTGCAGATCACGCAGTACACCAAGCCAAAAGGTGACCATTACAACCCCTTTGTGATGGACAATGGCAACTACATCGGCTACCATCGTTGCCAAAGCGACCTTCTCAAGGTACCAATATATGTGGCTTGGTGCAAGAGTTTTCTTGTTTAGTAAGTCCTCCACGCAACATTATATCAACGCTGTTTATACTATTTTGTGTCTGCAGCATGGAGATGATGTGCCGAGGAATTTCAACAAGCTGCAGTCCCCACACGAAGACGTTGGACTATTTAGGGTTGCGGGAGCCTTCCCAGCCTTTTCCAAAGATGGCTCCAAGCTCGCGTTCGTTGATAACGAGTTCAAATCCGTGTGGTTGGCCGACAGCGATGGAATGCGTGTTGTCTATGATGTAAGTGGCCTGTATTTTTCTGGTTCAGTAAAATATGTTGTGGGCTTACAAATTGTAAAGGAATGATTTATGACTAGCCAATCTTTACCAACTATGGGTGCTGATTATTGTATCTGTATTTATAGACAGATGGCCCTGATCGGATCTTCTCACCAGTTTGGAACCAAGAGAAGGACATACTGTATGTTTGTATGGGACCGTCTTTCAAACCCAATGAAACTCTGGAGATCTACGCCATCCCCAATATATCGAGTGGTGGACGAGAGCGACGACTGCTCACAAAAGGAGAATTCAATAATGCGTTCCCATCCACCAATCCAGATGGTAAGAAATACATTTGCAGTCTTGCTTCAGTGCCTTCATGAGTCCTCTGTTACATTCATCACAATTCACAAGCAATATTGTTTCTTCTTCTAGCGATATTTTTTGTTTACCTCTAATGGGGACGATGATATCTTTATTGTATACATATGTAGGGACGAAACTTGTTTTCCGATCAACGAGGGATGGAGGAGACGAGAAGTACAAGAATCTATACATAATGGACGCAGAATTCGGGGAGGAAGAAGGTGAAGCGGAACGGGTGACAGAAGGCGATTGGACTGACACACATTGTGAGTGGTCTCCTGACAGAGATTTGATTGTGTTCTCGTCAAACCGTGACAAGCCTGAGGACGCGCCGGAGCGTGACCATGGCCTCGACCCGGGGTACTTCGCTGTTTACCTAATGAACGCAAGCGACTACTCGGTGGTGAGGGTGTTCAGGAGTGGCTATGACTTCTCCGGTCATGTGAACCACCCGGTCTTCAGTCCAGATGGCCGAAGCATCGCCGTGACGTCCGACCTCGCCGCGGTGTCCGTTGACCCGATATCGCTGCCCGTCTTCTTGCACTCGGTGAGGCCCTATGGCGACATCTTCACCGTTGACATCGACCCGGATGACATGGAGACGAACCAAGACGTGGAGAGTTTTGCCCGCGTCACGCACAGCAGATACGAGAATTCCCTTCCCGCCTGGACAGTGTTCTCGACTCATGACCCGCATGCGCAATGGAACCTCCTGGTCATGGAGTCCAACTACGCGCCGTCTTGCCCGTATGCGCATCATGATGGAGGTGAAAGTTGGCACATAACCGGCCAGATCTGCATCCCGAAAAGGGTCTGCTGATCTACGCCCTTGGACCGTAATGTCTCTGAAGTTGTGCTTGCCCGTTAGGGATTGTTGTTGCTTTTTATCGGTTTGAATTTCTTGTGCCGGAATGTCTACAAAGTTGTGCTTGCTTGTTACGGATTGTTGTTGCTTTTTATCAGTTGGAATTTCTGTTTAGAGTGCTTAAAATTTGCAATGTACATGTCTCATATCGTTGAAATAAAGTTTGCCGGATTCGTTGTCATCACGGCCTTGATTTTATCTTGTTTTAATGATTCCGTTATGGGTACTCACCAATACAGATTGGTCAGTTTGAGCTCCCCAATCAATCGTATGGTCTGATTTTAATTGCTTTCAGCGTTCAGAATGTTTAATTGCAAATCAATTTGAGAAGTTTTGCCTTTTTTTTTGTTTCATTCATCTAATATGTCGGTCAATTCGGTAGAATCCGAGAACCGAACCGAATTCCCAGTGGACCGAACTCCTCGGTTAGCAGTTTTTCGAATAACCGATCGGTCATCGTATTTGCATAACCAAATTTCTAGAAACCCCGAAGAACCGAACCGTTCGGTTCGGTCTAACCGAACGCCCACCCCTATCCGTATGAAGCACTCTATGTGCACCGTGACATACCACTCACGCTACAACTTACAGCCATCAATGATTTCTACATGTGTGTTTGATGTCTAGTGCATCCGTTTTTTCCTGAAGAAAGGTGTGTGAACCGGCCTTCTGCGTGTCACCATTAATCGCTTTGCATGCGTGCCGTGTCTATGACAAGCGCGACGCTCTTACCCCGAGCAGAACCCCAATTCTGGGGTTAGTTTCAGAGGTGATGATTTTTTTTTTTGAATCGGCATGGATATATGGGGTGCTGCTGGGGCGATTTTTAATTAGGAATTGTTGGTATACTTTATTGGGCTTTCGAGGGGGCGTAGAGATGCTCTAATCCTCCTTACGGCAAAGACTTTGCCATTACCGCGGCCTTCGTTTGGCGGCGTGAAGCTGTCGTGGCGAACGAATTTGACGCCTCTGCGTCCGCTCCCCTCGCCCGCGAGCTGCTCCCGTACCTGACCTCCACAAGTTAAGTAACTTCCTCACCTTTACCTGCGCCTCCGCGACGAGTTGCGTCATCGTCGGCTATTGTGAGGTCCCTTTCATGCCTCGCCACGCGGGCGACGTCGCAGCCAACCGCGTCGTCCGCGTCTCACGCTAGGTCGGTCGTCGTCCCATCTTCTTCTTCTTCTTCTTCTTCTTCTTCTTCTTCTTCTTCTTCTTCTTCTTCTTCTTTCTTCTTCGATTGAGTCGCGTCGCCAACCGCTGTAATAGGCCAGGCCCAAAAAAATTTCAGTGTACGCGTCACGGGGATAACCGACGCAATAAGCGTCAAATAGGAATCGCCGTGGGTAACCCGAGCCAACATATGGTCATGCACAACGATACCGCTTCGTCTCCTCAACCGCATGAGAGGCCATCGAAAGCGGTCTAGTTTTAGCACTCCCTGCCTCCCTTTCCCCTCCGTCCGCCTCCCTCCCTCCCCGTTCGCCGCCTTGGCGACACGAGGGGAGGGGAGCTCCGGCTCTCGTTCATGCATGTCTTTCGTCCTAATTTTGTTTTTAGGTTTTCGAGTTTCCTCCATCGGTGTCATGGTGGGGCTGATGCCGATGTTGCTAGTAGGAATAATGGTCTTCCAACCCATGCTCCTACTTGTCGGAGGTGTTGCTGGCGTGAACGAGAGGCTTGTGAAGTCCAACCTGTTGGAGCAGTTTCAATCTGACGTTGCGTCTTGGCGTGGCGGCCGGGATGAGCTTCTCTTGGAATGCGGCGTTGCTGACTGCTGCGGATCTACGGAAGACGGTGGGGGATCCAGCCGCCCATTGAAGGGAGGGGGGTGGCATTGGCCCCGAGGCGGACGTTGAAGAGGCTCGGAGGGCTCCTCCGGACGATGCTCTTTATCGGGATAGATCCAGCTTTATGGGGCCGGTGGCTATCACAGCTCGTAACGACTCATGTCAAGGGGTTTCTTCAACATCAAGATTGTGGACCTACTGTTGGTGTTCTTTTTTGCCGGCCAAGGCAAAGGATGTGGGTGCTTGGTAGTTGCAACAGTATAATCACTTGTATTCTCTCCTTGTTTTATGTTAATTGTATTCGTCTCAACTTTATATCCGCATAATTATCAATCAATACAGTAATGTTTTTTTTGACAGTGAATCAATACAGTAACGTTGTATGTATAGAGGCGTACAACACTAACGTCAAAAAAAGAGACGGTCTTACGGCGACAGGCCGCCGCGTCGGCTGAGATGGGCCGGGCCCGCCACACGTCAACGGTCGGATCCCCGCACGGATCTGGGGTGCCCGCTCCGGCGTCCCTCTCAAATCGCAATCAATCCTTCCGTTTCCCCACACCCCCAGCCCTGTCTCCCCCAATTCGGAATCGCTCTACGGCCACGCCTAGGGTTTCGTTTCCCCCCGCCGACGAGCTCTCACCCAGCCGCCGCATCCGCCGCCCGCTCCTCCTTCCAGCCTCCCCCCACTGCCCTCCGTCCCAATCGCGCGTTCTCTTCCCACCCTGCCGCCACCCCATCGATCGTCGCCTGCACTGCACACCGGCTGCCGCGCGCGTCGACCCCTTCCTCGAATCTCACGCGGTAGACAGCGGTCCGGCGAGAGGCAAGAGCGAGCGGTCTCCTCCGGCGCCGCGTCGGGGTACCTGGTAAGTGAGGAGCACTCGATTTGTTCTACGGTATGGACATCGTTCGGTTCCGCCGCGCTGGTATTTCGCTTCACGTCCTTGTAGAATGGTAGTGCCGTAGTGGTCCGGTAGGTAGGAGACGCTGGTTGTTTGGTCGGACCCGATTGGTCTTGTGTTTCGCCAGATGGTATGTGAGCAGGGGAGTCTGGGTGTGAATTCTGGAAGAGGGATTCAGTTTTCATCTTGTTTTATCAAAGAAACACCGCCTGTGTTGGTCCCATCAGGAGTTGCATTTGGTGGTCCTTTGATCATGCAGGACGCAAGGTAGCTCCTGGATGTAGTGACCTTTGTGTGTGCTTGTGTGCTTGCGCAGGGAGGGGTGTGTAAGATATCGCATTTTGGGGAGGGGGCGTGGGCGCGTGGCACACCCCCTGCAAGGTACAATGTAACCGCCCCTGGATGTAGTGACCTTTGCGTGTGCTTGCGTATGGAGTGGCGTGCAAGATTGGGCATTGCGTGGAAGGGGTGTGGCGCACCCTGCATGGAAGGCGTGAAAGAGACGAGGGGAAGAGGAGACAGAAGTTGATAGGGTTTATTTTTTGTGTGAAATGTTCAACTTAGGAATTAATTTTCCCGCGTAAATAACTCCGTACATAATTCGCACAATTATGACAGCAAGCACACTTACCATAGTCAAGATATACACCGTACGGACCACCATATGGTCAACAATTGTTCTTGCTAAAATGCTCTACCACGGCATTATCGGTTTCCTTGTTCTCTTCCCACCTGGCCACCCCATCGGTCGTTGCCTGCACACCGGCTGCCGCGCTGACCCCTTCCCTGAACCAGCGATCCGGCGAGCGGAAACAGCGAGTGGCCTCCTCCGTCGCTTCTTCCCGCGTCGCGTCGGGGGTGCCTGGTATGTGAGTGGCACTCGATTTGTTCTACGGTATGGAGATCGTTCGGTTCCACCGGGCCGGTGTTTCATTTCACGTCTTGGTAATGGTCGTGCCGTAGTGGTAGGGTAGGAGACGCTGGGTTGTCTGGTTGGACCCGATTGGTCTTGTGTTTCGTCAGATGATATGTGAGCAGGGAAGTCTGAGTGTGTGGATTCTGTAAGGGGGATTCAGTTTTCATCTTGTTCATTCACGTTGAAAAAACACGGCCTGTGTCGCTCCCATTAGGAAATGCATTGGGAGGTCCAGTGATCATGGGGGACGCAAGGTACACGGTAACGGCCCCTGGATGTAGTGACCTTTGCGTGTGCTTGTAGCCTTGTATGCGTGCAGGGAGTGGTGTGCAAGATAGCGCATTGCGTGTAAGGGGTGTGGCGCGCCGTGCATGGAAGGCACGAAAGAGATGAGGGGGAGAGGAGACAGAAGTTGATAGGGTTTGTTATTTGTGTGAAATGTTCAACTTAGGAATAAATTTCCCGCTCCGTACGAAATTCGCACAATTATGACAGCACGCATACTTACCATACTCAAGGACCACCACGTCGCCAATAACTGTTCTTGCCGAAATGCTCTACCAGGGCATTATCGGCTTCCTTGTTATGCACATGTTCTCTGTATTAGCTTGTTGCTGGCGTTACTCAACACAGCACTGTCGTTTAGCAGCATAAATTCATTGATGTACGGTTCACGTGGGTGTGGCGTGCCGACCACGCTTACTTGCATGTATAGGGTGACATGAGAAGACATATTTGTATGGACATA
Organism: Poa pratensis; assembly: GCA_947311845.1. Taxonomy (NCBI): domain Eukaryota; kingdom Viridiplantae; phylum Streptophyta; class Magnoliopsida; order Poales; family Poaceae; genus Poa; species Poa pratensis. Next base: position 8,321,548 of record CAMZMU010000070.1, read on the forward strand.
TTGGAGAAAATGTTCGTTAGGCTTATGGACATATTTCTTTTTGTGTAGCGGCAGATGTTTGTTACGTGTACATCACAATATTTTCGCTGTTCCTTAGGTGTAAATTTCACTCTATTTGCGCCGTTGATCTGTCTGTGTTCGATATCAATCTGACTGCCACTAATCTCCTAAAATACTTTTTTGTAGGCTAAAGTTTGGTGATCACGCTCTTTACACAGCGAAGCAAACACTTCAAAGCTGTCTGCAGTTTTTGCTTCCATGGTAAGCATAACTTTTTAAGGATTTGCGTTTTAGGCTGCCTTCCATGATTCTAATGGTTTATACATGTCACTGAAGGCAACCAACGAGAACCTCCCACCAACTGTCATCAGGCAATTGGCTAAAGAACTGAAGAATCTTGATGACTCTCCTCCAGAAGGGATCAAAGTTATTGTTAATGATGAGGACTTCATCACTATTTGTGCTGATATTGAGGGCCCTGGTAAGATTCTGTCAGATACATTTCTTTGCACCTTTCTGTCATTTTGTGTTTTGTATTAAGATATTATGTGCTTATGCTGATCATGCTCTGGGTACTTGTTTAATGGTCTATTTTTTCGTTCTTGTATTTCTGTCACGTTTTATTCGGAGCTAACTATTTGATGAGGCTTGCCGCTTCCGGCTTTTTGCATATTAAGTATAAACACCATGAAGTTATAAAGCTGCTTTTGTTTCCTATTACACTACTTTCTGATATTGGGCATGTGCCGTCTGTCATCTTGTGCTTTGTAGTAAGATATTATGTGCTTATGCTTATCATGCTCTGGTTACTTGTTTAATGGTGTATTTTTCTGTTCTTGTATTTCTGTCACGTTTTATTCGGAGCTAACTATTTGATGAGGCTTCCGGCTTTTTGCATATTAAATATAAAGACCATGAAGTTATAAAGCCGCTTTTGTTTCCTATTACACTACTTTCTGATATGGGTATGTGCAGCTGGAACTCCATATGAGAATGGAATATTTCGGATGAAGCTGATATTATCTCGTGACTTCCCTCACTCTCCTCCAAAAGGTAGCCATCTTGTCAGACTTCCATCATTGTTCATACTTTAGTTAAGTTCTTGAAGTAAAGCTTTAGTTGAAAGTCTTTGTCCTTCTTTGATTTCCAGGATTTTTCACGACTAAAATTTTCCATCCAAACATAGCAACTAGTGGTGAGATATGTGTTAACACATTGAAGAAGGATTGGAATCCTAGCCTTGGATTGAGGCATGTTCTGCTGGTAAGCTCGAAGTTGAACACACATTAACTCATGTTCTTATAGTGCATGATTGTGCTGTAAGCATTTTCTAGTATTTGATTATGGAAGAAGTTTAACTGCCTGCATAGAATGTGGGGTGCTTACCATACATACATTGCTTGATGACAGGTAGTGAGATGCCTCCTGATCGAGCCATTTCCTGAATCTGCGCTCAATGAACAAGCTGGAAAGTTGCTACTTGAGAACTATGAGGACTTTGCACGCCATGCAAGGTCAGTAATCTTCAACTTCATTTTGTCGGAACGGTGTCATGCGGTGCGATAGAGCTTTTCTTATCGGACAAAACTACATTGCTAGGATTGTGCATTCAAAACAATGTAGACACCTAGAATGCCATTGCTACCATTTTCTGGCAAATTAGACCAGACCTCTTGCAGCCAGTGCTGCTGTAGCTAGTTACTGACCATGCCATTGGCGCTCCATATGCAGGCTGTACACTAGCATCCATGCGCTCAGACCCAAGAATAAGTCCAAGACTGGAATCTCTGACTCAACCGCAGCTCTGAATAAGGACCTGTCCCACAGTGTCCTCGCACCAATATCTACCTCTACCGCGACGAGAGCTTTCGGCCCGAATGCACAGGACCAGAACGCTGCTCCTTGCGTTGTTTCAGGAGGAGCATCGGCAGCACCCAAGAAGGACGGGCCGCTCAGCGTGAAAGTCCCAGTCGATAAGAAGAAGATGGACGCGAGGAAGAAGAGTCTGAAGAGATTATAGAGAAAACAAACCGTCGAGATTCCAGTGCTAAAACAAACAAAAAAACTGTCAAGGTTCCTGGTCGTTGTTAATCTGTAGTTGTTCACCGGTGCCAGATTCAGCTAATGATGCATGCCCAGAAATAACGTGGGTGGTCACCGGTGTTTGCGAGAGAACAGAGAAATCTCTTGTGTTCGGGCCCTATAGTTGGGGCCCCGCCGGACAAAACCCTGTGGAGGTAGAATAATGTGCCGTTGGTTCGGTCCTGTATTAGTGCTGTTGTAACTGCATTTGTTTGTTGTTCAATGTAAACTCTGAGCTGTGGAAAAAGTTGGTTCGACAGATTTTCTTTGTTGATCTGCAATTCCTGGACCTCTGCAATATCTTACTTTCCGCCAAACTTCGAAGTCATTTGAACCTTGGCTGTTTGTTTGCGATGTGGCGTGATGGCACTGTCATGTGTTTTATTAGTCCCTCCATGTCAATTTGTAGTGTATTGGCGACTTGGCATTCTAGGTGTTGTAATTTTTTCTATAGCCATGGTAAAATTTACGAAGTACTAGTCCTTTCAATATCTAAGCTACCTAGAAATTTAGCTCCTTGGTTGCTCCAGGTGGCAACCTTCCATTGGTTCTATCTACTGCACACGACCGCGGTGTCCCTTCCCTGGCCTGCCCACGAGATACAAACGCACCTAGTCTCCTCTCGCCCCAGCTCGATCCCGCCTTCGCTGTTGCCGGTCCGCATCCGTCCCCTTCGCCCCACCCCCTGCTGCCACGCCACATCTTGATGATTCCCTGCCGCCATCGGAGTTGTTTCTCCTTGCTCGAAAGGTGTAGCTCGCGACCACTTCAACCAACCCCGGTCGGATCCTCACAGTCTCCACCATACTCCGACGTGCACGAAACCGTCGGAGACTCATCCACGACCACGACCGACATCACCCACGAGGTGTTCGGCCGTTTGCCCGAGGTGTTTGTGAGGTACGAATACACCACCTCCCATGGCGGATAGTTGGGAGGAGCGCTTTTATAACAACGTCTTGCATACATCGTCGTCAGATGAATAATCCGAGGATGAGAGCGATGTTTTGATAGTTACACTTCTAGTCAATGAACACACTGCGATGCATCAACCATTGTTCAGGGGCTCAATCCCGGGCAGTGCACTTGTGTTGGATCGTAACAGAGAAGAGGCCATGTCCAACTCTTCAAACATAACTTCCATCACACAAAACTAACATACACTGCCCCTATTTTTCGGCGACTCTTCCGTATGGTAAGACATGTGTTCAACCGCATTCGGATAGGAGTGATGGGTCATGATTTGGCTTCACATAAAAAATGCACTGCGGCTGTTCGGATGCTTGCATATGGAGTTGGCATTGACAATAAAAGGGACATGTTGCCGAGTGCATGGTCATACTTGAAGCAGTGGTTTCAAAAGATCTCTGGATTTGACACTCCTTTTTCGGCATGACCGGTTCCCACAATGATATCAATGTGCTTCAACGTTCTCTGGTGTTCTCTAGGCTTTCAGAGGGCAATTTCCCGGTGGTGAACTATGAGATCAATGGCTACCCATGCACCAAGTGATACTACCTAACTGATGGTATATATCCTCCATGTTATACTTTTGTAAAAAGAATGTGGAACGTGCTTTTGGTGTGCTCCAATCTCGGTGGGCTATTGTTCGGCACCCTACTAGAACATGAAACGCCAACACTACGTGAGAGGTGATAACTGATTGTGTGATCATGCACAACATAATTGTAGAGGATGAGCGTGATGACAACATTTACAACCAAGTTTGGCAGTTGCAGGGTGATTTGGTTGAACCCAAGGATGGAGTGTCAACATTTGCACATTATATCCACTTTCGTCATGAGATGCGTGATCGGTAAGCTTACAAGCAACTTCAAAATGATTTGGTTGAGCATACATGGACTAATTTAGAAAACCAACCATTACCCAATTGATTTAGTTGCTACCATTTTATTCAATTTGGTTGTAATAAATTATGTGATTTATCTAATTTGGTTGTAAAAATATACAACTTATTTATTTATCTGTCCGGTATGTTGAATCGCAACGAAAAAAACAAGGCAAATTAAATGGGTTGCCTCACGGTGCAATGGCCAGGAAAGACCAGATAGGAGCCGTCGAATACATGTCCGTTTGACGATCTAAATGGACAAAATTCAGACACATTTTATGTCTATTTAGACTGGCGCGTTTTTTTTTTTTTTTGAGAAGATTACTGCATATATTAAGTACACAAACATATGTGGTACAAAACGCAGAAATCTCGAGAAAGCTCGAGAAGACACAGGTGTCGCGGAACAAAGCAGAAAGACCCCGAAGAAAGGAAAAATTACAACCAGGTCCCTGCGAGATCTTTCTGCCCCCGAAACCACGGCCGCGACCACCCACCGCCGCCACAGGACGCCGGAGAGGGACACGAACCACCAACATGCCCAGAGGCCGAGGTCACACCATCGCCAGAAGCTGGCTTTGAGAGTCGAAGAAGGTCCCCGCCGAGGCCGGCGAGGCACTGCCGCTGTGGCGCGTCGACCGGGGAATACCCCGTGCTTGCTCGGCATCAGAACCGGCCGCCTCCATCGACCACGTCGACGAAGCAGCACCGGCTCCACCACCACGAGCCACACACCTAGCACCATGGCACCAGATCTCCCGAGCACCGGCGCGGCCAAAGCCTTTGCCGGCGACGAAGCTCCTGCAGTTGCTCCCGGATCCACGAGCAGAGTCGGAGAAACCTCCGTCGTGACGACGACAGATCCGGAGCACAAAAAGCCAAGATTTGGGCGACGCCGTCTTGTTGCCGGCCAAATCTAGCCACTCCACCTCAAGATCCGAGACAGGCGACGGCGGCGAAGGCCTCGCATGACCCAGATCTGGAGGGATCTTATTCGGCGGCGCCGTCCACCTCACCGGAGCGCGGCGACGAGCACCCGAAACCCTAGCTAAGTAATCTTCCCCTAGACTACAGCTATACAAGGCCGGACGCCAGATCCATTGACCCCCCTTCCACCGGAGAGCACGAGGCCCTCGGGGAAGAGGAGTCGCCGGAGCCAGCGCCAGCAATGAGGTCGCCTCCCTTTTCTCCTCTCCTGGCACTGTAGAAAGAGAGAAGGGAACGAAGTTGGGGGTGTTGCTTAGGTCTCTTGTTTCCAGGAACGCCCCAAGTAGCAAGTGCACTTAGACTGGCGCGTTGAGTTGCCCTAGCTCCGGGTAGTTTGGTTTTGTCGGGCAGGAGCATCACTGAAACTTAAGGACAGTCATCCAGCGGCTGACGACGGCGACCCCACGCAGCAAACGGCTACCAAACGCGTCGGCGGGCCCATCGATCATTAGGGACGGGGCCCACCTGACGCCAACAGTTCGATCACCCGCACGGGCACGGGCCGCACGGCGGGGTCGTCTGTTTCCGGACGGAATCCACCATTTCACTCCCCATTTTCCAAATTTTCTTGCTGCTCCGTGCTCCCTCTCCTCAAATCGAGAGCCTCCCCACGCGCCTCCGCTCCGACCGGCCGTCCCTTCTCCGCTGCCGCAGCCTCTCCGCCGCAGTGCGTCCTGGCGGAAGCCTCTGCTGATCGGGCGTTCGATCCCTACCCTCCGCAGCGTCGGCAGTAGGTGAGCGGTCGATTCCTTCCGTTTGCGGGGGGATCAGATGGGGTCTCGGCTAATTTCAAAGTTCCTTCACCCGCGCGCTGATGTGTACTAGGAAAGTGTAGATCGACGGATTGGATTGGTTTCCACCACTCACATTTCGCCCCAGCCTGGGCGTCTTAGCAGAGGAATCCTTCTGAATGTAGGGGCATTCGGTTCGTGTATTTCCTTATCTAGAAAAAGAGCAGGTCTGTGTTGTGCTTGCGAAGTTCATCAGGGGCCCCGCGAATGTGTTCACACAAGCACAAGACTCTGGATGGAGTGAACCTGCAGTAGTGACCACTGAGGAGAGAGCATGTATGTGCGTAGTGTAGGGAGGGATGGAATAAATAGTTATATGCCTAGTAGGAACTGGTTACTTTTATCATGGTCAGGTTGGCAATAAATTAGCACGCACGGAAATGGCACATTAGCTGCCTATGCCTATAAGATAGTGTCATGCCATTCATAGCCCACGTAATAGCCAACATGTATAGTACTCCATCCCAGGGGAAGTTGTCTATATACATGTATTTCTTTATTGATAGATGGCCCACCTTCCACTCTCACAAAGTATCTTGGAGCACGTGTTGCAGCTAGCTCTTATTTTACAGCTTCTCTCTTCTATTTTCTCACCTCCAACTCAACAAAACTATATTATTTAAATCTTTACAGCCTGCTGATTAGGATCTACTCCCTCTGTCCTAGTATATAGGGAAAAATCCTAAAACCAATTTGTCCCAAAAACCCCCACCTCTTAGGCACAATTTCATTTAATTCCCTCTCAATTATTGGTTGATGCCTCTCCCACCAATGCATGGAAGATTTCAGCTCCAATCAATTATCACCTTGGGCCAAGAGATTTGCAAATTGAGCCCTATAAACTAGGACGGAGGGAGTATTGTACTTTCTCTAAGAAAAATGTGGTAGCACAACCGGAAAAGGAACACACCCTAACTAATACTACCAAATTGCCACCGACATGGTCTGGTCTGAAAGGTTTCCTCATCTTGCAAACATTCATATGTAGCAAGGCCCATTTTAGGCAAAAGGCACATAGCCAGCTGTATGTAGCAATACCGGCCGCTTGCACAAGCCTTAATGAACATGGCATTATTTTGTACTACTGCATTGCTTAGTTACTAGTTCAGTGCTTATGTTACTAGTTCGATGGAATTTTCTGTCCGAAATACCAAATTTGCAGTTTTAACTAATCATAAAACATCAGTGGTTTCCTTATGCAAAACTCATATAGCTGTATCCTGTATTGTTTACCATCATTAAGTTATCACTTAACACTTGTGGAGGCTATTCACATGTTGCTTATTGGATGTAATATTCGTTAAATGCATGTACATCCTAGCGACAGTGATTGTATTACTAAAGCTTCAAGTCATGTACTGTTGATATGTTGCATCTCCCCGCTATATATTCTGACAAGTGTCATACTGAATTTCTTAGGTTAGAGATGTTATTACACTGTTTCTATTTGATATTGATTTAATAATATAAGGTCTCTTAAAGGTGCTATTCTGGAACAAGAAAAAAAACCGAAGTGGAGTTGACCATGGGGCACCTTTAGGTTTTAGAGCTGTCTGCTCTTTTCGCTTCCATGGTATGTACCGGAACCTCTTAAACCTGTAAGAGATTTGTTTTTCGTCTTTATTGACTCTAATGGTATGTTCATTCAAAGACGAGTACCAACGAGAACCTTCCACCAAATGTCATCAAGCAATTGGCTAAAGAATTGAAGAATCTTGATGAATCACCTCCAGAAGGGATTAAAGTTATTGTTAATGATGATGACTTCACCACCATTTTTGCTGATATTGAGGGCCCTGGTAAGATTCTATCAAGAATACATTGTTTTCAGCTGCCATTACATGTCTGTGGCTATAATGATCTTTTACTATATATTTGTGCATATAATGGCGTCTTCTGTTATTCCATAATTTTCTAGCATGTTGTTTGTGTAGGGTTAAGTATCAATTGAACTATGTTCTTTCTGTTACTGCATCTTACAGAACCTCAAGTTTCCTTTAAGTTCCTTTTTCCCCTCCCCTATTGCAATATGTTAATACTGAGTTCTGAAAGATCTGAAACTTGACATGATGCAGCTGGAACACCATATGAGAATGGAGTATTCCGGATGAAGCTATTGTTGTCTCGTGACTTCCCTCACTCTCCCCCAAAAGGTAATATTTCTGGAACTTCCAGAATCGCATACTTCAATTATTTATTGAAGCGGAACATCTAATTGGAAGTGTGCCTTTTAACTTTCATTTGCAGGATTCTTCTCGACGAAAATATTCCATCCAAACATAGCAACTAGTGGTGAGATATGTGTGAACACATTAAAAAAGGATTGGAACCCTAGTCTTGGATTAAGACATGTTCTACTGGTAAGTTCAAATTTCTGCACTCTCGAGCCTTTGTTCTCTTGGGAGCGATGCATGCTATTTTTTACAAGTAATTGCTGATTTTTTTTTTGAATTAACATGGCTTGCATGATAGCTCCTAGCTAGGAATAAGTTCTGTCTGATGTCATAATATGTGGGAGACTTATACTCTGGGGTCCTCCTTGCTGTCATGTCTCGCAGGTAGTGAGATGCCTTCTGATCGAACCATTCGCCGAATCTGCCCTGAATGAACAAGCTGGAAAGATGTTACTAGAAAACTACGAGGAGTATGCACGGCTTGCAAGGTCAACCTTCAACTTAAAACCTTTAGCGATGCTCGAAGATCTCTTCTTGTCAAAACTGAGGTGTCACATAGAGCTGTAACTAGCCACTGATTATTTCACTGTTCTCTGTATGCAGGCTATACACTGGCATTCACGCACATAAACATAAGAATAAGTCCAAGACCGGAGCAAGGATATTGTTTGCGTCTTGGGAGGGATAGCTTCAGACAGTGTTTTCACGAAGGTGGAGAAGTCTCTAAGAAAGTTGGCAAAAAAGAAAATTCGTGTCCCAAGGAAAGGCTCCGCTTTCTCTTGATTGTTGATCTCTTTTGAGGTTGTCATCGTGGTTGTGCTAGGTTGGGCGGGTAGTTGTTGTTTGTGATTGTTGCTCGTTTTAGGTGTTGCTCTTTGTGGTTTTGTGGGCTTCTCCTTGTGGTGTTTGTTGTATGGTTTTCGCCTGGTTTCTTCCACTAATAAACCGGGCACCTTCTTCTTAATAAATGGAAAAGGCAAAGCTTTTGCCTTCTTTTCAAAAAAAAAAAAAAGTCCAAGACCGGAGCTATTTGCGAGTCAACCACATCTCTAAATGTGGGTCAGAGTAACATAACTGCTCTGAGCAAAAACACACTGTCATCTGCCTCCACCTCAACCAAAGTTCTTGGCCTACATGATCAGAATGCTGCTCCTTGTGATCCTTCTGTAGGCACATCAGTGCACAGGAAGGATAGGCTTCTTGCTGCCAAAATTCCAGTTGAAAAGAAGAGGACGGATGCCAGGAAGAAGAGCCTGAAGAGGCTATAAGCGCATCGATCATGGGTAGCGTTGAAGCCAGGTAGATTGGTAGTTAAGAAATTGAGTCTCATTCATCAGTGCCAGATCCATCAGATGCATAGTGGCATCTGATGATCTGGCGATTGGGACAAGGTTGCCTGTTCGGGCCGCTTGAACGAGAAAATGTGAGTTGGGCGGGCCTACTGAAATAAACTGTGATGTGCACTGACAAATATTTGGAAGAATCGTCGCCTTTTCTGTTGATTCTGCACTAAGTCTTGTCACTGATGTATAGTAGTTTGAGTGATGCGGAAGCTCTCCTCCAAAGTAAACTCAGTGCTAAAGCGAAAACATATTCACCCTGAATCAATAGACAGCTGACACCTGGTGTAGTAGGGCTTGTAGCATCTGGTGCAGTGTAACCGACAACCTGATAAAGGCGTCTCGAGTGGCCATCAAAATGATTGTTTTTCTTCAGCTACCACAAGAATCTTCCCCTTTGTGGATGTAGTAGGGCTGCCTTGGAGATCAGAAACAATCATCAAGTTTCCTCAGGATTCTTTCGCCACTATCTACAGCATCCACAGCAGCAGATCAGCACTCTCACTCCCCTCTCTGGTTTCTGTTCAAGCTCCTGCTCCGTCCTTGCAGGTTTCTTCTTCCAAGATATGATAGTCCATGTTAATCATTTCCACCAAGTGCATCACGATGGTTAATCATTTGTCAACTATAGGATCTTCCAGATGACCACCGCGGATACTACAATTGTGCAAAGAAGCTAGCCTGGAGGAGGTGCGGTGCCCATGATGATGATGAGGTTCGTGACCCAAAGAGGATCCCGGGGACTTTCGCAGGCAGCTGCAGGTGGCTTTAACCTTTTGATCCTGTAATAACGCCTTTGGCCTCTCTCCTTTTCGCTTTTGATCTCTCCGTCCACTTGGTCACTTTGACTGATCTGCCAGTGGTAGAAAAAAAAGCCCGAATCATTGGTGCATAGGAAGTCAGGAAGAAGAAGAATTCGGGGTTGGCCGGTGACGACGTCTCTGGATTCGCCCGAGATCGCAAGCTTCGCGGACGCAATCATCGCCTCGTCGATCGGGTCATATATAGTATATCTTCCTGTAGGTTATCGTTATCCAGTCTGGTGTATTCCGGTGAAGCGTAGCGTGGGAGTGCAGAGAACTGCTGGGCATTTTTATAATAATAATCTGAGAAGCATGGTAAGATTTGGCAAGCTTTTGGTTTTTGGCTGTTGAACGAAGGAGTATAAAACAAAGGAGACAAGTGGACAAGTAGAGTATTTTCGGTCCCATGGCTGAGCTCAGAGGTGATGCTGTTTGGGATCATCTATGCCGCTTGGTATGACAGGAAATCTGACGATGCTAGATCAATTTTTCTCTCTCGAAAATAGTTCCAACAGACTTCCTTTTGGTAGTCAAATTTGCTGGCTGTGACGTAGTGTGAAATATACTGCCGCGTGGATTTAGTAGTCAAAAGCAACAGTACGTAAGAGGTGGATCGTGTTTGTGCTTACGTCGCGAGCTGCGGTGAGAGTGAGCGAAGCAATTAGAAAGTCTACAAAGTTTTCTCACTCTCCTGTGGGCAATTAAGTACTCCCTCGGGTTAAGTTTCTAATGATATATTTTTTGCCCTATATACTTTGTACAACGTTGGTCAAATTAAAGATTTAGAGATATGCGCAAGATTTAGGGCATGTTTGGTTTGTGCCTGGGCCCCATGGGGAAGGGCTCTGAGACGCACCACAGAGCCCGTAGCAGCTACTTTTAAGGTTTATCGCCCATCGGCCCAGAAATCCATAGAAAGACGATTGAGATTAGTGAATGGCATCGATCTGAAGTTCATAGAATCAGCCCTACCAAAGCTGGGCGAGCCAAATAATTGACGAAGGATTCGGCCGCCGGCAGTTCGCCAAAGTATTGGCGTAAAAATAAACTAGAGAAGCTGGGGCGGGCTGGGAAGGCCAAATAATTGGTCGCAATCCAAACGGGAACCAAAGCCTGGTCAACGACCAATTTTTTGGACGGGCAGCCCAAGGCTACAATCCAAACAGCCTCTTATAAACCGATCCGGAGTACAATTGCCCACAGTAGTTTCCACGAAATTTCGGCAGTTCAAAGTACGCTGTAAGCCTATTTTGGGTAAGATTTTGGTTAGGGCCAGCACCAGTGTTCCTCTGTAGGAGTACTTATCACGGTGGGTCTCCTGATCCCTCCTGGTACTATACGGCCGATCGAAACTAATGGCCGAATCCACGCTCTCATGGGACGAATGTCGGATTCATCAGTGCGTGCGTGCATGTGAAAGTTACTGTTAATTTATGAGCCGTCCTTTCGGGCACACCTAATGCAGCCTAAACTAATAAGCACACCCAATCACAGTGTTTATTAGGCTCTGGGTTTTGATTAGTCAACCCAGCCCTATGGAGGGTGACAAGGAAATATATGCATGCTGGCTTGTCATTGCCTAGAATGCTCTGATACCTCTAATTTAAAGTAATTCCTATGCCATACCGGCATACCATCCGTTGACTTCAGACAATTGACCTTTGGAGGTGTTAATTTCATAGTGTATGGAGTTGGTAGTTTCTTGTGCGAGATGCTAATGTGTGAATGTGATGCAAGGAGAAACCTTCAACAAAAGAAAACTAAGGACATTGTAAGCTCTCTTTTTTTTCAGTCATGACGACATAGTACATTGTAGCCTTGTATATTTTTTCTTGCCTCTTGCAAATCATTGTTTTGGAGTGAACTTACGTGTTGAAAACTTCAAACTAGGATATGACGACGGCATGCCCGTATGCCATTATCCAGACACGGACTCTTCATTGAGTGTAACACTTGAGGCATTAAATACCAAGTCACCAAAAAAAAAAGGGATTAAATACCTGACGGGTTATTTCCACGCTACCCTGCATTGATCGAATATCGTTGACGCTTGGTGAAAGGATCGGTATGGCCACCTAGAGTGTGGGGGGTGAATAGGTGCTACTCAATTTTTAGCTCTTTTTCGTATTTAGGCTTGACACAAAGGTAAATTCTCTAGATATGCAACTATGGTGAATTTACCTATATGACAAGTTAACACTATACTAAACACGATACAAGTAAGAGCTAGCGAGTAAGGAGTAACCGAACGGGAAGCACGCGGAGACAAGGATGTATTCCTGAGTTCCTCCTTTTTAGGGGAGTACGTCTCGTTGGAGGGGTGTGAGTTTCAAACTCAAACGGCACAAATGGCCTCACCCTATTCTCCGATGAACCTTGCCCAAAAGCTCGGTTCACCTTCCACTATCGGAATCCTTAAAGGCGGAATCCGGAGCCCTTAAAACAAACTTGAGGCTCAACCCACAAAAGGATTGGGGGCTACCAAGCACCACAACACCTGCTACACAAAAGTAACAAGCAAGTAAGTATAACAAGATGCCTAGGTTTTCCTAGTGGAAACCCTAGGCTCGAATCCCTCAAGTGAATGAGGGGGAAATGAAGAACACTTTGGTGAAGTAGTAGATCCGAGCCTTCTCTTTCAATCCTCCAAAGATTAACGAGTTTGGGTAGGAGGATTGGAAGATCTAGTGATTCTTGAACTTGTAATAATAGAGGACTTCAATTCTGGACGAGCTGCCTGTCCCAAGGTAGGTGGAGGAGCATTTATAGCTCCTCCTAAAACGTGACCGTTGAAAGGTACAGGGAGGCCGGCCTGGGGCCCGGCCTCACGTGTTGCTTCAGAGGCTTCAGAGAAACCGGCCCGAGGCCCGACCTGGCCAGCCTGGGGGCCAGCCACCCATCCGAGCCAGCCGGCCTGGAGCCCGGCCTGACCGGCCTGGGGGCCGGTTACCCAGCCGAGCTAGCCGGCCTGGAGCCCGGCCTAGCCGACCTAGGGGCCGGTCGCCGAGCCAGCCGGCCTGGAGCCCGGCCTGGCCGGCCTGGGGCTGGCTTCTCAGGGCATCACTAAACTCCTTTTCCATTTCTTTCTTCTTTTTGAATGGAGAGATAACTTTTATCGCTTTATCATAAAATTTAATATTTCCTGTAAACACTTAGCAACATATTAAAATATCACCGGTGTTGTTATCTAACACACAAAACACAGAGGGGTAAATAAATGTCCTTTCACTTGGAAATATTAATTAGTATAAAGTGGCAGAGTCACCATTGTCAGGTGGCAGTTTTTTATTTTAGATATGGATATTTGGTACTACTCCCTCCGCTACTATATTATAAGATGTTCACATATTGACTAGATGAGGACTGAAATGAGTGAACATGTATATACTAAAACGTGTCTATATACATGTAGATACATGTAAGTCTGAAAAAAGTTAAAACATTTTATATTTAGGAACAGAGGGAGTACATGTTTGTAAATCGATAGTTGACTAAACCGTTGCATGCATACTTGCAAGTGGTACACTTGCTCGTATTTTGACTGTAGCAGTTTGATCTGGTTGTGCATGTCTAGTTGGATTAGTATTATTTAGAGTTACATGTTTTGGCCGACTTGAATTTGCGTGGATGCTTTTATTTATTTATTTAGAGCTGCATTTTCGTAGATTTTTTCATGTATCTGGCATGGTCAAGAAGAACACGCCCACATAGGGTACGATGACACTATCAAAGACGAGTATCGCTGTCGAGGCGCAAACCAACAGGCACTGAGCTACATAAGCGACTCCGAATGGATTCTCACCTCACGTCTTCGTGTGAATTTCGCGCGTGTGCTGCCAAGAAAGTAGCAGCGCGCTCCTACCCCACGTCCATTAAAAAAACATAAGATTAAGTACATACTTAGCCAATTTGTGCGCATTGACTCGGACATTTCACTATTTACATCCCATCTTCTTCTAGTGTATGAAGTGCACACGTAGTACATTAATTGAGTGGATTATATGATCATGGGCGTGGGTTCACACTTCACACCGAGTTGATTCACCCTGAGGTCTTACATAACCTTTAAACATAGTGGATGTGGTGATAATAGAGGGCCTCTTTGATTCGGAGGATTACGAAAAACATAGAAAAAGAAGAAGAAAAAACGGGTGAATATGATAGGATTGCACATGCAAAACATAGAATTGTAGAAACGCAAATATCATCAATAGTGGGTGTTTGATTTGTAGGAATGGAAAATGCACATGGATCCTGAAAATTACAACTGAATCAAGATTAAAACAAATGCAAATATGAGATTAGGCCATTATTATGCGACTTCTGTCATTTGGCTAATTCTTTGTGCATAGGAATGTAAAAAAGAGGTTTCCACGTGTCATGACATTTTATTCATGTGTTTTTGTTAATCCTATGTTTTATAGCTCCTGCGAATTAAAGAGGCTAGCTATGAGTGAATTGTATAATTCCTTTGTTGTCCCTTTGAAACCTAAATCAAATGATCCTCCATTCTTTCAATTAATACTCAACTCCTTGGTATAAAATGGATCAATAGTGCCACCAAAGGAAAAAAATTCCCCTTTTTTGCAACACACTCCATGCCTTAGTGCCACCAAAGAAAATTTTCTTCTTTCGTCCACTATTCCTATGAATCAAAGAGTTGCTAAATAATACGAACATGCGGGTCTATAAATTTTCACAAGAATTTATGTATGCTCGTTGCATGAACACACAACAAAAAAATCAATTCCAAGCTACAACACCTTTAGAAGTACACATGCTATAGCACAGAAGATACTCATTATAGCTCTTTAAGATCCCTTTACAAGTTTTCTCATCATTTGTGAATTCGACAGAACACGATTCAGTTGTCTGAACCAAATGATAATGCATAAAAGCCTCCAGATTAATGCCAAAAACCCAGCTACGCCCGCACTCGCGAACCGCCGCAGAATACAGCGGCCAGACAGCTAATCCATATACGCCGAGACAGTATCCGCGCGCACATGGCCCGGCTCCCCTCCCCAGCGCAGCGCTGCACCACCGCCGCCGTGGCGTGGAGTCTCTCCACGTCACCCCCGGCCCGCCTCTGTGCGACGATAAACTCCCCATCATCTCGGCCAGCGCGCCGCAGAGCGAAAATACTACACGCCAGTCTTCCGTTGCGTGCTCCTCCTCCTGCCTTTGCTGGTGGTATCGTCTCCTCTCGCGACTCCGCCGCCGACCACTCTCTCTCCGGTGGCCCGGGCGGTCCATTGCTGTGCTTCTCCAGCTGGATCTGCGCGAGCGTGCGGCGGTTTCGATCCGGCCGTGCTGCCGCGCGCGCGTGTTGCGGGAAGCGGTTGGAGTTCGTTGGGGAAGTGGGGTGCCGTCCACGCGCGCGCGTCGGATGGTGGTGTGAGCTGTCCGGTGCGGCGATGAGGCCAGCTCTGGTGCGCGGCGGGGGTAGCGGCGTGCTCCTCCTCCTGCTGCTGCTCGTCCTGGTCGCATTGGCGCCGCGGCGGGCGCGCGCGGTCACCGACGCCGCCGACGGTACGCTCCCTCCGCTCTCTGTCCCTTCGGTTGATTCCTTCCGGTCCGTGCGGCGACGGCGAGCGGGACCGACGGTCCGGTCGGTCGCTGCCTGCGCCGTCGCGCTCGGTTTGCTTCCGATTCCGTGGAGAATTTCGGTTCGTCCGGTAGGCGCACCGAGTCCACGAACTTGCACAAATGTTTACTCGCGAAATTGACTCTGCAACGGTGAAACCCTGTCGGTGGCGGCGGTTCGACAGCTCAGAATGGGGACCACTCTGTTCTTCTGGATAGAGCCTATCTCTCTCTGACCTCGACTCGAGTGGTGAATTCTGCAACTCTCTTCTGTAGCTCTCGAGTTGGGCAATGCCTTGCCCCGATCGGTGGCGTGCGGCGACCGTGACATAATTGTGTAATTCGGATCAGTTGATGTTTCTAGTGGTTTTCTGGCAACCGGGCTGTCCCTTTCGGTAGGGATAACGAAGGGGAACCTCTACTAAGTAAGGCGCTGCTTCTGTCTCCTATCGTCGTCGACAGCAATGGGGGTAAAGAGATGTGTTGGTCGCACGCTCCATCTGTGGTAGAAGTTGATGTCGATGGAATGCAGGGGGAAAGCGGTGGGTGTAGCCGGTTGGCTTTTTCGAGTAGCAGCAAAATGGGCACTTCAGCCTTAATTGCGCTAACTGTCATATTGATGAGAGCGTCAGGGGTGGGGTTGGATTGGAGTACAGAGTGCCCTCATTGGAAATTCTCATTAGTCCATTTAGTAGCTCTCTCGGTGGAACTCACAGTGTGTTTTACAACTGTATTACTTTTTCTTAAGAATTGCTGTCTTCAGTCTTTTTCTTAAGGATTGCTGTTTTCAGTTCAGCTCATGTGTGCCCTTGCCAAAAGTTGGCAGCATGGGGATTTTTATGTATTCCACGCAATGCTCATGGCTTCTTCATATTCTTTTTTAATGATGTGCAGTCACTGCGATAAATGGACTGTACGTATCATTGGGATCGCCGAAGCTTCCTGGATGGGTTCCGAACGGCGGAGACCCCTGCGGTGAGCTTTGGCAGGGCATTACATGCACCGGCACGGGTATAACCTCGATGTACGTCAGGTTTCTTCATGGGACTGTCTTTTGTTTTGGTTGATGATTCGTTTGTCTTGGGCTCTAATCGACTTGCCGTTTGTAGAAAGATGAATGTCGCCAACTTGGGAGGGCAGCTGGGCAGCTTAGGGACCTTCACTTCAATCACCACCATGTAAGGGTGCCAACGCAACACGGCAAACTTATTCTTTAATTGTTGAAATTCGTCAGTATATATCTTATGGCTTCTTCTGCTGGTTAAATTTAGGTTCCATTCATATCCAAATTGAGTTCATGTCTGATTTAGTTTACCTTTTTTTTCTGCAGAGATCTTAGTAACAATAAGATTGGTGGCACTATACCAGAGGACCTACCCTCACATTGCAGAACCTGTAAGTGTTATAGGTCTTGTCAGCAACACCTTTAGTGGTTGAGATACAATCCATTTGATGGTATAATCATTTTTCCGTGTTCCTACTTTCTACAGTTTCCTCTCCGATAATCAGCTCACTGGAAGCATCCCGAGTTCATTATCAAAACTTACAAGTTTATCAGCCATGTAAAATTCTTACTTTTTCTCAAAAAGTCGTGCTCATGCTAGTTTGCTTTGTCAAGTGCATTTCCTAATATCCTTATTTTTCCAGGTCACTCAATGCCAACCATCTAGATGGAGAACTGCCAGATGCTTTCGATCCACTTGTTGGACTTGTAAATTTGTAAGTTGCCTCCTAGTTCCGTACATTTTAAACGTGTGATAAGGAGGATGTATTGATTGATTGATGATAGCATCCATTCTTCCTTTACAGGGACATCTCTTCTAACAACTTCACCGGCGTGTTACCGCCTTCAGTGAAAAGCCTGTCATCTTTGACTACGTTGTGAGTTTACATCCCATTTTTTTCCCTGTTTCTGTTTTCCCAGATCATTTATTTTTGTCATCTATTAACTGTTAATGACAGGCGCTTACAAGACAATCAACTGTCAGGGACCCTTGACTTCTTGCAGGATCTTCCGCTCAAAGACTTGTAATTCCTCGATGTCTTCTTCCTTATACCATGCTCTTTCAGTTATCTTTTTTTTTTCGCGAAAATGCAAAAAGCATTGTGTTTCGATGCATTGATAGAAAATAAGGTTTTTATGTACAAGTCCTAGAAAGCACCAGCGAGCACCAATCTGCGAAAACACCCTCTTTCAGTTATCTAGCGCATCGAATTCAAGGCATTCAAAATTTGTATTATTTTGCGCTCATTTAATTAATTTGGCCTCTCTGTGGATTTTTTAAAGGCCTATCGCACTGCAGTACGATAGTAACTAGTATATCTGATCTTAAATTTGTCATAGGATCTTAAATCTAGACACCTCAGTTTGTACCATAACGGATTCAGTAATTAAGATGACTGTAACTAGTGTATCTGATCTTAAATTTGTCATAGGATCTTAAATGTAGACACCTCAGTTTGTACCAAAAAGAATTCAGTATTTCGTTGTGTCCATGAGTCACTTACTTACATAAAAGCTGCAGCACATTTGACTTGAGAGGAATAGCCTAGTAGATTTGATCTCTGACACTCAAAAGCTAGTGCCTTTACATGTTTTGTACAATACATTTAGACGTTAAAAAGTTAATCCACGTCTCTTGCTGAGACCTTCTGTTAGTAGGTAGCACTTTCGTCATCTGCCTCTCATTGTTTTCGTGAGACAATGGTTTCCCTCTGTGACTACAGTTTCTTTTTTGAGATGTCATCCTTGTTACTACAACTTTTTAAACAGGCACTCCATCAGCAATAAGGAACTATTCCTGCATGACTTGCACAATCCTTTAGTTGCTTTGCGCTGAGCTTTTCTTTGGAAAGACTAAATATTTGTTTGGCTTGAATTGCGAAAAGACAACAATTCAAGTAATAAAGGTTAACCCCGTATATGGTTCTAGTGGTAAAATGTTGCTGCAAATAATTAAATGTTTTTCTTTGTTTCTTATCAATTCCTTACTGTGGTCAGGAATATCGAGAACAACTTGTTTTCTGGACCGGTGCCTCAGCAATTACTCAACATACCGACCTTCAAGTGAGAAACCATCTTCTTCCTTGTATTTATCTCGTTCTTGGTGCGAGCTTGTTTGACGTAGCTATTACATTGTCTAAATAACGTTCTTCAATCCATTAAAGGACTAGATGTTTAACTGTATCAATTTTGTGCGACCTGTTAAGTAACCAACATATTTCCAGTGCAGAAAGGATGGCAATCCATTTAATACCACTATAGCCCCGTCAGCAGCACCACCTTCAGCATCAACACCGTCAGCATCACCACCTTCAGCATCAGCAGAACAGCACCAACTCCAACACCAACAGGACCAAAACCAGCCCCACAACACCTACAGGTCTAAATCCAACACGAGCACCTCCATCACCCCTTCAAAAGCCCCTCCGCCTTCAAACTCTTCTGATGGATCCACCACTCGACATAGCACTTCATCATCTAGAAAGCATAGTTCGTCAGCCCTCAAGATTGCTGGATTTGTTCTTCTTGTAGTAGTGCTGTTCATAGTTATAGTTCTGCTGGTAATATTTTGTTTGTCCAAGTACCAAGAGAGACAGTCAAGATATGATAATAACAGAAGTCAGCTGGGAAGGGTCAGTCATAGGGTTGAACCCCAAATCATGCCAGCTTCAGTGCAACCAAGGAATGATGTTAAAAAAGGTTAACTTATGTCCTTTACCAGTAGAACACAGGGTTCTGCTATTTTTTATATTAATATAATATTTTCTTGATTGATCCAGGTGAGGCCGTTGACAAGAGAGGCCGCGAGTTAAGTGTAGCAGCAGCAGGTATGAAGCCCTTGGAACAGAGGGCAGTCTAATTTTGATATGCTGTTCACCAAGTTAAAATGTCTTAAATTTCTCTCATTGTTTGCAGCTGTCCCAAAGAAGCCTGCTGAAAACCGAAAGGAGCACATAATTAATTTGGGTCGAACAGACTCGGAACTTTTTGCACTGCACCGCCGCCGCCTCCACCTCCGCCTCCACTACCGCCTGCTGAAAAAGTCGTTGCAAATCCCATTGTTCCTCCAGAAAGGAGATATAGTCCTCCGCCAAGGACAAGTACCCCAAATTCTGCCACACCCTTCTCTGTTGCATCTCTTCAACAATACACAAGCAATTTCAGAGAGCAGAATGTTATAAGAGAGAGTAGATTAGGAAAGGTATACCTAGCTGAGCTTCCTGAAGGCAAGGTACGAAGTATTACTTTTATCAATGGACAATGCAACTCACTATTCGTTGTGCAGTTCACACATTGAGCTTAATTTCTCCTATTCTGTGTAGTTCATGGAGGTTTTGAAGATTGACAATGCTAACGGAAGAGTGTCAGTAGATGACTTTCTAGATTTGGTTGCACGTATCTCACAGATCAAGCATCCTAACATCCTTGAGTTAGTTGGATACTGTGCTGAATATGGACAGCGGTTACTCGTGTACAATCACTTTAGCATAAAAACACTAGATGATGCACTTCATGATAGAGATGAAATTGACATTGATCTATCATGGAATGCTCGCCTCCAGGTCGCTCTTAGCTCAGGAAAATCCTTACAGTAAGTGAAGCTATAGTTATATGTAATCCATATCTGCTTCTCTTTTTTTCAAAATGTGCGAAATTTATAATCTGAATTATTTTGTCCCTACAGATATCTGCATGAAAGCATCCAACCACCAATTGTGCATCAGAATTTTGAACCAGAAAATGTGCTCCTGGATAAAAAGTTATCAGTGTGTGTTGCTGAATGTGGATTGGCGGAACTGATGCCATCAGGTTCTGTCACTCAGGTAAGCTATAATTTGTGGTATAGAATATAGATATCGCATGTTCCAAGGGCACCAGAAATTGGTCAAGGTCAGGTCACTTTAGGGCTAATGGTGCTATGACTCATACTTTGATGCAACATGCGCTAGCTCATTGAAAGAGAATCGGTATTGGTAGTCAGATGTTGATTATCAGCTTAGCTAACGTGGTTGAAATCAATATTGGAGATATCGCTTATCCAGAAATTATCGGTCGACCCCAGATAAGGGATAAATCGGCCGGTTTATCGGCATATCGGCAGATTTATTGGCCGATTTATCTTATCGGACAGACACCGATAAGCGATAAATTGGACGATAAATCGCGGAAGATATCTTGAACAGTGGTTGAAATATTGCATGATAGGAAATTTTTGCTACATGTAGTTTTCTAAGAGGCGGCAATAATTTACCAGTAATAGTCTTCTAATGTCAGTTAATCAGTGTGCTCCACTGAAAATGGAAGGTTTCTGGTGGTAAAATAAGCATGATCATATGTGCATTCGAAGTCTGGGAATGAGAATTCTGGAATGGGGAGAATAGATCAACTTTCCTAGTAACTTGTTTAACGGTATACTCCAGTAGAGTATCAACCTGTTCCTGGCTAACCATGGGCTGGCACCCTATAGCCCTTGACTTGATAGAAAATTTTGCATGGACCACTGGTTCTGAAGGAATTGAATTTTGATTTTATCTCTACTTATTAATTACTTTCATCCTTCTTGTTGAATTTTTTATTAATTAATTTATGTTTTTCTTAGAAAAAACAATTTAGCTTATTATTTCGCCCAGGCAGTGACAGATGCTTCTTGTATGTTAATGTGGATGACTACTAGTGTATTTACAACTGGTATATTTTTGCCGTGCAGTTGTCGGGTCGGATGCGTACATTACTGAGCTATGAAGCGCCTGAACTCCAGGAATCTCGGATCATCACAGAACGAGGTGATGTTTACAGTTTTGGAGTAGTGATGCTAGAACTTCTTACTGGGCGTAAACCATACGACAGGTAAGAGATTTACTCTCATGCTTGGCTTCACAATAAACTTCCCAGAATTATTTCAGATTATCTTTTCCGCGTAACCTAAGGAAGCAACTCTTTTGATTAACATGCATGTTTGTTGGGAAAAATATGCAGTTCACGCCCGCGCCATGAGCAACATCTTGTTAGATGGGCTGGCTTTCAGCTTCATGACATTGAATCCCTCTCCAAGATGGTAGACCCTTCTATACGTGGGCAGTGTTCCGAGAAAGCATTGTCACGATTTGCTGACATAATTAGTCGTTGTATCCAGGTAATTAAGTTTTACTGTTCTTTGTTCACACTAAGATCAGTTTTCTGAATTATACTATACACTATAGCATATAGATGATGCTTAACGTGTCTCTGATCTGAATTTTTCCTGATGCAGAGGGAGCCAGAATTCAGGCCACCAATGTCTGCAATTATCCAGGACCTAGCTAGAATTGTAAATGCTTCTGGTGAGGAATCAGAGTAACAAACAGTTGAATGATTTTCATATCTCACGCGCCAAATTGCCGCTGGGAAATTTTTGGGATGGAATTTTCTTTTGGCGCAATGCAAAAGCACGTCATATGCCACAGATTTCTGGGAGAAGTATAGATATTAATCCTTCCCTACCAATGTAAACAGGTCACTATGTAAATGATGAGTAGGTGATCACATTTATTTACGGAAAACATTATGCTTTCCAAATGAAATGTCTTGGGCAATATCTATATGTAGAGATAGGAAATATGCAGGAGTTAGAGGAATTGGATGTAAAACGTGTACTGCAATACTAAGGTGAGCACTCAACTGTTCACCAAAACAAATAGGGGCAAAGTGGGCAGTCCGATTGAAGATGCTCTAAAGTCTAGCATTTTCCTCCTCGACGGGTTCGAAGAATGGTTTGTAATATGTTATCGATAATATACAATAGTTTGCATCCTTGGGAAAAGTCATTTTGCCTCCCGAGTTCCAGTAATCCCGCGATTTATAAAATTATAAAAAAATTAAACTTTCAAAAAATAAAAATAAAACCGCATGTTGTCAATGATGTATACCATAAGCTACACAAAAAATGAAAAACTTGGAGATTTAAAACAATACATTGTTCACTATATTCAGATCTATACATTTGTCATTTTTGTGTAGCTCAAAACCAAAGTATTTGCATTGAGATTTTGTCCGCTTGTAAAATATATCATTGAGAAGATACATGATTGTTTTCAGATTTTTTTTTAACTTTTAAATATGATTTCTGAAAATAGTGGGATCAGGGGATCTCAGGAGCACGAAATATCCTCTCGCATCTTTGAGAATGGAATGAGCAATAGTCGGTTAATATACAGAAATTCACATTGGCTCCTGAAGTCGTATGCTTTTGTCCAAATAAAAGAAAATAGAGAAGCATTTCAATTTTTCTTTAAACATTTGCTGACGAACATATACAAAAGTTTTACATATGTACCACGTTTCCATGTGAAATAACATTTTTGGTGCTCTCTGCAAAAACAAAACAAATCAGTGGCAAAATGAGATTTAAAAACATATATTTTTTGGAGCACTGATTTTGTTTTTTAGCACAGAGCACATGACATGTTATTTAATCACGAAACTTTGCACTTATATAGAACATTTGTATATGTTTTTCACCAATTATTTTCAGAACTTTCTGAAATGTTTTACTATTTTTTCGATTTATTTATTTATTCAAGCAGGAACAATTTGAACTCGGGAGTGAAAACACCAATCTCGTTAATATACCATGCTCATTTTTCTTGAGAGAGAGAGAGACAATGAAACATGTTATCCATAATTAGTCCGAAAGCCTAATCAATTCAACTACATTAAGAACTACGGTCACTTTGCTCCCGTGACACCATCCGTTCGGATTACATCGGAGTATCCTTGTAGTCTAGTAGAAATATAAACAAACAAATAATTAAGCAGATGCTTCTGATGAGCCGTAGTGTATTGCAGAAGATTGATCACGGGAACAAGGCGGCCTGATCCGGGCTCACGAGTCACGAGGACTCGCCCCAGCCCTCCTCGGTATCCACGGCGGCCGGTCGCTTCACACGGGCGCGCCGCCCCATCGCCGACGCCACCGCCACGACGATCCTCGCCGGCACGCCCGCGCACGCCTCCAGCCGCCGGAGCGAGTCGTCGTCGCCGTCATGGACGCCGCGCGCCGCCACCTCCCGCCACAGCGCGGCCGCCATCGCGACGCGCAGCGTCACGCGTGGAGCCGGCGAGGCAACGTGCTGGAGCGCGCGTGTGGCCGCCGCAGCGCGCCGGCGCGCCGCACCGACGCTCATCTGCTTGGCCCAGCCCTCGAGCACCGCCTCGCCCCGCCCGCGGCGCGTCTTCCTGGGCTTCGTCGTCCGCCCCTGCCGTTGCGCCACCGGCGTCATCGCGGAATCGGCCGTGGACACGCAGGAGGTCGGCGACGACGTCCCGGACACGTCGTCGTCGCCGTGGCCTTTAGCAGGCGCGGAGACGCGCGTGCGGCGGTGGCGCGAGGCGAGGAAGTTGGCGCCATGTACCTCGGTGTCGCAGGCCGCGCAGTGGACGACCGCCCCCGCGCCGCACAGAGCGCAGCGCATCATCCCTTCCATTGTCGTAGGCACGTACCGTACAGACGCTAGCTAAGTCGGACCTCGAGCGTTCCAGGAAGGTGGAGACGGTGGTGATCGAGGCAGCGTGGTGTGGTTCCCTTCGTCTCGTGGCGTATTTAAAGGGAGTATGAGGAGGAGGGAGCCCGACGCTCGACGACGATAGAGGCGTCGTCAGCTCCTCGTGAGATCTTTTCCCGCGGCCCTGTGCGTCCTGCTCGCCCGAATCGTCCACGTGCAAGTTTCCGTGGACATGGATGCAAGGTCCCATGGAAGTATCTTCTCTGGCAGGGACGTGGAGGGAGGGAGGCCATGGTCATCCATCCATCCCGCTCGTTCGTTCTTGCGCGCGATTCGAACATGCATGGCCAGCCATGTGTGATGGACGGATCTCGCTCGCTCCGCTGCGCGCGCGACACCTGGGAGGGAACCCACTCCGCCCATAAGGCGCACAAGTGGCTGCGGTTGAGCGGCCGTGAGCCGCTCGTTGGGGTTGACGACGATCTCCGTCGGCCTCGGTGTCGACGGCGTGGGGGCTCGTATCGATTGCGTAGGGCGATCCGTGGCCACGAAACCTCGTCCATCTTCGAACCTCGTCGCTTGCGTAGCTCGGATTCTGTCGGGTTCTGACCGCTTAATTCATTATTCTTTTTTTTTGTTTCTCCCGTTCTAGAAGGAAGCTGCTGTTTCCTTCTTTCTTTCGTGGACGATCTTTGGAAGGAAGCGAGCTGGGCTTGCATGCATGCCTTTTGGCGTGTGCGAATTTCGGTTGTTTAATCGTTCTTCGCTAGGCCCGGCGGTAGGGTCGAACTGTTGTGTTCCCAGTTTACTATATCACTCTCCTTCTTTGTCTCGTTCTTTCGAGTGACGACATGTTCCAGGTAGGTAAATGTGCGTTTGTGTTGCTCTGGGTGCACGCCACCTCGATCGTGCATGATTCAGCGGACACCGAAAAAAGTGGTTAAACTAGTTTATTTATTTACAGTTTTGGTTAGAAAAGATGGATCGTATAGATTCCGTAAAACGGGGTAAACCAAAAAAAATAGTTTTCAGCTCCCGAATATTATGACCTAGGTACTCTCGTAGAACCAGTTTTGGAGTCGATTTTTGGGGTGAACGGGAAACTAATTAGCGCTTTCGTCGGCGTCAACGACTCCCAAGTTCGATTCCACGACGAGGAAACTCGATTCCGACCGATTCCGTGCTTAATCGTGGCATGTTCGAGTACTCCATGCATGGGAGTGCCTCCATGGCCAAGCTCCCCCATGGGAGCACCTTCATGGGAGGAGGCGGGTCGAGAGGCGGGGGAGTACAGCGATACAAGAGCCAGGCAAGGGCCCGGTCCGGGTGGTGGTGACCGCGCTCGCAGTCCCATGGAAGCACCTCCATGACCAACCTCCCCCATTGGAGCACCTACACAGGAGGAAACTGACCGAGGCGGAGGAAGGTAGCACTAAGAGGGCAGGCCGTGCGGCGGCGGTGGCCGATGGGAGCCGGAGCGCTTTGTCTGACGGTGCTCATTAGTAATTGTTGAGATAGATAAGGAAAAATACGTTTTACGGTTTGGTTTTATGAGATCTAGTTTAAAGCATTTTCAGTGAACTGAAAACACATTTTTCGTTCTGTTTATCCGGTATTTGCTAGAAATGCTCGGACGTACCATTAGGGCTGGAATTAAAACTCGAAACTCGCAAGTTAAACGAGTAGCTCAGAACTCGATTCGGCTTGGCTCGAACTCGTTACTAATTGAGCCGAGCCGAGTTTTAATTTAGATGATAAACGAGTTGAAATTAAACGAGCTAAGCCAAGCTTTTATTTTAGATGGTAAATGATTTGAAGTTAAACGAGCAGAGACGAGTTTTCATTTTAAATTGTAAACGAGTTGAAATTAAAGACGAATTTTGATCTACTCGTTTAGGTCGTTTATCTTGGTAAAAAAAATTGTTACCTGTATTCTTATCTTTGTGAACATTTTTTCCTGATTATTATACTTTAACGACTAGATATTACATATTGTCAATTATTGTTGTGGTAATTGCATCCTACCGACCCAAATAATTAGACAAAATTATAGATAAAATATATTTAATGCATTTCAACAGTTTTACCGAGTTAAACGAATAAAATGCGAGTTTTGCAAGTCAAGCCGAATTCCTATTTTGGACTCGTTAGTTAAACTAGTCGTGTCAATCTGACTTTGACTAGTCGAGCCGGCTCGAATTCCAGCCCGAGCTACGACCATGATCCTTCGAGCCAAGAAACCTAAGCTGTGGGTAGCGGAATCTGGTTTCGATGGCCATTCTTCTGGAACCTCCTCGATCGCCCGGGCGGGCTTCCACTCCTGCTTCGTACTACCGCCAACTTTTGCATCGATCAATATCATACTGTCCTTGGCTCTCAATATTTTGGTATATCTCGTGTGTCACTGTCGGGTGCCCACGAACGACCACGAGTAAGATACCCGGAGAGATATACTCTACTAGGATCATGTCTTGTCATTGGAGTCGTCTAGTCGGCGGCGGATCGGATCCTGGGGTGGGGGTGGTAAACGACCGAAACGCCCCTTGAACATGTGGCCGGCAGCAGCCAGCGACGAGGCGGCGGTTGCCACTTGCCAGGGACAGCAGCCAAGCAGAAGCAGGGCACGGCTAGGCGGTGCAGCGACACATCTCATCGATCGTCCACCACGAGCTAGCTAGCTACGCTCGGGCTTCCCAGGTGTCGCGCGCGCAGCGGCCGGCCGGAGGAGATCCCTCCGTTACACATGGCCATATTCGATTTCGATGGATGGAGTGATGGGTACTCGTGGGCAGCCACCATGGGATCGACTCGCCGGGACGGCCGCCCTCCATCCATGCCAAAGAGCCTCGGCGTGCATCCATGTCCACGGAAACATGCACGTTGACGATACTACGGGATAAGACTAGAGGACACGCAGACGCAGGGCGACGGGAAAAGATCTCACCAGCTGTGCTGACGACACCTCGCTCGTCGTCGTCTCCCTCCTCGTCGTCGTCCTCCCCTTTAAATACGCGAAGAGACGAGGGAAGACACACCACGCTGCCTCGATCACCACCGTCTCCTCACTCCTGGAAAATGCTCGAGGAAGCTAGCGTTTGTACTACGTACGTGCCTAAGAGAATGGAAGGGATGCGCTGCGCGCTGTGTGGCGCGGGGGCGGACGTGCACTGCGCGGCCGACGCGGCGTTCCTCTGCGCGGCCTGCGACGCCGAGGTGCACGGCGCAAACTTCCTCGCCTCGCGCCACCGCCGCACGCGCGTCTCCGCGGCGCCTGCTAAGGGCCGCGACGACGAAGTGACGTCGTCGGGTTCCTGTCTGTCAACAGCCGACTCCGCGACGACGACAACGGCGGCGCGACAGCAGGGACGGATGACGAAATCGGCCAGGAGGACGCGCCGCGGGCGGGGCGAAAAGGTGCTCGAGTGCTGGGCCAAGCGGATGGGCATCTCTGCGGCCCGCCGGTGCACCTCGGCGGCCACGCGCGCGCTCCAGGACGTTGCCACGGCGGTGCCACGCGTGCCGCTTCGTGTCGCCATGGCGGCGGCGCTGTGGCGGGAGGTTGCGGCGCACGGCGTCCACGAGGCCCACGGCGACGCGCTCCGCCGGCTGGAGGCGTGCGCGCGCGTGCCCGCGAGGCTGGTCGTGGAGGTGGCGCCGTCCATGGGGCGAGCGCGTGCGAAGCGACCCGCCGCCGTGGACACTGATCAGGAAGGCTGGGGCGAGTGCTCGTTAGCCCAGATCAGCCCGCACTTGATCCCGTGATCGATCTTCTGCAGTACACTACGGCTCAGCACAAGGATCGATCAGCTTAATTTCTTGTTTGTTTATATTTCTACTAGACTAGAGAGAGTAAGTACAGTTCAAACATCGTGGTTAGTTTTTTTTTTTGCAGGGAAATGAAATTGTATTAATTAGAAATATTGTCATTAACAATCCCGAAGGATACGACTCAGTAAAGCTCCTGCAGCCGTACCTAACCATACTTCAGTTCTATTTTGAAGCATACCGAACCTAGCTAGCTCATGACTTGCACTATTTTGTCCCCTTGGGATCTTGTTGACAGTCAATGCTTGCATGAAAGGAATTAAACTGGCGATTGAACTGAGCAAGGAAAATATCATTGTCGGGACAGATAGCATGGAACTGGTAACGATGGTGAGAAATGAAGCTAAAGATAGCTCATGTTTGGGACACTTATAGTGGAGGATCTTCGGATGTTGCTTAATTCTCCTCGTATTATAGCTGTCAACAACATCGTGGTTAGTTAAAACTTACAAGGATACTAATGATGTAATCCAAACGGATGGTGTCCCGGGAGCAAAGTGACCGTATTTCTTCGTACTATTTTAGTTGAATTAATTAGGCTTTTGGACTAATTATGGATCACATATTGTTATTGAATCTGTCTCTCAAGAAAAGTATAGCATGTACGAACTGTTGCGGAAATCCACTTTGGCTCGTACAAGCATTTACTCCCACCACTTCCTACATCAGAGTATTTATGTTCGCACATGAACTTTCAGAATCCGTCCAATATATTCCGTGGACTCTCCTAACCCACGCTGACTCCTAACCCTTGCTGCCGCCGCTGCCTCCGATCTCCTCACCGCCGCCGGAGCGCCGCTGGGAAAGCCTAGCAGGGGACGATGGCGGCGGCAGGGCCCTTCCTCCATCACGTCTATAGGGTGTAGTCGCGGCGAGTTTCAGGAGGGGTACCCAGTTTCTCCTGGCGCGTTAGGTTCCCACCATGGTGGCTAGATGATTTGGTGGAGTGGCTTGTCCTGACGGCCCAGCGCGGGGCTCTGCCGGCCGTGGCTATCGTCTTTCCTCGCAGCACCTTGCCGGCTGGTGCTCAGGCGCTTCGCGGCCGACTACGAAGGTTTCGCGGCGTGGCGTCTATTTTGGACCGTGTCTGGCCTGATCTGGCATGTTGGTCTCTGTCGGTGGCGAGGAAGGAGAGGCGCGAATGCCGATGAAAACAAGTCGACTTCGGTTATGGCGGAGAATGGCATCGTCTATGCATTGTTATCCTGATGAAGGCATCTTCATTATTACGTCGTTACCCTCATGAATGCATTGTCATTGCAGCTCTTTTCTCTTTGCTCAGGCTCCGGGTCTTCCGGGCCGGACATAATATTTGTTGGTAGATATATTAAAAAACAATTATAACTTAATTACAATGAGAATTTGTTAAATTTCCTACTATTGTTAGCGCCGGTGATCCCCTCCATGCTTTGATGGCATCTGCCAAGTAATCGACGATTTAGTCGCCCAACCAAAGGATACTAAGTACTGCAGATTGATGTTTAAAATACTATTTGGGGTCAAAAGTGACTCAATGGCATAATCATATATCTCTTTTTTTTAATTATAATCATATATCTCTTGAGAGTCTCCTCTATAGACACATTTTCGTGGCCCACCAATAAAGTCGTGTAACTTCGCGCTCATGTCCACCATGTTTACCAATGTACTTCCGGTTTCTGTTCATACTTAGGCATTCATTCATATATAAGGCTGAACATATCCCCCTAAACTTGACATCTATAACTTTTTTACTTATTTATAAATAATTATCTCGAAGTACTCACTTCATTGTGATATATATGATATATTTTGGTTAGCTAGGTTAATTCTTTGACCAACTACTCTGTTAATATGGTTTATATGATACAATTAAAGTTATAAGTAAATATTATTGAGAATTATTATAATGAGATCACTTTGATGACAGATAAATTACGAGAGGGGCGATTTGGTGCCCGAGCACACATGGTCCCGATATCTGGACCGTGCAAGTAGCGTTGAGATTCGGGTACAGGTACGTTGTCCGCATGTGCGAGGCGTTGGTAAAATCTGTGGACACGCGGTGGATACTGTTGACCCACCTCGAGCGTGGGCTCGGATTGCTTTCTTGGTCCACGTTCCTCCACCTGCACTCCTCCCCCGATCCCCTCCCCGCCGGAGCACCTCGTCGCCTGTCGCCACACACACCACCATCACCCTCGCCAAGCACCTCCCTCCGAACTCGTTCAGCGGCATCGCCTCGAACGGCCACTTGAACAGCGAAGCACACCCCTGGATGGCCGCGTTCCCCACGCCCTGGATGGCCGCGTTCCCCACCACGAAGTCCGGCGCCGCCGCCGCGAAGCACACCACCACTGAGTTCGCCGTGTACAGCACCAGCCAGATGAGCAGCACGAAGTACCCGAACGCCGGCGCCGTCCGCCGCAGCCCCGTCAGCCAGTGCGCTGGCGGCGAACACCACCGCAAGGACCAGCTGGAACAGCACCGCCACCTCGCGCGGCCACGAGTTGGCGTACCCGTCGCCCCTGGCCATGGCTAATGCCGAGCTGTTCGTCGGCGGCGGCGGCCTGGATTAGCTTGTGCTGGTGGAAGAGCTGCTGCAGGGTGCACCGGTCTCGGCGCGGGTGCCGGTGAAGGTGGAGGCGGAGGTCGTCCACGGAGTCGATGGCGACCTCGACGGTGTCCACGTGCGGCGGCTGGCAGAGTCTGGCGTCGGCAAGGAGGGAGCCGAGGGCGTCGACGCTACCGTGGTGGAGGACGGAGCCTGCGGGGAGGAGGAGGACGGCGTCGAACATCTTGACGATGCGAGCGCCGGGCTGGTGGATGCTGAGCACCACGGTCCGCCCCCCCGAGGCGTGTCGGCCATGGCGCGGAGCGCGGCGACGATCTGGAGCGCCGATGCGCTGTCGAGCCCGGAGGTGGGCTCGTCGAGGATGAGCACGGCGGGGTCGTGCACGGCCTCCACGCCGATGGACACGCGCCGTCGCTCGCCGCCGGAGAGGTCCTTGACCCTGGCGTCCGCCACGCGGGACAGCGCAAGGTCGGTGACGAGCGCGTTCACGCGCGTCCCGGGTCGTAGGCGCCGGGGCCAAGGCGGAGGCGGGCGCTGAAGGGTAGCGTCTCGCGGACTGTAAGGAGCGGGAAGAGGACGTCGCGCTGGATGACGTAGCCGCAGAGGCGGCGCAGGGCGGCGGCGTCGACGGGGGTGCCATTGACGCGGAGGTGGCCGCTGCTGGAAAGGTGGAGGCGGCCGGACAGGAGCTCGAGAAAGCGTGGACTTGCCGGCGCCGCTAGGGCCTACGATGGCGAGGAGCTCACCCGGGCGGGCGCGGCAGGCGACGTTGCGGAGGACGAGGTGGCACCGGCTGCTGCCCATGCTTCTAGGAGGAGCGCCGCCGGGAATGGCAGGGGCGGCGTCAAGGAGGAGGTCGTCGGGCCTGCTCCATATCTTGAGAGGGTGAGGCCGGCTGGAGACGGGGATGTGGTGCTCATTTAATTCGGGGACAGTGGTGGGCCAACGTCTGATATTACCGTGGTAAAAAATTCTAGAGGGTTGTGAGCAGCACAGATCTCAACGAGTACTTAAGGACAAGATATAGGGAGCATGTGTGCTCGGGCACCAAATCGAATTTTCGATAAATTACATATTAACAAAAGAATTGTTGGTCAAAGTCATGTTTTAATGAAACACAATATACCTTACTTGAAAACGGACCGAGTAAAGTTTTCAAAACCAACCATATAAATAAGACTACCAAGAATTAAGTTACAATATTTTCATTATACGTTTTTACGCAAGTGTGAAAACTACAGTTCCAATAAGCTACACCGACTTTTTCTTGGTAAGAGAAAGATAAGTAGGACAAAATCGCATGCCGTCATGAACTATATGTGAGCTTAAATGAACGATATGTATATTTATTATCTATTCTTCATAGAAATATCTAGTTTAACTAACACCTTGATACAAGTTTCTAGACTACATGACAATCACTTTAAGTGTAACTAAGTTTAAATGAGTATTATTCTCGAATGGTCATCAAGTATGTCTATCATTTACACGTTAAATGAAAGACATGCTTGATGACCATTCGAGGATAAACTTCTATGTAGTACTAGTCCGTGAAAATCTATGTATTCACCCCCTACCCCCTCTAGATGATATCTTTGTGGAAGATCCTGAATAGGTCCAGGTCTTCTCCTTCATGGGGATTGTGAAGTGATTGTGTACCGTGCCATTTCTCGGTGGAGCAAAAGCTAGCCATAAGAAAAAAGATCCTTACTTCGTGTGGGGGCTTGGAGGAGAAGGTGAGCTTTCGTAATGCTCGGGGATTTCTTCGTGGTAACCCGCAACGGTGACTAGCTTTTTTCGTGGAAGTGAACATTGGGATACATCTTCGTCTCCACGTGTTTCAGTTATTTCTATACCTGAGTTTATTCCTTGTGGGCCTTCGAGTTTAAACTTATATATATCTTGTTTATTACTTGTGATATATCTCTAGTGCTCATCTTGTTTAGCTCAATTTGCCCAAAAGTGAATATGGAACCGATTAAAATACACGGTGTGGAAGGCCTAAGAGTGATGTCCACGCCAACCCTCAATCATCCGATGATATGGGAAAAAATCTTCCACCTCCCCACCGTCTGATCTTCATAAAACATGAAATTTGTCCTTCTGATCCATGCATACCCCCACCCGCCCCCAAAACATTGTACTATCACACCACAGTTGCAGCATTTCTGCTCGCGCGGTGGGTGAAAACATACAAAAGTCATTAAGAAAATCGAAAACACTAATGTAACAAAGCAATATGAGTATGTATAGCAAATGTTCGCCGCAACAAATCCCCATCCATCAGATCAAAATCCTGAGAAAAGGTCAATACACGTATGAAACATGGAGGACAGAGTTTTTCCGAGTACTTCTAGTGGATTCGATAATATCTGCCTACGAGCAGGAACTTGCAGATTACAGTCCTCTCTTCCATTTGCCAGGCCATTTGGAAGGCGCAGAATAGAGCTTGTTTTGAGAGGAAAGATTACTTCACATATTGATCTAATCTGTTACGCGCACGTGTCTTTATCAAATATACTTGGCAGGTCTCCATGGACGTGTTGATGAGCAGAATATTATATATGCGATCTGGAGCTGAGACTCTTCATAATGGAATGTACTGGAAGAAGCTGCTCGTGTTTTCCCTTCTTCTGTGGCGCTGATGCTATGCATGCTGAATCGATCCTATTGGTTACCCTTGTTGCTGTATTGTAATGTTGCATTCTTAAGTTGGACCTCGCCATGATCCGCTAGCGATTAGCACGGCGAGATGGCTGACCTCCTTTCTTCTTTTTTACTAGCACCTGGACGTAATTAAAAATAGTCTATTTATAGCCAATTTGCTTTAGAATTCTTTTATTATAATTTTCAAATTTCCTACTCAGATGGGAGAAGTAAATTGCATTCCACGGCAGCTTCCTTCGAGGACGGGTGGAAGAAGCTTAGTTAAGCGGCAACAACCCGACAGTAACCGAGCTAGCGCGCGCAGCGGAGCAGACCGAGACCGTCCATCACACATGGCCAAGGAAGAGCCGAGCGTCGCCTCGCCTTGCATCCATGTCCACGGAAACTTGCACGTGTTCGATACGGAAGAAGACGACACACACGGCGACGGGAAAAGATCTCTTCAGCTGACGGACGACCTCTTCCTCCTCTTTAAATAGGCGACGAGACCAGGGAAGACACACCACGCTGCCTCGATCACCACCGTCTCCTCCCTCCTGGAACGCTCGACGCAGCAAGCGTCGTCTGTACCGTGTGTGCCTTCGAAAATGGAGGCTGCCGCCGAGGGGACGCGCTGCGCGCTGTGCGGCGCCGGGGCGGACGTGCACTGCGCGGCGGACGCGGCCTTCCTCTGCGCGGCCTGCGACGCCGAGGTGCACGGCGCCAACTTCCTCGCGTCGTGCCACCACCGCACACGCGTCTCCCCGGCGACTAAGGGCCGCCACGAAGACGACGACGTGTCCCGGACGTCGTCGCCGAGCTCCTGCGTGTCCACAGCCGACTCCGCGGCGACGGTGGCGCGAACACAGGCAGGAAGGATGAGGAGTCCCAGGCTCAGCAGGACGCACCGCGGGCGGGGCCAGACGGTGCTCGAGTGCTGGGCCAAGCAGATGGGCCTTGTCACGCCGGGTGCGGCGCGCCAGTGCGCATCCGCGACCGCGCGCGCTCTCCAGGACGTGGCCGCGGCGCAAGGCATGCCGCTGCGCGTCGCAATGGCGGCCGCGCTGTGGCGGGAGGTGGCAGCGCACGGCCTCCACGAGGCCGACGTCGACGCACTCCGGCGGCTGAAGGCGTGCGCGCGCGTGCCGGCAAGGCTCGTCGTAGAGGTGGCATCGTCCATGGGGCAAGCGCGTGTGAACTGTGAAGCGACCGGCCGCCGTGGACACAGAGGAGGGCTGGGGTGAGTGCTCGTGAGCGGTGAGCCTAGATCAGGCCGCCCTTGTTCCGTGATCAATCTTCTGCAAGACATAACTCGTCAAAACGCTCAGCTTAATTTGCTTGTTCGTTTCTATATCTAGAGTTCTAGACTAGAGGGTCAAGTAAAGCTCAAACATTGTGGTTAGTTAGAACTTACAAGGATACGGTGTTGTTTACTTTCGCAACTTTAGTTAGAGTTAATTAGGCTTTTGCACTAACTATGGATCACAAGTTGTCATTGACTCTCTCTCTCTCAACGCTACGAGCAAGGTCGGTCCTGCAGCGTGTGGAGCACCAAGACATTTTTTGGAGGTGGCGTTGCGTTTGGAGGCTACGGCGCGAGAGTTCGTCATGGATGGCAACATAGTCTCCGGATCGAGCTGCCACCATCTTACGCGGCTTTACAATTTCTTATTATGATATGTAATTCACATTTTATTTATTTCCGACTTGGGTACTCGTGAACTTGTGGCTGTGTGCATCATAACTATGCAGAGGCCGGGTGTAATGCTTAAAACTTTTAAGTAATAAAATCTCTTTATCTAAAAAAAGAAAAAAATGTAGGAGGACGCGCCCCTGACCCCCAACCTCTAGGATTCCTCCGTCGCCGCCCCGCCGCCGCCGCAGCGCTCGGCCCGGCCGCCGCTCTCCTCTCGGTCGGACCCCCTCTCCCCCGCGTCCAGGCCGCCCCCGCGGCGGCCGGTCGCGGCTCCTCTCCTTCTCCTTCCGTCCCCTCCCCGCGTTTCCCCTCCCGCCGCCGTCGGCGCGGGCTGCCGAGCGCAGCTCGGCGGGGCCGGCGGCGGTGGATCTTCTCCACCCGCGACGTAGGAGCCCTCGCGGGGCGGCGCTCCTCCGGCGGCGGTGCTTTCCAGGATGACAGCGGTCCGGCTATGGCTGGATGGTGATGGCAGTGGTGGCGCCACCATAGGTGGTGACGGTGGCGGATTCGAGCCTGGCCGGAGTCCTGCAGGCCCAGATCTGGGCCCTTTGGGCCCAATCTGGGTCAAGGCGGGTCGGGCTTGACTTCTCTGCCTCCGGTTGGACTACGAACAGTTCATGACGGTGGCGGCCACGGCACCACCCTTGCTGCAGCACGGCGACGGGAGCTTCGCGAGCCCGTTTGTGTCCGGACGGATCTATGGTACCGAACAAGAAGGTAGCAGCGGCGTGGCCTACGTGCAGCAGCGTGGCGGCGGGGACTTTACGGGCCCTTCTGGGGCTCGGCCGGGCCTGCCCGGCCTGGTGTTTCCTTGCTATCGCGTCCAGTCGGCACCCGCAGTCGTGGTGGAGGATGTCCTCCAGGTGGCCGTGCTGCTGCCGCCTTCTAGCTCCAATGGCTTGGTGTGCTCTTGTCGCTGTGTCCGGTCGGCTACCGTCTATGGCGGTGGAGGTTGTTCCCTCCCGCGTGGTTGTGGTGCTGCCGCCTACGGCTGTCTCTTCCCAGTCCGGCCTCGCAGCGGTTGCGTATGTTGGTGGGTGGCAAGTTTGGTGGAGCGCTATGGATTATCCGAAGATGTGGTTTTTTGGGGGGTCGGGAGAAATCCCTGTCACCTTGGCACTGATGCAGTGACGCTTGCGAGTGTCGCCATTCCTTCCTCGAGGGCATCGAGTGCACCTCTTCACCACTCCTCGTAGCGTACCGGGGCCCTAGGACCTGTCCGGGCAGCAGCGTCGTCGTCGTCGCTTTCCTTCTTGGAGGTGTTGCTTGGTACGCGGTGTTTCAAAGTGTTAGGTTCGTGGTGGGAATACTCCAGAGAGTACGCAGCGGTTGCGAGTCCTTTTCGTTTTCGTTGATCCGCCAATGTCGGCTTTGTTTTCTCTTATTTTCTCTCTCTTTTCTTTTGGGTTTGGTTGCGCTGTTGGCCCCAGCAGTGGACTCAAAATTGTACCGTGTGGTTGCTATATTAATAGCGGGGCGTAAGCCTATTTCTTCAAGATAAAAAAATGTAGCATGTTCGATTGTCAATTCTATTTGCACGCATACAAACTATTGTCTATTATTTATAAAATGTTATAAACCATTTAAAATTACAATTCCATTTGCAACTCTCAGTTACATTAATCATGATGCAAACCAAACGGTCATAGAGTCGACCAGGATCATACAAATTAGATTAAATTCAATTTGTACCCGCAGTTTGACATTTTTACGATAATTACCCCGTTTAGCAAGTTTTCATCCTGATTACCCCATTTAGTAAAAGTTGTGCCAATTATGACCCCTTCCAATCATTTTCACCGATTCATACGTCTGGGCCGTCACGTACCGATGGCATGCCATGTAGAACTATTTTCGTTCTCTTGAGGTGGGCATTTTGAAATACATGTGCAGTCTAAATGGGGTAATTAGCGTCTAAATTTTCAAACTGGATGGTAAAAACTGGAAATTACTCTACAAATTATACAAATTGGAAACATCACAAAAATTAAAAAGAGACCAAATTTAAATATATTTCAAGTAACCATTCAAAACAGTTCAAACACAAACTTAATTAGAATTAAATATAGACCAAACTAAGCACAATTGTTGTTGGATTAGTCAAGAACGATCCAAGGTCCTCCACCGACTTGCACAAGGCGACCTTAGTGCCCGACAACGAATAATCGCTAGGCTCGGCCTAAGGAGGCGGCGGTGGTAGACCTCCTCTATCACATCTATGTACGCCTGTACATCCGACCAATCGACGAATCTAAAGGTGTCAGAGCCCCCACTAGTACAGATCGGGCAAACACACACGGTCGACTTTGACCATCGCACACGAGTATAGCGTCCGTTGCTATCCATGGGTGGGCGATAGGGGTGGTACATCGCAGACGGACCAACTCGTGTGCGATCAACCTAACTTCGCAAACGCGTACAGGAAAAAGCTCGCGTGCGAAAGGGACAGCGTCGCAGACGGTTTGTTCTCACTTAATCGTGTGTGTTAAGCAGCATCGCAGACGACTTTATTCAGCATCGCACACTATTCTACTAACTGAATCATCTGCGTATGTCATCCAATCGCCCACGTTTAACAAAACATAATTGTGTGCAGTCATTACCATAATTGCATTATTTCATCCAAATCAGAGTATAGCACATCAGAATCACATATTTCATTAAACATTTCATATATATAAACAGTGGCACGTCACAATCAAATAATTCATTGGACATTCAAGAAACCATCAGTATATATATATACATTGGGATATATATCAGTACATTGGGATATATTCATCAGAACAGAACACTCTTGGTTACATTTTTGCCTCTGCGCTGGGTTCCGAACGATATATAGCTGCTACCGTCTTCCCAAGACACTGGCAGTTGGCACTTGTACCTTCTGTCATTGTGACTCCCATGTATAAGTATAAATAAAGGAGTCAATTATATTGTTAGAGCAATAAGTCATATAGTTAGAGTAATAATGATGGATTTGCTTTACGTCTTTGCTTCAGATTGTCGCCACGCTCTGTTTTGCCCAATTAAAACCTTGCAGTTGCCATTTTTTTATCCTAAACTTGTTCAGCACCATCAGTTAACTCTTCTCGCCACCACTGTGATATTTTGGTTGCACTGTACAAGACACTCTTAACTAAAAAAGTGTCTTATTTTTTTTTTTTTTTTTTTTTTTTTTTTTTTTTTTTTTTTTCACCAAAACATCACAAAAGCGACGGATATATATCCTTCTCTTGCGAGAACCTCTTGGGACCTATATATCCTTCTCTTGCGAGAAGCTCTTGACAGTGAATGCTATGCAACGGTGAATGCATCGT
Source organism: Poa pratensis (assembly GCA_947311845.1). Taxonomy (NCBI): domain Eukaryota; kingdom Viridiplantae; phylum Streptophyta; class Magnoliopsida; order Poales; family Poaceae; genus Poa; species Poa pratensis. Next base: position 8,359,688 of record CAMZMU010000070.1, read on the forward strand.
TGACCTGTTAATATTGCAGTGTGAGAATATAAACATCGACAAGTTAAATGATAGAACAAATAATTTATGTGCACTTACCATGCATTGTCAAGTTTAAGGAGCATGACAACGATGCAACCGTTACATACAAGGCCCTAGACACCGCTGTGGAAAATAACCACTTTCCACAATTCAACCTTTGGGTTACGTGGTCATGCCATGCTATATCAACACTAGCTCCTTTTGCGGCATCACGACTTCAACCCACAATTCAACCCTTTGTGTCGTGGATTAGTCACGGCAGATGCCATACGGGGTGGCTTAACTCGGGTGTGAGCCAGGCGACGTAGGATTCACAGAGAGGTAGCACACGCAGAGCTTACCCAGGTTTGGCCCCTCGGTACGAGGTAAAGACCTACTCCTGCTTGTATGTAGTTGGATCTTGATGGGGTGTACAATGGTGTGCGCACCAGAGCTCGAGGTTGCTCCGGAGGTGATGGAATGAGATGAGTCCGCCTCTAGGGTTGCGCCTAGCCAGCTTTATATAGGGAGCCGACTAGGGTTTACAGGGAAATGACGGGTGACCTAGGCGGCGCTAGCTAATCTGCTACAAGTGCGGCTTCGTGGAGCGCACTCTTCGGGATACGCAGATCACAAACTTATTCGGAGATATCCGCTGCCGCCTTCCCGAGCCGGTGTACCGGGATCATCAGGGACCCGATATCCTGGAAGATGTCCTCCGGGTGGGCTCAGGGCCACCCGGCCTTGTGGGCCGACTCGGGGTCTTGGGCCTACCCGGTTGGGCTCCCGAGTTCGTCAGGGACTCGTCTCCGGCTTGGTCTTCATCTTGCGAATTGCTGGATCGTGTCGTTGAATGACCTCCTGAAACAGAAAAAAGAAAAAAAAGGCTCGGAGTAGTGGATTAAGGCGTCAACGTCCGGTCTAACTCAAGTTTTGTTTGATGCCGGCTTGTGCCCGTTGGGACGCTTTGCCGTGCTGACTCGCCTCCTTGCGGGTTGTCTCCTCGTATTCTCCAGATGATGTCACGGCATCTTTGACCGTTTGTCCTATAGCATTTGTCCATCTGACGCCGAGTCGATTGATGGGACGTGACGACGCATCGACTGCCTCCACCTCGGGATGGAGCAGAAGTAATGATGGCGCCGCGACCCGCACGCGCCACGATCCAGCGGTTTAAAAAACGTTGCGGAGCGACGTGGCTTGATCTGGGCCACGTTTTCTGGCACGCTTGCGCGGGCCGCGAGGCATCACGCGACGTGGGCGTAGTGGGCGTCGTGGGCGGCGGCATTTACTGCAGTAACTGCCGTTTTCACCGTGGCTATTTAAGCGGGAGGAGAGCGGCCGAGTGATCATTCTCCACTCTTCTTCTCTCTCGCGCCCATTGCTTTTCTTCCTCCCAGAGCCATTCTTGGCCGAGCGCTTCGCCGCATCTCTGCCGCCGTCATCGGGCATTCTTGCTCCTCACTTTCCTTTCCGGCGACGATGGTGGCGCCAAAGTGCCAATGGGAGCGGTCGTCGCTGACGGCCCGCGCGCTGGAGCAAGCCGCCGCCGAGGGGCTACTGCCGCCGGCGACAGAGGGTCGGTGGCGCATCGCCACTGCGAACACGCACCCGCGTCCAGCGCCGGGCGAGTTCGTCGCCTTCTCCGCCTTCCTCGAGCGCGGGCTGGGATTCCCCACGTCGGAGTTCTTCCGGCGTGTTCTCGACTTCTACGGGTTGCAGATTCATGATCTGACACCCAACTCCATTCTCCACCTTGCCTGCTTCATCACGCTGTGCGAGGGGTACTTCAGTTGCGCCGCCTACTTCCCACTGTGGCTGCGGATCTTCCACGGAAAACTGGGGAAGAGCGGCGACATGCCGCCTTGCGGCGGCCTCAACTTCCAGGTTCGCGGCGATGTCGACTACCTAGATCTCGGCTTCCCCTCCAAAGTGTACTGGAGGAAAACGGGCTTCTACATGCGGGAGCCGGCGCCCGACGGCGAGATCGGGATTCTCCCCTTCTCCGCGTCGCCGAGCCAGCCCCGCAATCTTCAGGAGATGCCACAGGCTGCCGACCTGCCTGTGGTGAACCGGCTGCTGCAGCGGCTCCAGGAATTGAAGGCCCAGGGCTTGACGGGTCTGAACATCATCGCCACCTGGGTGAAGAGGAAGATCGCTCCGCTCCAAGCCCGGCTTTCGCTGATATGCGAGTACTCGGGCACGGCGGACCCGCAGCGCCACGACCTGGGGCTGTTCGAGTCGACGGAGCAGTTCACGCTCCGGATGAAGCGGATCACCGTCCACCCAGCCCCCGAGTGGGCCGTGGGGGGCTTGAAGGCCTTCTCCACGAAGAAGCCCGCCCCGACAGTAAGTCCTTGTCTTCGACGAGTCATGTTACTTTCCTTCTCCTGGTCTTTTTATGCCGATCTCTTCTGTTTTTGGGCACAGGAGTTTCGCACACTTGTCGGGATGCCTCAGATCCGTGGAGAAGCTCCCAGGGTGCTAGCCGGCCCGAACGACGTCATCGAGAGCGACTCTGACGACGAGGGCGACACCACCCCCGGAGCTCGTGGGACCGACTCTTCCTCCCGCCAGCCGATCCCCATCCCGTCTGAGGATGAGGACGAGGGAGAAGAAGGAAGAGAAGAACGCGCCGGGTCGAAGGACCCGGCGCTTGATGAAGATGAAGACATCGAGCCCCTCTGTTTCGGAGGAGGCGCTGGTCAGGGACCGAGGACGCGAAGCCTCGGTCGAAATGTCCGAAGTTGGCGGCTGTGCAGTCGCCGCCAGGCACCTCCGTGCAGCGCACCGTTGCTGCCGAGCGAAGGCAGAAGGCTTTGCGGGACATACCCGCAAGAGCTCGGGACTCCTCGCCTCCTGCGCCTCGCTCGAGAGGGGTCCGGATCGCGACTCTCCCGCCTGCAGGCGACAGGTTGGTTTCTGCTCATCGCCCGAAGTTTCCTTGGCGACGCTATCTTGAATTTGACCCGTGCGATTGCCGCAGGGCGGAGGACGCTTCCCTCAGCGACATGGAGGAGGCGTTGACGGAAGCCGGCGCGCGGGTCGACGAACCCGCCGCAAGGGTCTCGACTCTGCCACCTCCGTCTGGCGAAGGTGATGTTCTCGTGCCCCCACAGCCGGAGGGGGCCTCTGTTGATGTGACTGTGCCGACCGACACGAGGGACGCCGTAGCGGTGTCTGAGACGGCGCTTGCAACGGCGCCGACTCGCGCCACGATGGCGACGACTTCAGTGGCTAGGCTGACTGTCCAGCCCCCGAGCTCCGGCTCGGGTGCGGGTGCGGCCTGGCCAGATTTCCGGATCGCCATCCAGACAGCGATGGATGCGCACTAGGTATGTGAATTTTCTTCCTGTTCCTGTTGCGTTCCCAGCTGTATGTAGCCCCCAAGGCCCGAGTCGTGTTCGAAGAAAGCGGCGTAGGTAGCGGCGTAGCCCCCGGGTTTACCATAGTGTCGAAGTAGATGCAATCCGGGGCGCAGCCCCCGAGTTCCTGACTCGGTCTGTATTTTTGTCTTGTTTTGGGGCTAGCCCCCGGGTTTGCCAGAGTCGTTGTAGATGCAACCCGGGGTGCGGCCCCCATGGTACTCGAACTTTCGAATAACCAGTTCGGCGATTTTTTATTGCAGGAACTGTCCTGGCTTCTTGAAGCCGTGCAGCAGGAGACCCAGCGCCTACGTGCCGAGTTGCAGAGGGCGTGCGAGGGTTTCATCTCTGCCATCGAGCACCAGCAAGTGCTGGCCACGCAGGAACGCCGACACACCGAGGCGTTTGCAGCTTGCAGGATTCCTGCATGCAGTTCACCAAGCAGAAGGAGCAAGCGGATGCCGCCCTACTCTGGCCACCAAGGAGTATGGCGAGGCTCCGGAGAAGCTTGAGTGCAAGGCTGCCAGGGCCGAGCGCGAGATGAAGGAGCTGACCGACCCGCTCTCCGATCTCGCCGTCGGTATCTGGGGTGAGTGTTCATGCGCCTCTCTTGTATTCGCACAGACTATGCGTTCCTTTTGTTGAGATTTTTTGCCTTGTATCAGGTTAGGAAGCGGGTGGCTTGACGGCGGTGGAGCAGGTCCACCGACTCGGCGTCTTCCTTCGCGAAGTGTGCGCCTTGACAAACGCCGTCGTCGAGACGCTTTCGCCCAAGGAGGGAGTCGCCGGACCCAAAAGCCGGGTCATACGCGCTCTCCAGCTGATGCCGAAGGTGATCGCCTGGGTACGGGAGTCGTCCGCTCGGAGTGGTGCTGTCGTGGCGCTGGGATTCGTTCGCGGTCGGTACAAGCAGACGAACGTCGCCAAGATCACGGCGAGCATCCCGACTGACAACCAGGGCCAGGAGATCGACCTCGCCCCGGTGTTCGAGTTCGTCGCTCCCTACGCCTGCCGTGCCACGAAGATGGTCGACCACAGCGACTTCCTCTTCGACGAAGTGGTGCCCAACAACGACCTGGGCGAGGTGGCGAACCAGGAACCTGCGACGAAGTTCCTGTTCTCGAGAGCCGCAACTCTCCCGACGCCGGCTTCGAGGTCCGAGGCATCGACGTCCACGGCACCGGTGGCTCCTTCGTCGTGATCCCGTTCCCCTGCTTGCAAAGAGGGGTTTATTTATAAATAGTTAGGGTTATTCGCCTACGGGCGAAAGTTTTTTTGTAATGAACAAGTATTCTAAGTGCCGGGTCATGCTTGTGCGTGCGCCTCCGCGGCGTGCTTTAATTTGAACCCGCACTTTTGATTATGTCCTTTAGTTGTGCGCTTTTCATCACATGCTTGTTTTTCGCTTGTGTTGAAGCTAGTCAATCGTGTGACCTCGCCAAGTGTGCCCTGCGTGATGTTTTTCGTGGCGCGCGCGGTACCCATGGTGACAAAGTCCGATTGCGGCTTCATTGTCAAGTTAGGTTTGAACCGGCTGCACTACTTGTTCACGTTTGCGAGTTGCTGACGACTTGGGAGAAAACGAAACATTTGCGATATTGTGCTGCATGAGCAGGGAGTCCAGTGGTGAGTCGCGCATCATGGCGTCCGGCTCTCTTTGACGACCCATCAATCATATAACGTGCTAGTAGGAAAGTAAAGACTCGAAAGTATGTTTGAGACGAAACGTAGCACCCGAGCGTGTCGGGTGTGTACCGACTTTATTTCCTTGATTGATTACACAACATTACAATGTATACTATGTATAGTAGGGGCGAAGCAGGCTAATGTTCCATGGACGCTTGGTCTTCTCTTCCGACTTGGAGCTTTGGTTTGGCTCACGTAAGTCGACGAGGTGGTAGGAGCCGTTGCCCATCGCCTTGCTGACGACGAACAGTCCTTCCCATGGTGTCGAGAGCTTATGCATCCCTTTCTACTTTTGGATGAGTCGAAGAACCAAGTCGCCTTCCTGGAAAGAGCGACTTCTAACCCGACGGCTGTGATAGCGGCGCAGGCTTTGTTGGTATATCGTCGTCCTGGAGAGTGCAAGTTCGCGAGCTTCTTCCAGGAGGTCGACGCCGACTAGGCGTGCTTCTTCATTTTCTTCCTCGTTATAGAGGGCGACTCGTGGCGAGTCGTGCTCAAGGTCTGTGGGCATGACGGCTTCCGCACCATACACCATAAAGAAGGGCGTATAACCGGTGGAACTATTGGGAGTCGTTCTAATGCCCCAGAGCACTGCTGGTAACTCGTCCAGCCAGCAACCCGGCGTCCGCTCCAAGGGTACTTGAAGTCGCGGCTTGATCCCGACCAGCACAGTTTGGTTCATCCTTTCTGCCTGCCTGTTTGATTGCGGGTGGGCGACTGATGCAAGGTCGAGACAGGTGCCTTTTTGTCGACAGAAGGCCTTCATCTCTCCCTCGGCGAAGTTTGTGCCATTGTCGGTGATGATGCTGTGCGGGTAACCAAACCGGAAGATTAGTTCCTGGAGGAACTTGGTTGCCATCTTCCCGTCGAGATTCTTGATGGGCTTCACCTCCACCCACTTGGTGAATTTGTCGACTGCCACAAGGAGGTGTGTCATGCCACCGCGAGCCGTCTTGAATTGTCCCACCATGTCCAGCCCCCAGACCGCAAAGGGCCAAGTCAAGGGGATGGTCTTCAGAGCCGCAGCAGGGAGGTGGTCTTGCCGAGCGTACTTCTGGCACCCGACGTAGCGACGGACGATGTCGACTGCATCTTGGTGAGCCGAGAGCCAGAAGAAGCCGTGTCTGAACGCCTTGGCGACCAGGTTGCGGGCGCCGACATGATGGCCGCAATCGCCCGACTGGAACTCATGGAGGATGCGCCTCCCTTCCTCTGGCTCGACGCCGCGGAGGAAAACTCCCGATGTACTGCGCTTGTAGAGCTCGTTGTTGATGATGGCATAGGCCGAGGCCCGACACACGATCTGTCGTGCGTGGACCTCATTGGCTGGTAGCTTCTTGGTGGTTAGGAACTCGACGTAGGGCTCCCTCCAGTCGCTGGTGTCAGAGGCTATCGCCACTAGAGTCGTGTCTGGTGACGGCGGGTTGGCGATGACGACTTCCCCCGGTGGCCTCACTGACGGATTGTAGAGGTGGTCGAGGAAGACACCCGGTGGGACTCGGTCCCGTTTGGATCCGAAGCGAGAGAGCGCGTCGGCTGCTTCGTTCTTCCTTCGGTCCACGTGTTCCAGTTCCAAGCCGGCGAAGTGGCCACCGGCTTGGTCGACAAGCCGGCGGTAAGCCGCCATGTTAGGATCATTTGCATCCCACGTCCCCATCATTTGCTGAACGACGAGGTCTAAGTCGCCGTAGCACTTGATGCGGCTGACTCCCATCTCCTTGGCCACGCGGAGGCCATGTAGCAGGGCTTCGTATTCGGCGACGTTGTTGGTGCAAGTGAAGTGTATTTGCAACACATATTGCATCTTGTCGCCTTGGGGAGAGGTGAGGACGACTCCAGCCTCCGAGCCTTCATACATCTTGGACCCGTCGAAGAAGAGGATCCACCGGCCGGCCTTGTAGGTCGGAGCCGGTAACTGTGTCTCCATCCAGCCGACGATGAAGTCGGGAAGTGCCTGCGACTTGATCGTCGTGCGGGCAGCGTAGTTAAGGCCAAAAGGCTGCAGCTCAGAGGCCCATTTGGCGACTCGCCCGGTGGCCTCCCTGTTGCGAATTATTTCGGCTAAAGGAGACAAGCTGACCACCGTCATCGGGTGGCCCATGAAATAGTGTCATAACTTTCTTGAAGCGAAAAATACACCGTATACAAGTTTTTGGTAATGCGGGTATCTTTGCTTTGAGTCCGTCAAAACTTCGCTGACGTAGTATACGGGCCGCTGAACTAGCTGTTCGTGGCCTTCCTCCTTGCGCTCGACGACAACCGCCGCGCTGACGACTCGGTTGGTCACCGCGATGTAGAGAAGCATCGGTGTCGTGGGTTTGTCACGGCACATGTCATCTCAAGATGACTTCATAGGTGTGGGATTTAGCACGCGCGGAGATCGTCGATGTGGATTTGCACACGGGAGAGCGATTTATACAGCTTCAGGCCCCGGGAAACATCATCCGGTAATAGCCCTACATGCTGTTTGTGGCTAGATCTTATTCCGTATGCTGGTGAACGAGTCGCCGATGCGGCGGCTCTCTCTGTTTTGTTGTCTCTAGTCTATTGAGATCTGACCGCTTTTGGTGCGCCTTGCCCCTCCTTATATAGGTGGAAGGGGCAGGCTTACATGTGGTGTCCTAGTAGGATACAAACTAGGGTTTCTATTACAAGTCGGTTCGTGGAGTCCTTGTGCGACTCAAAACGTTGAGTCGCCTTGTTGGGCATTCTCCATGTTGGGCCGCATTTATCATATGTCAGGATATCCGTATCCTATATCCTCGACAGTAGCCCCCGAGCTTCTGGTCGACTTTGAAGAGTCGGGCGGAAGGTCTTGATTTGATGATGATATCGTCTTCCTGGGACCAGAGGCTCATGCCGAGTTGTTGAAGTAGTGGAGTTGACTCGCGAACATTAAGCTTGATGAATCACTGACGTTGATGCTGTTAAGTCACAAACATAGAAGTTGTTAAGCCGCGGAGCCACTTCAAAGCTTGTAAATGTTGCCGATGAGACGATGTTGACGTCTGCCGAGCTCTTGACGTCGATGGTGACAAGTCGCAAGCATTGAGGGCATTGACCTGCTGATGCAGAAGCTGATGTTTGGCGGTGTTGTATCTTGAACGTCGGGTCTGGCAGCTCATGAGGTAGCTGGAGAATTGATGTAAAGACCTCCGAGTTATATGCAATGAACCCACCGTGCCATCCAGCAGAAACGTTGATGTAGACTGCCCAGGAATACTAAGTCGCATGGAGTAGCCTGACGTTCCGCATGTGCGACTCCGCCAAAACATGCTTATATATTGCTCCAGCTGACGCAGAGCTGGCCGGAGATTTTGTGCACGGAACTGGCATTCTTGCCGTGAAATCCATGTATGCGAGCAATATTTCTGTTGATGATTAGATACATGGCTGCCTAATACGCGCTGTCAAAATTGCTACGTCGTGTTGGCGCTGCCATCCAGAGAATACGTCAGGATGCGCATATACTTGTAGTCATAATACTTGGCTAGCCTTGATTGATCTTTTCTTCTCCTTTATTTCTCAAATCCATGAACCAAATGAACTCCATGTGAAGCTTCACGCACTTAGCAAACTCATAGGGCTCATGCATGGATTGGCCTCCTTGCCATAAAATCCATGCATGCATGCATGTAGCGTGTCATATTGATTGTTTGGACACTCTGGATATAATTGTCATTGGAACTAGTTTTATGCCGCGACAACTCTGGCGCGGCGTTGCCCTCGGTCCTGGCATCAGAATTTTCCCAGGCTCCCGCATAAATTGCAGTAGATGTTGGTGTAGCTGCTGATAAAAAAGTCCACCAGCCAGTATTGTATGTAGCCCCCGAGGCTTGAGATGTATGCTTAACCATGCGGCTTGAGACTTCAAAATCTCTTTCAGTTGAGCAAAAACTTGATTGTCCTAGCCCTCGGGCATTAAATAGGCATAATTTTGTCATCCTGCTTGATGTCATATATATCTCCTTTTGCAATTTAATCATGCAACAGCTTGAGCAAAATTGTTGCTTTCAAAAGAATAATGATATTTGGAGTATAGCGATGCCGCTTTACAAACTCTAAACTATGAAACATTCATTGAGATGCTAGGATAAAAGATAATCCCAGTCAATATTCTAGATATAAATTAAGGAATCATCCTTAAAAATTCCACTTGATATGGCTGAAAATAAATAAATGATGGTGGCTTGTACAGCCGATATCTGGGAATGATTATCCCAATCATTAGAAAATCTGGTCGTGTCAGTTCAAACTCATATGGCTGAGTTATAAGTTCCCGAAATTCAGAAGGCAAAGCCCCCGAGGAAGCAATAACTTGATGATAATATGTTAGCCTTGGCGGCTGATAATAATGATAAAATATTAGTACTCCGCATGATATCATACGGTACCCTGCATGATAGCAAATTATAATCTGTACTTTTGCATGATAGCAAGTTGTGACCTGTATGATAGCATGTTTTAATCTGCATGATAGCAGATGGTTGCATGATAGCAACTGGTGAGATGCATGATAGCATATTGTACGATGCATAATAACATATGATACTTGACTCTGTATTTCCCAGATCTAATGTGTGTTCAGGGTCGAGAACGGCCATGATAGGCAGTCATGATAGGCATTCAGACTCGATTGACGCCACACGCGGGTACTTTAGTCCTTCTGAATTATCTCTATTATCGTTAAGTAGGTCTTCGCGCAGCTCAGTATTTCCCGGGAATGTGTGTTCAGGGTCGAGAATGGCCATGATAGGCATTCAAACTCATGAATGACGCCACACCCCAGTACTTTGGCCACATAATGCAAAGATACTTCTAACTTAAGGTATCGTTAAGTAGGTCTGCGCGCGGCTCTGTATTTCCCAGGTGTAAACGCGTGTTCAGGGTCGTTGAGAACGGCCATGATAGGCATCAATCTCATGAATGACGCCGCGCCCCAGTACTTTGGCCGCATAGTGCGAGATACTTCTGACTTAAGGCGAGAATAACCAGGATTATTGCTTTTATCGGCTGCAATAGCCGTGACGAGCTCTAATTAGCTTTGATGATAACCAGCTCTGATTAGCTGTAGATGTGGTACAGCGAGTCAACTGTTTTAACTCAAATATTGATAAGATAATGATTCATTAATGACTCATAAACTGATGTAATGATGAGCTGTTTGCGACTCATAAAATGATATGGGGGTAAATCGCTATGCGACTCATAAATTGATATGACAATAAGTCGATGATGATTAATAAAATAATATGATGATAAATCATGAAATTATATAACGATCAGTCATAAATTGATATAATGATAAGTCGTAGAATGACAAATGAATCGCCAAATATCAATGCTTGAACATGTAGTGGTGATCTTGATATTCAATGCAAGTTGTAAATAGCTAGACTTTGCAATGCGAGTTATAAAGAACTCTAATTTGACGAATGTATTGAGAAGTAGATGTAATTAAATCTACAAAAGCTGATATGAATTTAAAGTCTGCGACATGATATATTGTGAATCATAGAGATATTGATAATAAGCCGCATAAACTAGATAAGCAGCCCCGAGATTGACTCGAAGGTGAAACCCAATATTAATTGATAAAGCAAAAGGCTGTAAAATTTGAGCATGAAAGCGACTTATCTTATTATTAGTCTCCTGGAGTTAATGACGCGATATGATCCTTGGACAGCAAACGTCAATGAAGCAGCCGCGAGGGTATCCGCAGCAAGCTGAAGCTGTCCATGGTGAAAGTAAATTTTGACGGCGGCGACTCGCCGGATTGTTATTGCCGCAGAATAGAAGTCGTCGTTTCGTGATGTTATTGAAGTCCGCGGCAAATCTGTGATGACCATGCTGATATTTGCAGCTGCTCTGAATTGCACGGATGGATTGGATTTTCTCTTTAGCTACTGCTCGCGTAAAACTCATGCAGCGTTGTGGCAAGCTGGGGCTCTAATCACTTGCCCTTTTTCGGGAACTATGCTTGATCCACGTGTGTTGCTATTTTCTCTTGATATCATTCTTCTTTTTTCTTTTTTCTATTTCCTGAGTCGCTGAGCGACTGAAACGCCAAAGCGTGTCGTTCCTCTTTCCTTACTGAAAAACAGGTCAGGTAGTCGTGCTGATAACTTGAGCTGACCACTCCTTAGATACTCCTTTTCTTTTCTTTGTATGATCACTTCTTCCTTTCTTTGTTTATTTTTTCTTGACTCACGCGCCTTTCCTTGCATGCCTCGATCGGGACTAGTGCAAGGCTTTTTTGGCTTTTCCTTTTTCCATCGTAGGGAACATGAATATGTGATAGCCATCAGAGAGCGATCCAATTTGAAATGAGTCGTCTGGCTGGTGAGACACATGAGCCGTCTGCATGGTGCGACGATTAGTCGCCACCGTTGTTGATGAAAAGGTGTTCGTCTGACTCTGCCATGCGGCCGATGGAAGACGATAAGTCGCGCATGAGGACGAGGTCGAAGTCGAGCCCCCGCGCCCTTGCGGCTGATGGAAGACGATAAGTCGCGCTTGAGGACGAGGTCGAAGTCGAGCCCCCGCGCCCTTGCGGCTGATGGAAGACGATAAGTCGCGCTTGAGGACGAGGTCGAAGTCGAGCCCCCGCGCCCTTGCGGCTGAAGTTGCGCAGGCATTAGAGTCGCCTGACGACTCGCCGTTTAGTACGTAGCTTGACACTCCAGGTTTCTTGTCAAATTTATTTGATCAGTCGCACGCCAAGGACGATATCATTGTCAAGCCTCGGGTGCTGGTATGGTGAGTCGCCGTGTTCTGGCGATCCGACGATGAGTCGCTGTTATTGATTTTGATGAGCCGCGCGTAATCATAGCGTGAGCCGCGATGCCTGCTTGCTTCATCTCCTTGAATATGCACGTGGTAAACACACGTGCGAACTGGGTATTGAGGTAATCGGATGTACTTGGTTGATCACCTATGCCTTGATTTGATGCATGGAAAAGTGCGACTTTTAGTCCGTTCACCTTCTGTTTTTTCTGAGTCGTGCTGAGATCTTCTTGCCTTGGGTCCTCGAACGGTGGCGGGAGAGTTTTAATCTCCATGCCTCACGTGAGTGATATTTACAGATTGGTCGCAGCGATGTTGTCGTGTTGGAGCGAGCAGCAGAATATTAGTCGGACCTCGTATACCGTCTTTTGTCATGAATAGGAGTTGTACTTCTCCACGTCTTCCCCATGGAAAAGACCTAATGGTTTTATGTCGATGTCCGGCGTTGGCAACTGACGCAAATACGAGCTGATCCTTTCCTTTTGTGAGCTGCATGGAGTAGTAGCTTGTAGTACTCGGTTTGCATTCTTTTTATATTTCCTGCTCGCGATTTCTTTCCTCTGGACCCAGTAGCACTTGATTCCTTTGAGTAATCCACCGGATGATTGGAGAGGCTGGCAACTTGATTTTTGTCTTTCCTTTCCTTGACTAATAGCTGTCCTTGATCCTTGTGCCAGGCAGAATACTACTAGGGCTCGTCTTCATGTGAGAAGACGTACCAATTTTTCTTTTCCTTTCCATGCTTTTGGTAATTTCCGAGACGTACCTGATCTCAGCACAAGGCAGAGGCAGCTTCGCTACAGATCGGAACTCTGTCGCTCCTGGCTTCTCGGCGACATTAGCGCTTCGGCGGATTGTCGAGACACATATCACATGAGCCGAAAACCTTGACTTCGATTTTATGAGCCGTTCGCGGGGACGGTGTTGTCGTCGCCGTTGGCTGATGAAGATTGGACCCATCGAAATCTAAATCCACGCGCACGTAGCCCACGGTGGGCGCTAACTGTCGTGGGTTTGTCACGGCACATGTCATCTCAAGATGACTTCATAGGTGTGGGATTTAGCACGCGCGGAGATCGTCGATGTGGGTTTGCACACGGGAGAGCGATTTATACAGCTTCAGGCCCCGGGAAACATCATCCGGTAATAGCCCTACATGCTGTTTGTGGCTAGATCTTATTCCGTATGCTGGTGAACGAGTCGCCGATGCGGCGGCTCTCTCTGTTTTGTTGTCTCTAGTCTATTGAGATCTGACCGCTTTTGGTGCGCCTTGCCCCTCCTTATATAGGTGGAAGGGGCAGGCTTACATGTGGTGTCCTAGTAGGATACAAACTAGGGTTTCTATTACAAGTCGGTTCGTGGAGTCCTTGTGCGACTCAAAACGTTGAGTCGCCTTGTTGGGCCTTCTCCATGTTGGGCCGCATTTATCATATGTCAGGATATCCGTATCCTATATCCTCGACAATCGGCTCCTTCTCCAGGGGAGATGTAAGGATGGGTGCCTCGGCGAGCGTCTTCTTGAGAGCCACCAAGGCGGCGTCTGCCTCGTCGTTCCAGGTGAACGTGTCCGACTTCTTGAGGAGCCGGTACAAGGGCATGGCCTTCTCACCGAATTGCGAGATGAAGCGACTCAGGGCAGCGACACAGCCTGTGAGCTGCTGCACGTCCCGGAGGTTTTCTGGCTTCTTCAGAGCTTCGATCGCCTTGATCTTCTCTGGATTGGCCTTGATGCCTTGCTCGGAGACAATGAAGCCCAGGAGCTTGCCCGCGGGTATGCCAAAGACGCATTTTTCTGGGTTGAGCTTGATCCTGTACTTGCGGAGATTGTTGAATGTCTCCGTCATATCGGCAATCAGGTCCGTTTTCTGCTTGGACTTGACGACGATGTCGTCCACATAGGCGTGGAAATTGCGGTCGATCTGCTCGTGCAAGCAGTTCTGGATGCACCGCTGGTAAGTCGCTCCGGCGTTCTTTAAGCCGAAGGGCATGTAGACGTAACAAAACGCGTCGTATGGCGTGATGAAAGAGGTCTTCTCCTGATCTTCGGGCGCCATCTTAATCTGGTGGTGCCCGGAGTAGGCGTCGAGGAAGCACAGCGCCTCGCAGCCTGCCGTCGAGTCGATCAGCTGATCGATACGAGGCAATGCGAATGGATCTTTGGGCAGGCCTTGTTCAGGCCTGTGTAATCGATGCACATCCGCCATGTTCCGTTCTTCTTCAGAACGAGCACCGGGTTGGCAAGCCATTCCGGGCGCATGACCTCGACGATGAACCCGGCAGCTAGGAGCAGGGCTATCTCTTCGCTGATAGCCTTGTGTCTTTCACCGGTGAAACGGCGCAAAAACTGCTACACCGGCTTCAGCTTGGGGTCGACGTTGAGCTTGTGCTTTGCAAGCTCCCTCGGGACACCTGGCATGTCGGACGGCTTCCATGCGAAGATGTCTCGATTCTCACGGAGGAAGTCGCAGAGCACGCTTTCCTATGCGACGTCCATGTGTGAGCCGATCACCGCCGTCTTGGAGGAGTCGCCCTCGACCAGCGAGATGCGCTTGGTCTCCTGTGCCGACTGGAACTTGTCGCGAGTGTCCAGCATTGGCTTCTCGACAATGGTCATGTCATTGGGGTCGACCTTCAGTTTCAGCTGCTCCAGCTGCTCCGTGGCGATGACGGACTCGGCGAAGACGGCGTTGCCTTTTTCGCACTCGATGGCGCGGTCGACGTCGCCGTTGACGGTGATGATGCCGTTTGAACCCGGCAACTTCAGCTTCAGGTAGGCTTAACAGGGCCTTGACATGAATTTGGCGAAGGCGGGACTCCCGAGGATCGCGTGGTATGAACTGCGGAAGTTTACCACCTCGAACCAGATCTTTTCGAGCCAGAAGTTCTTGGCGGTGCCGAAGACGACGTCGAGTGCGATTTTGCCTAGCGGGTAGGCCTTCTTCCCCGGGACGATGCCGTGGAAGGTGGTGTCGGTGGGAACCAACAGTTCGTCACGCAATTTCATGCGCTGGAACGTCTCGTAGTAGAGGATGTTGATGCTGGATCCTCCATCCATCAGTGTTTTGGTCAGGATGTAGACCTTGACCTGGGGTGCGACGACCAGGGCGAATTTGCTTGGGTAGTCAACGCGGGGCGGGTGGTCCTGATGGCTCCACGTGATCGGCTACTCGAACCAGTCGAGCCACTGGGGCACGTCTGGCAGAGTCGCGTGGACGGCACGCCGGATGACTTCTCCTCCCGCTTGGAGTCGAGGCCGACGAAGGTGTGGCCCATGAAGCCGGTAGTGGGAGGCATGCCCTGCTGCTGCTCACCATCGCCGTCTCCGTCTGGGCCCCGTTTCTTGGCGCCAGTCTTCGCTTTGACGATCTCAGTCGTCTAGCTGCAGTCGTCGGTGGTGTTGGCGGCCTGCTTGCCGGGTAGGCTGTGGTACCTACACGGCATGGCCAGGATCTCCGTGGCGGTGAGTTTCTTCCGTGGGAAGCTGCCACGTTGGCTTTTGAAGCCGCGGCCTCCCGTGGTCGCGGCGGCTACAAGGTCGGAGCCGCCGTCGCCTTTGCGCTTATGGGCGCTGGAGTGCTTGGCCTTGCCTTTGTTCTTGCCGCCCTTCTTCTCGTCGTCCTCCTCGTCGGAGTAGTCCTTGGTGGCGTCAGACTCGGCGTACTTGTGCACAATGGCGAGTAGCTGGCCCATCGTCATGTCGCCCTTGTGTGAGCGCCTCAGCTTCTGCTTGAGCGACTCGAACGTGGTGTTGTCCTCGAGGTGAGAATGCACCGTGTCGACGCTGAGGTGTTCTGCTGAGTTGATGAGGTCGGCGACTTGGCGATACCACTTTTTAGTGGACTCGCCCTCCTTCTGGACGCAGCGCTTGAGGTCCTCGACCGTAGTCGGGCGCTTGCAGTTCCCTTCGAAGTTGGTGATGAAGAGCTTCTTCAACTCGCCCCAGGAATTGACGCTGTTCCTGGGGAGGTTGTTGAGCCAGGTGCGAGCCATTCCCTCAAGCATGAGAGGGAAGTAGCGCGCGCAACAGAGCGAGGAGGCGCTCTGAATGCTCATGGCGGCCAAATAGTCCTGGACCCAGGTTTACGGGTTCATGGCGGCGTTGTACTTGGGTGCCTCCCTCGGCTCCTCGAAGCTGCTTGGGAAACGCTCGCCACGGATGGTGGGTCCGAAGCACTTGGGGCCGACGTCGTCGTCGTCGTTGCGCGTCGCCTCGGCGCGCTTGTCGTTGAGGTGCAGGCGTAGATCTGGCGCGGAATGGTTGGAGCGCGCATGCGCCTGGTTGTTGTTGATGGTGTGCCGGGCGTCGTTGCGGGCGAGCCGAGGCGGGTTGCCTCCAGCCGTCGCATTGCTCGACACGGCCGGCTCCTCGTGTCGGTTGCGCTGTGGCTGTGGGGCAGCGTCGCGCCTGGGGGAGTTCTTGTTTCCTTGGCTCCGGTGTGGTGCCGAAGCCATCTTCTCACTGGGTGGCGACCTGGAGTAGAGCCTGCCATCGGACTGTGACATGTTCTCTTGCAACTCCAGCTCCTTGTCCACCAGCTTACACCCCTTGCTCCAGTAGGGGTTGTCCTTGACCCGGATCCTCTTGAAGAGAGAGGCGGCGGCGGTCATACAATCGACCGGAGTGCCGAAGACCGCGAGGTCTGCGTCGTCGTCGTTCCGCGGCTGGGGTTGAGGACGAGCCGGGTTCGGTGGAGGCTGCGGCACCGGAGGCGGCATCGCCAGGCGAGGTTGAGGCGGAGCTTGATTTGAGCCGCCGGGCTAAGCTCTGCGACACTCGTCGCGCTGCCTCTCCAGTCCAGTCTCGCGTGCAAATGCGTTGTCGAGCACGCAAGCGGGTGCATCAGGGTTCAGTCGTGATTTGCGGCTCTTGTGATGCCGAGTGACCGCGGAGAGGGCGGTCGACTGAGCATCGACCTCAAGCTCCTTCAAGCGGATCTCCTCCTGCAGGCGAGCTGTGGCACCCCGATCCAGATGATCGAGTCACCTCATATACCAGTCCCAGAAACACTGGATATATGACAACTTGATAAACAAAAACATAACCAGATATATATATGGCTCCGAGTTCGGATGGATACAATATTACAACACGGGGTGAGTCTCCGGCGGTCGCGCAACAGGCGCACACAACAGTATGTACATTATTTATCCAACATTGAGCCTCTAACAGAGATCGCAGCGGGTACGTAGGTAGTAGCGTGGCAACGACAGGCCTTATTCCACGGGGTTCTGCCTGGGACACTGATTCCTAGTTCTCGTACATCGGGTACTCAGCGACGGGTGCAGCGGGGTCTGGCCACATGAAAAGCCAGGTGAGTGATACGTCCATTTTGCATCACTATTTTATATCATAATTTACTGCTATTCATTGATATATTTCACATTTGGATGATATACTTATGTTATTTTATCTTGTTTTGCATGTTTGATGATTATTGGAGAATTAACTGCCGGAGTCAGGATTCAGCTGGAAAAAGCATCGTCAAGACACCCTATTTCTGAAGATCACAATTCACGGAAAATATATAGATGTTCCTATTTTGTCAGATGCCGGAGCCAGCCAAAAGGGGAGGCTGAGATGGGCCACGAGGGGCCCACACCACCCCACGGTGCGGGCCCCCCTCTGCCGCGCCGTGGCATGGTGTGGCCACCCTGGCCCACCTCTGGCGCTCCCCCTTCGCGTACTTCATCCCAGAAACCCTAAGACGAGGGGAGTCATTGAGAAAATATTCCGCCACCTCCACGAGGCGGAAACCACAGAGAGAGAAAAAGCTCTCCGGCAGGCAGAAATCTGCCGGGAAATTCCTTCCCGGAGGGGGGAAATCATCGCCATCGTCATCGTCACAACGCCGGACTTCATCGGGATCATCATCATCATCATCTCTATCGCTGTCACCATCATCTCCACCACCCACTTCGTTTCGCTGTAACATCTAGGGTTATACTTTGTGTAGTTCATAGGGGAAACTTTCCCGGTGTTGATTACTACTTGTGGTTGATGCTATTAAGTTTTATCGGTGAATTGAAGTATATGTCCAGATTGTTATTCATGATTATATCACCTCTGATCATGATCCATATGATGTCTTGTGAGTAGTTCGTTTAGTTCTTGAGGACATGGGAGAAGTCATGCTGTTAGTAGTGGAACTATGTTGAGTAATATTTAATGGTTTGATATTTAAGTTGTGGTGTTATTCTTCTAGTGGTGTCATGTGAACGTCGACTACATGACACTTCACCTTTATGGGCCTAGAGGAATGCATTGTGTATTTGGCTACAAATTGTGGGGTTGCCGGAGTGACAGAAACCTAAACCCCCGTTAGTAAACCGGTGCATGAGGGAGTGTAGGATCTCAGAGTTTAAGGCTGTGGTTAGATTTATCTTAATTACTTCCTTGTAACGCAGATGCTTGCAAGGGGTTTAATCACAAGTATGTATTAGTCCAAGTTAGGGCAGTGCATTAGCATAGGTTCACCCACACAACACTTATCAAAACAATAAAGATTAATCAGCTGTAGGAAGCGAAAGCACTTGACGAAATTCCCGTGTGTCCTCAAGAACATTTTGCCATCATAAGTAAACCAACCGGCTTATCCTTTGCTCTAAAAAGGATTGGGCCACTTGCTGCAATTATTATTACTGTCTTTTATTTACACGTATTTTATGTATCTGCAATATCAAAAACCCCTAAAAACTTGTCTGCTAGTATTTACAGTGATTTCTTGATCAAAACTACTTGTCAACACCTTCTGCTCCTCGTTGGGTTCGACACTCTTATTTATCGAAAGTACTACGATACACCCCCTATACTTGTGGGTCATCAAGATTATTTTCTGGCGCCGTTGCCGGGGAGTGAAGTGCTATTGGTAAGTGGAATTGGTGAGGGAAACCTTTTCTGTAAGTGCTGTTTTTATTTCTGCTTGCTGCTTTATTTTATTATGGAGAGATCTCCATTCGAATCCCTATTTGGGAATACTACTGCCACTGCTAAGCTAGTAGATGAACCGCCGCCTGCTTAATTAGATCCATTTAAAATACCTATGAAAATTGTTGAACGTGTTATGGATAACCGCTATGTTGGAGATGGAACCATCCATCCTGGTGATCGTTTACTATTTATACATGAATTATGCGAGTTGTTCAAGTGTGCAGGAATTTCAATGGAAAAGGTCAAGAGGAAGTTATTCTCTATATCATTGAAGGGCCGAGCTGCGGAATGGTATAAGATGCTGAAGAATGGCCGATCTATTGGCTGGGAGGAAATTGTACCTCTCTTTTATTCTAAATTCTATCCTCCTAGTGAGATTCATCAAGATCGAAATCGCATATATAATTTTTGGCCTCATGATGGAGAGAGTATTGCCCAAGCGTGGGGGAGATTGAAGTCACTAATGCTCAAATGTCCCATTCATGAGCTCCCAAGTAATATTGTTATCTATAATTTTTATGCAAGGCTTTCTCTTCATGATAAGGGTTTATTGGATGCTTCTTGTTCTGGATCATTTACACGTACTGAAGAAGAAGTTAAATGGGACCTTCTTGACCGTATTCAGGAAAATACTGAAGGATGAGAGAACGACAAAGGTAGAAAGTCAGGTATAAATTATGATTATGAATGCATTAAATCTTTTATGGAGACTGATGATTTCCGTAATGTTAGTGCTTTTTACTGTCTTGATTCTCAAGTTGTTGCAAATTATTACAAAGCTTTTGCCTCTTATCTTGATGTGCCTAAGAAGGATTTGAATAAATATCATGAACCTTATAAAGATAAAACCAATTTGGCCATTGGCAGAAGTATTGAAGTTCATACTGTTGATCACATTTTGCCAGAACCTTATATTGAAAAAATACCTTTTCCTGTTAAAGTCAAGCAACATTCTCTGATAGCTAGTGTGGTTAATAAAAGTGCCAAGAAACCTTTAGAGCCTGATGAACAAATAACTGTTGAACCTGAAGTAGCAATTATAAAGGATTTGGTAACTGAAAATGTAGATGGAGAACATATTATCTTTTGTGAAGATGCTTCTAATATTGTTTCGCATCCTGGTAAATTTAGGAAAACAAGTGTTCCTGTGCTTTTAGTGAAAATAGGAGAACATTGCTATTATGGTTTATGTGATATTGGTGCAAGTTCTAGTGCTATTCCTTTTGAACTTTATAAAGAAATTATGCATGAAATTAGTCCCTGTGAACTTGAGGATATTGATGTGGTTATTCAACTTGCCAATAGGGAAACTATCTCTCCATTCGGTATTGTGAGAGATGTTGAGGTTTTATGCGGTAAAACTAAATATCCTACTGATTTTCTAGTACTTGGTTCTAAAGCTAGTAAAACTTGTCCTATTATTTTCGGTAGACCTTTCTTGAATACATGTGGTGCTATTATAGATTGTAAGAAAGATAAAATTTACACTAAATTTAATGGAGAATCTTATGAGTTTAATTTCTCTAAGTTTGGTAAGAAACTTTATGAAACTAATTTGCCTAATGAGGCCCGAAAATTGAACAACTTGCTGCTATTGCTATTGCTCCTAACAATGCCTTGCAGCAATTTATGGAGGAACACGAAAGTGAGGTTTTTATGGAGGAAAGGAATGAAATTGACAATATCTTTCTTCATCAACCACCATTACTTAAGCATAATTTGCCGGTGGAAGATTTGGGTAACCCTGCACCTCCTAAAGAAGATCCTGTTTTTGATTTAAAACCTTTGCCCGATAACCTTAAATATGCTCACATTGATGATAAGAAAACATATCCTGTTATTATTAGTTCTAAACTTTCAGGTACTGAAGAGGCAAGGTTATTGGAAGTGTTGAGGAAACACCGAGGGGCTATCGGATATACTTTGGATGATTTAAAAGGGATTTCTCCTGCTATATGCCAACACGCCATCAACATGGAAGATGATGCAAAACCTGTTGTGGAGCACTAGCGTCGTCTAATCCCTAAAATGAAGGAAGTGGTAAGAAATGAGGTATTAAAACTCCTCGATGTTGGTATAATTTATCCTATTGCTGATAGTAAATGGGTAAGTCCTGTGCATTGTGTTCCTAAGAAAGGAGGAGTTACTGTTGTGCCAAATGAAAATGATGAACTTATTCCTCAAAGAGTAGTAGTTGGATATAGGATGTGCATTGATTTTCGAAAAGTTAATAAAGTTACTAAGAAAGATCACTATCCTTTACCTTTTATTGATCAAATGTTAGAAAGGTTGTCTAAGAAAACTCTTTTTTGCTTTCTTGATGGTTATTCTGGATTTTCACAAATTGCTGTTAGAGCGAGAGATCAAGAGAAAACTACTTTTACTTGTCCTTATGGAACTTATGCTTATAGGCGTATGCCTTGCAAAACCTTGATAAAGTTTTGCAGAGATGTGAGGAAACTAATCTTGTTCTTAATTGGGAGAAATGTCACTTTATGGTTAATGAAGGGATTGTTCTTGGACATAAAATTTCTGAAAGAGGTATTGAAGTGGACAGAGCTAAAGTTGAAGCAATTGAGAAAATGCCCTGTCCCAGGGATGTTAAAGGTATTCGTAGTATTCTCGGTCATGCCGGTTTCTATAGAAGGTTTATTAAAGATTTCTCTAAAATTTCAAAACCTCTTACTAATCTTCTCCAAAAAGATGTACCTTTTGTTTTTGATGATGATTGTAAAGAAGCTTTTGAGTCTCTAAAAAAGGCTTTAACCACTGCTCCTGTTGTTCAACCTCCTGATTGGACTTTACCTTTCGAAATTATGTGTGATGCTAGTGATTTTGCTGTAGGTGCTGTTCTTGGACAGCGAGTAGATAAGAAGTTGAATGTTATTCATTATGCTAGTAAGACTCTTGATGCTGCTCAAAAGAATTATGCCACTACTGAAAAAGAGTTTTTAGCAGTAGTTTTTGCTTGTGATAAGTTTAGACCCTATATTGTTGATTCGAAAGTTATTATCCATACCGATCATGCTGCTATTAGATACCTTATGGAAAAGAAAGATGCTAAGCCTAGACTTATAAGATGGGTGCTTTTATTACAAGAGTTTGATTTGCATATTGTAGATAGGAAAGGTGCTGAAAATCCTGTCGCTGATAATTTGTCTAGATTGGAAAACATTTCTTATGATCCTGTTCCTGTTAACGATAGTTTTCCAAATGAACAATTGGCTGTGATAAAGGTAAGCTCGCGAGAAAGTCCTTGGTATGCTGACTATGCTAACTTTATTGTTGCCAAGTATTTGCCTCCAACCTTTACAGCTCAGCAAAGAAGGAAATTCTTTTATGACTTGAGGCATTATTTTTGGGATGACCCACACTTATATAAAGAAGGAGTGGATGGTATAATGCGAAGATGTGTTCCAGAATTTGAGCAAAAAGAAATATTGAGAAATGCCATGGAAGTGCTTATGGAGGACATCATGCTGGAGATAGAACTGCACAAAAGGTTTTACAATCAGGTTTTTATTGGCCTACTCTTTTTAAAGATGCAAGAAAATTTATTTTATCATGCGATGAATGTCAAAGAGTTGGTAATATAACTAGACGCAATGAAATGCCTATGAATTATTCTCTTGTTATTGAACCTTTTGACTGTTGGGGATTTGACTTTATGGGTCCTTTTCCTCCTTCTGATGGTTATACTCATATACTTGTTGCTGTTGATTATGTTACTAAATGGGTAGAAGCTATACCAACATCTAGTGCTGATGGTGAGACATCATTAAAAATGCTTAAAGATATTATTTTTCCAAGGTTTGGTGTGCCTAGATATCTCATGACTGATGGTGGTTCTCATTTTATCCATGGTGCTTTTAGAAAAACCCTTGCTAAATATGATGTTAATCATAGAATTTCTTCACCTTATCATCCTCAAACAAGTGGTCAAGTAGAATTATCAAATAGAGAGATTAAATCTATTTTGCAGAAGACTGTTAATAAATCTAGAAAGAATTGGGCTAGGAAGCTTAATGATGCTTTGTGGGCTTATAGAACTGCTTATAAAAATCCTATGGGTATGTCTCCTTATAAAATGGTTTACGGAAAAGCTTGTCATTTACCTCTAGAATTAGAACATAAAGCTTATTGGGCCGTAAAAGAACTTAATAGAGATTTCAAACTTGCCGGTAAAAAGAGGTTACTTGACTTGAGTTCCTTAGATGAATGGAGAAGTGAAGCTTATGAAAATGCTAGACTTTTTAAAGAGAAAGTGAAACAATGGCATGATAGGAGAATCCTAAAGAGAGAGTTTAATGTTGGTGAGAAAGTTCTATTGTATAGGTCTCGTCTCAGATTTTTTGCAGGTAAATTACTTTCGAAATGGGAAGGACCTTATGTTGTTTCAGAGGTTTACCGTTCAGGTGCAATCAAAATTACTTCGCTTGATGGTGACAATCTCAAGTGGTTAATGGTCAAAGACTCAAGCATTATATTTCTGGGGATTCTTATAACGAAGACGTTGATATTATTCAAGTAGTGACTCCGGAAGATTTTATTAAAAGTCAAATTCAGAAAACTGCAGAGTCTGTTTTCGAATAGGTAACAGTTTTGGTAAGAAAAAGTTCGCGTTTAACTTCCCAACTTATGTTTTTGTTGTTTTTATTAAATATGGAAAATTACGAGCCGAAAACGGGGAGGAAACGGTGCCCGAGGGCACCACACCACCCCACGGCGCGGGCCCACCCTTGGCCGCGCCGTGGCATGGTGTGGGCGCCTCGGAGCCCGTCTCCAGCCCGGTTTCGACCTGGACTTTCCTTTTGTTATGAAACTTTTTGCTATATAATCCCCCGGATCCCCCGAGGTCCGTATATCGTTTTCTCGTCGTGTTTTGTTTTCGAGCTGTTTCTGCCAGGAATTGTTTCCAGATTTAGAAGCATCATGGTCTCCAACAACAACAACAAGGGCAAGGAGGCTCTGAAAGATGATCTCAAGGATCCCAAGCTGGAGGAGGAAGTCAAGAGTGAAGCTGAAGATGAAGTAGAAGAAGACCCGCACTCGTACCCGCGCGCCACCATTGCAAGTATCGGAGTGGTGGCAAATCCATTCAACCCAAAGAGGAATGCGCGGATGAGCACAGGGGGGAAGGTTCCGCGTCATTTCTTAGCTCCAAGAACATCTTCTCCAGGCACCAATAACCCTTTCCACACTTTAATCCATAAATATCAGTTTGAAAGAGTTCCTGAGGCAGAATTACCCACTAGTTGGAATATAGATCGTTCTAACAATGCAGGAAAAGGAAGCTCTCAGTCTGATGAGAAGTGGGGAAACAATTCCAAGAGCTGGGACTCACAGTCTGATAGGTTCATGAACCGTATTGAACACAACACGGAGTTGATTCGTGCTCTCACTTACAAGATTGACGAGTTGAAGGAGTTGGTTGAGAAGCTTATTAGGGATTCACCATCACCACCGAAGGAGTAATTCATCATTGGTATTGGCATCCCCTCAGCTTGTTCCAAGCTTGGGGGGAGTGCCGCGGTATCATCACCATTATCTTTTACCTTTTACTTTTCAGTCGAGTCATATCATGAGTAGAGAAGTTATCATATAGGATGGTTTGCAGTGTGGAAGTATCTCTCCTTAGTTGGTTATCTATGTATCCCTTGGTGTGAGTTGCCGTTATTGGAATATTAATGAGAAGTTTTATCATTTACTTTCTGCACACTTTATTTTACTTTGCAAATTTCTGTCATATGAATGATCTTGTTGTTAGTGTTGGCATCACTTTGGGAGCATCAAGTAAATCTATTTGGTTTTGGCAAACTTAGCATTGGTCAGTAGCAACAATACTTTGAGGCTTAAGTAGAAAAGAGGGGATTGCATGTAGATACATTATCTCATATCTTTCTTTCTTGTTGGCTCATGAGCTTAGTATTCTCAAGTTAAAATTATTTGTGTTTACAAGGAAGATTGCATGATTGTTTCTATTACATTTATATTTGTTTGTATCCCTCCACTCTTATGCTTGCTACCCAGCCTTGCTAGCCAAAAACCTGTACTGAGAGGGAATGCTTCTCGTGCA
This sequence comes from Poa pratensis, assembly GCA_947311845.1. Lineage (NCBI taxonomy): Eukaryota > Viridiplantae > Streptophyta > Magnoliopsida > Poales > Poaceae > Poa > Poa pratensis. The sequence continues at coordinate 8,384,529 of CAMZMU010000070.1, forward strand.
TCCAAACCTTGAGCCAAAACCCATGCCATTTGTGTCCACCATAACTACCTATATGTGGTATTTCCTTGCCACTCCAAGTAAATACTTCATGTGCTACCTTTAAACTATTCAAAAGTTACTACTCCTTATTTGTGTCACTGTTTACTAGCTCATGAGGACGGGGTGGATGTCTTTATGTCAACTGTCAAACAGACTTTACCACCGGACTAGCGGCATATACATCCGCTTATCCATTAATTTTGCAAAAAGAGCTGGCAAATGGGGTGCCCAGTCCCAATTAATTACAACTTTAACCGCTTAATTCTCTTCACATTTTTGCCCTGATTTATCAGTCAAGCAATGACAAACAGTGAAATATCTGCATGTGTAAACAAAAGAGAAGAGGGATGATCTGCCTTGCTGGTAGAAATAACGTCCTTCATGGGAGCCGCTCTTAAAAGTCTGGTTGGCAGGGGTCATATTGTACTTTCCATTTTCTGATTCGTTGACAATTCTCATACACCACTCAAAACTTATATTTTTATTCTCTATATGATTTCAAAAACTTAAAAAGCTCTAGCACATGATTTAATCCCTGCTTCCCTCTGCGAAGGGCCTTTCTTTTACTTTTATGTTGAGTCAGTAAACCTATTCCCTTCTTTCTTAAGCAAGCATTTGAGTTGTTGTGATTCAACCATCTATATATTAATATTATCAATCATGTTTGTTATCCTTCCTTGTTTTGCACAAGTCTTTTATCTGAAGGAATATAACTTTGAAAGTTATCAATGACTGTAAAGAAATTGTGATAATTGAGCATGTAAGTTCTGCAATATAGCTCCGATATAAGGACTCTACTCGAAAGATAAGTACAATCTGTTAATTGTTCTCTGACCAAGAACGAAGTTTGCCATCACCAAACTATGATTTTCTTTATGCACCTTTATTGTGATTTCCATTACTCGTTCCAAGATAAGTTATATGAGGGGAAGTTGCTGTCTAAAATGATTTGTGTGTTAATACATGTTGATGCTTCTTGTCCGTATTCTTTATTATCGACGCTTCACTCCATAAACCTGTGGTCTTGTTTACTGAGTTCAGCTTTCGCTTGGGGACAAGCGAGGTCTAAGCTTGGGGGGAGTTGATACGTCCATTTTGCATCACTATTTTATATCATAATTTACTGCTATTCATTGATATATTTCATATTTGGATGATATACTTATGTTATTTTATCTTGTTTTGCATGTTTGATGATTATTGGAGAATTAACTGCCGGAGTCAGGATTCAGCTGGAAAAAGCATCGTCAAGACACCCTATTTCTGAAGATCAACAATTCACGGAAAATATACAGATGTTCCTATTTTGTCAGATGCCGGAGCCAGCCAAAAGGGGAGGCTGAGATGGGCCACGAGGGGCCCACACCACCCCACGGCGCCCCCCCTCTGCCGCGCCGTGGCATGGTGTGGCCACCCTGGCCCACCTCTGGCGCTCCCCCTTCGCGTACTTCATCCCCCAGAAACCCTAAGACGGGGGAGTCATCGAGGAAATATTCCGCCGCCTCCACGAGGCGGAAACCACAGAGAGAGAAAAAGCTCTCCGGCAGGCAGAAATCTGCCGGGGAAATTCCTTCCCGGAGGGGGGAAATCATCGCCATCGTCATCGTCATCACGCCGGACTTCATCGGGATCATCATCATCATCTCCACGCTGTCACCATCATCTCCACCGCTCCACTTCGTTCCGCTGTAACATCTAGGGTTATACTTTGTGTAGTTCATAGGGGAAACTTTCCCGGTGTTGATTACTACTTGTGGTTGATGCTATTAAGTTTTATCGGTGAATTGAAGTATATGTCCAGATTGTTATTCATCATTATATCACCTCTGATCATGATCCATATGATGTCTTGTGAGTAGTTCGTTTAGTTCTTGAGGACATGGGAGAAGTCATGCTGTTAGTAGTGGAACTATGTTGAGTAATATTTAATGGTTTGATATTTAAGTTGTGGTGTTATTCTTCTAGTGGTGTCGTGTGAACGTCGACTACATGACACTTCACCTTTATGGGCCTAGAGGAATGCATTGTGTATTCGGCTACTAATTGTGGGGTTGCCGGAGTGACAGAAACCTAAACCCCCGTTAGTAAACCGGTGCATGAGGGAGTGTAGGATCTCAGAGTTTAAGGCTGTGGTTAGATTTATCTTAATTACTTCCTTGTAACGCGGATGCTTGCAAGGGGTTTAATCACAAGTATGTATTAGTCCAAGTTAGGGCAGTGCATTAGCATAGGTTCACCCACACAACACTTATCAAAACAATAAAGATTAATCAGCTGTAGGAAGCGAAAGCACTTGACGAAATTCCCGTGTGTCCTCAAGAACATTTTGCCATCATAAGTAAACCAACCGGCTTATCCTTTGCTCTAAAAAGGATTGGGCCACTTGCTGCAATTATTATTACTGTCTTTTATTTACACGTATTTTATTTATCTGCAATATCAAAAACCCCTAAAAACTTGTCTGCTAGTATTTACAGTGATTCCTTGATCAAAACTACTTGTCAACACCTTCTGCTCCTCGTTGGGTTCGACACTCTTATTTATCGAAAGTACTACGATACACCTCCTATACTTGTGGGTCATCAGTGAGTACATTGAATGTACTCGCAAGACATTAGCCTAAAATAAAACAAGGTCTATCTATATGGCATGGCATAAGTTTGAAAAGTAGCATGGCATAAGTTCGGGTATATAAGTTCGAGTCCAAGCTTAACGGTTGGACATAACTTACCTACTTACCTTAGTAGGGACGTTTCTTATTTCTAAAGTGAGATCACATTTCTCACTCAACAACATGTAACCACAACTAGGCTCCCAAGCCTCTTGCCAACTCTGGCTTTACTCTAGGCTCTCAGGCCTCTAGCCAACTCTGGCTAGGCTCTCAAGTCTCCACGTGATCGTTGGGTTTTACATTAATTAATTCCCCATATTCGACCGGACTGACTCATAGCGGGACTTGACCCAAACATCGTCCCATAACCTAGGGACAAGGCTAGATTCTAGATTTACACTCTCGAGAGGTTGCAACGTTTATCCACACGCTGAAGTCTAGGCTTGTACCGCCGGTACCGAAGTACTAGAACCAATCACGGCGAACAGTACAAACCCACACTTCCATGACCGTTTATTCTACCCAGACACTCCCTGTGTAGCCACCGACACGTCCTAGGGACCACGTCTTATGACGAAGTGAATCCGGCACGCCCCCAACAGATGAGCGATGCCTAGCTCCGGAACCTTCGCAAGACTAGCCCCGACCACAAAGGTAACCGACTAGACTTGCCAAATGGGTGGCGTCAAAGGAGGCTTGATAAAATACTCGGCCATGGTCCGCCCATATGAACGACGCATGGTTGTGCTGGTTGTGTTTGGTGAGTGGCACTATGTGACACAATCTAGTCGAGGGAGGTGATTATCTTCTTAGTCAAATTTTAATTCCCGTCACCAACATGATCCGAGCAACACAACCACATAATAATTCCAGCAGTAATTAAATCGTATCGACCGGGCGACTATGGCGCCACCACGTATCAATGTCTAAACTTAGCAGAAGAAAATGGCGCCAACCGGATGACTGTGGCGGAGCTACCTCCGAACAGCGCCATCTCGTTTGACTACAAAAGAAAGCGTCAACCAGATGACTGTGGCGGAGCTACCTCCGACCAGCGCCATCTCGTTTGACTACAAAAGAAAGCGTCAACTGGATGACTGTGGCGGAGCTACCTCCGACCAGCGCCATCTCGTTTGACTATAAAAGAAAGCGTCAATCGGATGACTGTGGCGGAGCTACCTCCGACCAGCGCCATCTCGTTTGACTATAAAAGAAAGCACAGTTGCATCGTTCACCATTCCTTCGACTGTGGCGGTTCCCCCAGTCCATTGTTTCGAGAATGGGGAGTGATGCGCAAGATATTGAAGATAAACAATTATATAGCAGGGCGACAATATTCAATGCAATATGGCATGTGAGATGCAACAACAACCAATTTAAACAGTCAAGAAATTTTCTAGAGTTCGACCGAGCTTGAGATCGGGTTAACGGCTTGCCTTCAGCAGTGGGGTATGGTTCGGGAACAACTTCCACTTCGTTGGAGAGGTTTACATCTAACAAGGGAAATAAAAATGCATGAAAAACCCCTCCTAAACCATCGAATAAATGCCAAATAAATCCATTTTGGTTCCAATGGAAAGACATTTTCAAAACAAAGCTACCAAAATTGGTTTCATATTTTTCTGATCATTTTTGAGGGAGATATGGCCTTTCAAAGTTGGATTTAAATTCTGCCAATTTCAAATAGAAAAAATAAAACAGAAAACGTTTCGGGAAATGATTAAAAATCTGACAGCGGGACCCACCAGTCAGTGGCACTGTGTTTAAAACCGTTATTCCGCGCAAAATTAGGGGAGAGCACTGTGCTTCTCCGGCGAACTCACCGGCGACGGTTTCCGACGGCTGGGGCGAGGGAGAGGGGTGGGAGAGGAGGCAGGGCGGCTCGGGGAGGTGTGGCGCAGCTCATCCGCGCACTCGCGAATGCCGGCGAGGTCCGACGGAAGCAAAGCTTCCTCTCCATCGGCGACGGCAACTGGTCGAGGATGGACTCGACGATTCGGGCCACCAATCAACCAGGGGAGGGTGGCTGGGGTTCATGGTGGTCTGAGAGGGGGGGCCTGTGCGAGGAATCGGTGGGGGTGGTGCTGGTGGTTAAGAAATCGAGCGGAGACAGTGCGGCTAGGGCTGGCTTGATTCCGGCGAGGTGCTGCTCCTCTGGCCTCGATACTTCGGGGGAGGAAGATTGGGAGGGGAGGAGTGGTGGTGCGGTGCTTGGAGGCTGCTGGGGAGGGCTACTTATAGCCTTCCCGAGGGGTGGCCGCCATGGAGGGCACGGCGAGGTGTCGGACATAGGGTGGTGCACTGCTCGTGCGGCGCATCACGTAGCTGGCGGCGGAGGGTCTCACGAGCTCACAGGGAAGGGGTGGATAGGCACGGGGGCAGTGGAGTCGCTGACGAAGGGGTCCCGGGCGGCGCTGTTCTGGACGGCACGCTGGGACTCGTCGGTGACGCGTCGGGAAAAGCTTCTCCTTCGACGCGTGGCGGCTGGGAGGTTCAGGGAGAGGAGGGGAACACGCTGGGCGTGGATAGGGGCGAAGGGGAGTAGAACGGCGGCGACCACAAAGTGGCGGCGCCGCCGGGCATAGTCATGCCAAGGTGAGCACGCCACAGAGCATGCCATGATCGGCATGATCATGTAACTCTCAGCTGAGAGCTCCAAATTCGATGGGGTTTGCGTCACTGTGCGCCAAATGGAAAAACCAACAACTTTGCTGACTAAATTTTTTCCAAATTCGAAACTTGGTCCGAGTAGAAAATTTGAAAAACTATACTGGTCAAAAAGCAAAAATAGGTTTAGGGGCTCTAAAAATAAATGGGCTTGAGTCAAAATATTCCCTGAGATAGGTACTGGTCATGTGCATCTATTTTGGGAGTTTTCATGAAAAGGAAAAATGATTTAACATGCTTCCAAAAATCATTGGAGTTTTAAGCAGAATTGAAAACAGGGAAAAGCTCAAATATTTTCTCAACAAGGTATGGGATATTTTTACATATTTGGGTTACACACTGGTTAGGGATCATCTCTGAATTTTTGGAGAATTTGTGACATGACATTTAATATACTTCCTTTGTAAAGCTAAAATAAATGAATTTTGGTTTATATATAAATGGAAATATTGAGAATAAAATTTTGGGTAAAAGGGAGAGGCAACAAGTGCACCAAGTGGGAGAGAACCCAAAACACAAGATCCCAGGCTTGGACAAGATTATGTAAAAGATTGCAAATTGAAAAGGTAGTTAAACCCGGAAAATTAAATCCAGAGTCAATAAGAATATTTTCAAAAGAAATTTTTGAAGAGCCAAATTTCAGGATGTTACACGAGCCATCTTTCGGCGCAGCTGCTCGAGCTACGTTGCCTGGTCTATGACGTTCGCTGGCGTGATCGGGGTGTTGAGCAGGTCGGCCACCCGACCTGCCTGTCCGCGCAGGGCGGCGAGGGATTCGTCCTCGAGATTCCTGTTGCTCGCTGAACAGGTATGGATACTCAGTCCTTAACAAATCCTCTCGTTCCCATGTAGCTTCATCTTCAGTGTGTTTATCCCATTGTACCTTGTAGAACTTTGTGACCTTGTTGCGGGTGCGGCGTTCTGACTCATCCAAGATTCTGACGGGGTGTTCCTCGTAAGTCAGTTCGCTGCTCAACTCTAATTCCCTGAAATCAGCCTGCTTGGTTGGTGGTGAGATGCATTTCCTTAGCTGAGATATGTTGAAAACGTCGTGCACTCCAGTCAATTCTTCTGGCAGTTCTAGCTGGTAGGCTACCATACCTTTTCTCGCCAAGATCTTGAAGGGTCCAATAAATCTCGAGGCCAGCTTCCCTTTCATGTGGAACCTTTTCAGACCCTTGAGGGGTGTTACCCGAAGATAGACATAGTCGTTCTCTTCGAAGTGTATCTGACGGTGCCGACGGTCATAATAACTCTTCTGGCGAGACTGAGCTGCCTTGAGCCGGTCACGAATCAGATGTACTTGCTTTTCGGCTTCCAGCCAAACATCGGGCCCAAAGATTTTGCTATCTCCGGCTTCGGACCAGTTGAGTGGGGTTCGACACTTTCTCCCATACAGTGCTTCAAATGGTGACATTTTTAGGCTGCCTTGGTAGCTGTTGTTGTATGAGAATTCCGCATAAGGCAAACTATCTTCCCAACCTGCTCCATAAGCGAGCACACACGAGCGTAGCATGTCTTCTAATATTTGGTTGACTTGCTCCGTTTGCCCGTCAGTCTGGGGATGATACGCGGTACTGAAAGATAGCATTGTCCCCATGGCCCGTTGTAGACTTGTCCAAAATTTGGAGGTAAACTGTGTGCCTCTGTCTGACACGATGGTCTTCGAAACCCCATGGAGTTTGACAATCCTGCTCACATAGAGTTGCGCTAGCTGGTCCGAACGGTACGTCGTCTTGACGGGAATAAAGTGAGACACCTTCGTTAGACGGTCGACAATGACCCAAATGGAGTCATTTCCCCGGCTGGACTTGGGAAGTCTGACGATGAAATCCATACATATGTTGTCCCACTTCCACTCGGGCACTTTAAGGGGTTGGAGAAATCCCGCGGGTTTTTGGTGCTCGGCCTTCACTAGGTTGCACACGTTGCAGCATGCGACATAGTAGGCGATTTCCTTCTTCATACCGGCCCACCAGAATGTCTGCTTCAAATCTTGGTACATCTTGGTACTTCCTGGGTGGATAGAATAGGCAGACTCGTGGGCTTCCCGGAGGATTTGCTGTTTTAGCACGGCCTTGTCGGGTACACAAAGGCGGTTACCGTAGCGGAGCACTCCTTGACTGTCCGAGGAAAATTCCTTGGCCTTACCCAGTGGTATTTTGGTCTTGATCCTTTTTATGCCGGGGTCGTTGGCCTGCTCGGTTTTTATCTCTTCCTCTAGGTTTGGTTTCACCTCCAAGGTGCTTAAATAGGCCTTGCTTCCCACGCACAGATTTAGCTTTGCAAACTCTTTCTCTAAACTTGGCTGCATCTTTGGGGTCTTCCTGCTTAGGGCATCTGCTACCACGTTGGCCTTCCCTGGATGGTAATGAATTCCAAGGTCGTAGTCCTTGATTACTTCCAGCCACCTTCTTTGCCTCAGGTTAAGGTCAGAATGGGTGAAGATGTACTTCAAGCTTTTGTGATCAGTGTAGATCTCGCATCTTCGACCAATAAGATGATGTCGCCAAGTTTCAAGGCGAGTATGACAGCGGCCAATTCCAAGTCGTGAGTGGGGTAATTCAGCTCATGGGTCTTGAGTTGCTTTGATACATATGCAATGATCTTCCCTTCTTGCATGAGTACGGCCCCTAGTCCATTTCTACATGCATCGCAGTATACGGTGAAATCCTTGCCATCATCGGGCAACACCAGTATTGGGGTTGTGGTTAACCGGGTCTTCAACTCGTTGAAGCTTTCTTCACATTCGTCTGTCCAGGCATACTTGCGATTTTTCTTTAACAAGTCCGTCATGGGCTTGGCTATCTTGGAAAAGTTCTCAATGAATCTTCGGTAGTAACCAGCCAATCCTAGGAAGCTTCTGACTTCTGACACATTGGTGGGGGTTTTCCAGTTCAGTACATCAGAGATTTTGTTGGGGTTTACGGCCACACCGGCTCCTGACAATACATGTCCTAGGAACTCCACTTCCTTTAACCAAAACTGTCATTTGCTGTACTTGGCATAGAGTTGTTTTCACGTAGTCTTCCGAGAGCCAGTCTGAGGTGTTCGGCGTGCTCCTCCTCATTTTTGGAGTACATGAGGATGTCATCGATGAATACCACGATGAACTTGTCGAGATACTCCATGAATACCTTGTTCATCATGCCCATGAAGTAGGCGGGAGCATTGGTTAGGCCGAACGACATAACCGTACATTCGTACAACCCATATCTGGTGGTAAAAGCGGTCTTGGGAATATCACTTTCTCGGATCTTCAGCTGATAATACCCAGTGCGGAGATCAATCTTGGAGAATACACGGGACCACGGAGTTGGTCAAACAGATCATTGATTCGTGGGAGTGGGTACTTATTCTTGATGGTGATATCATTGAGAGCGCGATAGTCAATGCACAGCCGGAGCGTACCATCGCTCTTCTTTGCAAATAGAACTGGTGATCCCCAAGGCGAAATACTCAGGCGAACGAACTTCTTCTTGATTAAATCATCGAGCTGCTTCTTCAATTCCACCAGCTCGGGGCTTGTCATACGGTAATGTTTCTTGAATATTGGGTTTGTTCCAGGCACAACTTCAATGGCAAATTCAATATCACGGTCAGGGGCATTCCGGGTAGCTCTTCTGGGAACACGTCTGGGTATTCACTGACCACATACACATCTCCTATTTCCGGGGCTTGGACAAGAAACATCTTTGCATTTATCTGGTGGGGTTTATTTGGCAAGTAGGTGGTACGTATGCCTTCTAGGTTGGTGAGGGTAACTGCTCTAGTTGCACAGTCAATCTGGGCTGCATGTTGTACCATCCAATCCATTCCAAGGATGGCGTCGAGACCGGGCACCTTGAGGGTGTTCAGCTGAGCTGGGAATTTCACTTGGTTGATGCTGATGTCAGCTCTTGACAAACGGTGTTTGTTTTCAACTCTGAGGCAGGGGTTTGTATCACCAAAAGATGGCCCAAAGGGGAAACGGGAAAACGGTGTTTGGCAACAAAATCCTTCGAGATGAAAGAGGGGAAGCTCCAGAATCGAATAAAATCAGTGCGAGTTTAGTGTTGATAGTACACGTACCAAACACTACATCCGAAGCTCCGTAGGCTTCCTCTACGGACATGTGGTGGACACGGGCAACTTGTGGTGGCTTAATTGCACCAGCAGGGTGGTTGTTGTTGGAGTTGTTGCCGTGGCTGTTGTGAAGGGGGCAATCCTTGATGTAGTGTCCTGTCTTGCCACACTTGAAGCAAGAGTTTTCCCTCTTGCATTCATCCACTAGGGGACGCTTGTGGTAGAATCCTTCGCGGGGATATCCATCCTTCCTGGGTTGATTCCAGTTGTTCTGAGGTGTTGAGGTCCGGTTGTTGGGCTGCCAGGTACGTGGCTTGGAAGTAGCTCCTTCATGCTGGTTCTTACGTGGCTCAAACTTCCGCTTGTGAGTGTCATAAATTGTGCGGTGCTCCTTTTCTGAGATTAGTGCAGTGTTGATCATGGCCTGAAAATCTGGAAACTGTAGAACGCTGAGCTGAGTCTTTATGACCTGATGCATCCCATGAAGGAACCTGTCTTTCTTCTTTTCCTCCGTGTTGGTGTCTTCGGGTGCATAGGGAGCAAGGTTATTGAACTTGGTCAGATATTCATGGATGGATTTGCTACCTTGAGTGAGTGCCAGAAATTCCTGCTGCTTCATTTTTATAAGGCTGGAGGGTATGTAGGCCTTGCGGAAGGCTTCCTGAAATTCTGTCCAAGTGACAGCGGGTCCATTGCCCCTCGCGTCCTTTTGATTGTCCCACCAAACGTTGGCAGGGCCTTCAAGGTAGTGGGTGGCGAAGAGCACCTTGTCCTGCTCGTCAACGCGAGCGAGCTCTAGTTTCTTTCCCATGGTGTGGAGCCAATCGTCGGCCTCAAGCGGGTCGTCAGCAAACGAGAACTTTGGAGGTTGAGTACACTGAAAGTCTTGCAGCTTCGAGCGGCCTGCGTGTGGGGCACCTTGGGCTTGCATGTATGTGCCAAACTCTCTCATGATCTGAGTCAGGTGCTGGTTGTGACGTTCATCCATCATCATCATGAACTGACTTGGGCTTGGTTCCTAAGTTGGTGGAGGAGGAGGTGGTTGTGGGGGCACGGGATCCTCGCCCGCTTGTCGTGCGGAACGACGAACCGGGGTTCCTTGGCTGCCACTTGCACCACTATTGGGCCTCATCCTGGATGGTTGAACGGGGTGATGTGTACCATGAGCATCCATATGGGGAAAAGTGCAACATCCCAGAAAACCAAATGGAAACAAGGTTTGCAAAGACACAAGGCACGGTGTTATACATTGGCTGGCGGAATTACAAGATTATAGTTACTCGCTACATTACACGGGATGCAAGATAAAAGATACAAGCTACTCGATACAAGATACATGATACAAGGTACATGATACAAGATGCCGGATACAATCTACCACTACATTATTCGAGCACGCGACACGGCGGAAAGGTATAAAACACTAAGCGATACTGTCTCCGAGCGTCTAGAACTCCATCTCGAGGGGTGTCGCCGGTGGGATGATGTTGATGTCCTGCCTCGCGGGGCTATAGTCGGGCGAAGTGCGGTCGCCTCGGGAGTCTCCAGAGCGAGGGGGTGTGTCGGCACGGACGCGGCGACGCTGAGATCGTACAGGGGTGAAGCGTGAGTAGTAGTGAGCGGCGCTGCTACGAGTGCGGGGAGGTGGCGACGGAACGTGGGGTGCGGAAAAATGGGCTATTTCCCTCCTGATCTGCTCGAGGGAGCTATGAGTAAAGGTGGGGAGCCGAGGTGGGTGGCGAGAAGTACCAGCTCCAGGTGCCCGTGTCATCTCGGCCATAGCCACGTTGGCGCGAAGTGAGGCAAGCTGGAGGAGGGTGATGTGGAGATACTGGTGGAGAAGGGTGGTGTACTGAAGTAGGGAGGTGAGGGCTGGGCTGGAGTTACCGGGGTGGGGAAAAAGGATGTCCCCGTTGTCTAAATCCAACCTCGGGAAGTAGACGTAACGGGTGCACTGCCTCATGACTGGGTCGTAGGTGCGAAGGAAGACGATGGCATCTCCTGCAGCCTCCTGTATGGCTCGGGTCGCCTGAGTAGAGACACCGGAAGTGAGAGCATGGAAGATTCCATCGGCCACCGGCTCTGGTCGCAAGTGGACGGTGGCGGTGAACTCAGAGGTGGACCTGTCGAGACGGTTGTAGTACACGCGGTAGGTCGAGGGAGGTGTGCCTGGGTAGAGGTGGTCCCAAATCTCACGGAGAAACTGCGGAAAGCCGGGAATGTGTGCGGCGGTGGTCTCGGCAAACAACTCTGCCATCTGTACCAGGGACAGAAGCCAAAAAGGTGAGCGTTAAAGTTTAAAAGAACAAACAAATAGAGAAACAGTGAAGAAGTAGGCAACACGGCAAACTCTACCCTAAGTCGTCCAGGGAACTAGGGTATCCTACAGACAGTTAGGCTCTGATACCAAGCTCTCTGTGGCACCCCGATCCAGATGATCGAGTCACCCCATATACCATTCCCAGAAACACTGGATATATGACAACTTGATAAACAAAAACATAACCAGATATATATGGCTCCGAGTTCGGATGGATACAATATTACAACACGGGGTGAGGCTCCGACGGTCGCTCAACAGGCGCACACAACAGTATGTACATTATTTATCCAACATTGAGCCTCTAACAGAGATCGCAGCGGGCACGTAGGTAGTAGCGTGGCAACGACGGGCCTTATTCCACGGGGTTCTGCCTGGGACACTGATTCCTAGTTCTCGTACAACAGGTACTCGGCGACGGGTGCAGCGGGGTCTGGCCACATCAAAAACCAGGTGAGTACATTGAATGTACTCGCAAGACATTAGCCTAAAATCAAACAAGGTCTATCTATATGGGATGGCATAAGTTCGGAAAGTAGCATGGCATAAGTTTGGGTATATAAGTGCGAGTCCAAGCTTAACGGTTGGACATAACTTACCTACTTACCTTAGTAGGGACGTTCCGTATTTCTAAAGTGAGATCACATTTCTCACTCAACAACATGTAACCACAACTAGGCTCCCAAGCCTCTTGCCAACTCTGGCTTTACTCTAGGCTCTCAGGCCGCTAGCCAACTCTGGCTAGGCTCTCGAGTCTCCACGTGATCGTTGGGTTTTACATTAATTAATTCCCCATATTCGACCGGACTGACTCATAGCGTGACTTGACCCAAACATCGTCCCATAATCTAGGGACAAGGCTAGATTCTAGATTTACACTCTCGAGAGGTTGCAACGTTTATCCACACGCTGAAGTCTAGGCTTGTACCGCCGGTACCGAAGTACTAGAACCAATCACGGCGAACAGTACAAACCCACACTTCCATGACCGTTTATTCTACCCAGATACTCCATGTGTAGCCACCGACACGTCCTAGGGACCACGTCTTATGACGAAGTGAATCTGGCACGCCCCCAACAGATGAGCGACGCCTACCTCCGGAACCTTCGCAAGACTAGCCCCGACCACAAATGTAACCAACTAGACTTGCCAAATGGGTGGCGTCAAAGGAGGCTTGATAAAATACTCGGCCATGGTCTGCCCATATGAACGACGCATGGTTGTGCTGGTTGTGTTTGGTGAGTGGCACTGTGTGACACAATTTAGTCGAGGGAGGTGATTATCTTCTTAGTCAAATTTTAATTCCCGTCACCAACATGATCCGAGCAACGCAACCACATAATAATTCCAGCAGTAATTAAATCGTATCGACCGGGCGACTATGGCGCCACCACGTATCAATGTCTAAACTTAGCAGAAGAAAATGGCGCCAACCGGATGACTGTGGCAGAGCTACCTCCGACCAGCGCCATCTCGTTTGACTACAAAAGAAAGCGTCAACCGGATGACTGTGGCGGAGCTACCTCCGACCAGTGCCATCTCGTTTGACTACAAAAGAAAGCGTCAACCGGATGATTGTGGTGAAGCTACCTCCGACCAGCGCCATCTCGTTTGACTATAAAATAAAGCGTCAACCGGATGACTGTGGCGAAGCTACCTCCGACCAGCGCCAACTTGTTTGACTATAAAAGAAAGCACAGTTGCATCGTTCCTCCATTCCTTCGACTGTGGCGGTTCCCCCAGTCCATTGTCTCGAGAATGGGGAGTGATGCGCAAGATATTGAAGATAAATAATTATATAGCAGGGCGACAATATTCAATGCAATATGGCATGTGAGATGCAACAGCAACCAATTTAAACAGTCAAGAAATTTTCTAGAGTTCGACCGAGCTTGAGATCGGGTTAACGGCTTGCCTTCAGCAGTGGGGTATGGTTCGGGAACAACTTCCACTTCGTTGGAGAGGTTTAAATCTAACAAGGGAAATAAAAATGCATCAAAACCCCCTCCTAAGCCATCGAATAAATGCCAAAAAAAATCCAAATAAATCCATTTTGGTTCCAATGGAAAGACATTTTCAAAACAAAGCTACCAAAATTGGTTTCATGTTTTTCTGATCATTTTTTAGGGAGATATGGCCTTTCAAAGTTGGATTTAAATTCTGCCAATTTCAAATAGAAAAAATAAAACAGAAAACGTTTCGGGAAATGATTAAAAATCTGACAGCGGGACCCGCCAGTCAGTGGCATTGTGTTTAAAACCGTTATTCCGCGCGAAATTAGGGGAGAGCACTGTGCTTCTCTGGCGAACTCACCGGCGACGGTTTCCGGCGGCTGGGGCAAGGGAGAGGGGTGGGAGAGGAGGCAGGGCGGCTCGGGGAGATGTGGCGCAGCTCGTCCGCGCACTCGCGGATGCCGGCGAGGTCCGACGGAAGCAGAGCTTCCTCTCCAGCGGCGACGGCGACTGGTCGAGGATGGACTCGACGATTCCGGCCACCACTCAACCAGGGGAGGGTGGCTTGGGGTTCATGGTGGTCTAAGAGGGGGGCCTGTGCGAGGAATCGGTGGGGGTGGTGCTGGTGGCGAAGAAATCGAGCGAAGACAGTGCGGCCAGGGCTGACTTGATTTCGGCGAGGTGCTGCTCCTCTGGCCTCGATACTTCGGGGGAGGAAGATTGGGAGGGGAGGAGTGGTGGTGCGGTGCTTGGAGGCTGCTGGGGAGGGCTACTTATAGCCTTCCCGAGGGGTGGCCGCCATGGAGGGCACGGCGAGGTGTCGGACGTAGGGTGGTGCACTGCTCGTGCGGCGCGTCGCGTAGCTGGCGGCGGAGGGTCTCACGAGCTCACAGGGAAGGGGGTGGATAGGCACGGGGGCGGTGGAGTCACTGACGAAGGGGCCCCGGGCGGCGCTGTTCTGGACGGCGCGTCGGGACTCGTCGGTGGCGCGTGGGGAAAAGCTTCTCCGGCGACGCGTGGCGGCTGGGAGGTTCAGGGAGAGGAGGGGAACACGTTGGGTGTGGATAGGGGCGTAGGGGAGCAGAACGGCGGCGACCACAAAGTGGCGGCGCCGCTGGGCATGGTCATGCCCATGGTGAGCACGCCACAGAGCATGCCATGATCGGCATGATCATGTAACTCTCAGCTCAGAGCTCCAAATTCGATGGGGTTTGCGTCACTGTGCGCCAAATGGAAAAACCAACAACTTTTCTGACTAAATTTTTTCCAAATTCAAAACTTGGTCCGAGTAGAAAATTTGAAAAACTATACTGGTCAAAAAGCAAAAATAGGTTTAGGGGTTCTAAAAATAAATGGGCTTGAGTCAAAATATTCCCTGAGATAGGTACTGGTCATGTGCATCTATTTTGGGAGTTTTCATGAAAAGGAGAAATGATTTAACACGCTTCCAAAAATCATTGGAGTTTTAAGCAGAATTGAAAACAGGGAAAAGCTCAAATATTTTCTCAACAAGGTATGGGATATTTTTACATATTTGGGTTACACACTGGTTAGGGATCATCTCTGAATTTTTGGAGAATTTTTGACATGACATTTAATATACTTCCTTTGTAAAGCTAAAATAAATGAATTTTGGTTTATAGATAAATGGAAATATTGAGTAAAAGATTTTGGGTAAAAGGGAGAGGCAACAAGTGCACCAAGTGGGACAGAACCCAAAACACAAGATCCCAGGCTTGGACAAGATTCTGTAAAAGATTGCAAATTGAAAAGGTAGTTAAACCCAGAAAATTAAATCCAGAGTCAATAAGAATATTTTCAAAAGAAATTTTTGAAGAGCCAAATTTCAGGATGTTACATGAGCCATCTTTCGGCGCAGCTGCTCGAGCTACGTTGCCTGGTCTATGGCGTTCGCCGGCGTGATAGGGGTGTTGAGCAGGTCGGCCACCCGACCTGCCTGTCTGCGCAGGGCGGCGAGGGATTCGTCGCGCTGCTTCTTTTCGCGAGCCTCCTGGTCGCGCTGCTGCTTCTGCGCATCGGCCTCTGTTGCCGCAGCGTTTGCTACCGCGGGTTTTGTGGTGGCAGAGTTTGCCGCCTCGCCCGTCATGTAAATGAGGGCGGGTGTCGCCGAGCCGTCCGAGGCCAGATCGGTCGAGCCCTCCGACTCGTAATCGAGGACGGGCAAAATCGATGCGGTGTCGTCGTCGTCCGAGATCTGGACAGTCCCAGCAGGTGAAGCGGGTGCGAGGTAGTTCGCAACCGTAGTGTCGATGATGGCCTCGTCAACCGAGTTGAGCGGGGAGGAGGCGCCGTTGTCGCTGTTGGCGGCGCCTTCCTCGCCTGAGCCGCAAAAGCCGACGTAGACGCTGGCGGTCCCAAACGGGATGGTCACCGCACGAGTGATTGGGGCGTAGTTGGGCCTGCCCCAAGTGTGTGGATCGGCTCCGTGCTCGAAGTAGTTGCCGGTGACAATGTCACCGCGACCCGGCATGCCTTGAGGGCTAAAGTAGACGGGAGCAAAGAAGTAACCATCACTTTGGTTACTTCTTTGCTTCAGTTTTCTTAGCTCTTCGCTAAGCTGGGATCAAAGAAGTAACCACATCTTCTTGTACAGTGCCACCAAAATAAAATCCCTATCATAAGAAGCTAGATACAGTTTGAAATAGAACACTTAAAGTTACGAACTAAACTTACTAAAGTGTATAAGCCTCAGATATAACTGTACAAATAGATCCGGAATCAGGCCAATAAAGTAGTGCACACGAACTAAACTTACTATAAAGTGTATAATATGAACTAAACTTACTATAATAAACGAGACATGCATCCCTAAAAATAGATCTAACAAATAGATCCGGTCGGACAGAATGTAGTAAATCTAACAAATGGATCCGGAATCAGGCCAATAAAGTAGTGCACACGAGCGCTCATCAGTTTTAAAAGCAAGAGAGCAGTTCCAATCCACAATATTCTACCGAATCCGGCATTGCTAACCGTGCTAAAGTAGATCTGAGTACGATTCCATAAAATAGTGCACACGAGCGCATGTGTATACCTTTCATATCAGAAGGGGACGAGGAGGACGAAGACGAACAACCTTGTGTGTACGATGGCGATGTCGGAAATGTGGTGGGCGTGGACGAGCCGGAGCAACCGTGTGAAATAGCGGCAACTCCGGCCTTCGATATGCACGTGCTGCCGGCGTCATCGGCAAACTACCTCGGCAGAGATCTAGGTTCCGCTCTGTCGACCAGGTGAGCAGAGTGTCCTACAATGGGTGGGGGCGGCTGTGGAGTGAACTGAACTCACAGTAGCTGCTTGTCCAAATATATACAAGAGACAAAGTAGGGCTGCGTTAAGATGCGCCCTGGTCAGCCCAAAACAACCGTGTGCGATATTGTTCCATCGCAGACGCTTGGCTTACCGAAAGCGTTTGCATTAGATGTCAGATTAGGAAAATATCAGCCAGAATTGATGCCGTAAATATATTTCTACATATTTTGGGCATCAATTCAGGCCGATGTGCCCAGAAAAAGACTAAGCCAGTATAGTTTCCCTAAATATGTATATATTCACATATTTTGGGAAACCATACTAGCTCACCTTGCATAGGGTGCCATATTCGCGGTTTATAAACCGGTCGTACACGCTCTAAACTAGCGAGGTGAGACTAAACAAGCTAACCTGTCAGTATAGTGGCTAAACTACTGGGCCTACTTTTAGTTTTCAGTAATTGCACACGGTCGACCCACCTAAACGTGTCTGCGGTACCATGCTGTCGCACACGCTCTGTTTTGTAAAAACGTATGCGAAGGACCTCAAAGCACATGGTCGACCCACCTAAACGCGTCTGCGGTATGAATGAACCTTGGAACTGCCGTTTTGGGAGCGGCGGTTATTAATGCGCTTCATTGTCTCGAAATTTTAACCGCACTCTTCTGCCAATATAATGTGATATCACCGCTTCACTCCTCATTGCCATTTTCTTCATCCGTACTCTCCAACCTCCCTGCAACTATCTCCAACACCCTCTCTGCAGCCATGGACGACCCCATTGACTGGTCGGAGTATTGGTGGCTGAGGGGCGACAACCACTCGGGGAGCGACGGCGAGAACACTCCCCCACCCGCTCCTGCAATCGACGACGACGACTCGTCCAGCAATGGCACGCTCAGCCCCATAGGCTCCGAGAATGACGACACGGATCCTGAGTTGGTATACGGGGAGCACGACGACGAGGAGGAGGAGGAGGACGACGATGAGGAGGAGGAGGAAGAGGAGGAGGAGGAAGAGGAAGACAAGGACGACGACGGCGGCAGTGACAGCGACGATAGCGGCAGCGGCAGCTGCTACGGTGGCGACGAGGACAATGCCGGCCAGAAGCGTCGTCGTCAGGACGATGCCGTGCAAGGGCCACCGTCGAAGAAGAAGAAGAAGAAGAACTAGCTAGGCCTCTAGTTCTAGTTATTAGCATATAGTTCTAGTTATTAGAACATATATAAATATGTACTATTATTTCCAGTGGTTTTCAGTTCTTCAAAGAAGTAATATATTTCAAATTAATTCGACTCTATACTATCTGTTATTGCACACGATCAACATGGACAAAAGCGTGTTTGATAGTCAAAAGTAATTCATACGCTTAGTTATTTCTAATCGTGTGCGATCGTTCGCACACAGTTCAACCGTATGCGAAGTTTGTTCCCGCAACCGTCTTCCAACCTACTACATACGGCTACAATTCGTAAGGTTAAGCGATAAGGGAGAACGCACACGGGTGCCTGCATTCGTATGCGATCGTGGGGTCTTAAATTGCCCGATCCGTAATAGTGCTGGCTCCGGCTTAACAACGGTCTCAATCAATGCGCGGTTCATCTCTTCTAAACCCTCCCACTCAACCTCGGGCCCCGGCTTAGTGGTAGTCTAAAGCGACGCGCGCATCGTCTCTTACAAGCCCTCCTGCTTCAACTCGGCTCGAGGAAGTGCTTGACGGGCGGGGCGCTGTGGTGTTCACCATGTTGGCAGGTCCTTGGGCCAATAGTTGGTGTTGTTCGACCTTTTTGCGGAAGGAGCGACGAGTGGGTTCATGTTCTGCTCGAACAGCTGTCCTAGTAGGCGCATTCATTGCGTACATGCCGGCATTGAGTGATCGCATCCGTGTGGGCCTGACCCGGCGGAGGCGGCATGGGTAGATCATCCAAGTTGAGGTGCCACCCTGTCGACAGGTGGCAGTCCGGCGGCGTGGACATCGGAAGCAAAATCAAGCGCCGACGGAGGAGTCAAGAGTCGATTCCTAGGGATCTTTGCCTAAGTTTTTTTTTGAGGGAAAAGCCATCCGGTTAGCTTTATTAAACTCAAACAATAGTTACATCGTTTACCAAAAAAGGTAGGATAAAACCTGGAGGTACATCACGCCACAAAGTCTGGATTATCCCTCCCAAATTTAGCTAGCTCATGTGCAACAAAATTAGATTCTCTGTTACAGTACTGAACAATGACCTTTCCGAAATCTTGAAGAAGCTCTCGACATTCCTCCAGAATTGGAGCTGCAACTGATGACAAGCCCAAGTCTGAATTAATAGCTTCAACCACGCCTAAGCAATCAGATTGAACAATAAGAAAATGGCATACTAATCTTTTTGCAACGATCAATCCCTCATGTAGAGCCAAAGCTTCTGCAGTTTCAGCATAAAAAACATTAGACAAGCTTTTATAAGAAGCGCCAACAAAATCTCCAAAATCATCCCTCACAATGGATCCAACCGCTCCTTTACTATCATTTTCTGAAAAGGCAGTATCAATATTCAGAATTTGGTATCCAGCAGGTGGTTTAGTCCAGCCAAACTTCCTCTGTATCCACTTTTTCACCGGCAGCACGTCCGTAGTTCATGCCCAAGGCTTGGATAGCCAGCGCAGTTCGTTTAGGATTCTGCACACTCCCATTTTTCAAAATCTGCCGCCGTTGCCACCACAGGTACCAGCAGGTTACAGAGAACACTTCAGCTTTTGATACCGGTTGCATGTACTCCTGTTTGTAACTATCCTCTTTTTTTACATTGCCGAGACGGAGCGATCAACATTTTTTGCATAGTCTATAATTCCATCCATGCCCGAGGGCCTGCCATACCACTGCGGAAATGACAATCCGCAACTAGTTGCACCCGCAACTAGTTTTCGGATACCCCACTTTTGAGTGTCCAAAAATCGCGAAAAAAATCAAGGACATGGGTTATGTTGAACCTTCGACACCCACAAAATTTCATCAAAAAATATGAACATATGTGGCCTGTGCAAAAAAGACAAATGAAAGTTTGAATTCCCTCTTCTTCGCATCAAAAAGCATATGCCGAATATCTTCAGCTCCTTCCATACATATATATCTCGCACTGGCCACTAGTCTTCATATGTCGATTAGACAGAATACAATAGCAAGGCATCGACCCGTTCATGCAGCGCCACATAAATATTTTAACTTTTGCCAGAACTTTTAAAGACCAAAGATTTTTCCATACTGGTTAATTAGACCGGATGTGCCTAGGCCTTCTGTACGTCTCAGATTTTCACCATATTGACACTCCCATTCAACATGGTATGTTGACTTGACTAAGAATATACCATTTTTATTAAAATGTCATGCTACTAAGTCTTTGGTGTCCTGAGCCGGTAAAGATACTTCTAGAATTCTCTGGATGTCAATAGTCAGAAAGTTGTCACATAGCAACTCCTCATCCCAAGATCCTGAAACCGGATCGATTAGTTCATGGACCTTTGTTAATAGAGAGTTTCTTCGTGGAGTAATGATTTTCCGACTAGGGCTAGCTGCTTGGAATCCTACTATCTTCCCATATATTAATATCCATTCCATCATCCACACGCCAAATGCAACCTTTCTTAAAAGTGTACCCCTGCCCATATACTTTGCCAAACATATGACGAACCTTGTTTTAAGTCCACAGAAAAAATATCACCATTGGGGTAGTACTTTGCCCTCAAAAATTCGGCACACAGCGAATCATATTGCTCAATTAGTCTCCAGCATTGTTTAGCTAGTAAAACTAAATTAAAGCAATGAATATCTCGGAATCCCATTCCTTCTAGGAACACACATTTTCCACCAGTAAACCAATGCATTCTTCTCTGGTTTTCCTCATCACCCCACTAATAATGCGACATTGCGTCAGTGATTTCCTTGCAGATTTAAACACACTCATCGCATAAGTTGGGATGCCTTGGGCCACCGCCTTAAGAAGCATTGTTTTTCCACCAAAGCTTAGGATTCTTTCCTTCCAACCTTCACTAATTTTGCAATTGTGTCAATAAGATACTTGAAGAGATCAGTCCTGTCCATTCCAATCATAGATGGTAGCCCCAAATATTTGTCGGACAAAGACTCTGCTGGAATATTCAGAATCTGGCACACCTCCACATTGTCCTCCACTTTAGTATTTGGACTGAAATAAATAGAAGATTTTGCTTCACTAACCAGCTGGCCCGTCGACGCCAAGCAAAATCATCCAAAATCTTCTTTAGAGAATTTGCATTTTGTACATCCGCTTGCATCAACATAAGAGAGTCATCCGCAAACAAAAGATTTGATATAATAGGGCCGTTCCGACAGACTTGCACTCCCTTTAAGTTACCTTGTTCCTCTTCATATTTCAACAAAGCTGAAAGGCCTTCGGTACAGAGTAAGAATAGATAGGGCGATAAGGGATCCCCTTGTCTCAATCCCCTAGTTGATAGAAACGACTCCGTCTCATTTGAATTAACTCGTACTTTATAATCAACCGATGTGACACAAGACATGATCAAATCAATCCATTCTGTAGCAAAACCTAACCGGGTTAGAATTTCTTTGAGGAACACCCACTCATCACGGTCATACGCCTTGTGCATGTCAAGTTTGACGGCACAAAGTCCATTCTTACCCTTCTTCTTCTTTTTCATAGTATGCATGCACTCGTATGCAACAATCACATTATCCGTTATTATTCTCCCCGGTACAAAAGCGCTTTGGTTCTCACTAATAATATCCGGGAGTTGACGAAATAAGCACAAGATAGACCGAACGAGCAGACCAGACACCGACACGAGAGGTGAAGGACTCCACAGCAATGCCTCCAAGGAGAGGAGCGATGATCAAGAGCGCTGCCATCGTCGACATCAACCGTGCCCGGTGCTGGGTTTTCACCCGAAGCTCACCAACCCCGAAGTCGCGTCCGCCTGCCTGCCGCAGCTGAGGCTGCCCAGCAGCTCGCTTCCGCCAACCACCAACTCCCTCCACTGGTCCCTCCGCTCGGCGGTACATCCTGTTGGATTATTAGGCATAATTTCCATGATTAATTCCAGAATATAAAGCATGATCGCAAGAGCTACTAACATGTTAATCTCGAAAATACTAGACGTATTAATTAACATGAACAGCAGCAAGACATCTACGAACACAGCCATCGGAACGTGACAAACGTACCGAAAATTGTAGATGAAGTAGTCGTTGGAGCAGCGACGGCAGCAGCTTGAGCGGCGACGGTAGCAGCTCGAAGAAGACGAGGTTGGAGACGAGTCGCCCGCGGACCCGGAGATCGTCCAGGAAGTCGAGCCGTGATGAAGAACTTGAAAGCAGTCGCGCGGGGCGCTTCCCAAAAACCTTATTCGCCCTCTCCCGTACAGGATCACAAGGACAAGTGGTTCCGGAGACCTGCTGTCCCGTTCGCCGGTGCACGGGATGGAGTAGACTATGGTGGCGGCGCAAGGCACGAGATTTGCAAAACCTAGATTGGTTCGGTGTGTGACGGCGCACGGTAGTGCAAGGCAATATATAGTGCGGTCCAGGAAACCCTAACGGGTTGAAACGTCGCACACGTTCGAGTCGGTTACAGCAGCCCACGATCCGGTAGCGATCCGAATTGGCTAAGCTGTACACGTACGCTAACCCGACTCGATTTTCCTGAACAGCAAAAATATAGGCATCGGCTCGGCTCATTCCCGCAACTCGCGGCGTGTCGTGTCGTGACGAGACGGACGGACGGACGGCGGAGGAGGAGGAGGAGGAGGAGTGCGCACGAGAGAGCCTTCTATTCTCAACTAGCACACCAAGTGGTACAACACTCCACTATATAAGGTGGTGTTTGTCTCCTCCAAGTAGCAATGTGGGACTAAACTTTAGCACCACTTTGCACCTCCAAAATTCTGCCATGCACATGGGCCAATTTGAGATTTTCAGATTTGCTTATTTGGGCTGCCCCATATTGGGCCCAAATTCTAACAATCCTCCACCAGATCTCAAATTCTCATTTAGAGATTTTGCCAAACCTCGTTTCTTGTTTATATACCAGTGTTTCAGCAGAGACTGTTAAGTTGAACTTCCGCCTAGAGTTTCAAGCCACATCTACCAGCAACTTGAACAATGGACGAACCTTGAATTGCAAGTTTGGTGCCAATAGACTTCACTCAAAGTCATAACCAGTACGTGGCTGCCAGTAGCCTACCTCGCGGGTGGAGCATATGCGTCATACTCCCTGGTCTCTTCATGAGCTTACTAGAGATCACCCAAATCTCATAGACTGCGACGTTTAACAGTCGGATTCATATAGGTGTGTTCTTTCAAAGTCGCTCTGTAGGATAGCACATTTGCTACGAATAGCCAACAGAAACACATTAAGACATATTGCCAACCTGCCTTACAGAATGTGAGAGTTATGCATCTTCCCACGGAGAGGGTTACAAAATAACTCTCCTCGATGCACTATCTATCACATTACGTGATAGTCCCTTCGTAAAGGGATCTGCCAGGTTTTTGTCTGTTTGAATATAACTAACAGTTATTACTCCGGAGTTTCTCATTTTCCTGACAGACTTCAAGCGTCTTTTGACGTGTCTTGATGACTTCGCGTTATCCTTAGCACTGTTCACTTTCATGATAACCGTTTGGTTGTCACAGTTCATAAGGATGGCCGGTAATGGTTTCTCAACCACCGGCAAGTCCATCAAGAGCTCACGCAGCCATTCTGCCTCAACAGAAGCTGTATCTAAAGCAGCAAGTTCTGCTTCCATGGTTGACCTCGTCAAAATGGTCTGTTTGCAAGACCTCCATGACACTGCGCCACCTCCAAGAATAAATGCATATCCACTTGTGGCGTAGAGCTCATCAACATCTGAGATCCAGTTCGCATCACAGTATCCCTCAAGCACCGCAGGGTGCCCTGAATAGTGAATCCCATAACTCATTGTACCGTTCAGATAGCGCATGACCCTTTCAAGTGCATGCCAATGATCAATACCCGGGTTAGACATGAACCTGCTCAACTTGCTCACAGCAAAAGAGATATCAGGTCTCGTCGCGCTCGCAAGGTACATGAGTGAACCGATCACTTGAGAATATCTTAATTGATCTCTCGTTTCCTTTTTGTTCTTTCTGAGTGTCACACTGGGATCATAGGGTGTTGGAGAAGGCTTGCTGTCTATATAACCAAAGCGGCTCAAGACCTTCTCAACATAGTGTGATTGCGTTAACGTAATCCCACTCTCATCCCTAATCAACTTAATGTTCAGGATCACATCAGCTTGTCCCAGATCTTTCATATCAAAGCTCTTTGACAGAAAAGACTTGACCTCATTTATCACTATCATGCTTGTACCGAAAATAAGTATGTCATCAACATACAAGCATAATATAACACTATCGCCCCCACCATGGCGATAATACACACACCTATCAGCCTCATTAATGGCAAAGCCTGCAGAAGTTAAAGTTCTGTCAAACTTCTCATGCCATTGCTTAGGTGCTTGCTTCAGCCCATACAAAGATTTTAACAATTTGCACACCTTTCTCTCTTCACCTTTTACTACAAACCCATCAGGCTGATCCATATAGATTTCCTCTTCCAACTCTCCGTTAAGGAAAGCTGTCTTTACGTCCATTTGATGAACGATAAGACCATAGGAGGCAGCCAGGGAAAGTAGTACACGAATGGTGGTGAGTCGAGCAACAGGTGAATAGGTGTCAAAGTAATCTTCGCCTTCACGCTGGGTGTAGCCCTTGGCCACAAGCCGTGCCTTGTACTTCTCAATAGTACCATCAGGCCTTAGCTTCTTCTTGAACACCCACTTACAACCCACAGGTTTGCAGCCGTAGGGTCGTTCAGATAATTCCCAAGTTCCATTAGAAAGAATCGAGTCCATCTCATTATGGACAGCTTCTTTCCAGTCATCAGCATCAGGAGATGCAAATGCCTCTGCAATGGACGTGGGAGTATTGTCCACAAGGTACACAATGAAATCATCACCAAAGGATTTTTCAGTCCTCTGTCTCTTGCTCCTCTTGGGAGCTGATTCATTGTCATCCTTCTCAAGGACTTCCTCAACATGTGGTTGTTCAGAATGATCAACAGATGTACTAGGTTCAGCAAATATCTCAGAAGAAATTCTAGCAATGCTATGCATATCCTTCATAGGAAACATGTTCTCAAAAAATGTTGCATCACGAGATTCCAAAATAGTATCAACATGCATATCAGGTATCTCAGATTTAACCACTAAAAATCTATAGCAAATGCTCCGCTGAGCATAACCTAGAAAGACACAATCCACTGTCTTCGGTCCAAGTTTACGTTTCTTAGGAATTGGAACATTGACTTTCGCCAAACATCCCCAAGTACGAAAATAAGAAAGTGATGGTTTTCTCCCAGACCACTCCTCGTAAGGTGTCTTCTCTTTATCCTTGTTAGGAACTCTATTCAGGACATGACACGAAGTCAACAAAGCCTCCCCCCACCATGCCTTAGATAAACCAGCAGTGTCCAACATGGCGTTCACCAAGTCGGTCAGCGTGCGGTTTTTCCTCTCGGCAACCCCGTTTGATTGGGGCGAATAGGGAGGCGTCCTCTCATGAATAATACCATGTTCCTCACAGAATTCATCAAATACGTTGGAGAAATACTCGCCACCACGATCTGACCTAAGACGTTTGATCTTTCTCTCTAATTGATTTTCTACTTCAGCTTTATAGATTTTAAAGTAGTCTAAAGCTTCATCTTTAGTGTGCAACAAATATACATAACAGAACCTAGTAGCATCATCGATTAAAGTCATGAAATATCTCTTATCACCTTTTGTCAACACGCCATTCATCTCACATAGATCCGAATGTACGAGTTCTAGAGGTGCCAAGTTTCTCTCCTCGGCTGCCTTGTGAGGCTTTCGAGGTTGCTTAGATTGCACACAGCTATGGCACTTAGAACCTTTGGCAATGGTGAAAGTAGGAATTAAACTCAAACTGGAAAGTCTACTCATTAAACCAAAATTAACATGACATAAACGAGAGTGCCAAACATTAGCATCCGAATCCACACTGCCACAAATATGGTTTACTGACTTATTACAAAAATCCGATAATGAAAAGCGGAACAAGCCTCCGCACTCATACCCTTTACCAATAAATTGTCCAAACTTTGACACAACTACTTTATTGGACTCCAAGACTAATTTAAACCCATCTCTGCATAGAAGGGAGCCGCTAACGAGATTCTTGTTCATAGTAGGGACATGCTGCACGTTCCTCAGCTGCACGATCTTCCCCGAAGTAAACTTCAGATCTACCGTGCCAACACCACGAACAGAAGCATGTGATCCATTCCCCATTAAGACGCTTGAATCTGCGACCTGATAAGAAGTGAACATAGAGATGTCAGCACATACATGAACATTAGCACCCGTATCAATCCACCAACATGGAGATTGAAATACTGAAAGCACAATCGGTAAATTACCGTACCCATCAGCATTGCTAGCGGTCACGACGTTGACATGCTTTGGCCTTCCCTTTCTTGTCTGCACGATCTGGGCAGTCCACAGAGAAGTGTCCGGGCTCTCCACAAGTGTAGCACTTTAGCTCAGATTTGTTCAGCATCTTCTTCTTCTTCTTGAAAGAAGTAGTCTTGGTAGGCATGTTGAAGGAAGGCTTGCTCTTTGCCTTGCTCTTGCCATGGTGAAAGTTCTTCTGCACCATGTTGGCGCTAGACTGACCTTCACCACCTCTCTCAGCAGTGTCCTTAGCCCGAGCCTTCTCCTCAACATCAAGAGACGCTATCAGGTTTTCAACCGATATCTCCTGTCTCTTGTGTTTGAGAGTTGTGGCGAAGTTCCTCCATGAAGAGGGCAACTTTGCAATAATGCATCCAGCCACAAACTTGTCAGGTAAGGCACACTTAGCGTGCTCAAGCTCCTTAGCAATGCACTGTATCTCATGAGCCTGTTCGACTACAGAACGGTTGTTAGCCATCCTGAAGTCATGGAAGCTCTCCATGATGTACAGTTCACTGCCAGCATCTGCTACACCGAACTTAGCGTTCAGTGCCTCCCAGAGCTCTTTGGCATCTGTAATGTGCATGTACACATCAAACAGCTTGTTGCTAAGAGCACTCAGAACGAGTCCCACAAAGGCAGTATTGGTTTCCTTGAACTTGTTCTGATCCTCGTCAGATATAGTTCCTTCAGGTAAACCCTCACTAGCCTCGAACACTTTCAGAGATCGCAACCACAGTGTGGTCTTGTACTGCCATCTCTTAAAGTCCACACCGGTAAACTTGTCCGGCCTCAGCGCATCAGATAGATGTCCCATGTTTAACTCAGGAAATTGCCTATAACAAACATAAGGTTTTTGGATTGTTGGATTATTAGGCATAATTTCCATGATTAATTCCAGAATATAAAGCATGATCGCAAGAGCTACTAACATGTTAATCTCGAAAATACTAGACGTATTAATTAACATGAACAGCAGCAAGACATCTACGAACACAGCCATCGGAACGTGACGAACGTACCGAACAATTGTAGATGAAGTAGTCGTTGGAGCAGCGACGGCACGAGATTGGCAAAATCTAGATTGGTTCGGTGTGTGACGGCGCACGGTAGTGCAAGGCAATATATAGTGCGGTTCAGGAAACCTTACGAGTCGGTTACAGCAGCCCACGATCCGGTAGCGATCCGAATTGGCTAAGCTGTACACGTACGCTAGGCATCGGCTCGGCTCATTCCCGCAACCCGCGGCGTGTCGTGTCGTGACGAGACGGACGGACGGACGGACGACGGCGGAGGAGGAGTACGCACGAGAGAGCGTTCTATTCTCAACTAGCACACCAAGTGGTACAACACTCCACTATATAAGGTGGTGTTTGTCTCCTCCAACTAGCAATGTGGGACTAAACTTTAGCACCACTTTGCATCTCCAAAATTCTTGCATGCACATGGGCCAATTTGAGATTTTCAGATTTGCTTATTTGGGCTGCCCCATATTGGGCCCAAATTCTAACACATCCAAGGCGAGGCCCCGAAAGGAAAGAGATGCAAAGCGCCACACTCGCGCGATCCCAAGAGGGATCTGGGGTTTCCCCAAAGAAACCCGGACGGAGGAGCGAGAGCACCGTCACGACGACGCCTTCAAAATGGACACAACGCTAAAGGGGATCGCCATCGATCCCGGCCGTAAGCCAAGACAGGGCTTTCACCCGATGTCTAGATGACGAGATTAGCATTTCTGTAAAGAGTAGTTCAGTTCAGTTTCTTTAAGGTAGGGATGTTAATCTCACTGAAGGTTGCCCTTTCAACTAGAGAGAAAAGAAAGGGTCGAATTCGCAACTTCCGGTTGGTAGTATGAACATAAG
The DNA here is from genome assembly GCA_947311845.1 of Poa pratensis. NCBI lineage: Eukaryota > Viridiplantae > Streptophyta > Magnoliopsida > Poales > Poaceae > Poa > Poa pratensis. The sequence goes on from CAMZMU010000070.1 coordinate 8,412,847, forward strand.
TAATACAAATTAAACCAGATTAGTTCAACTAATAAAAGTCAGAAACCGGACTAATTCGTCTATTGTGTCATCCTCCACAATTGATTTGTTCTTTGGTTAGCTGAAAGGTTAACTTCGCACGCGTTGTGGAGAATGCCGGGTCAATACAATGTCATGCACGAGGTAGGACAGTATTACCGCGGCATCCATCGATCTATAAATACCAGTCCTGCATTAACATCGATGAGAACCACAGAGCGCCACCAACAGCTGCAACGATGGCATTTCCTTCTTCCGCACGCTCGCGTGTGACTTCGGCGCTACTGCTTTGCCTTTGCATGCTAGTATTATGCAGAGCACATGGAGAATCTCGCAAGGTAATTAACAGAGCTAGCACGCAATTGGATTTCACATATATAGTTATATATAAATGTTTCAGTACTTAGCTAATTAACCCTGTGCGCGCCTGTGTTTAGCTTTACATAGTTTACCTAGGTGACGTGAAGCATGGGCACCCCGACGACGTCGTCGCTTCGCACCATGATATGCTGGCCACTCTCTTCGGAAGGTAGGCACTCATGTGTAATTTCACCAACCGAACTGTTAGTTTATCTCTGGGCTCTGGCCAGTTACTCCGTTCATGAAAGAGTGCACTTCCAACTTTCTTGAAAAGTCAAATAAAAAAGTTTGACCATATTTATTCAAAAATGCACCAATACATAGGACACAAAACTAGTATCATTTAACATTCAAAAAATAAACTAGTATCATTAGATTTATGATTAAATGTATTTTATCGTATAGCTATTTATTTTCACAAATATTGTTATAATTTTGTTTAACTCGGTCAAATTTAGCAAGGAAGAATCAATGGCCTCCGTGGTGTACAACTACAAGCATGGCTTCTCAGGCTTCGCCGCGATGCTCACCCCAGAGCAAGCCAAGCAACTTGCAGGTCAGTCATCACTTGTCCGCTTGTCGCCATGCATGCATCATCTAATCCGAACCTCATGGTTTTGGCTTGCATAGCTGTATAGTTGAGCAACTAGGTATCATATGATTATGATGTATGCAGAGTTTCCGGAGGTCATCAGCGTGGAGCTGAGCAAAGAGCACACGGTGGCCACCACGCGGAGCTGGGATTTTCTTGGTCTAAACTACGAGAGGCCGGCCAGTGGAATAATCCACGGTAGCAGCTACGGAGAGGATGTAATCATCGGGGTGATTGACAGCGGTTAGTATTGAGAAATACTTATATATATATTTATAAATCGACTGACAAAGTCCGTTCCCATATATAAACCAATAACTCACTAATCAGGGATCTGGCCGGAGTCGAAAAGCTTCAACGACGAAGGGTACGGTCCCGTACCATCAAGGTGGAAAGGGAAGTGCCAAGTCGGACCTGACTGGGACAAAAACAACTGCAGCCGTAAAATCATCGGTGCACGGTTCTATAGCGCAGGAGTTTCCGATGAGGTCCTCAAGACGGTCGCGCTCTCGCCCCGGGACCAGAACGGACATGGTACACACTGTGCGTCCACCGCCGCGGGCTCGTATGTGGAGGCTGCCAGCTTCAATGGCCTCGCCGAGGGGGTTGCGCGGGGAGGTGCCCCACGCGCTCGCATTGCGGTGTACAAGGTCTTCTGGGGCCCTAACGCCACCGCCGGCACCACGGCGGACCTTCTCGCTGCAATCGACGACGCGATCCATGATGGAGTTGACGTGTTGTCGTTGTCTCTCACCTCCCTCGAGGAGAACTCGTTGGGAGCTCTGCACGCGGTTCAAAAGGGGATCACGGTTGTGTATTCGGGCGGCAACAATGGTCCAAGGCCACAAACAGTTAAGAACACCGCACCATGGGCCATCACCGTCGCGGCGAGCAAGATCGACCGGTCGTTCCCCACGATGATTACGCTGGGAAACAAGCAACAAATAGTGGTACGTGACTACAAGTTCATTGGAAAATGTTGTTAAAAGAAGTTCATCGGAAAAAAAAAAACCGAGTGTGCCAGTATATGTACGTATTCTTGAGTGAGTGCACATTTTGTTTACAGGGACAGTCTCTCTATTACCAAATGAAGAACTCAACCGGAAGCAGCTTCGCAAGTCTTATCGTTGCTTCCCGGTAAGTAAATTGATTCATCTCTCTGTTTGTTTCTGGAATTTATTGGGCAATTCTAAAGCCTGAGTTGGCTTTATTCAGGTGTACCGCGAATGCACTTAATGGCACAGACGTGCAAGGGCAAATCCTCCTCTGCTTTCCGTTCCCAGGCGATCAAAACGCGCTCCATCCATTAGCTGTTTTCGCACAAGCGTCACAATTCGTTATAGATGGCAAAGGAATTGGTCTTATTTTCGCTCAACATACAACGGACATTTTGCAAGTGACAGCAGATAATTGCCAAGGCATTGCCTGCGTTATCGTGGACTTCGACACTGCGACGAAGATCCGCAAGTACTGGGCCGCCACCAGGTAGGTACCATCAAAAGAGTTCGATCAAGCATGTCCTTTTGATCGACGGAGACAACAACCTTTTGTTTTGGTTTTGCAAGCAGCTCTCCCGTGGCAAAGATTGCACCAGCGACCACCGTAACGGGGAAAGATATACTGGCGCCAAAAGTGGCATCCTTCTCCTCAAGAGGTCCATCACCTGATTACCCCGATATTGTCAAGGTACGAGCGTACCAGCTGATCATCAACTAAAACATTTGCACTAGAAGGCCATGATGAGCCTATCATGACGCCCTTATATCATCTGATCTCACCACGCGGTCTTCTTGCTTCCTTGGAAACAAACAGCCTGACATAGCCGCACCTGGAGCTAACATCTTGGCAGCAAAGGAAAATTCCTACGTATTCATGTCTGGGACGTCCATGGCAGCCCCGCATGTAGCGGGGGTCATCGCGGTGCTGAAAGCACTGCACCCGGACTGGTCTCCCGCAGCAATAAAATCAGCAATCGTCACCTCCGGTAAGAGTACTCTAGAGAACAACAATTCCTAGCTAGCCCTCTGTTCTTATCTTATGCTGCTCGGTGATGAAGCGCATGTCACCGACGAGCACGACATGCCGATACTAGCGGAGGGGCTCCCACGGAAGACTGCCGATCCGTTCGACTATGGCGGCGGGAACATCAACCCTCTGGGAGCAGCGGACCCCGGCCTTGTCTACGACATCGATCCACGCGACTACACCAAATTCTTCGGGTGCACCATTGCGAGGACTAAGGTGAGCTGCAACGCAACGGCGCTGCGAGCATACCACCTGAACCTGCCCTCCCTCGCAGTCCCCGACCTAAGGCGTCCGGTCACTGTGTCAAGGACGGTGACGAACGTCGGTGGGGTCAACTCCGTGTATCGCGCGGTGGTGCAGAGCCCTCTCGGAGTCAGGATGGAGGTCGAGCCACAAGAGCTTGTGTTCGACGCTGCAAATAGAGTGCGCACGTTTAAGGTGAAGCTGTCGCCGGTGTGGCAGCTGCAGAGTGACTACACATTTGGCAGCATTATTTGGCGCAGTGACCGGAAAGATGTTAGGATCCCAGTTGCAACACGTATCACGACTCATGATTTCTATGCAGATGTTGCATAACTAAATATGTAGGGTGAAGAATATATACGTGCAGAAATTATTGTGACCGTATACATCTTAATTATGTAGAGGTCAGGTATAATCTCGTTTGAATTGGATGCTATGATAAAGCGTGTTTTACATAAAAAGAATAAAAAATGGAGACATATTCTATCCTTACTATTAATTTGAAATTGATCAAGATTGTACATCATAAATCGTACCTTTTGCAATTGCCGTGATGGTACATCGTACCTCGTCCTTGTCGTTGCCGCCGTAGTCTTGGCCGTAGTCCAAGGGAAACGTTTCTATAGAAAATGAGAGTGTTTAAGCACATGACATGTTCACTTAAATCCTTGATGATCTAACGCCCTTTTGAGAGTAAGGTTTTTCCTATAAGATTGAAGAAATAGGCTTTCGCCCCGCTATAATAATAGCAACCACCCGATACAAATTTTGAGGCCACTGCTGGGGCAAAACAGCACAGTTACGCCCAAAAGAAAAGAAAGAGAACAAGAAAAGAAAAGAAAGCCGACATTGGCGGATCAACGAAAACAAAGGCGACCCACAACCGCTGCGCTCTCTCCGGCAGAGTCCCACCACTATCGTAGCACACAGAAACGTCGCGTACCAAACAACACCTCCAAGAAGGAAAACAGCGACGACGCTGCTGCTGTCCGGACTAGTCCTAGGGTTTCCCCCGGTACGCAACAGGTAGTGGGGAAGAGGTACCCCCGACGCCCTTCAGGAAGGAGCGGCGACACTCACAAGCATCACCGCGTCGGTGTCAAATGACAAGGATTTCTCCCGACCTCGAAAAAACCACAACCCTGGACAGTCCGGCGTGCTCCACCCAGCTTGCCACCCACCAACAAGCGCCACCACGGAATTGAGGTCACCATTGTCGTATCACCAGGTAAGCGCATCACGACCGGTCGAACCGAGAAAAGACCCGCCATAGACAGAGCTGCAGTACCACAACCACGTGGGAGGGATCGACCTCCACCGCCATAGACGGTAACCGACCGGACGCAGCACGCAGGAGCACACCAAGCCACATTGGAGCCGGAGGGCGGCTGCAGCACAGCCACCTGGAGGACTACCTCCACCGCCATCGGCGGGTGCCGACCGGACGCGGTAGCAGAGACACATCAGGCAGGTCAAGCCCGGCCGGCCCCTGAAAGGGTCCGTGAAGTCTCCGCCACCACGCTGCTGCACGTAGGCCGACGCCGCTGCTACCCTCAAGATCGGCACCAAAGGCCCGGCCGGACCCAAAAAAAGGGTCCGCGAAGCTCCCGACGCCACGCTGCAGAAGACGTGTTGTTGTCGCCGCCACTCCGTCACAAGCATCGAACCTCAGTCAAACCGGGTAGCCGGGTCGAGCTTGGGCCCACACTGACCCAGATCGGGCCCAAAGGGCACAGATCTGGGCCTGCAGGGCCCCGGCGGAACCCTAGCCACCCGCACCACCAACTGGCGGCGCCGCCGCTGCTGCGCTCACCTCCGGCAGCCGAGAAGACCCTGAGTAGCCGCGCCGCCGAAGCTCACCGCCGCCACACCGCCTCCCGGCCAAAGCCGAGCCGCCGCCGGCCGAGGACCACCGCCACCAGAGAAGCAGAGCCACGCCTCCACCCATCCTGGCGCGGGGAGGGACAGGCCGCCGCCGCCGCGCGGGCCGCGCCCGGCGACCTCTGCCGACGGCGGCGACGGGGAGAGGAGCAGGGAGGGACGGGGAAGGAGGAGCTGGGAGGGCGCGCGCCGCCGCCGCGGGGGCGGCGGACACGCGCGAGAGGGGAGAAAGGGTGGGGGGAGGCTGGGGCGGGCCGCGCCGCCGGCGGCGGCCGGAACCCTAGGTGCGCGCGCGGGTTCGCGAGAGGAAAGGGAGAGCGGGTTCGCGAGCAATGAAACTGTACCCCTCTCCTATAAGATTTAGAGCTATTAAAAAATAACTACGGCCTTAACCTTGTCAGTTTCAAGTTTTTATGTGCGGATGAGCTCTGAGCTCAAAGCATGCGTCTTGAGTCTTCAAGCACGCCATATGTGAGCTTCTGGCTTCATCCAAGTACTGCATCGTTTGGTATTCATCCCCTATTGTTTTCAATGTTGTCTGCTTACAGCTCGTGATCGCACAATAGATATTTCTCAAAGCCGCCACTTGAAATGTTGCACCAAGCAAATTTCTGGCCCTTGAGTTCTTCATGTAGTTGTTTTAAATATCTTCTACTCGCTCCGTTCTAAAAAGGATGACTTACATTTATGTGCATGTGAACGTATCTATACACACTACAAGAAATATGCTAACTAGTGACCTTTTGATAGTGACCACGTTCAAATTGGTCATAGATTTATGACCAATTTGAACCATTTGGTCATACACTACTTTGGAGGGTCTAAACCCGAAAATGTAACGAATGGTCATAGTCTGCTTACATGAATTGGTCATAATGCACATAACACTAGACTACAATTTTTTTTCTAGCCGATTACGACCAATTTAAATGGTCATTCGCATGAGTTGATAGCCAACACAACAGTCCTGCCTACGTGTCACTGTTTAGGTGTCATTTTCGCTTACGTGTCACTTCTTAGGTGTCATTTTTGCTTACGTGTCACTACTCAGCCATTGTTTTGATCTCACTGACAGGTGGGATCCGTTGACAGGAGGTGCACATATTGACTTGTTGACCGATCTGAACGGTGGGACCCAATGTTGACTAACCTGACTAGTGGGACCCGTGGAATGACGTGTGGGACCAGATAACAACCTGCCCACCCCACCCGACCTGACATGTGGGACCCACCGCAACCCTACCTGACATGTGGGTCCCGCTCAGACTTGTGGGACCCGCCGTGACCCTACCTGACGTGTGGGTCCTGCACCTGACATGTGGGACCCACCGCAACCCTACCTGACATGTGGGACCCGCCTCAACCCTACCTGACATGTGGGTCCCGATCTGACTTGTGGGACCTAGCGCATCCCTACCTGACATGTGGGACCGTCCCCTGACATGTGGGACCCACACAAACCCTACCTGACAAGTGGGTCCCGCCCCTGACATGTGGGACCCGCCGCGACCCTACCTGACATGTGGGTCCGGCCCCTGACATGTGGGACCCACCGCAACCCTACTTGACAACTGGGCCCCGCTCTGACATGTGGGACCCACGCAACCCTACCTGACATATTGGACCCACCACCACCTGAAATGTGGGTCGCACCCACGACCTAGCTGACCGTGTGAAATAATTGGCAAAAATAATTAGAACATAGGCTATCTATAGTTTACTTTCTGGGTTCAGGACCAGGCCTAGGCCGCTGCGGTAAGGTAATGGCCTAATGGGCCAGCTCGGCTGGTTCTTTTTTTATTCCTTTTTATTATCTTTTATGTTTTCTTTTATTACTTTTGATTATGAACACCAATTTCAACCAAATAAATTTTGAAAAAATTGTAGAGTTGTACTCTGTAATTATAGACTATTATGTCACGTTCTTAGTCAAACTAAAATTTAACAAAATACCACAAACCTTGTATATTACTTTACATAACGTTTTAAGGAATTTGAAATTTTTGGATTATTTGTTAAATTCAAATGCAAGATAAAACAAATGTAAGATTTTAAAATTATGCCGGGATGAAATGCAAACATCCAAATCTAAATTTGGATATTAAAATCATTCCAAGAGTTATTTTGAATTTTGTATGCTGATTTCAAAATACGGTCAAAACGGCGGACATCACCGTTCCTACTTCGGGGTTGAATATTGTGAAACTATTGTTATATCTCTGATGAAATAGGTACTTGTGTATCAAAAAATGATTTTTTAAACTACGAGGCACTTGTAGTTCAAATCTGACCCACTTCCTTCTGAATCGGCATAAATTTGTCTTTTTTACGAGAAGTGCATAGAAACCCTTTGAGACACAAACATTTGGTTATTTGTACATAAAATGTGGTCTAGTATTTTTTTAAATATAGTGCTCCAATTTTGCAACATAGTTTTGGGAGGTGCTTCACAAAAAAACCTAATTTCCGCATTCGGAAAATGAAAAATGATTTGTTTGTGCAAGTAAAAAGAAAACTTTCTTCCGCAACATTGTTCACGGTTCCAAGATGCACGTTCGTGCCAAATATGGGCAAATTTGAACAAACTATACCATGAATGTGGTCATAACATTTGTCATTTGATCTCAAAGCCATGAATCTTCGTAGGTGATAGCTCATTTCTGACAACACTTTTCCCATATAAATGTCTTATTCCAAGTTTATTATTTTTTATGGATACTAGAACACATATAATGACACAACGCGAAGATTTTCCATTTTTTTGATTTTTTTTGAATTTCATATGCCGATTTCAATATTTGGTCAAAACGGGGGACATGACCGTTCGTAGCTAGGGGTTGAATCTGGTGAAAATATTGTTATATCTCTAATGAAATAGGTACTTTTTTACCCAAAAATGATTTTTTCAAAAAAATCATGAGCAAACTATGAAGCACATGTAGTTCAAATTTGACCCGCTTCCTCCTGAATCGGCAGAAATTTCTTTTTTTGACGAGAGGTGGATAGAAACCCTTTGAGACACAAACATTTGGTTATTTGTACATAAAATGTGGTCTAGTATTTTTAGAAAATGCAGTGCTCCAGTTTTGCAACATATTTTTGTTGGTGCTTCACTAAAAAACCCATTTTTCGCATTCAGAAAATGAAAAATGATTTTTTTATACAAGGAAAATGAAAACTTTCTTTGACAACATTGTTCACGGTTCCGAGATGCACGGTTGTGCCAAATATGGGCAAATTTGAACAAACTATGCCGTGAATGTTGTCATAACATTCGTCGTTTGCTTCGAAGCCATGAATCTTTGTAGATGATAGCTCATTTCTGAGAACACTTTTCCAATATAATTGCCGTATTCCAAGTTTATTATTATTTATGGATACTAGGACACATATAATGACACAACGCGAAGGTTTTCCATTTCTTTGATTTTTTTGAATTTCATATGACGATTTCAAAATACGGTCAAAACTGTGGACATGACCGTTCTTAGCTAGGGGTTGAATCTGGTGAAACTATTGTTATATCTCTGATGAAATAGTGATTTTTTTCATTGTTAAAAACTTTTGTACCCAAAAGTGATTTTTTCAGAAAATAATGAGCAAACTACGAGGCACCTGTAGTTCAAATTTGACCCGCTTTCTGCTGAATCGGCGCAAAAAATTCTCTTTTTGACGAGAGGTGGATGGAAACCTTTTGATATGAATTTTGTTGGTTATTTGTACATATAATGTGGTATAATAGTTCTTAAAAAATGTTGTGCTATAAGTTTGCGACCTATATTTGGTAGGTTTTTCACAAAAAACACCATTTTTGACACTCTAAAAATGAAAAAGGAATTTTTGGTTTTAAAAAAAGAAAACTGGGCCGAATCTGGCCCAGCCTCTGATCTCCTCCTGTGTCTTAGGCCCGTTGGACGGGTAATGGAGCACCGTGAGCCGTCCGATGCCGATCCGGCGGCCTGCAGAGAGCGCTCCCGGTATATAGGCAGCACGAAGCCAGAAACCCTAGCTGCTCTCTTCTTCTCTCCGCGCCACCCCATCACTGCATAGCCTCCATCCCCTTCCACTCTCGCCACGGCAACCGATTCCCCGAAACCCTAGCGCCCACCACTCCTCTCCCCTCGCCGGTTTCTCCAGCTGCGTCGCCACAACGACTGTGAGGCGGACCTGCTGCTGCCGCTGCTCTCCTCCGACGTACTGCTACTGACCAAGTTCTCCACCGCCGGATCCGGCGGCCTGCGGCGTGCTCTGCGAGGTGACGGCGCACGAGATGGCGTGCCCGCGTCGGTGTCGACCACCAGCGCAAGGATCGGCACCGCAGCAGGCCTCGGCGTCATCCTCCTCTCCGACAAGGCCGCCGCCGGATTGCCTCCTCTGCCACTAGATCCACTCGTCTACGACAAGGCCGCCGTTGTATCCGCTCGTCTACGACAAGGCCGCCGCCAGATCCCCTCCATTTCGACAGCAACGCCTCCGGATCCGCTCGTCCTCGACAAGTGCAGGTCCACCCTCTCCGTACCAGGTTCCTGATCGCTTTTTCTTGCTGTTTCCGATGGAGGATGAACTTGACAGTTTAATTTTGGCTTTACTTGCCAATTCACCTCTTGTTAAGAGAGTAGAGATATTTATTCGCCATGGACAGATGTGCAGGAACACGGAGCATAGCATAGGCGACGATGCGGACATCTGAGGGCGCTTCTACTCGCCGGCGAGGTTGGTGTACCTTGGCAGGACAGAGCCATCGAGAAGCTCCGAGATAATGCCACTGCTGTGCAGCAACTTCGAGCACTTCTTCAGGTATGCACAGGCTCCCCCCTTTGTGATAACAACATGCTGGTTCAAAACCACGAAGTTTTTGTTGTGATAATTAGCATGCTGGTTCTTAACTCCATAGGTATTCGCTCTTTAAACTTTTATGCCTGATATTCTTGTGGTACCTAAGCTCTGAACGTAGTGTATAAAATCAGTAGAAGCATTTTAGATGACTGCTCTGGCCCCTTTTGTCTCTGCCCTTTAGTGAAGATTAAAATGGAACAATAATTTAGAATGCATTTTTTACATTAGCTCCTGGCATTTGATTAAATTGCTCATCTACATTGCTCCTTTTCCATCATGCTTTGTGCTGAGTCTGCTGATTTGTTTGTTTGCAGGGACGCAAGGCCAATGTGTTCATGTACCCGAGCAACATCAAAGGTTAGCATGCAAGCAATGGCTGTTGTTTGTTTAGTTGTTCAATCGGTTGTGTGCTGCTCTTTGTGATGGCATTACACGATGACTGTAATTTTGTTCTATCCTATGCACACCATTTTGCCTGGTAACTTAAGAATTTTGATGTTGAAGTGATGGCAAGATTTTTAGTTGGGATTGTAGGTTTGAATAATATATGATCACATATGGATTTGAATGTGTGTGGATATAGGATGCTTGATATGGCCAGCTAGCTTGGACTGTTTTGTCTGTGTGACACTCCTGTTTTTATCTCTTGCTTCAGCCATCTATGAAATGCACTGAGACCCTTTCCTTGAATAGGTAGGAAAAGTTGGCATGCATGATGGTCTGATGATTCTGTGTTCCGAGAAGCTCAAGCATTAGATAGTCCTTTTTCGAGCTTCTCTCAGCCCTGGTTCCCTGATCAACATGTTAGTCTTTCATGTGAGTTTGATGTAGTGGAAACTCTTATTACAAGTAATAATCTTACTTTATGTATGAGATTCTATAATTTGGGAATGATGTATTTTTCCGTTCCTAACTGTTGTACCAATGACATGTACTGTTGTTCCTCACTAATATGGTATTTACTGATTGTCGACAGTTAGCATTGACTTCGGTAGTTAACATGTTAGATTTGCTTTTATTTTGTTCCTGACCATTTTGTTTTATCAACATGCAGATGATGGCCTTCATTCTTTGTCGAGAGCTTCAGGACGGAAGAAGAATAGAGTTCTAGCTCTCATTGGAGCTAGTTATACTTCGATACATAGTTATATTTTGATATTTAGTTGTGTTTGAGGTAGCTGGATACTTGATGTGACTGTATAATTGTAAACCGATGTGAACTTGGTTTGATTGTAATGTGCAAAGTTCGACGATTTGCTCTATTTATAGTATTTACTTATGTTGTCTTCCTGTTCCTTTTTAAATATTGTTTATTGTATTACTGGAAATTGAAATCTGAAAAATTTGTTCCTGATGGCTGAAGCCCACCACCGTAGCCTGACAACTGGGACCCACCGCCGGAGCCTGACAACTGGGACCCAACTCTGACTAGTGGACCCAATTAACTTTTGAATAAAGCATACTGAATCTCTGGTGACAAAAAGGCCTTGGCCCAAAAAATGAAAAGGCTGAAATGTTGGGCTTGGCCCGTGTTGCTGACCAAAATTGACAGGAAAAAAATATAAATAGGTTGATTTGTTGGGCTCGGCCCATGTAAAGGATCGAACAGGACTGGGCTGATTTTGTGCCATGTAGGATTAGCCACGTAGGTCTGACGTGTCCACGACGAAAAGAGCATGACCAAATTATTTCGTCATAAATTTATGACCCTCTAATTTGGTCATAAACTTTATGACCATTTTACTAAGGAAAGTCATGATTGATCAAATAAGACGCTCGGTATGTGACCATCATTTTTGGTCAATAAGGGGTCACGAATGAAACTTTGTGACCTTTTAGTGACCAAAATAGAGGGTCAAAAGTTAGCATATTTCTTGTAGTGACATGTAACGTGTCTAGATACGTCCGCATGTAGACAAATGGAAGTCATCCTTTTTGGAACGGAGGGAGTATCTTCTAGAGGTCCTCAAGCACGCCTGTTATGGTGTTAGCTGGCGTTTGTTCCTTGAGTTCTTTGAGGGGTTGGTTTCAAGGTTGCCAAATCATATAAGTAGACGTTGATGTTGATGAGATGGTGTTGAAGATGAAATGGTTAATCTGTGAAGTAGTCCATTGGTTGAGATGGTTCAGCCAATCTCCGTCTTGGTCAGGACCGGTTCTTGATCCTTTCTTTACCGGTACTTCTTATGATAGAGGAAGATGCTCATGTGCCGATATTATTTCTTGATCTTCAGGGATCCTTAAACTCCTTCGTTTCAATCTCCACTTGATCCAATAGAGTATTGCTCCAATGCAGTGGGTCAAGATGCCGGTAGTTAAACAAAACCGACTATTGAGACTAAGTTCCTGCATATAGTCGATGGATACATTAGTGGTTTAATTATGTCGTCGTTCATCACCAAAAACCCACGTAGGAGGGCATCATATGCACTTTCAGAAGTCATGCACCCGGTGATGGTAGTGATGATGAGTCGTTCACCGATGAGTTGAGATTTGTGTCACGTGAAGGAGGTTGTGGGGCTGGTACCGATGCTTTTGCACTTGAAATTGTCGGGCCACAGGAAGGTGGTGCTGAATTTTTCTACTTTTGTAAAATGTCATGCACCTAATGATGGAATTGATAATGAGTCGTCCACTGATGAGACTACACCTCAGATTATAATGCCACATGAAAGATATGATATATCTTCTTTAGAATCCGATGCACCTGGAGATAGTAGTGACGGGTCTCCACCCAAGATTCTCAAGACACAAGTTTCACATATTGTATTGAACTCTCTGATGCAGAACATGCAAACCCATCGCAATTCACAATAATATGCTAGCTGATCCACATCATGTGACCACCGATATCTATTTTATGTTTCATGTGCTTCTATCATGAAACTGTAATTTGAAGATACCTTATGATTTGTATGCTTTTTGTTGTGAAACTTTAATGTGGAACTTGTGTCTCGCAAGAAATGCTTGATCAAGATATGTTTTCCCTTTTGATCTAGATGAACAAGATTTGCTTCTCTCCATGATTAAAATGTCTAACTATTCTCTTAGATTACATTTTGATCTTTCTACCGTTAAAATTTTAGCAATCAGCTTATCTAGATCAAGAATACATAACATCAAGATCAATTTTAATTATCTTACGTACGTAAGTACTAATTGGAAAATCTTGCTGGCCTCCTTGGATCTCACTACTATTTCACGGCAAAGGAAACTCATTACCTCATAAAAAGGGCTTAAGCTAGTGAACTGCCGCTTATGTAAGCTATGTTAATAATCATATTTGTACGTTCTCTTATAATTTGTCAAGAACAAATACGCTGACAACACAAAAATATTCTAGAAGATGAAAACAAGAATGGAAAACATGAAAAGGGTCGAATCGACAAATGTGGATAACAGAAAAAACAACAAAGAAAGTCCAAATAAATGTATTTGGATAATTATGCTATTCACCAATGCTCGAGAAAGTGATGTTGTTGATCAGAGTCTCTGAGATCAAAGCATTCTTCTTGTTGAAATTACCTTCTCATTTTACGGTTCTAGCATTCGGTATTCAACATCGTAGGTTGGGGTTTTGCAGAAAGGACAGCTGTATTGCCACTTAAGTCCCCACGCTGAATTCATATGCAAAATTCAGAATGCAAACAGTAAAGTTTAGGCCTAATCATGCGTCAATTAAGGTAAAAATCTTCAATATAAGAACATGTATATAAAATTTAATTAAGTGAAGACGCATATGTACATGCTATTGCACACAGTAGGTAGCAAAACAGGACACTAGCAGCTTTGGAAGCCTTCCACTGCGGCATCAGCTGCAAGCCTGCAAGAATTACTCTGGAGGACAACGAAACAGGACAGGATAATTGAGAACTAAGAATTCTAGTATTGAAAAACTTCTTCGAGATGTAGCAGTTTTCTAGGAGTACGAAAAAGGATAAGGTGATTTCAGTGGAAGCATCTCATACGCAAGTAAATTGCCTTCAATATCCGGGTTGTCGGCATCTTCAGTTGGTTTGCTTCCAGACACCGGTGCTACTACTGTAATGGATTAAATTCAGTGCCACTTCACAAACTACTGGCCTTAGAAGAAACACAAGGAGGTAGTCCAGAGATGATCATCGATCCCTCCAAGTTGGATGCAGCAAGGTTACTCATGAATGTTAGAGTATATGTACGGTTAGGATTGATTAGGGTTAGATCATCTTGTACTCCAAGTCTCCTACCCACTTGTACTCCTATATAAACCCCCCACCAGGGTCCAGATCAATACAACAGAAATTAGTGATTCTAAAACTTCCACATGGTATCAGAGCGGTTAGTCTCACGACGCCGATCTTAGGGTTCTAAATACTTCCGCATCGCGCCGCCCCCGAGGAGATCGATCTCTCTCCTCGGGGGCGTGGCACCCGATTTAGATCAAAGATCTAATCGGTTCTTTAGTTTTCTTTAGATCCAATTTCGAAATTCTCCAGTTCCATAGAATAAATCCCTAAATCTTTACGTCCCTCCGGCAAAAATCTGTGCAAGATTGGTGCTCACGGCGGCGCACGATCGACAAATCCGACAGACAAGATCTACCACGACAAACTTCATCAACGTGACACGCACGAGGCACGACGACGCCACACGCGGCAGGGTCCGCTCGGCAAGCATCGACGACATCCACGACTCACGACCCGATCCGCATCGACTACATCGCGGCGCTCTGATCTCCTATGAGCAGTGGCCGCCGGATCAACACGCACGCGATCGCCAACAACAAACAGCAGTCCACGCGCGGACCTGGCCCCGCGTGTGCCCTACACTCGTAGAAAAAGAATCAACAATTAGTACGTGTATGCATGTTTTGCTACTCAGGAACGCGATCTCCACCAAGCCAACTCCAACAACCTCCCGGCGCCACGACACCATCTACATCGTCACCAATCTGCACCGACATGAGCAACTACGACTACACCAAGATCTTCATCGAGTTCTACACCGCCAACACAAATCAGCGCCAAGATCTACATCACGCGAGTCGAGCCGCACGCCGCAAAACCCGCCGCCTGTCGCCGCCGCTCCCATGCGAGTCGCTGCCGCACAATGACACAAAAACCCGCCGCCTGCCTGCCGCTGCTCCCAAGCGAGTCGCTGCCGCACGCCGCCAAAAACCAAAACCCCGCCGCAGAAACCCTGCCGCCGCCGCCCAAAAACTTCGCCGGCGCTCTGCTAGGGCGATCGCACGATCGCCTCGCCCGCTTGGTAAAAACCCCGCCGCCGCCGCAGAAAACCTGCCGCCGCCGCCTCAAAACCCAAAACCGCGCAATTTTTTTGCGCCTTCGGCTCTATCGGCTACACCGACTGCGACAACCTCGACCACGGCTACATCACGCTCGGCTACCTCGACATCAACATCATACACACGTCTACAGCAACTCAAGAGCTCCAATCGACAGCATCCGCGTCATCTCTTGCGTCCATGACACTCCCGCTATGACTGCGGGAGGGAAGAGAAGGAACCAGAAGGGGACGGGGATGATGACAAGGTGGAGGAGGCGACGGACGCACATGACTCTTCAGTCGTCACGCTACGACTGAGGGGGGATGTTAGAGTATATGTACGGTTAGGATTGATTAGGGTTAGATCATCTTGTACTCCAAGTCTCCTACCCCTTGTACTCCTATATAAACCCCCCACCAGGGTCCAGATCAATACAACAGAAATTAGGGATTCTAAAACTTCCACAATGAAGTCATGATCAGCATGGTTCCGACACCAATCCGTTTAAGGAAATTGGCGAAGAAGTTTTGAAGAAATTGCGTACGTTTTATCAGTTCTGCAGGCCACACACTTGCCTCAGTTGACCAAAATGATCACCAGATTGCTGAAATAATACTACACCAGTTGGCAGGGCACGCTATATGATGATCATCAGTGTCAAAATTGGTCCCTGCAAACCCAGATGTTTATAGTTATGTTCTTTCATATATCAACCAATAAAAATCAATAGTAACTTTATTCGCAAAAATAAAATCAATAGCAACTTACCTGAATTTGACTGCTGCTCGTTGGCGCCTGGTACGAGTATGCAAATGAGTACTCCCTCCGGTTCAGTTTACAGGGCCTACGCGTACCCCTAGGTCGTCAATTAATCAACATAATACAAATTATTTATTACAGAAAACATATCATTATAAACTTTAGATGTTATATTTTCCACTTGACTTGTAAACTAAACTGGAGGGAGTACCAATGATCGCCATGACGCCGACTCGCCCTTAGACCGCAATGCTAGCTACCACCGAGCGCCGGCAATCCCTTTGACACCGCCCACCGAACGCCGGCAATCCCCTTGCCACGGCCCACGCGGAGCGCTGGCTCCCATCAATCCTCTATTGCCGTTCCTAGCTCTTATCCCTCAAGCCTAAGAAGACTGAGAATTACAAGAGCATTAGGCAACCAGGGAACCTTTGGAGTACCCATAAACAATTCAGTCAAACATGATGATAAATCCAGGTTCTGATGAAACTGAATCCGGGAAACTTTATTTCAGCGAAATGAGACATGTACAGTACTACAATGCAAATTTTTGGCAGCACAAACAGAAATTCCAACTGATAAAAAGCAACAATGATCCCTAGCGGGACATTCCGGCGAAGATCAGCAGACCCTTTTAGGGACGCAGATCTGGCCGGTCATGTGCCAACTTTCACCTCCATCATGATGCGCATACGGGCATGATGGCGTGTAGTTGGACTCCATGACCAGGAGGTTCCACTGGGCATGCGGGTCATGAGTCGAGAACACTGTCCAGTCGGGAGTGGCGTTCTCGTATCTGCTGTGCGTGACGCGGACAAAGCCTTCCACATCCTGGTTCTTCTCCATGTCATCCGGGTCGATGTCAACAGTGAAGATGTCACCATAGGGCCTCAAAGAGTGCAAGAAGATGGGCAGTGATATCGGGTCAGCCGACACCCCGGCAAGGTCCGCCGTCACGACGAGGCTTCGCCCATCTGGACTGAACACCGGGTGGTTCACGTGACCGGAGAAGTCGTAACCACTCCTCAATGTTAGAGTAGATTGTGCATATTGTATTTTGCCCATATGTTAGGGGACTTCCTGCATATTCACCTGTACATGTACTATATATATGTGGCCTTTGGCCCCCTGGTAATGCAAGCAGTCTATTATCCTAACATGGTATCAGAGCTAGGTTAGGGTTTTGCGGACGCGCAACTCGTCCGTCCTTTTTTTTCTTGTGATGTCCGTCGTCAATCAATTGAGATCGATTCCGTCGCGCCGGCCGATCTCCGTCTGCGCCGACTGATCACGCTGCCTCTCCCGCATGGATCCCACCACGCCACCACAGTTCGCTCAAGCTCCAGATCTATCGATGCATGTACGCTGGTGGCCGCTGCTGTTCGGCTCCTTTCCGGCCGTGTTGCTCTCGCCCGTCTCCAGCCACGTTGCTGCGCCGGCCTCTGCTGCTGGCCCGCCGCTATCCTTCAGATCGAGCCGCCTCTGCTGCTGGTTCGTTGCGTGGTATCTCACGTATGAGGTTTCTCCTCGTGTGTTAGGACCAGTTTTCCAGATCCGATCGTGAGATGCATCAATTTTTTGTTTTTTGTTTTTGTCTTCCTTCATATTTTCCGCTGTGTCCACCAAATCCGTTGTTTCTTTTCCTGTTTCATGTCATCCTGTTTCATGTCATGCGAGGCCATTGGCCCCCGTGAAATATAAGTTGCATATTCATAACATGGTATCAGAGCCACTTTAGGTCTTTTTTTCTCTCCCCTACCGCACGCGCCGTCGCCGTCGTCGCGCCCCCGGCAACTCGCCGCCGCGCCCGGCCGCCACCGCGCGTCTCCCGTCGCCGTGGTCTTCCAGATCGGGTCCGGTGCAAGATCGAGTTTTCGTCGGTGTCCGGTGCGCCGCCTTGCGATCCATCCGTCTGCAGATTTTGGTTTGGTCGCGTTCGATTCCGGTACAGCTTCTCATCCACCGCTTTATCATGTCCTGTCTTCGGTATTAATTCCGTCCAGAGGTTGCGCGTGGATCACTGAGTACCAGATCAGTTTTGACTCGAAGCACTAGATCGTTCAAGTCCCTGGCTAGAAATCCAAAGCGATCAAAGAGCTCAGCATCTGCTGCTTCACGTGCCTGCATGCACGTCAGATTAATCAATTTCCACCTCCCAGGCGCCCCGCCTCCAGGTCCCGTCGGGTGCCTGCTGCCTTGGGCTGCGCCGTCCGTCGTCTGGTTCCTGATTCCCGATCTGTGCTGACTTTCCACTGTGTAAAAAAAAAAAAAAAAAAAAAAAAAAGAAGAGAGAGATGTCTACCTCGTCGGGCTATGTTGCGATTCCTCGCTGCCCGATTATCTTTGATGGAGCGAATTACCCTGATTTCGCTAACTTCATGCGCGTCCACATGCGCGGTCTTCGTCTGTGGGGTGTGCTTTCTGGCGAGGTCCCTGTCCGCCCCACCCCGTTGCTCCTTCGGTGCCTGTTGCACCGACGCCTACTGCCCTTGCCTCTGATGCTTCTCAGGAGGACAAGGATTCCGCCACTCGTGCTGATGCTCTTGCTATGACTGCTTATGACCGGCAGGTCCAGGACCATTCTGCTGCTGTTGCGACATACCGGCAGGATCTGACTGCCTACTCTCAGTGGATAGATGAGGATGCTCGTGCTGCTGCTGTTCTGACTTCCAGTGTCCTGCCTCAGTATGCTGCTGAGTTTATGGCTCTTCCCACTGCTGCTGCTCAGTGGGCCTTTCTTCGTCAGCGTTATCAGCCGTCTGGGGATGCTCTTTACCTGTCTGTGGTCCGCCAGGAGCATGCCCTTCAGCAGGGCGATTTGACTATTGATGAGTTCTACACTCAGAGTGCTGCTATTTGGCGTCAGCTTGATTCTCTTCGTACGCCTGTGTGTGCCACCTGTCCCTGCTGCTTGATTGTTCGCGCCGACCTGGAGTTTCAGCGCGTCTTTGAGTTCTTGTCGCGGCTCCGCAAGGAGTTTGAGCCACGCCGTGCACAGCTACATGCCCGTGGTCGTGTTCCGCTCTCTGAGGTCCTGTCTGAGCTTCGTGCTGAGGAGACTCGTCTTCGTGGTGCTGGTCTTCTGGAGGTTCCCTCTGTTCTTGCTGCTCGTGGTCCTCCTGTGCCGTCTGCTCGTGGTCCTGCTCCGCCACAGCCTCCGTCGCGGTCTTCAGTACCGCCGATACTACCTACTCCTCAGGTCCAGGGTCAGAGTCAGCCCCCGCAGTCTCGTGGTTCTCGTGGTCCTTGCACCTACTGTGGCAAGCCTGGCCATGATATTTCTGGCTGCTGGCAGAGGGATCCCAGCTTACGTCAGCAGTATCTTGCTCGTCGGAGGACTGGTTCTTCAGGATCTTCAGGCTCTTCAGGTTCTTCTGCTGCTGCACTGTCTGATCAGGACATTATCCGTGGTCTTCGTGGTCTGCTCGCTGCTTCGGCTCTTCCTTGCCGGGTTCTGCTGGTTCTGTGTCTGGATCTTCTGGCAACACGCGACCACCACCTTCTACACATCAGGTATGTCATCCCCGTGGTATCTGGATTCTGGAGCTTCTTTTCATATGACTTCTGCGTCTTCTATTCTTTCTGCTCTTCGCTCTCTTATTTCTCCTGTTCGTGTCATCACGGCTGATGGTACCTCTCTTCCTGTTTCTAGTCGAGGCACCCTCTCTACTTCATCTTTCTCTGTTCCTGATGTTTCTCATGTCCCTAGCCTTAAGATGAACTTGTTTTCTGCTAGTCAGCTTACTGATTCTGGTTGTCGCGTCATTCTTGACGCTGATTCTTGTGCTGTTCAGGACCGTCGGACTCAGGCCCTGGTTGGAGCTGGCCCTCGTAGTCTTCAGTCTCCGGGGCTCTGGGAGTTAGACTGGCTTCGTGTTCCTTCCGCTGCTACTTCATCTGCCAGTTCTCCTGCGGTTGCTGCTTCTGTCACTGGCTCTTTCCAGCAGTGGCATCATCGGCTGGGTCACCTTTGTGGCTCCCGTTTATCGTCATTAGTTCGTCGAGGTCTTCTAGGGTCTGTTTCAGGAGATGTGTCTTTACATTCATGTCAGGGTTGTAGGTTAGGTAAACAGATTCAGCTTCCCTATCCTACTAGTGCGTCTGTATCTCAGCGACCTTTTGATTTAGTTCATTCAGATGTTTGGGGTCCGGCTCCCCTTCAGTCAAAGGGGGGTCATCGATACTATATTTTGTTCATTGATGATTTTTCTCGGTACACCTGGTTATTTTTTATGCGCTCTCGCAGTGAGGTTCTCTCCATTTATAAGCGCTTTGTTGCCATGGTTCGTACTCAGTATTCCACGCCTATTCGTGTCTTTCGTGCTGATTCTGCAGGTGAGTATATCTCTCAGCACTGCGTGGTGTTCTTGCTGAGGAGGGTACCCTTGCTCAGTTTTCGTGTCCCGGTGCCCATGCTCAAAATGGTGTCGCCGAACGTAAGCATCGTCATATTCTTGAGACTGCCCGTGCTATGATGATTGCTTCCTCTCTTCCGCCACATTTCTGGGCTGAGGCTGTCGCTACATCGACTTACCTCATTAACATTCAGCCCTCTGCTGCCCTTCAAGGTGGCATTCCTCTCGAGCGTCTTTCTGGTACCTCTCCAGATTACTCGGCTCTTCGTTTGTTTGGTTGCGCTTGCTATGTTCTTCTTCCTCCCCGCGAACGCACCAAACTGACCGCTCAGTCTGCTGAGTGTGTTTTCCTTGGGTACAGTGATGAGCATAAGGGCTACCGCTGTTGGGACCCTGTTGCTCGTCGGATGCGCATCTCTCGTGATGTCACGTTTGATGAGACGCGCTCCTTCTATCCTCGCCATACCTCTGGCACTTATCCGGTGGATGATATTTCTTTTCTCCTTTTTCCGGATTCACCTCCTGCTGTCTCTTCCCCATCTCCTAGTTCTCCATCTTCTACACCTGGTGCGCCTCCTCCATCTTCGGAGCCATCCTCTCCTCCGTCTAGTACCCCTAGTACTCCTCGTTCTCCTGCCTCGGCTCCTCCTTCTCCTATTCCTTCTTCCTCTTCTTCGGCTCCTCCTTCTTCCTCTTCTGATGAGTCATCTTCTGCTGATGAGCCTTCCCATTCACGGCCTGTTCGTCAGCGTCGTCCTCCAGACCGTTATACTCCTAGTAAGTATGGTCTTTCTGTTGTCTCCGAGCCGACTTCTTATCGGGATGCTGAGCGTCATCCTGAGTGGCAGCTGGCCATGGCTGAGGAGATTGCTGCGCTTGAGCGCACTGGCACCTGGGATCTTGTTTCTCCCCCTTCAGGTGTTCGTCCTATCACGTGTAAGTGGGTCTATAAAATTAAGACCCGCTCTGATGGATCTCTCGAGCGCTATAAAGCGCGTCTTGTGGCTCGTGGCTTTCAGCAGGAGCACGGCCGAGACTATGACGAGACTTTTGCTCCTGTCGCTCATATGACCACTGTTCGTACTCTTCTTGCTGTTGCTTCTGTTCGACGCTGGTCTGTATCCCAGCTTGATGTTCAGAATGCTTTTCTTAATGGCGAGTTGAGTGAGGAGGTTTACATGCAGCCTCCTCCTGGGTATTCTGTTCCCGATGGGATGGTTTGTCGTCTTCGACGATCCTTATATGGTCTCAAACAGGCCCCTCGTGCCTGGTTTGAGCGTTTCTCCTCTGTGGTTATTGCCGCTGGCTTCTCTCCCAGTGCTCATGATCCAGCACTGTTTGTCTACACCTCTTCTCGGTGTCGGACCTTGTTGCTTCTCTATGTTGATGACATGATCATCACTGGTGATAACCCTGAGCACATTGCCTTTGTTAAGGCACGTCTACGTGAGCAGTTTCTCATGTCTGATCTTGGTCCTCTTCGCTACTTTCTTGGGATTGAGGTTTCTTCTACAGCCGATGGCTTCTTTATCTCCCAGGAAAAGTATATTCAGGATCTTCTTTCTCGGGCTGATCTTAGTGATGAGCGTACCGTTGAGACTCCTATGGAGCTTAATGTTAAGCTTCGATCCACTGATGGTGAGCCTCTTTCTGATCCCACACGTTATCGCCATCTTGTTGGGAGTCTTGTTTATCTCGCTGTCACTCGCCCTGATATCTCTTATCCCGTCCATATTCTGAGTCAGTTTGTCTCAGCTCCTACCACCGTTCACTATAGTCATCTCCTCCGTGTCCTTCGTTATCTTCGTGGCACGATTACTCGTCGTCTTTTCTTCCCTAGTTCCAGCTCTCTCCAGCTCCAGTGTTACTCGGATGCCACGTGGGCGAGTGATCCTACGGATCGTCGTTCACTTTCTGCTTACTGTGTGTTTCTTGGTGGTTCGCTTGTTGCTTGGAAGACGAAGAAACAGGTCGCGGTTTCCCGTTCGAGTGTTGAGGCTGAGCTGCGGGCTATGGCTTCGTTGATTGCTGAGGTGACCTGGTTACGGTGGTTGCTTGCAGATTTTGGGGTCTCTGTTACGACACCCACTCCTCTTTTGTGTGACAGTACAGGTGCTATCAGTATTGCACGTGATCCGGTCAAGCATGAGCTGACCAAGCATATTGGTGTTGATGCTTTCTATACACGTGCTCAGGTGCAGGATCAGGTTGTTGCGCTTCACTATGTGCCTTCAGATTTGCAGCTGGCAGATTTCTTTACAAAGGCACAAACTCGAGCGCAACATGACTTCTTACTCTCCAAACTCAGTGTTGTGGATCCACCCTGAGTTTGAGGGGGGGTGTTAGAGTAGATTGTGCATATTGTATTTTGCCCATATGTTAGGGGCCTTCCTGCATATTCACCTGTACATGTACTATATATATGTGGCCTTTGGCCCCTGGTAATGCAAGCAGTCGATTATCCTAACACTCAACACCCTAACCAGCGAGCGGTCGCTCGCGTTCATTATGTAGACAGCGAAGTATCCTGGGTCCATGCCATGGTCGCGCTCCGGCGCACCCACGGGCTTGTCGCGGTTTGACGCAAACACAATCCAATCTCTGTTCGGAGACCATTGACAGTGTGTGTCAAGCCAATTGCCTTCAGTCACCCGTTCCACTTCACCTGCGTCCTCCCCGAATTCTGCATCCATTATGTATAGGTTCTTGTACCTCTTGTCTCCTCCATCTCTCGTTGATCGGAAAACAAGTTTCGTCCCTGCGTATATATAAAGATATACCATCGTCACCATTAGAGGTATACAAATATATGACCAGAAAAAAGCCAATATTGTTTATGATGAATGTATAGAGGACTCATGCAGTCACGAAGCAAGACTGCAGTGGTATTTCTTACCTTCTGGATTGGTGGATGGGAACGCATTATTGAATTTTCCTTTTGTGAGCAGTCGCCGCTCTCGTGCGCCACTCGATACATGGGGGATGGCGTAGAGCTCCAGAGTTTCATTGGCTTTGAAAGACGGTCCCATACACACATACAGTATGTCCTTCTTTTGGTTCCATACTGGTGAGAAGACGCCATCCGGGCCATCTGTCTATATATACAGATACAATAATCAGCACCATAGTTGATAAATATTTGCTAGTCATAAATCATTCCTTCACAATTTGCAACCTTGCGACATCATAAAAATTTATATATTATTATTTTTTACCCCGCAAAAATTTATCATCTACTTTACTGAACCAGAAAAATGCAGGCTATTCATAGTATACTTACCTCAAAGACAACACGCATTCCATCGCTATCGGCCAACCACACGGATTTGAACTCGTTATCAACGAATGCAAGCTTCGAGCCATCTTTGGAAAAGGCTGGGAATGCACCGCAACCCTAAATAGCCCAACGTCTTCGTGTGGGGACTGCAGCTTGTCGAAATTTCTCGGGACATCATCTCCATGCTGCAAACACAAAATAGTATAAGCAGTTTTAAAGTAATGTTGTCTGGAGGACTTTACTAAACAAGAAAACATATATTGGTACCTTGAGATGGTCGCTTTGGCAACGATGGTAGCCGATGTAGCCATTGTCCATCACGAAGGGGTTGTAATGGTCACCCTTTGGCTTGGTGTACTGAGTGATTTGCAGTGATTCTTCTGGGGAACTCATGTCGAAAACCTCGATGTGACGGTACTGTGCTTCAACACGAACATCAGCGAACACAGACTTCTGGCGGATGGTGGCCACAGCCACTCTGGTCTCATCAATGGCTGCTGGTGTCATTGCATCAAATGCTTCCGGGGTCACGCGGATGGTCTCACGGTGCTCAGGTCATAGCGAAACACACCCCAGTTCTCCCCTACCATTCTGTGGAAGAATATTACTGTCTCGCTTCCCCATGAAGGCCAGCCACCGTTCTCGATCACCCGCTCACGATCCTGGGATGGGCTCTCTACGCTCATCACGTAAATGCTGGTCTGCAAGTCCTTAACTTCCCCATCCCATTTCTTTCCTTGGTAAGAAGCCACCGCTACCTTCTTCCCAGATGGTGACACAGAGGGACTTATATCAAACGTCCCTGTTTATATAGAATTAAACAGACAAACGAATGAAGCAGATTTAGTCCATGCATCTCTACACAAGTAGAACTAGAGAACAGGAAAATAATTGGAAAGAAAATTTAGCAGCCAAACCTGGTGGAGTGAGCCGCTCTGTTTCGCCTGTCCTAAGATTAGTTTTGTAGACGACGTTCCAGGGGCTACGACGTTCTTGCACGGGCTCCTTGGTGGAAACGTACACAAGGAAATGGTCAGCCATTTGACCATCCGCCTCGTAGCCACCAGCAATGCAGCCGCTGTCCTCCATACGGGCGCCACCGAACAATTCATCGCCATAGATGTCCGCCAAGGTGAAGATCTTGACGTCACCGTCATCAGTATAGCGCACGGCTATCTGAAGTGTTTCAAGGTTGTGGTGTCTCTCAGAGACAAAGACCAAGCCGGTGAGACGGCCCGAGTCGACGTCGGCATCTATCTCGTCTTCAGGAGCCAACTCCAGGCGCTTGACGATCGTCTTGAGAGCTTCTCGTGGAATGGCTTGGCCGTTGTAGTTGTACGACACGCCGTCTGTCAAGAGCAGCTCGTCCTGCCTGGATGAGGTGGGAACTGGACAGCAGAATATGTCCAGGGGCACTGGCGGCCTGTAGCACGTGAAGAAGGCGATGCTTCCTCTACTCTCACCCATTCTAACAGATTTGTGGTGTTTGGTGGAACTGCTGATGATCAGATGCAAAATGTAAGCAAGCGAGATGGTACTAAGTAATGGCACAATGCAAGGTATTTAAGAAGTGCGGAGCATAGTGGTGCATATTATGTTATGGTAATGTGACTCCACAGGACCACGAATAGCCAACTAAGCTTCATGTCCAGTTGCATCAATGGTCAGCGCTTTTAAGTGCAAAAACAAGTGTTTGAAGGATGCAATTTGATATATTTTAATACATATAATAGATGTATAAAAGATTGCAGATGCGGTCGTGCATAAATTTCTAGCACGAACCTTGCATCCAGGTCAGTATTCAGCATTTTTAATCTAAATGTACTGATGGTGGTGGGCTTAGATCTGGCATTATTCCGCTGGCACTGATATAATGGCAGGCAGGAGATGTATTTGTAGCAAAATCAAACTAATAAATTTTAACTATACATTCTGTTTTATTTTGTGGCACCCTTTCTTGTTGCAACTTAGCTTAAGTGCTGTACAATAAATAAAAAAGGTAGTCCTTTGCCATCCCAGCATATCCATGTATGGCTCGCATAAACTGAGCTCTTTTGTCTTCTATTTGCAAGTTGGAGATATTTTGATACATAAAAAGCTAGGAAGACTCAAATTAATCTATCACCCAACTGGTGAATTGCCAGCAACTTCTGTATCTGCATTTAGCAGAGTTGACATTTCACCATGATGACATAATTGAGTTAGCTAGTGGCACAAATTTATTAGTATTTTTATCATTCATATATCTGTCTTCATTATGTTATTTCTCTTGCTCAAACGATGATCATCATCACTTTTTTTATCAATAAGACCGGTTCCTTTCCCTTTATATATTGACCTAATTAGCTGAGACTTTAACAAGGTAAACTGAAATTATGCTTAACTGTGATGATCATTTCGTATTTTCCCTTCTCATCTAGAAAAAGCTGAGTGCTTTGTATTTTGTAGTCTCGTAGAAGGAGCCGACAGTGAGTATCCAGCAGTAATTCTAGTTAGTTTGAAAACTAACCAGTAACCAGTAACTAATTTAGCAAGCCTATCTCGAGAGTAGATTTCAAAATTCACATGCGTCCATGTTAGCACCTGCAACATGCATGTGAGATAGAGTGCTCCATATTTCAAGTCACATGCAAGGAACTGACAGCGGGTAACCAGCTATATTTCTCGTTAGTTTAGAATCAGACAAGTCAGTCATATAATATCCCTCACTTCTTATCACAATTTAGCAGCTCACACGGGGCTCATGTTAGCATTTGCAACAAACAGGGTAAGATTGTTCTAGTCTCAGTTTATGCAAATTATCTTTTTAAAACTTATTTGGAATTGTGTCAATATTAAAGTACTACTTTTCAAAATAGTGTATAGTAGTTTTGGCCTAAGTCAAACTTTGCAAAGTTTGGCTAAGTTTACAGGACAAAACATCAACATCTACAATACCAATAAGATATAATGTGAAAATATATTTCATGATGGATATAAAAATATTGATTTTGTATTGTAGATGTTGATGTCATTTTCTATGAACTTGGTAAAAGTTTACAAAGTTTGACTTCGAAGAAAACTAATATGCACTATATTTTGACATGGAGGAACAGAGGGAGTCCATTCAATTCAGAATATCTTTTGTATCACATGCCTACACTTAAATTTGTTAATTTGCCAGAAATACAATCTATAAGCGTCTTAAAAAGTAGATACCATATTAGTTAACAGCAGGTATATGGAATTACTCAAGCACGACCAGAACTTGAATGCTAGAACTCAGCGAACAAATCATAATGGGCAACAAGACCTGAGTTGATTTATCAACCAATTGCTAAGCTGCCCCCAACTTGCACATCAGGACATGTTACTTTGCACCATTGTGACACAATTAAGCTTCCATCTCATCATCGAAATGGCGCATCTTTGCACACATTTTTTTGTCAGTCAATGAGACTTGGATTCTTTTTTCTTTCCGCGTGCATTGACTCTATTATTAGATGCCATTCCCTAAAGTAACAAACAAAATTGTTAAATAAATCTAGAAAAGAAAAGAAAAAAAGGAAGGAAACTGCACAGATAATGGGTATCCAATGATATTTCCAACTAGTTCAAAACAGGCTACTCAGTTGATCATATAGTGCTATTCCCTCAAGTCCAATAACTAATTTACCAGGTACCTTGCGACTCTTTGTAGGTGGATCTCAGACTCACTTGGCACAGAAAGAACTTTATAAGCATCTTACATAAAAAACACATATTAATTACAGTAAACTCCATTTGAACAAGGCAGTTGTGACAGACTGAAAGGTTCAACCAGTTTTACTTAGTAGCCAAACTGCATCAGATTTTGCAGCCATGGTCCTTTTGAACCAGATTTGGGAAGCAGTGGATTCCTTTGTATCAAAACCAAACTAAAAAACATTTACGTACACATCATGTTATATTTTATGACAGCCTTTCTCGTTGCAACTTAGCTTCACTATTGTACAATAAGTAATAAAGTATTCCATTGATGCCACTACCAGCATAACCATGTATGGCTAGCATCAACCAAATTCTTGTCTTCTATCTCCAAGTTGGAGATATTTTGATACATAATAAGCTAGGACGACTCGAACGAATCTATCACCCAACTGGTGAGTTGCGTGCAACTTCTGGATCCGCATTTGGTAGAGTTGAGCATCATGATATAATTAAGTTAGGTAGTGCCACAAATTTATTACTCCCTCCTATCAATATTAATTGTCGCTGATTTTGTGAACCGACACACTAAAGCATGTGTACATACATGCGATTCACTGACAATTAATATGGACTGGAGGGAGTAGTGTTTTTATCATCGATAGAGCTGTCATCATCATATTATTTTTCTCTTTCTGAAACGATGACCATCATCGCACATTTCTTTTTTCAGTCAATAAGACTAGATGCTTGTTGGAAATGCTAACGTGAGCTCCATGTGGGTTGATCTGACAGAGTTCCTTTCCCTTCACTTGCATCTGGAAACGATGTGAACTAATCATAATGGGCAACAAGACCTGAATTGATCTATCAGCCAATTGGAAAGCTACCTGCAACTTGTGCATCAGCAGAGTTTACTTTGCACCATTCTGTCATAATTAGGCTTCCATCTCATCATCAAAATGGAGGCTCTTTGCACGCACTTGTTTTGTGAGTCAATGAGACTTGGATTATTTTTTCTTTCCGTGTAGATGGGCTCTATTATTAGATGCCATTCGATAAACCAAGAAAAAAATAGTACACCTAGAAACAAAAAGAAAAGGAGAGAAAGGAAACTGAAAAGATAATGGGCATCCTATAATATTTCCAACTAGTTCAAGACGGACACTTACTTGGTCATAAAGTGGTATCCCCTTAAGTCTTATAACTACATTACCAGGTCCCGTTTGACTCTGTAGGTGGATCTCGCGCTCACTTGGGCGCAGAAAAAACTTTAGAAGCCACATTGCAGCAGATTTTGCAGCGATAGTCCTTATTTGACCAAGATTTAATACCCCCCACCCCCACCCCAAAGAAAAAACCTACTGACAGCATGGACCACATGATCCTTAACTGTATCCTGCGTACCCAATACTTTTTACAATGCCTCTCTTCCTAATCAGTCATTTCTTTGTATAAAATGTAATTGTATTTTGTAACATAAACATATATTTCTAGTATCGTATCACTTTTTGATGGTGAAGAGAAGATATTTTTCAACAAAAGGGTACCCACTTTCTGAGTGATGATGCCTGCTTGCTATATCCTCTTATCATTCTTACCCTGGTTTACCATTTTAATACATTAAAAAAATTGTTGCCCTGCAGCATGGTTAACGAGTTGTTGAATACAGAAGGAAGCCATGATTATGAATTGTGTTGTTCCCTATTCGATATGCCAGACGAATGAATTTTCACGGAAACAAAAAAGAAAGAAGGGGAAGTCTGCCTGACCTTTGGTAAATGTTCAAAAGGTAAATAATTTGGTCGCTGATAACAGGTGTTTTTTTGTTTGTATCTGAAAGTATAAATAGAGGAAACGTTAAGTGAATAACAAAACATTAAAACACAAAAGATGTTAGAGCACAAGCCACAGATAAGTAGGGATGCATCCATGACCTTATGAAACTTGAACCAGTCTAAATAGTCTTTAAGCATTGTACTTTCAGGTGCCATCACCTCCTAGAATTCCATGAAGAATGTGACAAATTCAAGCACAGTATGCCTTGAAACTTTTGGGACATGTCGTTGCTTCATGGAACCCCTTAGGTCATTTACAGATTGCCACAAATCCCCTCTTTAGCATATATGTTAGATAGCATAGTGTGAAACCCTTCATGGTGAGTATCCAGATCGACAAGCTTCCTCCCCACCCTTTCCCCAACCTCATTTTCACCATGCTTCCATCAGGCACCAAGCAATGCACTCCATGCTGGAACATGAGGTGACAAGGGCATGCTCTCAATCATATCCTCAGCATCATTAAAATATCCAGCACGTCCAAGAAGATCAACCATGCATCCATAATGTCGAATGTTTGGCATAATTTGGTACATGTGCCGCATTAACTTGAAGAAGTGGGGGCCCTCCTTAACTAGGCCAGCATATGTCAGCAAGCACCCAAAACTCCAGAGAAAGTTATCTCATTTGGGATAGCAGTGCCAGATGCTTCCATCTCTGAAAACATGTCAAAGGCATTTGTCACAAGGCCGTCCATAGCCAGTCCCACAGTGACAGCATTCCAGCAAGGTGCTCATTTTTCTTCCATTATGTTGAAGACTTCCAATTTCCAATGCAGCATCCAAGCATCCACACTTCATGTACATGTCACTGAGGCTAGCTAGTCCCAAGTACAGGAGTGATGTCATATTTGTTTTGCCTTATGTACCCATGCACTGACTTCCTTTCTCCAGAGCAGACAGGTACAGGTTGGTGCATTTTGATATAACACTGACAATAGTAACCTCATCTGACCTGATTCCCGAGGATCGCATGTTATCAAAAACAGAGACCACATATGAGGATTGGTTATTCTGCACACAAAACCGGATATCAACGTACCCCAAGAAACATTATCCTTGTCAGGCATTGCACTGAACAGTGCCATTGCATCTTTGGTGTGCCCATTCTTTAGATAGCCAGCTATCACCGAGTTCCAGGAAAACATGTCCAAGCACCTACTAATGTCAAACAATCTCCACGCCGCAACATCCAGGCAACATGAGTACATATGGTATGGATCAGCTCATTCTGAACATTCACCAGTGAGCAAAGGCCAGCTCTGATAATGAGTCCATGGCACAGCTCCCCATTCTTAACCATCTCCGGCTGTGCACAAGCGGCCACCACACTGACCATCCACAGGCCATGGCTCTAGCCGCATATATGAGAACATGCGCAAGGCCTTTGCAAACGTGCTGCTCGAAGCAAGAAATCATGACAGTCGACGTGAAGATATCTCTGCAGTCATTCGGCCTCATCAAACACTCCCCGCCTCGTCCACCATACCCCTCTTCCCAAACAATGGCACCATCGAGCTCACACCATAACATTCCGTGCCGGCACCCGTGCAAACGCTCCAACTGCCTGATCGACATCCCCAGCGTGCACGTGCGCAGCTAGGATCGTGTTCCATGAAACAGCGTCCCACACAGGGACCTGCGTCGAACACCCTGCGCGCGTCGCAGAGACAACCGCAAGCAGAGTATACATGCATCAGGGCGTTCCTGAGGTACAAATTGCCGCGAACCCGTGCCTCTCTGAAAGGGTGGGAGTGCACCTGCCCGCCTTCATCCGCGTCCCTCCTTGCGGTGGGTGTAGGCGTCGGGGGACGCTGGCAGGGAGGCGTACAGTGGTGGGCAGAGGTGCGGCATCCCGGCTGGCAGGGTGGCCGTGAAGAGCGTGTTGCAGGAGAATACGTTGGGTCGGCGGACGAGTTGGAGGAGGCGGAACGAGTGGTGGAGGGGGAGAAGCTGGAGGAGGCCGGTGGCGGAGGTGAAGAGGAGGAGGCGGGTGGCAGGGGTGAAAAGGAGGAGTCGGCTGGCGGCGATGAACTTGGCCTGGATCTGGAGGAGGTGGCGCGTGGAGCAGCCCGGCGCGAGGTGCGCGTCGAGGGGGGACACCGACACACCGTGAGCATGGCCGGTGCCGCGGCGGCCAAGCGCAAGCAGCGGGACGAGCTGCAGCTTCGAACCTTAACGTTTTTTTTTTTTTTTTTTTTGGTACTACTTGCGACTTGCGAGGCCACACCAGTCTGCCCGTTTTCGCTCGGCCCAGCTTGGAGCTTGCCCGAATTCTATCACTTTTTTTAACTAGACTCAGTACTTTTTAGGGTTTCTAACCTAGTTATTCCATAATTGAAACGTATGGTGTGGAAACTACTATATTGATTTCAAACAACAAAGATAAAAAAAAAGACATCGAGGTAGCAATGGCGAAAAGCAAGTAAAAACGAGATCGTAAGCAATGTAAAAAGATGGAATAGAGGCCGTAGATTCACAAGAGGTATCTCTCCATAAAAATAAAACACCGCTGGGTAAACAAATTACAGTTGGACAATCGAAAGAATTGGAAACTAGCATTATCATATAAGAAATGTTAATAACATTATTCGTGTAGCCACCACGTCAAACATATAGACCGCCACCAAGATAGTATCCATAACTAATACTCCACTTCGAAACCGGTTCTATACTTTCATATAGGTATTAAATTGTAAACAACAGAATATCGCCTTAATCTTAGTACATGATGTAAATAGACACACAATCTACAGATCAGTAAAAAGGAGATATAGCTCCCGTTATTTTATCCTTAGTAGCAACAACGCAATACCCTACTTGCACGTTTCTGTAAGGTTGAACTGACTATCAAGGTATTACTCCCTCTTGGAGATTTACACATAAATTTGGACAGAGTATAAACATCGATCGGAGAGCAAGTAAAAACAATGAATAAGCAATTAAATATAGCCAATAGAATCATTTATATAACATGCATGATGTGACCATAATGTCATAATTCATCATATCCCAACAAACACGACATTAAAGACAATTACATCATATGGATCTTGATCATGTTAGTCCGCTCACAAGACTTGTATTGAGAAACATGGAGGAGAGATAAGCATCTAGCTACTGTTATGAGCCCATAGTCCAAGGATGAACGACGCATGATTTTCTATTTTTCTGGATATTTTCCTGGGCGTACACTTGGTACTAGGTTAATAGGTAGCATAATGAAAACACTTTAAAACGATATAAAACATAGTTAAAGCATGTAGCAATGATATAATAATAGCAATAATTAATCAAAAATTATATATACGTTTCAGACGTATCAATCAGTTTTTCCTAGTCTTTGGAATATGTTGTGTTTTATTTCTGCGATAACTAACATATAACTTGATGTTTTCCCTGACATAGCCCTTTTATTTGAAAGGAATACGGTAGGGGAAGCGCCTACAGCGGATTTTTTTAATAAATAATAAGAACCCAAATCTGCGTCCATGAGGACTTGAACCTGGGTGGCTGGGTTGTACATCCACTTCCCTAACCAAGTAAGCTGGGCTCAGCCCTTCGCGGAGTAGGCTGCTTCTTACCGACCTTGTTCTTGTCATTGGGGTATCGCTTAGCCTCAGTCGCAACCCAGTCAACAATCTTCTTCGTGGGGCGAGCTTTGTTTCTATCACGAGTTGACCTTATTTTGTGGAGCTTGTTTCTTGTGGTGTTTCTCCTGCGTTTGAGCCTTAGCTTCCTCGTAGGCTCCGTGTAACCTCAACAGGTTATTATTTTTTCTAGGCTGAACGGTGGGTTTCCCCACTGTGTGTTTTTTATTAATTTTCAAATAAGGAGTTGTTACAAAAAAAACAGCTAAAGGACTAAAACAAAAGGCCAAAGTGGGCAAAAAAGTGGTGCTTGCAGCAGTTGATCTTTCTTCCATACTTTCATTTTACATGTCTTTGTTGGCCATGCTATAATTGAATAAATTATTCAATGCTGCAAAAAAAATATTTCTTCACCCCCAGAACTTATTTAGGCTTTTGGCTTTTCAGGTATATCCCACCATTCACTTTTGTTTGGCAATTATCCTCCTTCGATCCTTATCTCCGATTATCTCGTCTTCGATTGATCTCTATGCTCTCATCAATTACTTTTTGAAATTTCTATTTATGTTAAGAAGATAGGGTATATCGTCCAATTTTGGCAACAAAATTCTGGGAACCATAATCTCCATTTAGGTGTTTGATTGCGGGTTTTATAAAATCCTTATAGTACACATGCATGTCGTTATACCATTTACATACTTATTATTTTATACTAATATTTTATACTTGTTTATAATATTTATCTCTAACTCCCCCTTTGCTCATATAAGGCGTATTTTTCTTTCAGGACCATTGTTTGACTAACAACCACTTTATTAACATGTAAGGAGGACAAAATGGCGTGCCTCATCGAATTAGTTTGAGCTTCTTAAAATGAATTATAGGTACATTTATATATGTGTTGGTTTGTATGTTTTGCATAAATCTAAATGGTGTAGTCTAACAAACATCCTCATTCCGGTTTCTAGAGTACATGATTATCTACTTTAGATGTAACTAAGTGGAAAGTATAGTAATCAATTATAATAATATAAAGTTCTAGACTATAAGATTCTTACGATCGAGAACTTTGTCCTCGATTCATTGGTGGATATATTTTTCATTTTCCCGGGCTCGTCCGTAAGTTGAATCGCATGTGTACCTTGTACTGAAATAGCGTTAGTTAGCTCATTGATATCCCCGTAAGAATACTCCCAATGTTTTTGGTAAAATAACATCGCTTTGCAAAAGTTAGGTCAAGTTGAATCGATGTACTCCCTTCGTTTTTTTTAATACATTCATGAATTTGTTCTTTATCAGAAAAAAAATCATGACTTTGTGAAACCTGAACCATTCTAAGCCTCCAAGCATTGTGCTTTCAGGTGCCATCACTTCCTAGAATTTCATCAAGAATTGTGACAATTCAAGCACAGTATGCCCTAAAACTATTAGGACATGTCGTTGCTCCATGGAACCCCTTAGGTCATTTACAGATTGCCACAAATCCCCTCTTTAGCATATATGTTAGATAGCATAGTGTGAAACCCGTCATAGCGAGGACATGCTTCCTCCCCACCATTTCCCCAGCCTCCATTTCACCATGCTTCTAGCGGGCACCAAGCAATGCACCCCATGCTGGAACATGAGGTGACAAGGGCATGCTCTCAATCATATCCTCAGCATCATTAACATATCCAGCACGTCCAAGAAGATCAACCATGCATCCATCGAATGTTTGGCATAATTTGGTACATGTGCGGCTGTGCCGCATTTACTTGAATAAGTGGCGGCCCTCCTCAACTAGACCAGCATATGTCAGCAAGCACCCAAAACTCCAGAGAAAGTTATCTCATTTGGGATAGCAGTGCCAGATGCTCCCATCTCTGAAAACATGTCAAGGCATTTAGTCACAAGGCCGTCCATAGCCAGTCCCACATCGACAGCATTGCAGCAAGGTGCTCATTTTTCTTCCATCATGTTGAAGACTTCCAATGCAGCTTCCAAGCATACACACTTCATGTACATGTCAATGAGACTAGTCCCAAGTACAAGATAATGTAACATTTGTTTTGCCTGATTAACTCATGCACTGACTTTCCTTTCTCCAGAGCAGACAAGTTAGTGCATTTTGATATAACACTGACAATAGTAACCTCATCTGGTCTGATTCCCTGGGATCACATGTTATCGAAACAGAGACCACATCTGAGGATTTGTTATTCTGCACACAACTGGATATCTTTTTTTTGAAACGAGGCAAAAGTTTTGCCTTTTATATTGAAATAGAAGAAGCAAACATGACACGGCCGAGGCCAAAAAGAAAAAACAACGTACTACAAAAGAAACATTGTCCTTGTCAGGCATTGCACTGAACAATACCATTGCATCTTTGACATGCCCATTCTTTGGACAGCCAGCTATCACCGAGATCCAGGAAAACGTGTCCAAGCACTCACTACTGTCAAACAATCTCCGCGCCACAACAACATCCAGGCAACATTAGTACAGATGGTATGGATCAGCCCATTCTGAACATTCAGCAGTGAACAAAGGCAAGCTCTGATAATCAGTCCATGGCACAGTTCCCCATTCTGAACCACCTCCGACTGTGCACAAGCGGCCACCACACTGACGATCAGCGCCTCATCCACAGGCCATGGCTCTGGAGGCATACATGAGAACATGGCAAACATGTCGTTCTGCTCGAAGCAAGAAATCATGGCAGTCCACGTGAAGATCTCTATCCAGTAGGCGTCATCAAACACTCTCCTCGCCTCGTGCACCATACCCCTCTTCCCAAACAATGGCACCATCGAGCTCATGCCATAGCATTATGTGCCGGCATCCGTGCAGACACTCCAACCGCCTGATCCTCATCCCCAGCGTGCACGTGCCTGCTTCAGGTGACACCTGTGCGCAATGAAACAGCATCCTACACAGGACCTGCAATGCTGGAAGCCTGGAACACCAGGTGACAAGGGCATGAAACAGCATCCCACACAGGACCTGCGTCAAACACCCTGCGCGCGTCCCAGAGACAGCCGCAAGCAGAGCAAATATACATGAGGGCTTTCCTGAATCCGGAGGTACAAATTGTCGCCGAACCC
This sequence comes from Poa pratensis, assembly GCA_947311845.1. NCBI lineage: Eukaryota > Viridiplantae > Streptophyta > Magnoliopsida > Poales > Poaceae > Poa > Poa pratensis. Next base: position 8,448,638 of record CAMZMU010000070.1, read on the forward strand.
GTGCTTGATATCGTGGGAGTGCACCTGCCCGCCTTCATCCGCGTCCCTCGTTGCGGCGAGGCTGGGGTGGGTGTAGGCGTCGGGGGACGCTGGCAGGGAGGCGTGGAGTGGTAAGCGGAGCCGCGGAGGTGCGGCATCCCGGAGGTGATGAACTTGGTGGAGATGGAGGAGGTGGCGCGCCGAGCAGCACCTCGCGAGGGGCGCGCGTCCAGGAGGGACACCGTGAGCATGGCCGGCGCCGCGGCCGCGAAGTGCAAGCAGCGCGACGAACCGATGAGCTGCAGCTTCGAACTTGAGCGGCTTTTTTTTTTTTGAGAACTTCTTTTTTGTGTGTGGATTGAACCGCGCGACACGTGGTACTTACGGAGATATCCTCTGTTTTGCATGTTACAGAAATTCAGAATGTCACAGTTCCTCGGCACAAGTTTTTGTCCCGATTTATAAATAAAACCAAACAACCGATCCGACACAAATTGATGAGAAAACTCTTACGAAGCATAGACGACTAACTAGGGGTGCTATGACGCCTCCTTGTGAAATCATCGTAGTCACACCACATCCTCCAAGTTGTCGGCATGTCCTTTCGCTAAAGGTCGAAGCACCGATCCTCCCAAGAATGTCCTAGTTCCGTATATCGCACCTATTAGCGACTTTTGTTCCTGCTTATGGTTTGTACATCATATGATTTTTATCGGGTTGGGCAATCATTGTGGACTAGAGACCCTGCAAAAGTTGAATTTTTTTCAAATATTTGTAATCTATCGTGTTTTATTTCTGAAATAACTTACATATCACTTGTTTTTATTCACAGTACAATTTGTGCAGAGTTGACAGCTTCTTGTCCTTCGCACTTCTTGCGAAGATCGTTTGGCTATGATGGTAACCCGACCACTTCTTTTGTATGCAGCTATATTCCTATCATGTTTGACCTAATTCTGGATAATTGTTTCCTTGCGCCGATTATCATGTGTATAAACAACATACTACACAAACTACCTAATTATGCTGCATTTCATATGTTGGGTCTTATCATTTTCCATGTCATACTTATTTTATTTGTACAAATATTTTTTACTTTTCTATTATTTATCTATCTTTAAGTACCTCTCATTATTTGTTTTGTTAGGACAATTATTTAACTAACTTCCCTTTTATTATTATATTGTTTAACAACATATTTATAAGTAAATAAAAAAGAATGTAGTGAATCACTTTCATGACTGGTAAAATCACATATGAACAAAATAATTGTTGGTCAAAGTAGAGTATTAGCAAAACAAATAAACTTTAGAACTAAAAACGGACGGATAAAGCTTCTAGATTAACCATACAAAAAACTATGAAGTATTAAGGTACATTGTTTGTCTTATACAATTTTGTCGTCTAGCTTAAAGAGCTACACTTCCACTTATCTATACTGAATTTTGTTGTTGGCAAAGACAAATAAGGAAGACAAAATTACATGCCTTCACAGATTAATTTGGGTAGATATATATGTGTTTGTTTCTGTCTATGCTTTGCATAAATATGTGCACTCTAACAAACATCCGATACAGGTTGCTAGAGTACATGAATATCTACTTTAGATGTATTAACTAAGTAGAAAATATAATTTTATAGATTGTAATAATATAATATTCTAGAGCGAGTATACAAGGTGTTTACACGAGAACTTTGTCGCCAAATGCGCTCCTGGACCATGGAGATGCCACGCCGAGAAGCCTTTGTTTTTGCATGTTACACAAATTTATAACTTCACAGTTCCGCAACATAGGTTTTTGTCCCGATTTATAAATAAAACCAAACAGCCAAACAAATACAAATTGATGAGAAAACTCTCTTACAAAGCAGATACAGATAAAAAGAAAAGTACAAAAGTATTCACATGCCGATGAAACACCGAGACAACTAACTAGGGGTGTCACCATGGCTCCTTGTGAAATCATCGGACTTAGTCACACCATATCCACCAAGTTGTCAGCCTGCCCTCTCGCTACGGGCCATGGAGCACCGATCCTCCCAAGAATGACCCAGTTCCCGTCTATCACACCTGTTAGTGATTTTTGATGCTTAGTTTTAGTTCTTTCTGTAACACTGTCACCGGTCTCCTAGATTGGCGCCTACTTATATCCAGCCATGTATGTCCTCTGTGTCCCTGTGCTGCTTGAATGTTTTATCTGTCTGTTCCTGAAGATGTGCTCTCTGCATACAATAACATGCATCAGCTATGGGTTTACTATTTGCCCCCAATGATAGATCCTAACCACAACCTCAGTGTTGTTAAGTGGAACACGAGAGGGTTAAAATGTAGTGATCGTCAAATGATAGTCCATGAAAAAAATCATGTAGCATCATTTGCATTCAAGAAACAAAGCTTGACAATGTTGATGGTTCCACGACTACTTTCCTGTCAAGCTCTGATGCCCGACATTGCTAGGATGGAATGAACTAAGGACTAGTGAAGACTAAAGATGAAGGGGATGAAGATGTATGAGACGCGAGCTACTGAGCAGAACATGGTAGGATTTAAGGACCAGAACCATGCCAAAATTCACAATTTTCGCTGTCGCTAACCATTAGTAGATTAGCTTGGTGTCTCTCCCTTCGCAGAAAAACTTATTAGATTATTGTTCCATTACGGTTTGGATCCGTCTAACTTGACAGAGATCGAGTGACTAGTGACTTCATTCAACTTTGGTGGTAGTAGTGAAAAAAAGATATATACAGTTATTTAATTAGTCATTGTGGTGGGGGGGGGGGGGGGGGGGGGGGGGGGGCGCAGTTGCCCCTCTCCTCGAAATGGTTGTGTATTTGATCAATGAAATATTGTCAATGTTTAGAAACATGTCTGAGAGATGTTGCATGTAGGAAGAGATAAATATACTAGCAGCCTTACCTCCACCAACCTCTTATATCCAAGAAGGTGATTGATGAAGCATTGCTAAAGAAGCATGTAGGAACATTGCCAATAATACAGCTTGTGACCATGAGAGTTAATAGCAAAGGGCAAGAGACAGAACCAGTGATTTCTACACCATTAAAGTTACAGAGGGAAATCCTATGGGCAGTGGACCAGTATTTTACTTTCATGGTTTTATCTCCTTTACATAGTAGCCAGTTGTTGCTAGGTCCATCTCCTTGTTTACTTTGCACAATCCAAAGAGCTAGACCTTTGATTGTATCATGCATGCTTAGATAATCTGGTCCTCTTGCCTCTTCTTCTAACAACCAAGCTGTTTTTAAACATCCAACAACAACATGACCACTCAACTCGCTGGTTCTGGTACTATTATATTCATCTAGTAATCCATGTCCCATCCAGAGACGTATTGCATACGGCACATATAAGACTTTCTCACTAAATTTGATCTAATTTGTTCTCTTATTCAACTTATAGCTGATTGTTGTACAATGAAACATTTATACTTACATATGCAATGATTGTAAAATACTCCCTCCATTGTCGCCTCCTCTTCTTGTACCAGGGATTTCAGTGCGAAATAGGGAACGCGTAACCAGCGCGGTGAAGACGTAAAATACATGTTCCACATCGGCAGAGCAGAGCAAAACAGGGCATGAGTACCGATTACCGAACTATTGAGTATTGATCACGCGAAAAAGAGAGGATGAATTGACTACCGTTTGTCAGCGAGGACAGATCTTCACTGACGGATTAGTATATTTGTGCACCATGAATGCAAATTTGACAAATTAAGTCCAAGCTTCTTAGATTCCTTGTGGCAGCTCGTACAATTCTTGAGAAAGACTGACATATTCGTAGAAAATAAACTCCCACTCGATCATCCATGGAGTAATTACAAGCGGGATGTGCACGAACTAGAGTGCATACGCATCACAGCTACAGAAGAGATGGGCTCGCTTGTGTCTAATTGATCAAGATTTTAAGCCTATCGACGTCTTTGGGCAAGGTCGACGGCTCTGGAGCTGCTACTGCTGTACGCGCTGGGCGAGCCGGCGGGAACATCGTCATCGTCGGCACTTGAGTCGTTCTCCTCAGCGATGGGGTCGAGGCATCCGGCGGCGGCCCGGCGTAGCCGGAGGCGCTGCATCCGCAGCATGCGCAGCGTGTCCGTGGGCGCCACCTCGTCGGCAACGGCCAAGGAGCAGACGGCGCAGGACCTCGAAGCGGACGCCATGGATATACGACAGCCGGCGGCTAGTTGGTGATCACTCGCAAAGATTGGCTTCTCGATTGATCACTGATCAGTGTGTGGTTTCTTTCTTGCTTGTGCGGCGGCGGTGGTGGTGGACTGTGGCCTGTGGGGGCGGAGCTTTCTTTATATAAGCCGGCCGGCGCGGCAAGGTCCATTGGAGCACGCTTCCGATCGATCTGGCGCGTGCGTGCTGCAGGGGTAGCTTCCAAGCAAGTAGTCGGGCTAGCAAGCTTCCCTTTCAGGCCACTCACTTTCGCTCCCGGCCAAGCAACCACACCCACACATTGCTTCAGAAACTCATGCCACGTACACCACTCATACGCACGTGGACACACGTACGTACGTGGCCACGTGTAGGATGGTGGATTTGATCCAGCGCTGGATCGTTCCTCCACTGGATCGTATAGGATTTTTTTCCGTGTAACAGTATGCACGGGAAGCTCACTTGTTTTGTTTTGGCTTAGCGCTAGCTCCACTTAATTAAAGGCATATGTACGTTGTCGTCGAATCAAATCAAATTTTGGACGGACCATGGGAGATGCATGTCGTCATCCATGGCCCGATCAACTAACTACTCCTTCCGTCCTGAAATAAGTGTCTTAGATTTGCCAAAACGTGTATATATCTAGACATGTTTCATGTTTAGATACATCCAGTTTTGACCAAATCTAAGACACTTATTTTTGGACGGAGGGAGTACTTAAAAATTGCTCGAACCAATCATGGATGGAGCGTTGACTGCCTGTGGTCACTCGTATGTACATTTTTGTCAATTTTTCTGAAAAAAAATCACAAGATTGAGTGTATGGATGTAAATGAATCAAAATTTATGAAGGGCTGGAAAAGGAGGGCACGTGAGGAGGCTGGGAGAAAGAATGATGAACAGAAGGAGATGACTGGCAGGGTGAGGTACCGCGAGTCTGATTCGGAGTCAGAGAGAGAGGAACTGCTTGCTACAAAAAGAAGCACCTTCCAACCCTCCACCCTGTCTGAATGCCTGGGGAAGGAAGGACTGAAGATGCTGCGTCAGGCAGAACTGGATAGAGTGGAGGAACAAGAATCTGGGAAGAAGGAAGAGGACACCAAAACTAAGGAAGCAACCGGCCCTAGGGCTGCCGGTCCACTGTCGGGCGCTGATGGTAGCGCCTGGCAGGCAAAATGATCATCTTGTTCTGGAACTGCCGAGGGCTGGGGCAACCTCGGACAGTTCAAGAACTGACTCGCCTTGTGCGAGAGTACCGCCCAAGCATTGTGTTCCTCTCAGAAACAAGACAGAATAAGAAGCTGGTGGAGAGCGTCTGCAAAAGACTAGGTTTTAACAGTTGTTTCCCTGTTTGTTTACCTAGTAAAGGGGGGGGGGGGGGGGGGGGGTCTGGCTTTTTGTTGGAGTAAAGATGTAACAGTTGATCTTATCAACTATAGCCCTCACCATATCGATGTAATAGTCCAGCATGAAAGTGAAATAAAGTGGAGGAGCACCTTTGTTTATGGAGAGCCTTGTGCACAACCCAGGCCTGAATTTTGGAAATTGTTAAAAAGGATAAAAAACAACATAGCAGCAAATCTGCCGTGGCTTATGCTGGGAGACTTCAATGAAGCCTTGTGGCAGAGTGAGCATTTCTCTGTGACTAGCAGGAGTGAAAGAAGAATGCAAGATTTTAGAGATACTCTGCAAATCTGTGATCTTCATGACCTTGGGTACAGTGGTATGCCGTGGACTTACAACAACAAGCAAGAGGGTCGCAAATCGGTCAGGGTTAGACTGGACAGGCCTGTGGCGAATCGGGCCTGGAACAATCTGTTCAATGATGCTACTGTGAAACATATTACTTCTGCAAGATCTGACCATCTACCAATTGTCCTACAGCTGAGTAAAGTAAAAAAGTAACAGGAGTCAGAACCCAATTCATAGGTATGAAGCGATGTGGGAACGTGAAGAATCCTTAGGCCAAGAGATTAAGGAGTCTTGGGAGAATTGTGGACATGTAACCTGTCAGACATAAGAACCAACCTTCAAAAGGCTATGAAAGCCTTGAGGGTGTGGAGCAGTGAAAATTTCGGGAGAATTGACATCGAAATTAAAAAGCTGAACAAGAGACTGGATTGGCTTTACAAACACAATCTACAGGCAAACTTTGCCGAGATTAAAAAGGTCTCTGCTAGGCTGGACGAGCTGCTACTCAGGGAAGAAATGATGTGGCATCAGAGATCTAGAATCACCTGGTTGAAAGAATGGGACCAAAACACGAAGTTCTTCCATAGGAAAGCAACCTGGAGGGCAAAGAAGAATAGGATCAAAACGCTTAAGACGGCTGACAACAAGATCCTGGAGAATAAGAAAGAAATCCTTGACTATTCTAAGGTTTTCTTCTCATCGTTATTCACAAAAGACCAACAGGTGGATCCGTCAGACCTGCTGAACATCATCCAACCCATTGTCACCTAGGATATAAATGATGCCCTTCTCAAAGAGTGGTCTGATATGGAGATATCAGATGCGTTACTCCAAATTGGCCCGCTAAAGGCACCGGGACCATACGGCTTTCCAGCTAGATTTTTTCAGAGGTATTGGGATGTACTGAAAACTGATGTGATAAAGGCTATGAAGGAATTATTTGTCAGTGGAACCATGCCTTCGGATGTAAATGAGACTACTATTGTTCTGATTCCTAAATCCAATAATGCGAATGAGCTCAAAGATTTCATACCAATATCTCTTTGCAATGTGGTTTATAAGGTGGTTACGAAATGTATGATCAACAGGCTTAGACCTTTCTTGCAACAGTTAATCTCGGACAAACAAAGTGCCTTCATTCCTGGGAGGCTCATTACTGACAACGCCCTGGTGGCCTTCGAGTGCTTCCATAGCATCCAGAAGAACAAGAAGATTCAAGATGACTTTTGTGCTTACAAGCTTGACCTGTCCAAGGCCTATGATAGAGTGGACTGGGACTATCTTCAAGGGGTACTACTCAAGATTGGTTTTGACCCGAAGTGGGTAAATCTTGTGAAGGCTTGCATCTCCTCTGTGTCCTTCAGAGTTAGGATCAATGGGGAGCTGTCTGACCAGTTCTACCCTTCAAGGGGTTTAAGCCAAGGCGACCCACTATCACCTTACCTCTTCTTATTTGTTGCTGAAGGAATGACAAGAATTCTAGACAGAGATGTTTACAACCAAGAACTGAGAGCATTGAAAATTTGCAGGAGTGCTCCTAGTGTGTCCCACCTTTTATTTGCTAATGACAGCTTGTTGTTCTTCCAGGCCAACTCTCAACAGGCAGGTGTGATTAAAAATGCTCTAAAACTGTATGAAAAGTGTACTGGCCAGCTGGTTAGTGCAGGGAAATGCTCCATTTTATTCAGCAGTATTTGCACAGACGTAGACCAATCCAACATAAAGAATATTCTGAGTATTGAACATAGTACTTTTGAAGAGAAGTATCTGGGCTTTCCAACTCCTAAGGGCAGAATGAAGAAGGAAAAATTCCAGCCTACTAAAGAGATTTTTGGGAAGAAACTTTGTGTGTGGAATGAGAACCATATGTCAATGGCTGCAAAAGAAACCTTAATCAAGTCCGTGGCCCAAGCCCTCACCAACCACATCATGAGCATTATCAAGTTACCAACAGGGTTTCATGAGGATTATATGAAAACTATCCGAAAGTTCTGGTGGGGAGAAGATGAGGAGCACAGGAAAGTACACTGGACTGCCTGGGATAATTTAACGCTCCCTAAACTCCAAGGTGGTGTGGGCTTCAGAGACACACAACTTTTTAATCAAGCATTGTTGGCTAGACAAGCCTGGAGGATTCTTCATAACCCTGACAGCTTATGTGTGAAACTTCTAAAGGCAAAGTACTTCCCTAAAGGGTTTTTCCTGGACACGGTCTTCACGGCTGAGGCCTCCCCAGCCTGGAGAGGAATTGAATACGGGCTTGAACTGCTGAAACAGGGAATTATTTGGAGAGTGGGTGACGGTTCCAATATTGACATCAACAGATGTAATTGGATCCCTCGGAAAACCCCAATGCCTATCAAATGCGTTAAAATAGCTCCAGATGCATGAGAGTAAGAGATCTGTTCATTACAGGAACCAGGCAATGGAATGAGGAGAAAATCAGGAATCTCTTCCATTCCTATGATGCTGAGGAGAGTCTGGCAATTCATCCAATGCCAGCGGATAAAGACACCCCTGCTTGGCACATTGAGAAGAATGGTGTTTTCACTGTCAAGAGTGCTTATAAACTTGCTTTCGACTTGCAGAGAAATGCACACCTAAGAGGGGGAGGGAGCATAAATGGAGATGATTCTAGGAATCTGTGGGACCTAATTTGGAAATGCAAAGTTCCTAACAAAGTAAGGATTTTTTTCTTGGCGTTGTGCTGTTGATAATTTATCAACTAAGAAAAACAAGTGGAGAAGAACCTTGGAGGTAGACAGCACCTATAATATATGCGGGGCAAATGAAGAAAACAGCTTCCATGCCACCGTAATGTGCACAAAAGCTAGAGCACTAAGGTTCAAAATGAGAGAGCTGTGGAATTTACCCAGTCAAGAACCAATTCAGATACACGGGACCTGATATGGTGCTCATGCTCCTGGCCAACTCTAGTAGGGAATCCGTTCCTCTGATTCTCGTACTGCTCTGGAGAGCTTGACACCTGAGAAACAATATAATCCATGAGGATGGTAAGTGTTCGATCGAGGCTTCCTCTGTTTTCCTTCAAAACTATGTTGACACTCTCAATTGTTCTGGGCTTGGACTTCACAGCTCGGGGAAGCTTAAAAAGGATACCTGGGTGTGGACTGTGAAGAACCAAGACAATGCCGCTCAAAATAGCTTGTGGTCGGCTCCTGCATTAGGGGAGACTAAATTGAATGTTGATGCTTCCTTTATTCCAGAGACTATGCAGGGATATATGGGGGCTGTCATCAGAGATCACTCTGCTTCGGTGATCTGCTCGATGGCGCTGAAGCTGCCAACTTGTCATGATGCAGAGGAAGCGGAAGCCAGAGCTTTGTTATTGGCGCTTCAGAGTTGTACGCAGCAAGGGATTTTTCCTTCGGAGGTGGAAACTGACTGCGCAGCAGTGGTGGCTGCTGTCAATGCATCGACTCCAAACCTGTCTATTTTTTGTGCCGTCTACAGAGAAATAGATAGGATTAGAAAGTCTGCACCTCCTTTCTCCCTGTCTCTGGTGAAAAGAGATTGTAATACCGTTGCGCATGAGCTTGCGAAACTTAATAGGGTAGAGGGAACTGAAGGTTTCTGGTTAAACTTTGCTCCTAGCCAGATCAGCCCCTTTGTTGCTGTTGATTGTAACAAGCTGATGCATATATGAGAACCATTGAAAAAAAAACAATGGTAGGGACAAAATGTGAATCTCAAAGTTATACCTCTTCCAGAGGTACTCACTCCGTTCTCGAATAAGTGTACATCTATTTTTACTGTGTTCTTATAAGGAGGGCGTAATTTTTCTGGCACGTAGATTAAGGAGCAGCTGGGTACTTGCATGCTAGACGTTTTTACACGTACAAATCTGACCAATCGTATTCCCTAACATTAAATACTCACGAGCTATTGAGACTTGCATGTGCATGCACCAGCAATTAAAGTTGCACGCAAGGTGCACCATTGGCTAGTCGACGCTGCATGCAAGGAAAAGAGCATCTCTCAACTTTACTGCAGCGTGAATAGAGGGGCATGGTTGGCAGAATCACAACAATAGTACACCCGTGCCTTGCTTTGTACTCCCTCCGTTTTTACATGCATGTATACACAAATGTATGTAGACATGTTTAGGTGTGTATGTTCACTCACTTTAGTATGTATCTAGACAACATGTGCAACACCTAAAACATCTTATATTAAAAAACGGAGGGAGTAGGAAAAAAAAGAAAAAAGTTTCACGCCTTGTTCATTGGAATGGAGGGAGTACATTTTAAGTCAAACTTTTAAAAATTTGGTCAACTTTAGATAAGAGAGTAGCAACACTTATATGATATCAAATTGGTGTATTTTGAAACTTCATTTTAAGAAGAATTTTTGATACTCCATAGATATCAAATATCTGACGGTGTGATTTGGCCTCTAACTGCTAACAAGTTGTTCTCTACACTTTCTATTTTATCAGTTGTTACAAAAACAATATTTGGAGTTCATAGAAGGGGATATGGAAAGATAAATGTTGAAAATATGATAAATAGGTATACCCACGACGTGGAGATATTCTAGCAGGTATGATGGCCCACTGGTGGTAGTGTCATCTGGCCTACCGGGCGGCCCAACTTGCTGAGGACATGAGATGGAGTGCCATAAGGGTTATGCGGATGGAAAAAAAATTAGCCCTACACGTAACAATTTGGATCAATCTGTGAAGATCTACTTGCTAGATTAGATATAGTTCTTACCAGCAAGTGTAGCAGAATTAGATGTCGTTGAAGTCTAGGATAGATCCTTGCAACTAAGCCTAGTTATAACTTATAAGGATGTTAAATAGTGGGTGATGAAGGGTGTTAAAATTCCTCACAACTAAGCCTAGTTGAGAGGATGTTCGCTTTTCTGCATGCAATTGTGGGACCTGGTGGTAGAATTGTGAGGGGAAAGCACAAATGTATGCATGCAGTTGATCTTAATAGTGGGTCCTACTGCCGATTCCATACACCTCAGAAAATCCAAACCGAGTAATAGAATTCTACTTTATACTCGGGACCAACCAAACAGTGTAGCTGGTCTAAGGAGTTCATTGGTTTAAAAAAATCTTGGAGCCATTTTGTAAACAAATACAACAAAATGACAACAGATGCATCAAAGAAGGTGTCAGTTGGTTTTTTGAGAACCATGACAATTTGTGTAAGATGGAATCCTTTGAAAACATATAAATCCATATAAAAAGTCAATGCTGATGAGGGCTAGTGCCAACACTACAAACAATGGCCGTATAATGCTACTATATACTAAGCTACCAATATTGTTGCATGCTTCATTTTCTATATCGCTACGCTTCATGATAACTGCATGCAAGTGGCGTGTTTTGCGACGGCATTATAGGGATTAGCTACCACCACACAGATCATCACACATGATGTGCCACCAAACAGTCCTAATTGTTGATGTTGATCGAGAGGAAACGAGAGACAGAGCGAATGAATCAAACTTATGATTTCTTTACTGATGAATTGGGTATATATACAAGGTGAGGAACCGACATAGGGAATATGTGCATGTACAAACACAACCGTCCGTACGGACAAAGAGATCGGCCATATGGACACAGGCGTTCGTACGGCGCTTGGACATTAAAAGTAATCCTAACACTCCCCCTTGTACCGCGCCGTGTCTTGTATGATAGCATTATTGATCTTACAAATCTTCTTGTTCACAAGTATAAGCCATACTGAATATCTCTCAAAAAAAAACCCTGTGGAAAAATATGAGGAGAGTGGTGTGTATGATATGTTGCTAAAACTCCTTAAAACCCAGTGGCAAATAAGAAGAAAATGATGCAACATATAATGTTTATTGTCTCTTTTGTAACTCATATGAGAAATCCATAGAAAGTAAAAACCCATAAGTGAGTTTAGAGAACAATACATATGCCTTGTACACCTCCTTTAAAAAAACCCGGCGGGGAAAACAGAAAGTATGGCATATGATGTTTGAAGTTTATAATATCTCCCCCAAAAACCCTTTGGAAAAAATGTGAGGAGAATTATAATTTATATGTTGTTAAAACTCCTTTAAACCCAGTGGGAAAACTAAGGAGAAAATGATACATCATATAATGATTATTGTCTCTGTTAACTCAATGTGAATGAAATCCATAGAGTTTAGAGGACAATAAATATGACGTGTATACTTTCCTAAAAACCCGGTGGGGAAAACAAAAAGTATGACATATAATCTTATGTTGATACTACCTCATTAAAAAACCTCTATGAGAATCTGGAAAGTAAACTCATAAAGGGAAAAAGAGTGTAATATGCATGTTATCGTTCAGGAAGATTCTCCCCTAACCCTTGCAAATCACGAACTCGTCGTATACCAATCCCATGAACTTGAATGTTATAGTTGGTAGAGACTTGGTGAGTAGATCAGCGAGGATATCACATGATTTGACTTGCAAGATGTTTATTCCCCGACTCTACATGAGCTCATGGGGATAAAAAAAATACAATATGCTTAATGATATTGCTCTTTATGTAACATGTTTACATCCGTGCAACACAAGTAACATTATCTTTGTAGATAATGATAGGTGATTTGAGAGAACCAATACCACATGACTAATGTACGCGATTTATCATTCCGTGAAGCTACACGTGTTAACATGAAGCATTACATCTCAGAATGATCTTGGTAGGTATAGTCACTAGAGTATACTTGGAAGACATCAATGGAATGACAGTTCTACCATGTATCTACACATCGTGGGATCATGTAGATAGCCAATACTTGAGTGAAGGTGCTCGAGTTGTATTCTCAATCAGTATTTGGGTTTATCCAAATTCTTCATCTCAAAAGCCGTCTGTTAGACGATCACGTGTTTTTTCATTTAGGAGTTATCCTTATCTATGACATACACGCATGCGTAATCATCACGGTAGGAGTAATCCTCGTGTATAAGGAACTCACTACGTTGGTTGTACCAAAATATACCGACAACAATAAGACTTGGAGTGACTTATTGATTTTTACACAATACATGTTAAAGTTGCGTTTCGGTTCGGACAGAGATTCCATGGGGAACCATACATGCTGAATCTAGCGATCCACATGGTATGTAGTCACTACATCTATCAACTGCACAAATAGATGATTTTGTACAACCAATGATATAAGTATCGGAAAGAGAGTCCACTCATGTCTGGAGAGTAGGTCTCGGATCTTTGCGGAAACTTATGAATCGAACTTATGATTTCTTTACTGATGGATTGGGTATATGTACAAGGTGAGGGACCAACATAGGGAATATGTGCCTGTACAGACACAACCGTCCGTACGGGCGAAGAAACGCGACCGTACGGACACAGGCGTTCATACATCGCTTGGACAGGGAAGGTAATCCTAACACAAATTTATAGTTAATATACTAAAATACATTGTGTGCCACATATTTATACTAAATATTTTTACTTCTTCAAAGATTAGTTTGTCACTAAATCGATATAATTTGTTATCTTATTCAACTTATAGTTGATTGTTATACAACGAAAACATTTATCATTACATTTGCAATGATCGTAAAATATAAATGTATTTGGTCTTGAGATTTGTGTTATGTTTTTTAGATTTATTTAGCAAATCATTAAAGATGAAAAAAATAAGATTCATCCTCGTGATAATTTGTTCCACTTTTATGTACTATAGTATGTTTATATGTATTTGTATCTATTGTGGTATATTTCAAAATCTCAACGGAGCTAAAATCTAATACTCTCTCCGATCCATATTAGTGGGCATAGCTTTGTCTAAATTCATATGTATCTAGTTAAGTATTTAGACTAGATACATGTGTATCTAGACAAAGTTGTGCCCACTAATATGGATCGGAGGTAGTACTTATGCTAGCTAACCAAAGTTTATGATGTGTGGTGGTCTAGATTTTTTCACCTCGTATGACTGCCTAGGTTTGATGTATCTATTAGAAAATTCTAAAGTATTTGAGGTGTAAATAATTGTAATATTCTCGATTTATGCACTTGTGCTCTGACTATTGCCCATTTTTTTTGGTTCGCTTGTGGTTAAGTTTTACATTTCTGCCTTTATGGAATTTTCAATGAGTGGTGTATAAGTATTGGCGTCCGGCACGGTTACCATACCATATATTGGAAGCGCCGGTGGAAATATTTTAACAGATGAGACGCACAAAATGCCTAAAATCCATTCGAATAATCAAACACGATCAAAAAAAATCGAGGTGAGAACTTCCGACTATCTTTTATGAGCTACAGCCTGCAGCACACCACTTTGTGGCGCCTCCTCTTCTTGTAGCAGGGATCGGGGTGCGAAATAGGGAACGCGTAACCAGGGCGGTGAAGACGTTTCATTGTAAAAAAATACATGTTCCACATCGCAGAGCAGAGCAAAGCAGAGTACCCATTACCGAACTATTGATCACGTGAGAAAAAAGAGCATGAATTGACTACCGTTTGTCAGCAAGGACGGATCTTCACTGACAGATTAGTATGTTTGTGCACTATGAATGCAAATTTGGCAAATTAAGTCCAAACTTGTTCGATTTCTTGTGGCAGCTCGTACAATTCTTGAGAAAGACTGACATACGCACTAATTACAGGGCATGTGCGCGAACTAGAGTGCATATATACTACGCATTACAAGAGCTACGGAAGAGAGATGGGCTCGCTAGCTGATGGCTGATCAACAATTTAAACCGTCCTAGCCTCTATCGACGCCTTTGGGCAAGGTCGACTGCTCTGGAGCTGCCGCGGCTGCTGTACGCGCTGGGCGAGCCGGCGGGAACGTCGTCGTCGTCGACACTAGAGTCGTCCTCCTCAGCGATGGGGTCGAGGCATCCAGCGGCGGCACGGCGTAGCCGGAGTCGCTGCATGCGCAGCACGCGTAGGGTATCCGTGGGTGCCACCTCGTCGGCAGCGGCCCAGGAGGACCTCGCGGCGGACGCCATGGATGGATATGCGACGGCACGCTCCTAGCTCGTCTGATCACTCGCAGAGATTGCTCGATCGATTGGCGGATGGGGAGAAATGGAGGCTGCTTCTCGATTGACCTTGTGGGCGGTGCTTTCTTGCTTGTGCGGTGGTGGTGGACTGTGGGGGCAGAGGTTTTCTTTATATAGGCCGGCCGGCGCGGCGAGGTCCATGGAGCACGCTTCCGATCGGTCTGATCTGGCGCGTGCGTACCGCAGGAAGTTTCCACGTAGGCGGGCTACCTTTCTTTTTCATGCCAATCACTTTCGCTCCGCGGCCAAGCAAGTACACCCACCCACACACTGCTTCGTCACCCGTGCCACGTACACCACTCATATGCACGTGAACCATACGTGGCCTAACAAGCGTAATATGTTTGCCTATATGTACGCACGCACGAGCAGAACGTGCTCTTGATTTTAATTGGCCGGCCTTTGTACCGGGCGGCTCCAAGCTATTGTCCGGGGCAAAGTCCAAACACAATTGGAGAGAAACTTGTAAAAATACAAAATAAACGACAAAAAAAATAAGACGTCGTTTTCTAGGTGGTCTCTAATGTAGGAGTAACCATTCAACTGCGTGTTAAAGTTAAACTTGTAAAATCACTAGCCGTAATTCGGTGGTCATTTAGACTACCCATAGTGGGAGTAACATAGCTAGTAACTTCAATGCCACGTAGGAAAAAAAGATGACGTGGCAAGTAATTTATGAGGAGAGATGAGGTTGGAGTAACATAGCTAGTTACCGGAACATCACATATTCCAATGCAATGTGAGTCTACAATCTAATTAATAAAGACTTGAATGACACCACACCTATGTTACTACTTTATGAAGGTAGTAACATAAACTAGTAACATGTGTATGTTACTACTTTATGTTACTCCCCACTATGAGTAGTCTTACACCAAAATAGTTAAGGTATGATTTTTCCCTACAGGTACAGTTTAATGTCGAAACGAACAATTAAATGGGACCCTTTCAAAAGTGCTAAAGGGGTAAGAATAAGATATGGTAGTTCAACAATTATTTATTTTCCGTTTTCCTTTTTCGAGTTTTCTCCGTGGGTAGTAAATTCCCTAAAAAACATGGGTAGTAAATTTTTTAATACCTAGGGAAAAGATACGGCGGAGGTAAATTTTTTGTTTTCCTTTTTTTCATCATATTTTTCTGTTTATTTTCTGTTTTTCCTTTACTATTAAGATTTCTTTTCACGTGAACATTTACATCAATAAGACCATTTATCTTATTTGAACAGATTTTCAAAAAATAAGAACACTTAATCTTATTTGAATGGTTTTTCATAAGGACATTAATCTTATTTGAACTTGTTTGATAAGAACATTTATCTTATTTAAACAAATTTTCATTAAGAACATTTATCTTATTTGAACAAATGGTTAAATATAAAAATATAAATATTTATGTTATTCATGATTTTTCAAAGAAAACCATTTCTCTTATGTGGACGATTTGAAATATCAACATTTATGTTATTTCAACGATTTTGTAAAATTATCTTATTTCAACAAGACAAAACTACTAATTATTTTCACAACATATAAAAACAAAGAAAATACAAATCAAAAAAGGAAATAAAAGGGAAAAGAAACGAAAATAGAAGAACAAATAAAACAGTAAAGAAAGAAAATAAAGAACAAAAGATAAAGAGGAAAATATCAAAAAAAAGTAAAGAGAAAAGAAAACAAACTAAGAAATAAACGAAAACAACAGTCACCTATAAAAACCACACAAAAATGGAAAAAAACCGCTGTAACTGCGCGTGCCGAGAAACATAAAGCAACTAAATGGGCTAGGCAAAAATGTGCGATGACGTGGGCGGATCGCATTCTGTCCCGCGTTGAGCGGGGAATAGAACTTACCGATGTTCGGGCCGCTGAATTGGAGCTCGGTGCTTGGATCTAAAGATTCGATTTGAGCCCTTTGTTGATGTGTGGATGAACCATTATCAATCTAAGCATAATACTCCATCGGATCGCTTTTAACTGTCGCAGGAAAAGAGCGTACGAGGTACAAATCGATAATTGTATTGGCGACAATTATTTGGGATTGAAGGGAGTAGTAAAGAGAACTTGCCAATGGTAGGATGGTTAGGAGAGTGGTTGTACCCCCAGCACTACAGAGTTCAAACCCAGGTTTGACGCTGGTATTTCTCATTTAGAAGGAATATTCTTCAGTGGGAGGCGACGTTCCCGTCGACAGCGAGACGCCCGTGGTGACTTCGTCAATATCAAGATCTGATCCGCCGGCTCAGTCTTTTAGAGGTTCTAATAGGGGTAGGGTGTGCATGCGTTCATAGGGGTAAGTGTATGCGCGTATATGTGAGCGTCTGCGTTGTATTGTGTTTCGCAAAAAAAAAAAGGAGTAGTAAAAAATGGTGTCTCGCGTAAACATTTATCTGTAATGACTTTCTCGAGATTTGTTAAAAAAAGTGTGTTTCACGTATACATTCATCTGGAATGACTTTCTCGTTTTCGAGGTTTAGGAGACTAGTAATTGAGAGCCCACGTATAATGCGTTGATCTCTATTTATACTGGTTAAGACACAGTCGTAGCTCTAGAGGACTCGTTGTCGTTTACGAAAGGAACTCTCGCCCGGATCCGATACTCATACAAGAACATTTTTTTTCTCTATTTATGCCACGTACAGATCGCCCCACCTGATTATAGGACTTAAGTAGAAAACTGCCACCGAAAGTTTTGTCTATAAATATCGGTTAGATAGGTCACGGAGAAGGCGCCGCCTATCCGTACAAGTATAATCGGTGGTTGGACGATGGCAAACCGAGGTAGGAACCGAACTAACATGTGTAATCTGTGCTTTGTATCTTTCTACTACTTGCATCTATTTTGATCAAATAGCTACAAGTACACCGTGGTTAATTCCCATGTCTTTTATACAATTTGACTTAATTTCACCATTGTTAAATTACTTTCGCGACGTCTCCTCTAACAAGTTCCTCAACAAATATGATATTAGGGTAATTTTGTGTTCAGATTGGATCTACATATTATAATTTTGGATCAGATGTATATAACATACTTGTGTAAAATCTCTTTCCATACAAGTAGACTGGATCAGCGACATAAACATAGTTATGCGAGATCTCTTCGGTTTACCGACTTCGAGATTAGATATATATATGACGTAATTCCCCGACACTCTTTGTACACGTAGATCGAATATGTTGATAAGTTTGTTCTCCGATTAGATGTACAATACAATTGTCTGAGATCCATGGAACTTGCCCCACTTTCCAAAAAAGGGTAGATCATATCTGTGAATTCATTGATCGCATAGTTTCTTCTTGTTTCCGGTCCTCGCCACACTTCCTACCTCAACAAATCTTGGTGCTGCGACCTAGCTTCTTCCCCGGTTGCGGGTATTTTTAAGGTATGTTTGGTTTACCCCCTCATCATCTTCACCAAATTCCTCGCACGACCAAAATATGCAAAGGATTTCTCCGCCCGCGGTGGTATCGACACGCGGCTTAATCCTGATCACATCCTGATTTCATCACCAGTTGGCGAAAAATTACACTGCAACGCACTGCTGGATGGGGCTAGCCAATGTTTTGGAGGCCGACCCTTGTTAAGGCCACCAAACGTACCCACCTCCATCAGTTTTTCTCCAAAGGTGTTGCTTTATTCTTTGTTGTTCCGGTCTCCTAATTGCTTTCCGGGTCATCTAGCCGTTGGTACTGCTGTCTCCTTCCTATTTCACTTCTTCTTTCCATCTCTCTTTCCTTGCTTTAAAACTTTATTTCCCTCCGATCCAACTGATAGAGTGCACCTCTATCATCTTACTTGTCTTCCTTTAATCCAGTCTTCCTGATCGAGTCTTCCACAACCGTGGATTGGTCCTCTTCACCTTGGATTTTCTGTTCACTTTCACTTACGCACCTTGTGTTCGTCACACTCCGGCTTTTTTTTTTTGAAACTTCCGTCACACTCCGGCTTACTACAGGGGATATCAATGTTAGTCTGACTACGGTGCTTGGCATGGCACCGGATAACGTATTTTTGAAAGGGAATATGAGAACTCGTCTGTATTCCAAAAAAACCATCTGAAAGCTCTGAAAACATACAGAAAAATAACCATTACATGGATATATCCGGTGGAAACCAACTTTCGGCTGAAACTGGTGTAAATCATGAAATAAAATCATGTTTAAAAGGTCTAAAAAATTCTTAACAAAAATGTATTATGTTGAGAACGTAGAGTTCTATAGATAGGTAGATTTGCAAGTTGAAATTCGAAATTGTTTAGCAGCTATGAAAATGACAAATTTGGCAATAAATAGTAGCAAAATTAATAGTAGTTGTAAAAGTTACTATTCACTGTTGAATTTGTTATTTTTATAGCTCCTAAAAAATTTCAAGTTTCAACTTGCAAATTTACATGTCTATGGAACTCTAACTTCCCAACATAATGCATTTTTGTTAATTTTTTTTGGAAATTTTAAACATGATTTTTTTCGTGGTTTTCACCGGTTTCCACTAAAAGTTGGTCTCCACCGGAAACTTTCTCTATAGTACACATCTACTTTTCGGGATTTTCCTGCTCTCCTAACTTCCCGGATTTTCGGAGATGTCACCCAAAAATTTGTTTAGGCTTCCAAATTAGTTCAGTCTAAACTAGTTTGAAAGCCTAACTAAATTGTGTGGCTGGCTTGTCTAAAAATTTGGGGAGGGTAGCTTATTGGTGAAGCCATTCTGAAAACCTAAAAGAGCTGGCCTACTAAAATTTGGTGGAGATCGATTTTAATTGAAATTAACAAACCAATTTGGTCATAGAGTCGTGAAAACATGGTTTGATGCTATACTTATACCGTAGTGTTGTCTCGTGGTGCATAAACCATTTTTTATAAATTAGTCCACTTTTCCACAGCTGTCAGAGCCAGATCTCCTATACACCCTCACCGCACTAACTATATATAAACACAGTCACTACTAACCCTACTCCTTACCACCATTCTCCGTGCCTTTTCTCCAACGATATAAACTTTGGCGGCGTACTACTGGATCCATCGCCTGCCTCAACCCTCTCCATTCTTCGTGCTCGTTGTCGACTCACTCCATTACAACCCTAGCTGTTCAATAGGTGAAACAACCCGAGCGAGAGACAAGATTAGAAACGCTGAGGATGGCGAGCTCGTTGGACAAGAACATCGAGAGAAAATAAAAGGTTAGAGAAAAATAGTGGTTTGGTAGATGGCAAACTTTTTTTTTTTGGCCGTGTGTCGCATCTTGCAGATGCATATGCTAGGGCCTAGGGATAAAAAAAACAATTACATTACCTAACAGTTTTTTCTAAAAAAAATATCGGATGATATCCAGCGCAGCCATTCCTATTTATTTTTTGCGATAAATCGCTAGAAATAATTTAGTGTGGATACTATATTTCTGAAATATCGAAAGCGCCTGCTGCTGTTTCATATGGATCCATGCTGTTTCATCTCCCCGTTGTAGGCATACTAGGCAATTTAGCGCGGCGACACGCCGCGCCTGTGTGGTGGTACTGGATGTCATAAATTGTTCATGACCATGTTAAGCAAAGGTGGTTATTTTTTACATGAAAGAAAATGTTAGAGAGCAAATAGTAGTGTTGGTTGCTTCATTGATCGTTGTACATAATTAATTATTAGGAATTGATAAGATAGTGAACATCAGAGTCTTGATAGGAATTGATAAGATCGTTATGAA
Organism: Poa pratensis; assembly: GCA_947311845.1. Taxonomy (NCBI): domain Eukaryota; kingdom Viridiplantae; phylum Streptophyta; class Magnoliopsida; order Poales; family Poaceae; genus Poa; species Poa pratensis. The sequence goes on from CAMZMU010000070.1 coordinate 8,469,207, forward strand.
GAGATTTGGTTTCGCGGGTTCTTGATGTTTGACCGCATCAATGATATATGAACTTAGCCATGAAAATATTGTGTTGCAACTCTCAAGGCACTGGCAACATGTGAAGATGACCTGCAGGCAAAAACAAATTCCTGGCAATGAGCTAAAACTTACAACTTCTCCAACAAAGAAAATGAGTTATCATATAATTTATATATAATGCCCTAATGCCTTGACGTTCTGTAGGAGCAATGGCAAGTTCGGGAAATGCTCTATAATTCAGCTTCACATGTCCCATGCTGATGCAGACCTAATGCCATAACTAAAATCAAAGGAGAAATAAAATTGCTGTGCTCCATCAACATGTCAAAAAGTAATTAAGAGAACCCCTTTTCATAAGGGTTGTTTCCTTGCAGTGGGTTCGTCCGGTATGAGAAGTTTTGAGAAATAAAATTAAAGAGAACTGAAAATGATGGTCAACAATATTCTTTATTGGTCTTTGCACAGATATGATTTGCTTAGGTTCAATTTTAGGCTCCAAGGGAAAGGGTTACTATAATCCCACTGTTTCGAAATCTATATATAGAAAAGGCGATGCTAAACCAGATATTAAAAGGCTGTCTACTAAGGTCTACTTACATATCATCTTGCATATTGTTAGCCAACATTGAAGCGGAAAATTTTCCAACGGAACAGATGGCATGACATGTAGGTCAGTTTGACAGTATATATTAGCAATGTAGTGACAACATGCATTTTGGTGTCGCATTCATCTCACACAGACAAAAAATAATTACGCAATGCATCAAAAAAATTCAAAGAAGACGATGATGCACATACCATGAACACCAAAAGAGAACAAAAGAGCAAATGATTTAACCTGCAGGATCACAAATGGAGAAGTGCAGCCGTGGAAACATATAGGTCCAAGATCTAAGATGAACAACCGGTAAGAAACATCTTGGGAACAAAACTAAAGAGGAATCATTACAAAAGAATATAGGAGACAAATGCAAGGAAGGAAAAGGGAATCAGCACGAACCATAGCTGTAGTAAAGATGATTGGCCGATTTGATGTCAGTTACCCAGGCAGTGGCGTGATGCTTCCCCGCACCTGTTTCTTCTCACCATCATCGGCGACTGCTCTCGGCGCCCTTGTATGGTGCATTCGAATCCATGCGGTGCGCACCTCGTTGTTCCTGCCGCCGCCTAGCGCGCCCTGCTCCAGCAAGGCGGCCAAGCTAGGCAGCGACTCGGTGAGCTTATCTTCTTCTATAGTACACAACCCTGAACCTAAACATGCAACATCATGAGGTAAAACCGTCGATTATCTAGAAAGACGGCTGATGCAAGATGAGAATAAGGAGTATTATTGGATCTAGATTTAAGCAAATTTGGCTCATTTGAGATATTTTAGTACATCAAGATCATGCATTCAACACTTAACTATAGCTTTCCTAGGTGCATATTAATACCAGCTCTGATTGTTTGCATAACTATAAATCTTAGGAACCTACAGTTGTAAATGAGACTGGTCAATTTTTGTCACCTCTCCTGCATCAAGAACACGATCGAATGAGCTATTAGCAAGATGAGGAAGCTACCTTGCGTCAACTCCCAGTCAAACACCCAATCAACACTGAAATCTTCTCTTGTTCAACAGTAATTTGTGATTTGATCTTCAAGTTACTGGTTGAGATTGAGGGCCTGAAATGGCAAGTTACCATTGTCGACATTGTACGTCATGAATATACAGATTAACCCTAATTGTTAGCTGAAACTTCAGAAGTAAAAGAACACACAAGTCCGTGAACAACTCGGGAGTAATAATGGAGATACAAATAAGGTGGTGTCACATAGAATTTATGAGGGATACATGCAATTTAAGTACAAACACGTGTAATCCGACTGAGTGTCTAACCAACGTAAAAAAAGAACTGACCAAGAATTATTCATTTTCAAGGAGGAAGGCTAAGAATACCATCATGCTCTGTTGCTTGCAATGATATTGTAAACCCAATATTCTTCAATCATGTTGTAAACCCAATATTAATTTAACGGAGTTCACCTTTACCCTCACTTCCGGTATGATCTCTTCTACAGAAAGCAAGCTTAATTGTATTTAAAGCTTATTTCTTGACTGCTGCTGCACTATGTACATGATATGAACATTTCTTTTCAGGTGACTTTCTTTAAAATGACTATGTACATGATATGAACATTTCTTTTCAGGTGACTTTCTTTAAAATTTGTTGATCAAAAGCAAACCGTATCAAACGGATTGGAGGCTTAGCAGGGACTTCACCAAGACTTGAGGAGATGAATTTGACATACGAAACAATGCTTGATATACATATACATAGCTTAAGTAATCTGACAGTGCAATGTGAATGTTTATATGAAAAGAGTTAATCTACTGGATATTGTTCGGCATGTCCTTAACAAATATATGTGAGATGTGGGAGGAGTTTAAAGAAGCAAGGAACTATAATTAAATTAATAAGAGAAGAAGAAGGGCCGGTAATAAAACCTGAAGAAGATTGATCAGGCCGCTTTCCCTGACGAATTTCGCGGGCGTTCAGCCGGCATGAGCTGAACCAACGTAGCAATATAAACGATCAGGACAAAGCCAACTGTCGAGAAACAGAATGGGGCACACGAACAAACATAAGTAAATAAAGGAACTAAAATTGCTCTCATTTCACAATTACGGTGGTGTAATTAAGTATACTGTAAAAAAAATATTATTTAAGAAATGGGAGTTTAGTCATGCTTGACACTGATTTTAGAGCAAGGGTAAACACTTAAACTCCAGAACCGCAACAACGGGCAGACTGCATTATCAGTACACAAGCTAAATATAATTTTACAGGTAAGCTCGCCTATACACATGCTGAGCAGCAAAACTAAATATGTATTTAAATCAAACAAAAGTGTATTTGGCTTTAATCCACTTGGGTAATACAGTATTTAATTGGCTTACATACAGCCAGCTCAATGTTTGTGCAGTGTAAGAAGATACTAAACATGCTATTAAGCCTGCTGTATAGAGCTCCATATGAATTCAAATTTAAGTGCATATGCGTACACATTAAGTTAATACATGCAGAAATTATGCAAATATTTTTGTATATACCTGATGGTCGAGGAATAGCAAACCCAACTCATACATTTCTTTGGCCAGGCTCTAATTTTGTATAAGCCTAACCGACGACATGTGGCACTCTTTTCTAAGGAGATAAAGCTTTCAATCATATTATCTGCATTGCTGAAGTAAGATATCTTCAAAAGGATAAAAAGAAAAAGAAGTTAGACAGAGGGGGAAAAGGGCTAGATTTGTGCATCCAATAAAATTCGAACTTGCGTATGATTGATGAAGCAACAGGAGCGTAGCCACTAACTGAATTTTTAACTGCATATGTTCAAACTTCCAGGTGCAGAATGACAGCGACGAAGTAATTGGTTCAACTTTCAAACACAAAGATGCAAGTAAGAAAAACTGAGGGAGCTGGTGTTTTCTAAAATATTTTCTTTAAGACTGAAGCAACTATTAGAATTTGGATATTGCAAACAAACATAGTGAGAGAAATTGGATGCTTAAGATACAAACCACACCAAAATATTTTTTTATAGAAATTGTTATTTTATAATGATTGACATGGGTGGGAAAATTATTAATAGGGATCATGTGAGTCTACCGAATAAATCATGACAATCTTAATGACGATAGCAATTTCTATAATAAGTTTACTTATACATCAACCAAAATCTTGGCAGCAACCAAAATCTTGGAAATGTATGAGAAGTAGCTGAATAAAGATTTGTGTTACCTGGCATACAATTTGTTGTATGAAAGAGTATAGTTGTAAGCAGATCGAGTAAAACGGTAGCAGTATGGCTTTTTTGAAGTAAAACTCACCACAAAAATACCTTGCTGGTATTCTAATTTTTCTGTAAGCATGTTAGAAGACATGTTATGAATAGCTATAACTTGGTATGTTCAGAGAAAAAAATATATTGATGATTTAGTAATCTAAGCAACGTATCATAGTGAACAGATATACCTCTTTTTTTTCAAACGGAATATTCCTCGATTTAATTTGAAGAATTTGTATAGCAATAGTACTTGGACCTTTGAATAAGTGAATAACAAAATCCAGACGGCTGTCAGCTAAGCCAACCAAATTCTGTTTTGATGCATACCTTGGGTCATGCATGTTGTCATCAAGCACATGACATATAGGCATATATGTACGGACAGGAACATGGAATCCTCATATCAGAGCAGGTACATAATTAGTACGTAAAGCTAGAATTTTCCCATTCCAGATGGATTTTATAAATTCCTTATAGAAAAACTAATTGTTTTGACATAGAGCCATAGACTAATGTTCCAGGCTAGAGCACCATATCTAATATATGTTAGCATAGTAAATATTGTTTGGTTACTGACACCATATTAGTCTTGAAAACTAAAATAAACTAAGGTTAACTTGATTGAGTAGAGAAGAAAGTTTGACCTGGAACCGGCTGCGTTGGGCGGCAAGAGCCATCTGCACCATGTATGGCCCCATTGTTTATCGTTGTGTGTGCACCAAGATGATCCGAGCAATGCGAATTAAACTACTCTTACTTCTCTCCAATTTGGTAGATCAAAGTATTAGACGGATCTGACTATGATCAAAAGAGCGAACAATTACCCATAAGAAAAAGAGTGTACAATTTTGTAGATAAAACTGGTAGACGGATCTGATTGGAAAAAAGAATGTCCTGCTGGCACCTTACCTAAGATCAGCAAGATTGACTTCGGCACCTCCTCCATATCTGCTTCGTCTTCTCCCTCCTTGTCCAATTCCTCTCCATCCATCTCCATCTCTGCCTTGAGGTCCTCCTCCTAGGAGTCACCAGCACAGCTCACGGGAAGCAGGGAGGGCCTGTGGCGCTGACTCCAGCATGACGTGAGCGTGGCGACAACAATGGCCAACACCCATCTCTGGTCGACGACGCAGGCGAGGCTACGGAGCGACCAGGACGAATCGGCCCGGGCGGTCGGCGGAGGAGAGCAAGGACGACCTGACTGGGGCAGAAGAACAACCAAATGGTCACTGAGACGGCGGAATCGGTGACCAGAGCGGAAGCAGATGGGCCATGGAAATTAAACAGAACATTGCCACATTGGAATTGAATTGGACATCGGCAAAGTAAAAAAAAATATACAGAAGAATGGATCGGTTGTTGCTAGCTGTTGGCTGGAACTGCTCAAGGCTTTTCCTAACCTCCTGCTTCTGTCTGGAGAAAATCGCTGATGATCCTCTTCTTCAGTTCCTGCAACCGACGTTGCCACCGCTGCTGCTCGTTTCCGGCTCGTGTCCCAACGTCGGCTCCTGCTGGTCGCATCCGGGCGCCGCTCCTCCGACTCGTGGTCGACCGCCGCCTGCTGGTCGCCCCAGCGTCGTCGCCTGTTGTTCGTGTCCGGCCGCCGCTCCTTCTGCTCATGTCCGGCCGCCACCGCCGCTTGCTGCTCGCCCAGCGTTGTCGCTTGATGCTGCTCACGTCCGGCCGCTGCAAGGATGGGGGTGCTAGATTTGGTGGGATCCATTTATTCGGGGAAGCTAGGGTTGTAGGTGCGAGGGGGATTGGGGGAGGAAGCAAGGATGGGGATGACGCTTTTTCTCGCGAGCGTGGCCGCTAGGTCGACCGGGTGACCGAGGGGGAGAAGAGGGCAAGGCCAGGCGGGGCAGCGGCGGGGGCAGGCTGGAGGTGGGGGGAGACGGCGGCGGCGCGCTCCGGAGCAGAGCCTAGGGTTGGGTCGCGCGCGGCCGCGGCAGGCGGGGAAACCAAATCGAAAAAGAGCAGAAGGTGGAGCGTCGGCCGGCGCGTCGACCGCGCGACAGCACGGCGGCGGAGGTGGGCGGAGGACGCCGAGCAGCGCGTGTCGGCGGCGCGCCGTGTCGGCGGCGCTGGCGACCACGGCCGTCGCGGGAGAGGAAGGAGAGGATAGAGCTGTGCTGTCATTTTTACACGAAGGCCCCTGAGTTTGCCACAATTTGCAAACCAGTCCTTTTACGGGGTTTTTTTGTACAAAACTGCGTCAAATTTCGTGCGGGAGGGGTGACTGAGCGACGTGGCTTCTTTTCATTGGTAGATATTCGCGTGCTACAGTACCGCGCGGAGGGCTGGAGTAGGATATAGAGGCATATCATTTACTCCCATAAATTAAAGAAGAAAGGGGAGAGGCGCTTGCTTCAAGAGAGTTCTAGAGGCATAATTGCTCATTATTGTTTTGCAAATACTGCTGCATCCTTCCTCCGCCGCACGACTGCGCCGTTACTCCAAGGCCACCGAGGATCTCCAGGTTACCTCTGTCTCTCTCTCTTACTCTTCCATGCGATTTGGTCTAGATTCGGAAGATGCACTATGCGCAGATCCGTGCTTGCTTTGCTTTGATTTACTATGGAGAGCAGAGCCACTGGGGCGGAACTATTGAATGGATTCGGTCGGATTTTGGGGAAATAATAGCTTGGCGAGGAGAGTAGAGGGGAATCTATGCTATTGCGGGGGTAAATAATGGGATGGAAATTTTTTGCGGTTCAGACAATCGCCATGCCGATTCCATAATCTTACTCTATTGCAAATCTAACCACCCCAAATTAGCAAACCCTAGATCTGTAACACAGGCTGCCTATTTAGCCCTTTGATTCAGATATCTTTGCCACACAATGGTGCGTTCTTGTCTTGCCTCGAATTGCTTCAAGTCTGCTCCAATGGAATTTGTGTCGAATATGTGTATAGGGTTACAGTTGGACTTGGTACTGGTTGATGGTTAGGTTTGGAGTCTAACACTTGGACTAGACAAAGGAGGTAGCATAAACAAATACATTATGCTCGCCCATGGCAAGGGTGACCAAACCGACCGCAGGTAGTAGTTGGAGACATTGTCAAAGCCTTCGAGACTTTCCTCGTCAAGTGAGTGTTATCGCTTTGATGCACATGGGCGAGCACCCAAGCAAGGGCTTCTGAAGATGTCGGATTCGATACTTGAACTTGTGTTATCCCCTTCTAGCCCCAACGTAGCTTCGCCACTAATCATCATCCCTCGAACTCGGTGTTATTGGCCTCCCATTTGATTTGTAGACACAATCATCAAGGAATACTACAATAGACCCATGGTTACTTATATAGGTGACTGCCTTGTTGTGTGGTGGAGCCAATGTTCAAAAAAGCGAACGCTTCGACACGCTTACGCGTGAAAGCAAGTGCATCGGTGGAAGATCGCTCAGGATTAGGCCTGAGCGGCCCATTATGCGGTGAGCGAGAGTAAGCGGTACGCTTTTTCCTGTGCGTGCGCTTCCGCGTCCTTGAGCGGCGCTGAAGCGAAACTTGCGGCGGCTGAGCGTCGATGGTGGCCGGCGGGAGATCAAGAAATTGGGACGGGAAAGAGAGGGAAAAGGCAAAGGAGAGAGGGAAATTGAGGAATAGGGTTAGGAATACCCCCAATCGGCCACTTCCACTTCGGATTGAGACAAAACAGAGAGAGGTGGCGCCATTGAAGCTCTCCTGCGCCGTCGGTCAAGCTCCTCCCGCGCCGCCGGTCAAGCTCCTCCCGGCCACCCTCCAGCTCTTCCTCCAGCTCTTTCTCCAGCAGCTCGTTCCCCTCGTCCCATCTCTATCTAGATCGACCAATTTCTCTACTGGCGCATCAGGTATTCCCTTCCTCCACAGCTAGCTAGTGCCTGTGTTGCAAATTTGCAGGACATGTTGTGTGCTCAAGCTTGTAGAAATAGAGAATCTACGCTAGATCTTGCTCGATTTTGTATGTATGTGGCATTGTGGCTGGCTGGAATTGGTTCCTATTTTTCGTCCGTACGGTTCCGTACAAAAGGCTTAAGCAGCGCTTAAGCTCGCTTAAGCTTCAATTCCTCTGATCGGTGCCTCACCGCTCGCTTAGCGCTTACCGCTTTTTTGAACCTTGGGTGGAGCTCCTTGAGTGATACCATTTGTTGGCAAGACACTGATCTTTGTAATCTAACGCCTCTAAATTCGCACTTTAGACTAGATGTTTTCTATATGTTCTTTGACTAAGTAAAAAACCTTTTTGTTTGGTAGATGTCACTTACCCTATTTGGACTAGATTAAAGTACCACAAAGTCCAGTTAGATCCTATCCGAATGCATTAGTTAGGACCATTAGAGAAGCTTTGGCTTCATGGAGCTATAGATTCTCCCCGAGGGGAAGAGCGTGAGGTGTTCTAAGGAATGCAATGTGGAAAGTATGTGATTCCCCTTAGTCCTTATGATTTCGTGCTTAAATTATTTCTTTGTCTTCATCATGTTGTTCTCTCTTGTTGTACTTCGTCAGTGTTCTAGCTAAATGATGTAATATAGTTTTATCCTGAAAATATATATAGTTGCCTAATTCTTTTCTTATCCTTATTGAAGAGCTCGTGCATAGCTGGAGGGAAGCTTTCAAATTTGTTTTATGGGCAAGGATATTTAAGGTTGTGCTTCTTAAGCACTACACTATTGCAACCTCTATATCCAAATCTATTGCTGCGTTTTTCCGTAGCCAAAACATTTTTGGGTCCAATATTGTGGTAGAAACTGTCACATATTCTTGTTCCAAGAGAATATATGACTTTAAGACCTAATATACGCCCAAGGAGATCTATGAAGAACCTCTTTTTATGTCAGAAGAAGAAACCAAAGTCATCACTAAATTCTTTGGATTTATCCTCGAGATCGGTATGGCCGTCGATGATATTCATTATCTTCCTGCTTCAGAAGATTGTGAGGATTTGTATAAACGAAGGAAGATAGACAATGAATGTGATTTCTTTCAGACAAATGGAAATATGAGTAAGAAGACAATTAGAAGCTTCACAACTTTTGGAGATAATTCGTCCCGGGTACAAATTTGCAGTGGAAAATCACTTATTGTTCCTTCAAAGGTAGAAGGTCCTAAATCTGAAACGAATTTTGTTGAATGTACAACAAAATATGAAGATCCTGGTGAAACTTATAAGGACAGTATTTGGAAGAACTCATCGGGGTCACTTTCTAATATGGATGATAGGAACTCAGTTTCCATATCAAGCATGTCATCTTATATCAGTGACAAGATAAAGGATGCCGCGGAGTGTTCGTCATCGGATACAAGTGCTGCAAAACCATTTACGGAGTTAGCATCATCTAGAGAGCTTTGCATATACATGCTCAAAAGAGATATAATCCCCATTGAAAAATCAGAACAGAGCAGCACATCAACTACATTAACCAATGACCATAATGAAAGCAACACTTTATTTGCATGCGAGAAATGTGGGTTTTTGGAAGATCCATGCCGCATGTTAATATGTGATTATTGTGAAGGAGCATTCCACTTGCATTGCTGCCACCGTCGCATCAAGAAAATACCAGATAAAGAGTGGTATTGTCTGGATTGTTCGAGGAAGAAACTAAGAGGCAGCATGAGATGTTGCCGAGTACGAAAGTTGGATCAGACAAGCACATTCAAAGACCTCGCCAAGGTCTTTATTCAATAGGAGATATGTTGATGAGTACTGAACCATATGAAACTCAAGCGAGGATTGGTAGAGACTTTCAAGCAGAAGTTCCAGAATGGTCGGGTCCGATTTTTTGGTATGCTAACTCTTGATGAAATTTTACTTTAAGTATGTCATTACTACTGGGACAGGAGATGCAGCTTCACTTAAGGATCAATTTCAATTTATGAAAAATGGCAATTCACATGGGAAACTGTCTTTTCCATGGGGTACTGCATATCATCTAATGAAAGGCTGTTGCTGAAGTCAAGATTTTCCAACTTCATCTTTTGTTATCTAAGTTCCATGATAATGTATAAACAATAACCAAGATTATAAATTCTAAAATTACCTTTAAATTGTATGCCCTACTTTAGTTGTATTTTTATTCTTTCTTCGTGCAACTTTGCGCAAATAAATTTTCTATTAGTAACTCCCATTATCTGTGCAGCAGTGACGATCATTTTGTGGAACCCTCTGAACTTGATGCCACTGAAATGACCAGTCTGAGTGTAGGTCTCAGCACACTCTGGGCATGTGTAATGATAGTAGATAAAAGATTTACTTATTGGTTATTTTCAGCCATGCTTCTCTGTGCTTTACTTGCAGTGTACACAAAGGCGTGACGACAAGAAAAGCAGCGCTGGTAACTGGATTCAGTGCCAAGAAGAATTAGAGACGGGAGTTATTTGCGGCAAGTGGCGGAGGTAACACAGCCCACCCTAATTTCGTTTAATTTTTCTGTGAGTGTGGGGCGTGTGGTGTTTATGGATTGGTCCATGAGGGCAGGGATTTTGCCCTCTACAGTACAATAAAACTAGTACCATAGCCTACTCAATTGTGTTACTGCTAAATGTTCAACATTTTTATTCTCCGCATGGCAATGGTTTGAATAGGAAAAAAGAGCTCCTTTTGTTGTGTTAGAATTTAAAAGGCTCTTGTATATTGTGTTTTTCTGTTAACAACTATCATTAGCATATGCATTCATGTTTTCATTACCTTATGGTAATGTTTGCAGGGCACCCCTCTTTGTTGTTCAGTCGAGCAATTGGGATTGTTCATGTTCAGTTCTTTGGGATCCAATTCATGCTGATTGTGCTGTTCCACAGGTATGTTTGTGTTAGCCCCTGATCTTCTCTTTTCATGTGGCCTTGTGGGTCTTGCTTTACCTGTTAACTGCATTAGGCTACACAAGCTCTTCACAAACGATGGTATATTGATTATGTGGGATGGTTATATTTGTGGTAGATTTATTGGACTCTTTGTTCAATCTTTGGATGTATATAAGCATGTGAAAGTACATTTCATGATTTTCATCCATGCATCTATTTGAAACTGTGTTGCAACATGATTGTGCCTTATATTCTTCGCACCATTCTGTACTTACTAAAGCCGCAATACAAAACTGAAACCTGGAGTATCTTGTCCATTGTAGGAATTGGGGACTGATGAAGTGCTTCAGCAACTGAAGTACATTAATAAGGTATGTTCATCTGATCCTTGAATGTGATTACAACCAGTACCAGCACATTCTTTGCATTAAGTTCTTAAGGGTTATTACCCCAAAGCCAACTTCTTGGGCTCACAATGTGATCATGACAAATAGTTAGTTGATGGTGGGTTTTCAATTTTGTGACCTTTTAATGAAGTATTGGACTTTATGTAGTGCCTCCAAATTTGAGAGGTTGATTTTGGCCAAACTAATTATTGCCCTGCCCACAGAGACAGATTCTCTGAAATTAACACTCTAGTTTGGGCGAGAAAATTATTTTGGCAGTCCAGCACTACTAAAATGTTATGGATAGTCCTCCAGTCTGGAACTCTGGTTCGGTATTCTAAGTGTCCCTTCGTCTAATTATGTGCTCCACATAAGCCAGTGCACAGTTTGGTCTCAAACCACCTAAACCAAGAACCTTTACGACGAGCTCTCGCAGCTGACGAGGCGTGGGTGGGACAACTTCATGGGCCTCAAGCTCACCAGGCTGCGGGTCAACTGCGACGGCAGCGGCGGCAGCAAGGACATTATACGCTAAGGAGCAGCATCCTTTGCAGACTAATTCTTAAATTCCTTTCCATACTTTGTAAAGTGATTCCCAGGAGTACGATAGTTTTAGTTTTCCCTGTGTTTGTTGCAGATGCATGGTATCGTTGTCTGAATAAATCGAACTATAGGGTCCATTGCAAGATTGCATGGTCATCATATTTTATTTTAGTATGTGCTGCATACTCGCTGTTTGAATCCGAGCTAATTGGTTTTATCTATGCAGCTGAAGAAACGTCTGGACAGTCGTAAGCAGAAACACTGAAAATCTGAACGACGAACATCCATCGGAAGTGAGTCTGCATTTCCAGATACAACATACTAACATTCAGGACTCCCCTCTACGTATCAGTGTTGATGGATCTAGTTCATCATCTTTCTCCTAGCAGGTTTTCTCTACAGAGGGAACTGTAGAGAGGGAGCCATTGCGCCAGTACGTCAAGTCCCTTCACTGCAGCAGTTTAGTTCGATCTCTACCTCATTTTCCTCCGATTGACCTTGGAGCGAGAAGAAGAGAGGTTTCACGGTGTCGCCTTCCGACATCAGAAGATTTCCTCCCGGCGATACGTCGAGATGATTTTTGTCAGCATCTTCTGAAGGAAATGGTATCTGCTGTTTGAGGATTAGAAAGAGAGACCGATGTCAAAATGTTTCGTTTCTTTTTCGTGAGATCAAAACTAAAAGGCTGTATCATTTATGTAAAGCCTTAACTCGATGACTTGAGGCGTGTCTGCACAATCTTGTCATCTGTGGAGTCTGGAGCGAAATTGCAATGGAATTTATTGATGCGCAGGTTGACTGTGAGGGCTATCCTTGTCCTGTCGGGCAAAATCACATTTCCAAGTTTTGAAAATTAATCTGTGGAGTACTGCTTTCTCAAAACCAGTAAAAAAATCACTTTTGTTTCTGAAGCTCCAAAACATCATGACAGTTTGATTGAATATTTCTGTTCAAATATGTTACTTCACATAAAATTAATAACACAAACAAAAGTTTATTTTATAATTAAGCTATTAATATTAATTTGATCTTTTGAATCCTAGTTAGTTTTTTTTCTTATAGACAATCAAACTTGGGCCCTCTTCTTTTGAGCTCATGCTTATGAATTTCGGTGAGGAAAAACTCCTTGAAACTATTATTTTTCTTTCTTTTGGGCTTTTGCAATTTAGACTTGTGAGATGTGTAATGTCTATATTGCACTCAACTTTTTTTGGGCATTATTGGGGCTGGCTTGGGGAGCTGTGGCCGGAGCTCCTAGGATGAGCCGTTGGTCGAGCTCGATGACGACAAGCTTGAAGGAGCTGCCAGTCAGCGGGCCGAACTCAAGGACAAGCAGCAGCGGGCAGCGGTACTCCAGGTGGGCGAAGGCGCAACTTGAGGAGGTTGCGGGTAATCGTTTCGTAATCTGGCACGTAAGCAGTGTGGGATATGAGAGGTGGAACTGGCTAGTGGTGTGGCGGGATGCAGTGGCACTGGCGGGGCCAAACCCTAGGCTCGTATACTTATCGCTCGAGAGAAGGGGGACAAAGGGGCCGAGTCGGGTTGTGAAGAGCCAAAATCACAAGAAGAAATCAAATGTTTACATTAGCATTGTAGCCGTAAAAACCGTGAATAGGATTAATCTTATATACCACTTCGTTTTTTAGATCTAAAGCTCAGGAAGCTGGTCTGACATATTTTTTTTAATACGCCATTTTAGATTTTCAAAAAGTTCTGATTTTTTTATATATTGATAGTGATATATCTTCCAATATGCAAAATCTCAATTCGAAACACTATGTATTTTGAGCCAGACAAAAAAAGACAAATCTGACATATTTGGGAAGATTCAGATCCGTGTTCACTACTTAAAATCTTCACTTTTATCATTTTTACACAGGCTAAAATACAATGTATTTTGAGGTGAAACTTTGCAAATTGATAGAATACAGTATTTTCTGCCTCTAGAATTATTTTTAGAATTTTTGAAATTAAATATCGTATTCAAAATTTCCAAAAAAGGGGCTACATATAGCCCGGGCTACAAAACTCCACACCATCCTACCGGTTTTGCACTATGAACCGAGAAACTGGCCAGAAGCAAGTACTTTATTTGGGCCTTTCCGGTGCGGAACCTAGAAGCAAGTCTAAAAACCCAAAAAAGGGAGCCTTAGAAATGTTTGACTGGTAAAAATGTTAAATGCTTTTGACCTCTCGCACATTGACGTGGTTGTATCCATATGTCGTCGTATATGAGTATAGTTAGGGATTTAAACAGCTAGGATAATCCGGTTTGAAGGAATCAAAGAGGTATGTTCGAAGTTGACACCTCGATAGGTATACGATATCGTATGTCAAGGAACAACCAAGTATGGATTATCTGAAAATTAATTAGGATTAACCAATGGTTTTTAAACCAATTATCTACTTTGGACCGAGAAGTCTAAGCTAATATAACACAGTTAGTGAGTTGCTGTTTTCGTCTCTTAAACTGTGTCTCACTTACATAGTGATTGTGCCGAATATGGATGCCATCTAGGTGTATGAATTGAATTCACCAGACCTCGGATACACTAGTTCATCGAATTCGATCTGATACACGAATGGTTTGGGGAGGAAGGGACGAAGGAGATAGGGAATGGAGTTTGCGTCTAATTTCTTCCTAAGCTTTCCTGGGCCAACTGCTCCCCTCTTAACACACGCTCGCCAGACGCAGCTGGCATCCGCTAGCCTACTGTGACACGCAGGTCACGACGTCTTGACTCTGTCGTCTTCGTGCACTAAAGACGTACTCTCCGAAGCCGCCTCCGACGTCACTTCATCAGGTGACACGCCATGCGTGACACTATCGCCCCCTAGAGCAGCAGCTTGTCCCCAAGCTGCAACCTCTGGAAATCTTTCACGGAGCACCGCGTAGTCTTCCCAAGTCGCCAACTCTGCTGGGAGCGAGGACCATTTGACAAGCACCTGCAGATATGAAGCATTTGCTCTCTTCACCAGACGCCTGTCTAAGATTTCTTCCGGCGCCAGACTGGTCACATCCAGCTGAAGAGGAGTTGGTAGCTCTGCATAGAGTGGAGGATGATCTGGCACATATGTTTTCAGTTGTGAAACATGGAACACAGGGTGCACCTGACTCTGAGCTGGGAGCTCCAATTTGTAAGCCACTGACCCATACCTTTCCATCACTGTGTAGGGACCAAAGTACTTGAAAGAGAGCTTCGGATATGGGCGACGTACCACTGACTGCTAGACATAAGGCTGCAATTTCAGAAGAACTTGTTCCCCAATTTGGAATTCTCTGAAAGATCTCCATTCATCGGCCACTTTCTTCATGCGACGGTATCCCTTTCGAGCTGATGCTGCAAGAAGATAGAGAATTGGTGTCCCTCCTGTAGTATATCTGACACTTCTGGAGGTGTTGATGCCGATGATACTAGAAGTAAGCCATGCGAAGGGTCGATGCCATAGAGAGCCTTGAATGGGGAACAACCCAGAGATGTGTGAAAACATGTGTTATACAGTACTCTGCTAGAGGAAGCCATTTAACCCATTTGGTTGGGGATGCAGCAACAGAACACCTCAAATAAAGCTCCAGACATTGGTTTACTCTCTCAGTTTGGCCATCCGACTGGGGTGATAAGCCGTGCTCAAATTCAACTGAGTGTGCAACGATTTGAACAAGTTCTGCCAAAAGGCACTGGTGAAAATCTTGTCCCTATCTGATATAATCGAAGTTGGCAAGCTGTGCAATTTGGCGACATTATCCAGGAACAATTGGGATACTTGAGCTAGTAAATGGGTGTTTGAGTGGAAGGAAATGAGCATACTTAGTATATCGATCCACAATCACAAGAATAGCATCATATCCACTGGATTTTGGTAGCCCCTTTATAAAGTCCATCGAAACAGATTGCCAAGGACCAGATGGTGGAGGTAAAGGTTGTAGAAGGCCAGGCAACTTACAGTTTTCATGCTTAGCCTGTTGGCACGTCGTGCATTGTTTAACGAATTCCTCCACAGCCATCTTCATGCCTGTCCACATGAACAGATTTTTCAGCCGTGGAATGTAGCCTGCATACCTGAGTGTCCCCCAAGTGCTGAAGAGTGGAAAGCATTGATGATTTTTGTTTGCAAGCCAATATTGGCACCAATCCAAATTCTACCATCTTTCTTGATTAACCCATCAATGAGATAAAACCCCTGTGCATTAGAACCAGTGATGGCCAACTCCACCAGCAATTTATGTGCTGCAGGATCCACCACATATGAGTTTAACACCTCTTGGAGCCAATCAGGTTGGACAACAGACATAGCCTGGAACTTATGCCCCACCCTAGACAAAGCATCCGCAGGCTTGTTGTCAGCTCCTTTATTATACTGGAACTTATATTGCAGCCCAATCAATTTGGTCATGGCCTTGCGTTGTAAGTCAGTATGTAACACCTGGTCTTCCAAGTAGCACAAGCTCTTGTGATCTGTTTTGATCACAAATGGGACTCTTTGCAAATATGGGCGCCATTTGTCCACCGCCATCATGATCGCCATGAATTCTTTCTCGTAAATGGGTAGTTTCTTGTTATGTACCCCTAGAGCTTTGCTCAGATATGCCACTGGGTGGCCTTGTTGAAGCAGTACTGCACCAATGCCATCATTACAAGCGTCTGTTTCAATCACAAATGGCAGAGAGAAGTCGGGTAGAGCCAACACAGGTGTTTGCGACATGGCTTTCTTCAGGTTGTCAAATGCTTGTTGAGCCGCCTCTGTCCACACAAATGCTTTGTTCTGTTGTAACATATCAGTCAACACCTTTACCAACAGACCATAGTTCTTGCAGAACTTGCGGTAATAACCAGTTAAGCCTAATATTCCCCTTAACTCTGTGAGATTTGTGGGCACAGGCCAGATCATCATTGCCTTTGTCTTCGATTTGTCTGTGGCAACTCCTTTGTCAGATATAATATGACCTAGGTATTCCAGGCTAGTAGCCGCAAAGTGACACTTACTCCTTTTTGCATAGAATTTGTTTTTCTTGAGAATTTGGAACACCACTTCAAGATGTGTGATATGCTCCTCTAAGCTCTTGCTGTACACCAATATGTCATCCATAAAGACTAGCACAAATTTTCTGATATATCCAGCAAAGAGGAAGTTCATGATGCATTGGAACGTAGCTGGTGCATTCGTAAGACCAAATGGCATAACTCTGAACTGGAAATGGCCGTGATGGGTTTTAAACGCTGTTTTCTCCTCATTCGTGGGTATCATCCTGATCTGATGGTATCCACTACGTAAGTCCAGTTTGGAAAAATACTTGGTACCAGCCAATTCATCTAAAAGTTCATCCACTACATGCATATGGAATTTGTTCTTGATAGTTGCAGCATTCAACCGTTTGTAATCAATACAGAAATCACTGTCCATCCTTTTTCTTCACCAGAAGGACATGGGAAGCAAAGGGACTCACACTTGCGGGATGATGCCTGTTTTCAGCATTTCTGCTACTTGACGTTCAATTTCGTCTTTCTGAAGTGGAGAATAGCGATATGGTCTCGCATTGATAGGTGTTGTACCAGGAAACAATGGTATTGCATGATCTGTCTCTCTGGTTGGAGGTAGCTCAGTAGGCTCTTGAAAGATGCCTTCATACTTGTCCAACAAGTGGTGTACTGCTGCAGGCACCGGAAGGGCTGTCACTGTTGAAGTATTTTCCAAAATGGCCGTCACCCATAGTTCGTTTGAGTTGTGCAACTTCAACACCTGATCCATGGATATTTCTTTGAGATGATCTTGATTAACAGCAGCACTCCTTGTAGCTTCACCGTACTACCCTCATATAGAAATTCTATCCACTTAGCCTCCCAATCACATTTCATTGGTCTATAAAGTTTGAGCCAGTCCATTCCCAGGACTGCATCATAGCCTCCCATATCTAACACTTGCATATCATGCGTGAATTTGACTCCATGAGTGTACCATGTGAAACCTGGGATGTAACTGTCACACCGTAATTGTTTTCCATTAGCCACCGTCACTGCTACAGGCTGCCTTGCACAGGGCACTAATCCCAATTTCTGCACCATTGCCAGATCAATGAAACTGCTAGAGCTGCCCGAATCAATGAGCATGAGCATTGACAAATTGTTGATCTCTGCTGGTAGCCGGATGGTGTTGGTGTTTTCAGTTCCACTGATAGCATGTACAGATAGTTGCTCCGAATCCTCCAACGACAAGGATTCCAATCCAGTTACAACTTCAAGCATTTCATCAGACAAAATTTCTTGATTTTGCTCCATCTGCATTGCCTTCAGCTGAGCTGGTGGTGCTGGAACACATTGATGGCCTGGTGCAAATTTCTCACCACAGTTGAAGCAGAGTCCATGGACTCGACAGTATTCTTTCAGCTGCTGTGCTTTCCACACGTCTCCAGCCTGGAATTTGCCTTTGTGTTCCTTCCAATTGCTGGTCTGGTAAGGTTTGTACCCTTTGTTGTTGTTGGCCTTCGTAGTTTCAGTCAAACTCTCGTGCACTTGCGCCAACAGTGTTGCCCTGTGAACTGTTGCAGGTAACTGAGCCTCGACGGCAGCTCGCAAATCATCATGCAACCCGAGCAAAACTGTGTGACCAGCATAATGCCCCCGATAGCTGGATCATACAGTTTGATATTGTACACCAGCCTATCAAACTGCCGTCTATATTCTGCCACAGTCCTAGTTTGACGCAGCTGCAACAGCTCCTTCATCTTAACACAGTGTGTGTCAGTGTCAAATTCGAGCAGCACCGCCTCACGAAACTCCTCCCAAGTTAATCTACCCTGTGAACGCTGAAAAGCATGGTACCAGTGGGCTGCTGATTCAGTTAAGTACATTGTAGCAGCTGAAACTTGAAATCCTGGTGCTATCTGATAGAGGGTGAAGAAGGTTTCACAAGTATCTACCCAGATGCTAGCGTCTGTGCCATCAAACTTAGGGAAATCCATGCGTGGCATCCATGGCCGTCGCGTGTGCACTTCCTCTCCCTGGTCCGTCGGTTTCAGGTTGTCTCTACTCTTCGAGCCCTCCGGCGAGTCAATCACCGAAGGTGTGAAGGTTGCTACCTGCAATGGCGGCGCTGTCGACGGTCGGGCCCCCATGATACTGTCCCTTGTCCCTGGTGGTATCTGGATCGGTGGCGGATGACCTGGAGGGGGCACGTCCTGCTTCTGCACCACCTTCATCATCCCGATCTGCTCCTCCTCGAGGTTCCCAAGTTTCTCCATGGACAGATCGACCTTCACTTGCATCTGATCCAAACGCTCCGACTGCGAATCCATCTTCGACGACAGATCGGCGACGCGGTCAGCGATCCCATCCAATTTCCCCAATTTCTCCAGCAGTCTCGCCTCCATCGCCTCCATCACGGATATAGTATGGCGCTGCTGAGCGCTGGGCTTGAACGGTGCCGTCGCTGCTATCTCCTCTGAATCAGCCAACGCTGGTCAGGATTTTGTGCCGAATCACCCGAAGGTAATCAGCTACCTTCCCAGTCGAATTACTAGCACGATCTAGAGACTATGAGAAGCGCGCCAGACCGGAACAGAACTCTGATACCAACTGTTATGCATCTAGGTGTATGAATTGAATTCACCAGACCTCGGATACACTAGTTCATCGAATTCGATCTGATACAGGAATGGTTTGGGGAGGAAGAGACGAAAGAGATAGGGAATAGAGTTTGCGTCTAATTTCTTCCTAAGCTTTCCTAGGCCAACTGCTCCCCTCTTAACACACGCTCGCCAGACGCAGCTGGCATCCGCTAGCCTACTGTGACACGCAGGTCACGACGTCTTGACTCAGTCGTCTTCGTGCACTGAAGACGTACTCTCCGAAGCCGCCTCCGACGTCACTTCATCAGGTGACACGCCATGCGTGACAGCGCAACCTTGTTAGGTTAGTGGGCTATTGAAGCATATAAATGGATGGTAAAATATGACAATGCTTTGTCACTAAGCAGATAACTGGATATTGATTGGAAGATGTCTGGCAAATTCTGTTGCAGCTCGCAATCCAGAAACGGATTTTGTTCTACTTTCTTTCAATTTTGGGGTCCAAAGTTAAAAACATAATAATTTAACAGTAAGGAGACCCTTACGAGAAAGGAGTGCCTAAGGGTATAGTATTGGTGTATCAAATATAAAGAGATCATACGTATACTTCGTTGTTTCTCCACCACGAGGCATTACCAAGTTGGCAAGCTTGGATGACGGCTTGTCCAGAACACCGGCAGGTTCTCAGGTTCGCAAACAACATACATCAGCAACATCACTCAAAATCCCAATGTGCTAGTACTGATCTGGTTATCACACCGCAGAGGATAGAGAGAAGGTCCGAAAAATCAATATTTATAGGCAGGAAAAATTACAGCTAATCTTCATATCCCAGTCTTACACTTTGGGACGGAGGGAGTATCTCAAAGAGTAGGGTAGGGCGATTTGGATGTGTGCTGACTGCTCTCTCCATGGCGGACTTTGCAGCCTCAGTTTGGGCAGACTTTGCAGTCTCAGCTTTGCTGTACCAACTACGTACTTTACATGTGAGGGCATTGAGACTGGGAAGGTTTTCGATTCCGAAATCACAACAATAACCAGTGATTAGGAACTCAGTTTTGACTGCGTGAAAGGTAAGCTCAAGCTTTTGTAGCTTGGGCATCGATCCTGCTGCAAACGCTACATCCAGCACATCGTATGTCTGGTAGAAAAACTGCCTCAGGCATCGGAATCCAACTCCGCCGTTGACTGTAAGAATTTTATCTCCGGGGTTTTCTCGTATAAGCTGCAGGTTCAGAATAAGCAGAGCACGTAATCCTCCAAGGATGCACAAATCGTCGTCCCCAACTTCATTCACTTGAAGGCATAGCTGATGGAGGTTCATGAGGGAGCCCACCCAATTGGGAACAAATGGGAGAGCTGAAAAATATATTTTTATTTTCTGGAGCCTGAGCGGATTAGGAAAAGAAGGTCCCTCCAAGCTGATATCCTCACTACCACTAACCATTTTTAGAGAACGGAGGTTCTCAGTTCCTAACTTGTGAAGGGAAGTGAAAATAACTTTCTTGCACTTCTCAACTCCAATTGTATATCCAATGGAAGTAGGAATTTCAAAATTGAGATTCAGTTTCCTCAGATTCTGTAATTGCCCAAGTTCTAACAAGAAATTAATTGGCTGCTTAAAGACCGCCACCCATTTCAATACCTCAAGTGATTGCATCTTGGCTATTCCGTCAGGAAAGTATACACCACTGTCAACAAGTAGATCCACCAATTTTCTTAGGTTAACAATAGTGGCTGGTAATTTACAAATTCTCGTGTGCCTTAAGTCCAACATCTCTAAGCACCCTAGATCTCCAATTTGTTCCGGTAGCTCACTTGGTCCTGACTTCCGGAGGTTCAAATACCTCAACCTGAACAACCTTCCTATATTTGCAAAGTGGTGGCTTCTCAATGGCACGTAAACCTCAAAGTGCAAGACACGCAAATGTCCGAACTCATCCAGAGAAGGGATCTCCGACCAAGCTCTAGGGACACTAAGTGAGCGGACATGAGACAATACCAACCCTGTCGGTAGGATACAATTTCCTTGCTGATCGGCTTGTAGAGGGAGTCGACGAACTTTGACTTTTGTACCAACAGTTAGATTAGGAACTCCAATGGAAGTGACAAAGTTCTCTTCAATGGATTTGGATATGATGAAATCAAGAACTGTGTCATGAACTCGACAACTCTTCAGCTTACCATACTGATTTGTTCTCACGGGTTGGATCAAACTCCTGTTGATGAGTTCATTCAAATACCTTTCTCCCAACTCATGTGTTGTGTACCTGCATTCTTTTTGAATGAATCCTTCCGCAATCCATCTTCTTATAAGCTCTTTCTTCTCAATAATAGAATCTTCCGGATACATACTCAAATATAACAGACAAGTTTTCAGATAAGCTGGCAGATCATAGTAGCTAAGTGACAATATCTTCATCATCAATTCGACACTAGCATTCCTTTCAAGCGCACGACCAATTGAATATTTTACATGATTCCATTGATCCTGTTCTTCTTCTTGTTAGCCAACAAACCAGAAATAGCAATGATTGCCAAAGGTAAGCCGGCACATTTTTCTAAGATCTGCTCGGCAACTTCTTTAAGGTACGAAGGACAATTTTCTTCAGAGTTGAATAATCTTCTGTGAAACAACTGTCTTGAATGTACCATGTCAAGATGTCTTATCTTATAAACATGTCCATCAAATGATGAACGACACGAGTCAGCGACATTGATCATGCGTGTAGTGGTGATAATTATGCTTCTAGAATTGTTAATGGGGAATGCTCCCTTAATAACATCCCATGTTTTGACATCCCATATATCATCTACAACAATAAAGTACCTACACATGGATAATTAAATGTTAGCTTTTTCCTTCAAAATAAAGTGTATTACGTTCATATTTACAATGTGACAATGTTAGCAACTAATGACACATATTAAAACGGCATGTGCTAAATACATAAATCATGTCTGCATGTTCATGTTAGTTAGGCACATTACAGAGAAGCAAGGAGATAGGAAACAGTTTAACATGAGGGCATGCCTACAGAAAAGATACAGAGTGTCCAATTTTATCATAACACACGTTAGATTTCATTTTCTAAAATTTGAAAGATTTTCATGAGCAACTAAGCTGGACCTTTGTTTGGTCACACAAAGATCTAGATTGAAATAAAGGAAGGACAAATTATACCGTATATAGGGGAACACACTATTTTTCCTCCTAGAGCACCATTCTTCCATCTTACTTTGACACTTAAAATTCATTGGACTCATCCTAAAATATAATTATATTTTTCCCACATTTGGACAGCTACATGGTAACATAGAAATGGAAGCAATGAGAAGTGCTAAAGGAAAGTAATAAGATAGGAATAAAGGGTTTCAGCATTTATTTCTCTCTTGTAACAAACAAATGTGTACTACGACGACCCACAAGTTTCCTACGATACACAATGATGAAAAAATCCTAGTAAGACACATCCCTGTACATTATAAGACGACAAGTAAAACTGAAACAAAAAGATAGAAAAGGTATGTACCTTTTGTCTAGAAGGAAATCATTGATACTCATAATGAGTTGTTGCACGCTACCTTCTTCGGTGTTGCCATACCGTTGATTGCTAGCTTTACTAAGAATAGTTCTCAGTGTGACACAATGAGCAACTGTGTATTCCAGGGTTGCCTCGGCCAGTGCCCCGGTCTCCTGTCCGGTTTGACCGGCCTCTGGTCCGGCTAAAAAAAAAAAAAAAAAAAAAAAAATCAGAGAGCCTGCGATGTCCTCTTCGGGCTATGTCGCTGTTCCCCGGTGCTCTGATACCATGTGACACAATGAGCAACTGTGTATTCCAGGGGGCAAAGCCCAGTACATGTACAGGTATGTGTGAACAGTAAATATACATCTAACACTCAGGACATTCACCATGTCTGGATTTCGTGACACCGATAAGAAGGCCCAACAATTAAATTTCCCTTTGAGCTCTTGATATACCTGGTTTGCAAGAGTGGTTTTGCCCATACCTCCAGACCCAACGATGGAGACTATTTTCAGCTGTTGTTGGGTTGGTGAACTCAGATCTTCTTGTATCAACAATTTGATTATCTCACCCTTGGGTTCATCAATTCCAACGAGATTTGAGGCATGCTCAAAAATCACAAGAGCTCTAGGGTCAATGGTTGCATTTTTTGGGTTGGTACAGGCTTGACGAGTCTTGTACCTTGCATTTCTCTCGCCCACCTCTATGATTTGGTTCTTCAAATCTTCTATCTCGTTGCTGATTCGGCGGAGAGCCTTCATCTTTCCCAGCGAGTGCTTGGTCTTCTCTATGAAGCCCTCTGGCTTTGGTGCTTCATCTTTCCGAGTGTTTGATCTTCTGTACGAAGCCCTCTGGCTTTGCGTCCTTCTCATCAAGACTTTGCACAAAGTCGTCGATGCAGTCCTCCATGTCGTATGAAAGCTCATGCACCTCATTCATCCAAACTTTATCCTGCACATCAGGTTCCTCCGCTTCCGACATGTTCATGAGAAACGCATCCATGGCAGTGAGTTCATGGGTGAGGACATGATCTCCTTGCGCACCCCTTTGAAACGCTTGTATTTGTCGGCCAACAGGGCGCCCAGCTTCTCTAGGACAGGTTTCAGGGCACCTGTCGCCGCGCTCACCAGAGCCGCCGCGGTGCTAGCTACCTCACCGCTCACAAAGCTAACTTCGTGTGGAATGGTTGGGCAAGCAGCGTAGCTCGTATGGGTGCTCCCAACCTCAGCCTTATAGCTGCAATGACAATTAGTCCAGCACCGTCGTCATTCTCAGTGGCTGATTGGACCAAGCCCCGGGCCAAAAACTAAGGGCTGTAATAGCACAAATTTTCTACTACCTCCGATCCGAATAAAGTGTCGCCAGATAACCTTGTTAAGCGTAATTGGCATGGAAGTACAAGGTGTGAGTTTTGTCCACAACAAGAGACAATAAAACACTTATTCTTCGAGTGTAGTTTCGCACGTTCTATTTGGTCATCTATCCAGATAGTTTCTAACTTATATCCACCCAAGTCTGTTGCAAATGTATTTGGCAACTGGCTACATGGGACAGATAAGAAGTTTAGAACTGTTATTAGGGTGGGAGCGATAGCTGTTATATGGTCGTTTTGGCTGAGTAGAAATGATAAGATTTTTAATGATAAAGATTTTTCTCGTTTACAGGTACTTTACCGGTGCACAAGTATTCTCCGTTCGTGGTCCACGTTACAACGGGCAGGGCATCGAGACCTCTTTATGGAGGCATGTGCATGATTGGAAGAGGTGGCGAGGGATATTTTTATCCGACATGGATGGTCGCTTGATCGCCGGATTGGTACTCCATAGGCTTTGGCGCTCGTCATTGGCATTGACGTTTTACTTTCATAATTGTAATTCGTCTAGTGCAACTTTTTTATTTTTTTGGTTGGATTGCGGCTGTGTGCATTTTATGTAGAGGCCGGGTGTAATGCTTAAATTTTTTAAGTAATAAAGCCCTTTATCTAAAAAAAAAATCTGCACTCAAAATCTCGAATATTGACGCCTAATCGATGTGGTTCATCGGAACTAGCCGTAGACCCCTGGGACGCGACGCGACGGCCGTCATCCACTCCGGCCGCCTGCATCCCCAACAAGCCCGCCTGCACCTCCGAAGTATCCGGCTGCCTCTTTTCGGGCCAACGCGCGCCTCCCCTCCCCTTCCCTCCTCTCCCACCCATTCCTCCCCCCTGCTAAAATTGGTGCACCTGGCTAAGCCACCATCGTCCGTGCGTGCACGGTTGGACCGCGGTTGCGGGCGCGGCGAGGCGGGGCCAAGGTCGGTGACGGCGGGGATCGATGGGTCCGGCACCTGGCGCAAGGCCTACGGCGCCCTCAAGGACTCCACCAAGGTCGGCCTCGCCAACTTCAACAGCGAGTACAAGGTGATCAGCCACGCCCATCCTCCGATCAAACACCTTCCATGCAACCGCGCTCACGCGATTTGCGGTTCGGGGTGTGCTTGTTCGATCGATCACCCTGCAGATTCAAATGCCGATTGATTTTTCGATGAACGCCCACCTTGTGATTTGATTTCTGACCCTCTGCAGGATTTGGATATCGCCATCGTGAAGGCGACGAACCACGTGGAGTGCCCGCCCAAGGAGCGGCACCTCAGGAGTGAGTGCTTCCTGTTTCTTGGCGATGCAATGCAGTCTCTGATTAATTTATTGGTTGGGATGTTAACCAACCATCCCTGTCCAATCCTGTTTCAGCAAAAGATTATTCCAAGGTTTATCTTCTTTTGCTGGATGCAGAGATACTCTTCTCGACCACGGTGAACCGCCCGCGAGCGGATGTCGCCTACTCCATATGCACGTTGGCCAGGAGGTTGTCCAAGACAAAGAACTGGATAGTGGGTCTTGTTCCTTACTTGTTTAGAACTTGTTTGGTTAATGATGATCCTTGATTCGAATCATATATTTGTATCCCATTTCTTTCATGGTTCTCCTAAATCCTCCCCCACCCCCCCCCCCCCCCCCCCCTCTTCTGTTTTTTTCCTTGTGAGTTGAATGAACAGGCAGTGAGAATTATTTCATTTGTTGCATAAAAAAGTCGAGTATTAACCAATATGTCTGCTGCAGGTTGCATTGAAAACATTGATAGTGATACATAGATTGTTGAGAGAAGGTGACGGGACATTCAAAGACGACTTCTTGAGCTATTCGTATAGAGGGAATATTCTGCAGATTCCTCATTTCAAGGATGACTCGAGCCCATTAGGTTTGTTCATCGCGCCTTGTTCTGAACTGCAGCAACTTCTCCCGTTTTGTTCCGATCTCTAAATCAATGCCCTCCTCCCTCCTTTTGTCAGCTTGGGATTCCTCTGCCTGGGTCCGCCTATATGCGCAATACCTAGATGAACGGGTCGAGTGCTTTAGGGTTCTAAAATACGATGTAGAAGCCGACCGTCTGATGAAATTACCCCAGGCTTCTGGCAAGGTAATGTCAGCATTATGTGCTGCATATTAATCTGTGATAAAACTTGACACAATGTCACAATTGTGATTTACTGATTTAGCAATGTCGGCAAATTTATGCCAGGCACACAGTAGAACCAGAACCCTTCCATGCGCAGATCTTTTAGATCAGTTGCCTGCGTTGCAGAAATTACTACTCAGGCTTATTTCCTGCCAGGTTTGATTTTTTTAAGATGGCTTACTTTCATCTGCTATTATTCTTCTGTCTTGTTCATCTTCTTCATTATCGCAGCCCGAAGGTTTAGCCTGCACAAATTACCTCGTACAATATGCATTAGCCCTTGTAAGTTAAAACCATGTTGCGATTTGTTTACAAAATATATTTCTTCTTTTTAGTTCACACAAGGGTGTGTATTTCTTAGTGACCTTATGGACTTCAGGTTTTAAAGGAGAGCTTCAAAATATACTGTTCGATCAATGACGGCATCATCAATCTTGTTGATATGGTAACAACTCTTCAGGATATCATCCTATGTGTTATGCTTGTGTCCATAATAATTCTTGAACATAAGTTCAGTTCTTATTTCTCTCGTGTCAATAGTATTTTGATATGGCAAAAATCGATGCAATCAAGGCACTTGAAATTTATAAAAGAGCTGGCCAGCAGGTACAGAAAGCTAGAATTATTTTTTTACTTCTGTAATATGGGTTAACTAAACAGTAGTTCAGACTGCATGGTATGATCTTGCCTATTTTACAGGCAGAAAGGCTTTCTGTTTTTTATGACTACTGCAAACGTCTTGAGCTGGCCAGAAATTTCCAGTTTCCCACTTTGAGGCAGGTATGCTCACTCACTGATTCATCCATAGTTACTCCCTCCGTCGTAGTTTGTAGGGCATAATTTGCAAATCTCTTTGACCAAGGTGATAGCTAATTGGGGCTAAAAGCTTGCATGCATTGATGGGAGAGGCAACTAGCCAATTACCGTGAGGAAATCAAATGCAATTGTGCCTAGGAGGTGGGGGGTTTTGGGACAAATTGTTTTTGAGATTATGCCCTACAAACTAGGACGGAGGGAGTACATACCTTTATCAAAGACCACTTCCTGATCCCGACTTCAATATGTCGATAAGGAAAACTTCATGACACTTATTATGCCATAACTAGTGTATTTGTGAAACATGGCAGTCATTTGGTCTGAATTGACAACAACCTGTAGTTGTCTTCACAACTAGTATTATTTTCTTGGCTACTCCTAATTGTACATGTTAATCAGTTCTTGTCCACTGAATCTCCGGGTTACAAGGATTGAGAAATTTAGTTATATGTTATTGTTTTACTAATATGCAGCCACCTTCTTCATTCCTTGCAACCATGGAAGAGTACATAAGAGAAGCACCCCGTGCCAGCATCACGAGTAAGAGTGTGGTGAGTGTGTTCACTGTCAGTGAAATTGCAAAGAAAAATGTAGTCAATAGACTGAGTCTACTATTATTCTATTGATTCTTGTCGTTGATAAACCAGGAAACGGAGGAGCGGAGTTTACCTAGTGATAACGAGGAGGAAGCTCCGCAAGAAACTGAGAAACCGGTGGAAGAGGAGACGGAAGAGCCTCCGGAGCCTGAAGAAGAGCCACAGTCTACTGCTGAGCCCTCCGAAGAAGATGAACCCCAGCCGTTTCCATCAACTGCGGACCTATTAGTAATTTGAACCCATTCCGATCTATCTTCATTCCCAATTAGTGTGTATTTCCTTGAATCTTACACGCTTACTTACTCCTTCGACACTGGCAGAACTTGGATGAAGAATTGCATCCCATGATTGCAGATCTTGAACAAAGCAACGCACTTGCTCTTGCTATTGTGGGACCAGGTATGCACTGGATGTAATCTCTGGTTAGTCATTCCAGTTAACTACTAAGCAAAACCACGCAAGTAGATAATCTGTTGACAAGGATAACACCTCATGGTCCAATATATTAATCTGCTTCAGTGCTATTTCTTGTATCGAGAATGTTTCCAATCTCCAAAGGTTTTATCTGGTGCTAAATATAATGTAGGGAGTGGGAACAATGCCTCAATTTCTCAAGACTTGTTTGCCATTGACAAATCTGGGTGGGAATTGGCACTGGTCACTGCACCAAGTAACCACACAAGTCAGCCATCCGGCAACCAATTGGTATGTATATATTGGTATCTTTTAGATTCAATCTTGACTCAGCTTGCGGTTGTTGAGTTGTGCTATGCTGAATCGCGGAATCTAGTTAGTTAATTACTTATGGCCTTATGGGAACTATTACTAATTCTAGTGATATTTCCATTACAATCTAAATAGTAAAAGATTCTTTCAATTCCCAAAACATAAATAATAAGGTGCTTTTGAAAATCCATGACAACGGAGAATACGGCCTATAACTGAATGTAAGAAAAACATTAAAAGTACTCCAGAGGTGAATAATTCATATGCATTTGCTCAACAGGCGGGAGGGTTCGACAAGCTGTTGTTAGACAGCCTATATGAAGACTCGGCAAGGAGACAACAAATAGCCAGCGTGACCTACACCGCAGCGTCGCGGCAAACCCGTTTGATACCAACGACCCGTTCGCCATGTCCAACAGCTTCGCGCCACCATCGAATGTGCAGTTAGCTATGATGGCACAGCAGCAGCAGTATTACCAGGCACAGCAACAGCAGATGGTGATGATGCCACCACAAACATACCAACAGCAGCAGGCTCAGTACTCCGTGAATGCCGGATTATCGAACCCGTTTGGCGATCCCTTCAGTGGCCTCGTTGCGATGGCGAATCCGCCAAAGCAAAGCAATCCACATTAGGTTGAATTGCACAGTATTTGCTTCATCTTCCTCTAGTTTTGTTCATATACCTTTCTTCTAATTTTGAGCTGCAACTTGTACAGTTTGGAACTTTTTTGATACCGTATCTCGATGACGCATTGTATATCTCATTTGAAAACTGACATGATCCACTGGAATGCCAGTATGCTCCACAATTTTGACTATTGAGCACATCTCAGCAAATACATGTTTACAATCACAATGTACAACCTAGAAAAATCACAGGTAGTAGAAAAACTATTCAGCTCACCAAACAAGTCGAGCACATATCGATGAATGTCACAATAATCAGAAAACATCACATGAATTCATCAAGTTCTTATTCTCCATAATAGGTCAAGAATCCATGCCTTCTACATATGTACAATACAGTATCAGGAGAAAACAACTAGTAGGAAAACGTAAAACAGACAAGTCTTTCTTGATCCCCCACTTCACCACCAGTGCAATGAACTACTCCCCTCCAGTTTCACCCTCTTCAGCTGGTAGTTTCACCCTCTTCATCTGGTTCTGCACCCTCTATTGATTCCTCCGCTTCACCCGGAAAGTGGCCTGCGTAACAATTAATCCACAGGTGAGCCATAGTTTTAGGCAAGGATGCGAAGCAAAGTGCAGGAACACAGTGTGATAAAATTTATCGTTGTTTTGTTCAGAGCAGAGATACAAATACTAGACAGGGAAGCCACATCAGCTTGGATCGCAGAGCAAAGATAGTATGTCAAAATTGTTCTGAATCGTTATAGGCCCGGGTGAAAAAACGCGTCTTTTCTTGAGAGAGGGGAAATGGGGATGGGGGATCTGGGATTGGATTTTGCTCACCGTCGACGTAGTAGGCGGAGCAGGGGTATCCGCGTGAGGAGGAGGCTATGGCGCGGGCCTCTTCGTCGGAGAGCTGGGGCGGTAGCACCCCGATCCCGCCGCGGGTGACGAGCTCGAGGAGGCCCAGGGCGGCGCCGGCGGGGCGGGGCGGCGCGAAGTAGGAGGTGCCGGGGCGGAAGGGCGCCCAGTCGGGCTCCGACATCCGGGCCATGGCCCCGTCGATGGCCTCCTCCAGCCGCCGCTTCAGCGCGCTCGCGCCCTCCGCCGACGTCGACGCCCCCGCCGCCTCCACCTCCAGCACCATCGCCCCGGCCCCCGGCCGCCGCGTGTGGTAGGCCTGCCGGCCCAGGGTTCCCCCCAGCCGCCGCGCCAGGGCCGCCGCCGCACGGGAGGAGAGCACTCGGGCCATACAGCCCATACTCGCCGCGGTGGTCGGAGTGGAGCTGGCCGTAACCTGGAACCTGGTGGAAGCCGCGCGTAGGGGGAGGTGGGTGGGGAGCCGGTGGTAAATATAGATGTCGGCCCAGGGGCCCTCCGCAAATAGTAACTCGGTGTACCGTGCACGGTTCCGTCTCGGGCTGGAATTGGTTTCAAGATATTTTAAGAGCATCTCCAACAGTTTTGTATATTTGGCTACGATTTATAAAAATGAAATATAAAGCAATTTGGACTAAAAACGTTGCTCCAACAGCATCTGTATAAGTGGTCTACACAAATTCTTTTACAAAGCTTGCTATACTTGCACCCACACTTGATATACTAGTATGTATACACGTGCAATGCACCATAGAGCCCTTTTACCCCCTTGAATCCTGGAGTTTTTTACGAAAATGATCTAAGACAAATGAACATTTTGGATACGAACGTAAGGGCAATCCTCATTTATTTATATAAAGTAAACAAAAAAATTAACCTGTGTCAAAAGGAAAATGTACCTAGTGGGACCTGCACTCATTTAAATTTATTAGTGATAAATAGAGAAATTAGAGTAAATAAAAACATTAATCAATGTAATCAAACATAAAGAAAACAAAAAAAATTAACCTGTGTCAAAAGGAAAATATACCCTGTGGGACCTGCACTCATTTAAATTTATTAGTGATAAATAGAAAATTTAGAGTAAACAAAAACATTAATCAATGTAATAAAAGTATACAATGGAACCCGCACTCATTTAATAGTCAGTTCTCCGTTCCCTTGGCTGTAGACTTGCTTCAGCTGAAATGGAAGGTACGTGGCCGCAAGGCTGGCATGTGCCTTTTTTTTACATAAGGCAGACGGTGTCACGTGATGGTTCTAGAATGCGGTGGAGACAACTGCTACTGTTTACTGCGAATCTCTCTGTTTTCAGCCGTTAGATTTACACGACCAACGGTTAAGATTGAAACTATGAGTCTACTCCCAGATTGGTACACTATATAGGAGGAGTATAGATTTGCAAAGTCTAGAGCCACTTATTATATTGCCAAAATAAACGTGGGAGAGCACAACGACCACGCGCCAGACATTTCCGCTGACACGCGTGACCTCGCCGCTACCGTCTCTGGCCGCCGCAACGGCCATGGAGGCCACGGGCGAGGTCCCCCGAGCACCCCAGCTGGTGCCGACCCTCCTCCACTTCCCATCATGTTTGCGGCCAAGCCCAAGGCCTAACGGTGCCTAGGGTTGGCGCCACCACCGAAGCTTGCGGCCGCCGCCTCTATCGTTGTCCCTGGCACCTCCAACAAGTCCGCGTGTCAGCCTCGCCTCTGTGGAACCTTCCCCGGCACCGGCGCGACCCCCTTTCGCCTCCGCGCCCGCGGAATCGAGCTCCTCCGGCAACCGCGCAACCCATCCTCGCCGGCGTCGTGAAATCGAGCTCCTCCGACACCCGCGCGTCCGCCTTCCGCATGTGGAGCCTTCCCCGACATCGGCGCGTCCCCCTTACGCCTCCGCGCTCGTGGAATCGAGCTCTTCCGACACCCCCGTGTCCGCTTTCCGCCTCCGTGGAGCCTTCCCCGGCACTAGCGGCCTCCATGGAGCCCCCTCCCCGCGTGGTGACTTGGATGGAGCCCGAGGCGAGCTCACCTGCCGCCATGGCCCACGCAAGGAAGAAGATGCCAATTGTGTGACAGACTAGAAGACCCCACATGTCATTGTGATATATACATAATTTGACAATCTAGTTATACAAAGGCTACCAAAGCAAAAAAAAAATGCTGGCTTTGTAAACCGACGTCGCCACCGGTTTGGGCAGTCGTACTGACGAGTTTACCCCTCCGGGGCCTGTTCGTGAATATTAAAGATAAGCGAGGGGCTAACAGAGAAACGTTCTGCACTTTTCTTCCTCCTCGGACGCGGCTTCTTCTTTCTTCTCTGCGGCGGCGGCGCGAAACTGTGGGAGATTTTTTTCTGCGGGGAGCGAGCTAGGGTTCGGGAGAGATGTCGGCGTACGACGAGGTGGAGATCGAGGACATGGAGTGGAGCGAAGAGCTGGGGGCGTACACGTACCCGTGCCCCTGCGGGGACCTCTTCCAGATCACGCTCGCCGACCTCAGGCTCGGGGAGGAGATCGCGCGCTGCCCCTCCTGCTCCCTCTTCCTCACCGTCGTCTACAACGAGGAGGACTTCGCCGACGCCAAGGAGCCGCCGCAGCAGCAGCAGACGCCAACGCCGCAGCCCGTCGCCGTCGCCTGAAGGCGCCCGTGCTCGGCGGGACGAACGGTAATGGTTTTTTCTTTGCGTGATTGGACTTGCATCCTTGTATTGCGGTGGAGTTTGTAATCTGTAGGTTCAGAACTTAGAATCCCCCTTAGTTTTGGTAGAAACCATTTCTCTTTATAAGCTGTACTCGGTGTGCCTTAATAATTTCTTCATGTTGTGTATGAATTTTGGATCCAGTCATTAATTGTGGTGAGAATTTAGCTTTCGAAAGGCGTCGTCTGTATGTTTGATTTTTTTCAATTGGGAACCGTGATGCTATTTGACACTTGGTTATCCCAGCAGCTAGCTTAGTTTTCTATCTTTGATTATGAATTCTATCTTTAGAAGTTTGTAAGTGTAGTGCTAGATTGCTAGGTTTGGTTGATTGCTTATCTATATCGACTATTTTGAATTTTGATCAGTGGAGAAATGAGTCGGCAAATTGGATGCTCAGGATTTACTGATTTAGTACACCTAACATATATTTCAATTTTGTATTCATTGTTTTAGTAGATTCATTTTGTGAAGAAAGTTAAGGAGACTGACATTGTAAAGTTAGGACTCTGATTATGGGTGGTAGGTTGGTGCTGAGCCTCGGGAGCTTCCATCAGCCGATTGGTTGATGCATTTGTTTCTTGCGTGCTCGTTTGCTAGTTGAAGAATTCTGCTGATTGAGGTGGAATAGTAGGATATTGTTTTTGTATGTCTTCTTGTAAGCATTAGCCGTTTCAATAGTTATCTTGCCTCGGCGCCGTTTCAATAGTTATCTTGATTATGAGTGGTAGGTTGGTGTTGAGCCTCAGGAGCTTCCAGCAGCCGATTGGTTTATGAGTTTATTTCTTGCTTGTTAATTGCAGAATTCTACTTATCGAGGTGGAATAATAGGATCTTGTTTTTCTACGTGTTCTTCAAAGTATTAGCCTTTTAAATAGTTATCCTGCCTTGGCATATCCTTCAGAGTTGTAACATGTTGGTCGGCAGCTTTCGGTTTGTCTACAGCAAAGTTGGAAACTTTGGAATTAGCCACGGTTGTAACTGTATTTAACTATTGACCATGTTAGCTATGAGTCTTTATTAGGTTTTCTTTGTTGTCTGGTTGCTTGATTCTTGATTTGTGAGAATCCGTTTTCGTACTAGTCATATATTCCTATGTGTTAGTCTTTGCGTTAGATGTGGTTCAACTCTTGGAGGTACACGTGGTACTCCTTGTTCTTTCAGTCTTAAATAGGGAGCAGCCCTGTAAGAACTTAAACAATGGTTTTGTTAAGGTTCCTCAATGCATCCATCTTATTGGGAGCTTATATGTGGGCCTTCTGTGTATCCAGGAGACCATTATAGAATTGTTGCACCAGCCAACTATCTCAAAAGTCCGAACTGATGGAAAGGGGCTAGGCATATATTTATATTTCAACACTCCCCCTCATGTCTAGGCTATTTTAGTCCTTAGCATGGGATCGGTGCAGGCCGCAGGATCTTTTTTCTTTTTTTATATACTGCGTGAGCAGGGTCTCGAACTCGAGACCTCTTGGCTCTGATACCATATAGAATTGTTGCACTAGCCAACTATCTCAAAAGTCCGAACTGATGGAAAGGGGCTAGGCATCTATACCTCTTATAAAACAAAACCCCACTAAGTGCATTAATTATTTTTCTATCTCAACATGCAAGCTATACACATCACCCACTATTTTAGCCAATCATTTGTCCATGTCATCTCCATTAATAATAATTATTAATAGTACATCTTTCATGCATATCCATGTCATCTTTTTTCAGCCATATAATTGTCCATGGCACTAATATTTAGTCCTTATATATTCAACAATGTCACGCGAATTAAATTTAGTGTCTTGACTATTGTGATCAACTGAATCTTGACAATTTATTTCATGCGTCTTATACCCATTTCATTCACATAATAATATTTTAAATAGATTCCCGCTGCAACGCGCGGGGTATTTTTCTAGTATATTTATATTTCAACAACCATGTCATTGTCTTTCATGCTTCCATAATTACCAAGAGATGTTCAGTAGCTCTTCTCAAGTATTGATTAACACAAAGTTTAAGGATTTGCAATTTCTGTCGCACCAGAATCTTTCGGTGTCATCTTTCATGCTTTATCTTGCAATCATTGCAGTGTTAACCTCTACATCCGCTGCTTGCAGGACGACGGGGTCAGGTTAGTAGCTGAGAAAGGAATGGGAGACTGTTTGGCATACACGGGAGCATTTGTACTTTTAAGATGAGGAAATAGCGGCACCATGCCAAACCCTTGGCGGTCGAACTTAATTCTATGTATGGATCTACTTAGCTGTTACAAAGGCATCACTGGTGCATCTAAATTTTGTTATCCCAAATTTTGTAATCCTAGTGACTCAATGATCTTTTCGTTGTTGTGCCCTGTGGTAATCTGTGATGTGACTTGTATATGTTCGAGATGCGGCTTAGGTGCTACTGTGCTTCTTTTGACATCAATGTCATAGAGCCAATCTATCCGTGTCGTAAATATTCGAGTAAACAAGCTCTAGATGGACCAAATAAATGGCATGTCAATGCCCACTAGCACCAGTTTCCTTGTGTTAGTCCAATACTGAATCCCAAAAGTAAGTGCACATTTTATGTTGCGTTCTTTAATGACAAATGATTGTCACTTGCTGTGACAAGGGCAGGAAAATCAACCTTCCGTTGTTCCAGGCGCCCGAACAAACTTGGCAACAATAGAGAATAGGGTGTGCAACTTCACTTATTTACAGCCAGACAATGTGTCCAGACAGAGTAATTATTTTTTATCAGGTTATTACATTGATCATGTACAAACTATTCAAGAAATTGTATTTTGCATCACTCTGTACGCTGATACCAGTCATCCAAAGGATTTGGAAATCTTGTCAAATATCTACCTGAACACATATGTAAAAGAGAGAGCTATGCTGTACTCCTACTAGTCAAGACCCGCAAATAGGTATAGAGCTGTACTAGTTAGATACGACGTAAACGATCACTGATCTTCCTGAGTTCTTCGAGAGCTGCTAGCGCCTTGGCTTGCTCTGTGGTTCCAGAAACATTTCCCCCAGAAGCCAAGCCCAAATTTGGTTGGAAAAACAATTCAATGGCCTATCAAATAAACAAGAAAGTTAGCCAAAGGACAACACACCGACACACTTGTTCACAATGATATCATTATCATGATCTGAGCTTGGGTTTAATATACTACCTCCGATCAGAATTAATTGTCGTGAGATGTATATCACGTTTGTACTAAACTACCTATCTGCCTGCGACAACTCTCTTGTTATTCTGTGTACGAGATTCAAGAGCGGATTTTATACATGGCAATTACGTGGAGTATGGTTAACATGGATCCGCCTATATGTGAAATTAGCAGAATATAGGGTCTACAAAACACCAACATACTGTTTTGAAGATTTAGCAAACGTCCAGTTAGGTACTAAGAGCTATATATGCCACCGACATTTTTTTACGAAAATAACTGTGACGTGTGGCAGTAAGATACTTTAAATCTCATAATCAGCAGCTTCAGCTTGGTTACCTGAACATTTTCAACCATCGATTCGCCAAGAGACCTCAATGTTCCGGCCAACTCCTTATCAACCACATTCAAACTTGGTCCTACGTCAGAACATAGTGTATGCTCTGGAATTGGTTGATAATCCACTGATTCAGGCGTTTGATTTGTAACTGTTGCTTCATCAATCTTGCCATTTACCTGACTGGGTTCATCAATCTTACTATTATGCACAGAGAGTGGATCAGGCTCATTAACCACCTTTACATCATGGGAAACACATGGTTCTCCCGCATTATGGGTATCAAGGTCAGAAGCAGTATGGCGCCGGAGCAGCGATGGACTCATCTTCCTCATGTAGTCACCAGCTGCTTTAATGCGATTTCGGGTTTCAACAGGAGTTGTGTGGTCAACGTCAACCTCGCATGAACTGTTGAGCTACTAATGAAATCTGTAATATGCTGACTAGCAAAATCCTTGCGGTTCTATAGGCATGGGTGGTAAACTGTTTATCAAATTGACAGGAACTATATCTGTGTTGTGACGTTCATCAACAACAGACTGACTAGTTGAAGTCAAATTACTGTTTTCAAAATCAGCATCCTTGGTTTTGGAAACATTTGATTCCGTGTTAGACACACTTCTTAATAATCCCCTTCCCTTCATCCTAGCTATTGGACCACCACTTCTTTTGTCTACTGACATCTGGAGCTTCTTCCATGTCTCTTCCCAATAGTTTGGTGGAGTCAAAGGAGATTTTCCTGTGAGAGGAGATGAAGGAAGATTTTGTTCCAAAGCAAAAGATTGGAGTAACTTGGCTTTCTCAATCAAGTTCTTTAGGTCCATGTCATCAGGAAAATTCAACAGTCTCACCAGGCAAGAAGTCGCATGTTCACTTCCTAGCAAGGATGATCTGAGATGAAGCATCATCGAGACTGCCATTGACAAAATCAGGGCACCACGTGGAGAACATAAAACCTTAAATTGATAGTCTCCTCGGCTCTTTATCTCTGCACAGTATGGATGGTTTGGAGAAGAGAATATCTCGTCCCAAATAAACAGAAGTTTGTCAAGTGAAAATTCACGGCCAAATAGGACTCGAAGCCATCGTAGCGCAAAGTACTGAGGTTCTACTCCCAACTCAACGAGATGGCTGTGAAGAGAGGAATCCACACTAGCAAGCAAGTGATATATTGCAGATGATGCCTCCCTTACAGGTGTTAAACCCGTGCTTGATTCTGGTGCAGGACTGAGAGAATAGAAGTCAGTGATAGCAACCACACCTTGCTCATCATTCACCAAACCATTCATCAAATTCTCAAACATACAATAGGCATCATGCTCCATGAACTTTTCCGATGAAATAATACCCAGCTCACCCTCTGCTCCATATGCATCATTTATCAAGAGGAGGTCCCTGGTGTCAGGATCAAGGTCGTCCAAACTTCTAATTTTAGCTGCACTACCCTCAAAAGCGTTTTTCCTGTCACTCCTGTTTCGCTTCGGCCTATCTGAAAATGTTTGACCAGCAAAATCATCACCAAGTAACTCTTCATGAAGCCCCCTGACTTGTTTGAAGTGCTGCACATCAACGTGAAGGACATAGAGCAGAGGAGCTAAAAGTTCATGCATTCCTGTTGATGAGAAATGAGTTATGCTGTCAAACATAGAACAAGAATAGATAGATATTAGAGAAATTAGAATAATAAAAAATAATGAGCATATATCAGCTCCTAGTAAGTCAAAACATTATGTGGAAGCTAGAACAACATATTCAATTCCACATGTTGTTCAAAGGATGTGCACCTCTAGTTAGTTTTCTAAAATTATTTCAGTTGAATGTGCTCATGTCAAGAAACCCACTAGTATCTCTACTCCTACTAGTCGAATGCCCGTGCGTTGCCACGGTCATTATTTATTTTCACCCTTACAAGGATCTTAAATAAAGCAAAGGTATCATTATTCATCACATTTATCAATAGAGATATATGCATGGTTAGTCACTCAACTTGTCCGAGATGAGTACTTTGGTCACTAAACTTGCAAAATGTTGTGCGCAGGTCACAGAACTTGGCAGAGATGAGCAAACTGGTCACAAACCTAACGTGGCACGCTGACTGAGCAGTTGACCATTGACTCTGACCATTTTTTATGCAAAAAACACCCCCGTAGAATCACAAAATCACAAAATCACATCATTTTTTTGCAAAAACACCCCTGTAGAGAGATATTAATGTGATTTTGTGATTCTACAGGGGTGTTTTTGCAAAAAAAAATGGTCAGAGTCAATGGTCAACTGCTCAGTCAGCGTGCCACGTTAGGTTTGTGACCGGTTTGCTCATCTCTGCCAAGTTCTGTGACCTGCGCACAACATTTTGCAAGTTTAGTGACCAAAATACTCATCTCGGACAAGTTGAGTGACTAACCATGCATATATCTCTTATCAATAATTCCACCAGGGACAATTTAGATTTAATCGAGTTTCTTGTTTTACGTGATGTCTATGTCACCCTTTTCCGGGTCAACGCTTGCAAACCATTGTCAACGCGTCCTTGTCTATGCTTGGTGCTGGACATTGCTTTTGTTCACTCAAAAAGAAATTAGCTCGTAGCCATTATGATATAGATATATGCAAAGGAGTTATAACTGGAAGCTTAAACAATATATTTGTATATTTGTATTGGAGTTATGATGCTTCTTCTCCGACCAATCATTTCAAACATTGGGATCAAGAAAATAATCGGAATAATCACTCAAGATAGAGATAATAATCCAGTAAATCTCAGTAGTTGTAGCACGAATGTCATGGTTTTAAAGGCGTCCGCCTAGGCGTCAAGGCGCCCCCCCCCCCCCCCCTCCGCCTTGGAAAAACGACCGCCTTAGGCACCTAGGCGCCTAAAGCGTCCGCCAAGGCGCCAAGGCGCCCCCACTTCGCCTTAGGACGCCTTAACGCCTTAAAAACCATGAATGTCATCTCACATGCTAAGTCACCTTTTCGAGTTGTTTCCCTTGACTATGTTGAATTATATAATTACAAACCAACATAAAAACAAGAAGTGCAAAACAGACCACCCATTTCTTCACTCAATTCTTTAACCAACAACTGCCCTTCTCCTTCATAGACATAACCAAGTGGCCAAACAAATGACATCAGACTATTTAACTTTTTGTGCAGAAATTCATGGTAGCGATTAGCAAGAAATAATTAGGGTACTGTAGTGAAGCAGCCATGCATAAGTAGGAAGGAGAAACTACCCAGGATTTTCACAAATAGAAATGAAAGTACTGGTGACCCAGTGCATCAGATTGCCAACCATACGCACCATCATTGATAGTATACTGCACAAGTTGCGTACTTATTCATAATGCAGATCGTGTCCTAGAATAATATCATGATGCAAAAAAAATCACTGGCCAACATCAGGAGGTCGGAGGTGCAGCTGGAGTGTATGCATCACAGATCTCTGGGCACAGGGGCTGGCCGTCCTCAAGCATGTCTCACGACAAGAGGTTCTGCTCGTTTGGGGGATGCCCAACTCTGCGTAAATCCTCACCTTGCAATCTTTGACCATTGGCATCTCTACATCAAGAAAAAATGTGATACCAAACTCTAAAATTCATTTTGCCGGTAACACTGGTATTGGTGAGTCAGGAGATGCGCCGGCGGAGGGACAACGCCGCTGGCGTGCCTGTCGAGCCCGGCGTGTGAGGAGACGGGGGAGGGGATGGCGAGGAGAAGGGGGAAGTGATGGTGGTGCTGTGCGGCGACACTACTTTGGAAGAGAAGGAGGTGGGAGAGGCACCGGCGGAGGGACAACATCGGCGACGTGCCGGCCGAGGTCGACAATGGAGGAGATGGGGAAGTGGGCGGCGAGGTGGGAGGTTGTGGTGGGCGGTGGAGCTGAGGGAGGCATCGAGAGGCTTCGGGGAGGACGGCACCGGCGGCGGCCACCGCGCCATATCTTTCCCGACGCTGCCGGCGGGTGGTCTGCTGGTTCTCACGGGCTCACGACGGCTTTTCCTTTTTTTTCTTTTCCCCATTTTCAGGTGGTTGGATGAGGTGGGGGAGAGATAGGAACACAAGGGGTTATCTGCAAATGTGTAAAGTGGGTGTTCCTATCCGTTAGATATAAATCGAATGATCCTGAATGAAAGATGGCAGGCACACCATCATTCAGGATCGTTCGATTTATATCTAACGGATAGGAACACCCACGTTACACATTTGCAGATAACCCCTTGTGTTCCTATCTCTCCCCCCACCTCATCCAACCACCTGAAAATGGGGAAAAGAAAAAAAGGAATAGCCGCCGTGAGCCCGTGAGAACCAGCAGACCAGCGTCAGGAAACATATGGCGCGGTGGCCGCCGCCGGTGCCGTCCTCCCATGGAGCCTCTCGATGCCTCCCTTGGCTCCACCGCCCACCACAACCTCCCACCTCGCCGCCCCCTTCCCCATCTCCTCCATTGCCGACCTCGGCAGGCACGCCGCTGACGTTGTCCCTCCGCCAGTGCCTCTCCCATCTCCTTCTCTTCCAAAGCAGTGCCGCCACACACAGCACCACAATCACTTACCCTCCTCCCCTTCATCCCCTCCGCCCCTCCCCCGTCTCCTCCCAAGCCGGGCTCGACAGGCACACCGGCGGCGCTGTCCCTCCGCCGGCGCATCTCCCGACTCACCAATTCCAGTGTTGCCGGCAAAGCGAATTTCAGAGTTTTGTATCACATTTTTTTCTTGATATAGAGATGCCAATGGTTGACGATGGCAAGATGAGGATTTACGCAGAGTTGGGCATCCCCCAAACGAGCAGAACCTCTTGTCGTGAGGAGACATGCTCGAGGACGGCTAGCCCCTGTGCCAGAGATCTGTGATGCAGGCACACTCCGGCTGCAACTCCGACCTCCTGATGTTGGCCAGTGATTTTTTTGTGCATCATGATATTATTCTAGGACACGATTTGCATTATGAATAAGCAAGCACGTAACTTGTGCAGTATACTATCACTGTTTGTGCGTATGGGTGGCAATCTGATATACAAAAAAAAATCATATCACGTAAAACAAATACTCTATTAAATCTAAATTGTCCCTTGTGGAATTATTGATAAATGTGATGAATTATGATACATTTGCTTTATTTAAGATCCTTGTAAGAGTGAAAATAAATAATGACCGTGGCAACGCACGGGCATTCAACTAGTTACATTATTAATTGCCATCAATAGGTTGCAGTTATATAACAAAAGACTAGTTGGAAAATATCTATAAAAGATTGGCTCCATAAGAAATATCAAATAAATATGAAGCCAGCAAACCATTTCTCTATATATACCATATTGCACGGCTTGGAGATAGTTGGATTCCTCCCCGGTTAGGTCAGATGAGGAGTGCACGATAGCTGAATACACACCAGTGACTTACCTTGTTTATATCCAAACTCTGGGTACCTAAGGCTCCATACTAACAATATACGTTCAAGCATGGACTGACATGTGGCTGTTTGGAAGAATTCTCCCAATTCAGGATAGAGTCGGGACAGATCTTGGTTCAGCATTTTCTCTAGTTCTGCGTTCCTGAAATATTGACCCCAAGTGCTTTCTGCATTCATGATGTACAAAATGATTAGAACAAGAAAAAAGAGAGATATGATGCAACAATGTGTTGTGTCGTTTTCCGTGAAAATGCACATAACATGTGAAAGATGTCTCTTTCTTGCATTGCCGAGCATACATGCCGAACCAAGAAAGCACAAATTGCTGAGGAAAACAGCACCATGTCCTTGTTGTAAGTTGTAACTGGTCTATGATCAGTAGAGTGCTGGTGTTATGTATCAGTGAGACATAGTTGTTGGAAACTCGGGAAAAAAGCCTAAACACTTTATCCTCCTTATCCCACCCTGCCTCTCCTGAGTCATCCAGCACCAACCATTTAACCAGACAGTTGGTGACAGATCATCATCAATTTTATTGCAGTAACCATTGTGGTACAAGCAAGGTGCTCCAGAAGGATCTGATGTACTCACAGACTAAATCTACGAGCATTTTACCCTGCTTATCACACCCTGCCTCCCCTGAATCATCTAGCACCAACCATTTGACCAAACATTTGGTGACAGATCATCATCAACTTTATTTCATTAACCCGTTTTGGTAGAGTATATGATGTAACAGCCTAAATTTACGAGCATTTAAGTTGAAGCTTTACAAGTGAAAGCTCGGTGTCACAAGCAATGTCAAGTCGGAAAGCGCTTATTTGAGGCAGAAGCTTTACTTAAAAAAAA
The DNA here is from genome assembly GCA_947311845.1 of Poa pratensis. NCBI lineage: Eukaryota > Viridiplantae > Streptophyta > Magnoliopsida > Poales > Poaceae > Poa > Poa pratensis. Next base: position 8,511,460 of record CAMZMU010000070.1, read on the forward strand.
AGAGAGGCAGAAGCTAACCAACCTGGATTCTGTGACAGTGGGTTCTCCATAACAAGGTCAGGAGCACCTTCTTCATCCTTGGAGAGATGGGGATCTATCAACAGCCGCCGCCGCAGATTCGCATATCTACAACAACAACAGACACCAATTGCACGCCAGGGGTCAAAACCCTCGGAGACAACAAATTTGCATGTTCTTCCCCAAACACAATAAAAAGATAAAATTGGTTCACGGATAGCATGAAACATTTACTACATAACAGATGATGATTAGCAAGTATGAAGCATTAAAGCACACGCGTGTAGTCCAACAATCCAACATACCCAAATCACATTCGGGAGCACAATCTCGGAACCTCGAATTATCTAAGTTTATTTATTTAGGACCAATGTTAACACTGCGCCGGATCAAACACTAGCACCTGACCAGGAACTGAACCCATTTCCTAAGAAACCAGGGCCATGGCGTCAATTGCTTAATGCCCAGAGGAATTCAGAAACCTTTTCCCCGAGCGCTGATCAAAGAGCAAGGGCGATTGATCTAACAACAACACGAGCGGCGGAATTGGCGGGGGGCTGACTGACTGACCTGCGGCGGGAGTCGGCGGCGGCGCGGCGGAGCTCGTTGGTGGGTACGTCGGCGGAGCCCGGGAGGACCCCGAGATCGGCGCGCCACCGGGCGCCGCGGAGTCCGGAGAAGCGATGCCCCGCCGGTGGCTCCGGCATTGCCGCCGCCCGCCTCGGCTCCAGTCCAGCCCCCGCCCCCGACAGGGATCGAACGGACAGTCCGCGACGACAAGGGGAGGCACGTTGGCGAGGTCGGGCAAGACCAGACGCGCCCGATCCGCGATCGGGTTGGGATCACGGGAGAGATGGAGGGGAGGAGAGGAGACCGTGGTTGTTGGCCTGACCGCCCGAGGTGGGAGAAAGGAATGGGAAAGGAAAGGGAAGAAGTGTCTGACAGGAGAAAACGTCCTGGGCTCCTGGATGGTGCGACGTGTCTTGGAATGGATGACGCAGTGCAACGACCTCTTCCCTCGGGCAAATGATTTGGAAATTAAGTGAAGAAAACACATCATTTATAGATAGATAGATAGATAGATAGATAGATAGAGATCAATATATAAAGGCTGGTAAGATTCACCCCCTCCGCACTATCCACGTCACCGGCTTTTCTCAGCCGTCCGATCGGACCGATCCGACGGTCAGGAACCGGCCACGACAGGCCCCAGCGCGCGCTACTGTACACAGCGATTTTCTACCAATCAGGTGGCGCCACGTCGCCCGGTCACCAGCCGGTCAAACCGGTTCCCAGCCGGTCACGCGGCTCGCACGAATTTTGACGCGCCAACTTTTCAAAAACATAGTCCCAACTCGAGAAATAACCTCGCAGCCCTACTTTCCTCGCTGCGAGGGGCCTGTTTGCAATTCCAGTAAATTCTCGGGACCTCCCTGCAAAAAACGCACCACATCTTCCCCCTCCTTCCTTCTTCTCCCGCGACGCCGGAGATCGCCGCCGCCGCCGACGCGCGCCACCGCCGCTACGCACCTCCCCGTACAAATCGGAGCACGCAGCAACCTCCGCTCAGCCGCGTGCTGGGACGCCCGATCCACGCCGGATTCGGCGCCGCCGTGCGCCTGCTTCCTCCGTCGTGTTCGGACGCCGCCGGCCACGCTCCGGCGACCAAAACGCAGCGGCGCCGCCGCTCCCGGCCACCCAGCGTCCACACGCGTCCGCCGCGCGCACGCGCGCGTCCCAGCTCGCTCGGACGCGACGCCGGCGTGCTCGCCGTGGCCGCTGTGACCATTGATGATGTCAACACGACGTCATCTGTGGACCCACATGCCAGATTTTTTTTTCTTTTCAGAAACAATTTCAGAAATTGTTAAAATTCTGACACGTGGGCCTACCCTATTTAACCAATTTCCAAAAAATGATAAATGTTGCGAAAAACAAAAACATCAAATCTATCCGTCCAAAAAAATGGAAAATATATCAACATTAACACAAAAATAAACGTTGACTATTTATGGCATATGATCAAATTTTAAATTTGAATATTTCAAAATTTTCAATGCCTTTCAAATCTGAGCATTTAAAAACCGTAAAAAAAAATTCACACTATCCGTCCAAAAAAAATGGAAAATATATCAACATTAACACAAAAATAAACGTTGACTATTTATGGCATATGATCAAATTTCAAATTTGAATATTTCAAAAATTTCAATGCCTTTCAAACCAGAGCATTTAAAAACCGTAAAAAAAATTCACATATGAATAACTTCCCACTTTTAACAATTCTTAAATTTGAACAATTTGTAAATGTAAACTTTTTCTTTTTAATTTCTATACATTAAAATCTAAACAACTTTTCAATGTGTACATTTTCAAATTTGAATTTTTTTCACCACGGTATTTACAGATGTAACAACTATATCAACATTACCACAAAAATAAACGTTGACTATTTATGGCATATGATCAAATTTCAAATTTGAATACTTTAAATTTTTTAATGCCTTTCAAATCTGAGCAGTTAAAAAACGTAAAAAATAATTCACATATGAATAAATTCCCACTTTTAACAATTTTTTCAATTCAAACAATTTATAAATATAAACTTTTTTGAATTTCGATACATTCAAATCTGAACAACTTTTGAACGTGGACATTTTCAAATTTGAATTTCTTACACCACGGTATTTACAAATGTGACAAATATATCAACATGAACACAAAAATAAACGTTGACTATTTATGGCATACGATCAAAATTCAAATTTGAATATTTCAAAATTTTGAATGCCTTTCAAATCTGAGCATTTAAAAAACGTAACCCAAATTCAAATATGAATAACTTCCCAACTTTAACAATTTTGACATTTGAACAAATTTTAAATGCAAACTTTTTCCAAATTTCAGTACACTCAAATCTGAACAAATTTGAATGTGGACATTTCCAAGTTTGAATTCTTTCCACCGCGGTATTTACAAGTATGACAAATATATCAACATGAACACAAAAATAAATGCTGACTATTTATGGCATACGATCAAAATTAAAATTTGAATATTTCAAAATTTTGAATGCCTTTCAAATCTGAGCATTTCAAAACGTAACCCAAATTCAAATATGAATAACTTCCCAACTTTAACAATTTTGAAATTTGAACAAATTTTAAATGCAAACTTTTTCCAAATTTCAATACACTCAAATCTTAACAAATTTGAATGTGGACATTTCCAAGTTTGAATTCTTTCCACCGCGGTATTTACATGTATGACAAATATATCAACATGAACATAAAATCTGAGCATTTAATAAACGTGAACATAATTCAAATATAAATAGCTTCCCAATTTGACTATTTTTAAAATTTGAACAAATTTTCAACATAAACTTTTTTTGAATTTCAATAATTTTTAAATCTGAACAACTTTTGAATGCGGACATTTCCAAATTTGAATTTTTTACTCCGCCGTATTTTTTCTACTAACCACACGGCCACGGCGTACGCCGCGTTAAGTTGCCTAGTCAATATATAAAGGCTGGTAAGATTCACCCCCCCCCTCTGCACTATCCACGTCACCGGCCTTTCTTAGCCGTCCGATCGGACCGATCCGACGGTCAGGAACCGGACAGGCCCCAGCGTGCGCTACTGTACACAGCAATTTTCTACCAATCAGGTGGCGCCACGTCGCCCGGTCACCAGCTGATGTCTACGCACGCTTTTATTCTTGTAGACAGTGTTGGGCCTCCAAGTGTAGAGGTTTGTAGAACAGCAGCAAGTTTCCCTTAAGTGGATCACCCAAGGTTTATCGAACTCAGAGAGGTAGAGGTCAAAGATATCCCTCTCAAGCAACTCTGCAATTAAGATACAAGAAGTCTCTTGTGTCCCCAACACACCTAATACACTTGTCAGATGTATAGGTGCACTAGTTCGGCGAAGAGATAGTGAAATGCAAGTAATATGGATGATTATAAGTGGTAATTGCAATCTGAAATAAAAATGGCAGCAAGCAAACATGAGACAAAATGAGAGCAAACGGTGTTTCAATGCTTGGAAATAAGGCTAGGGATCATACTTTCACTAGTGGACACTCTCAACAATAATAATATAATTGAATACATAGATATTTCCTCTTCACTATGCTACTCTGAGCTATTCCTTGTTGGATAACGAACACCAATCCACTGCGTAGGGCTATAAAAGCACACCTTAAAGTTGCATTCCACATCTAGGAACCCCAATGTCACTAAGAGCGCCCCAAAATAGTACTAGACAAACACCACAATTTCATAGAGACATCCAACACAAATAATAACTCATGATAAGTATTCATGTAATCTTTAGCCTAAGAGTCACACACGGTACGCACACTGTCAACTTCGCACCATGGGACAAAGGTGACTCCGGAGTTTACATTAATAAAACCACTCAAGTAGCATAATTCATAAGATAACGAAGAGTAACATCCATGGATCCAACTAGATTACAAAGCTCATGATCACATAAAGATCACACCATGGGAGAGAGAGATGAACCACATAGCTACCGTAGAGCCCTCAGCCCGGGGAAAACTACTCACACATGGTCATGGTGATGAGGACTTGATGGAGAGGTTGATGAAGAGGTGCAGCCCGGAGTGGAGGCGGCGGCCCGCAGCAGCCACGCGCGGCGGCGGCGAGCGGCGGCGGCGGCGGCCCTTGGCCCCCCTTCTTCTTCCTTGGTGATGGTGCAGCAATGGAGGAGCTCCTCCCCCTCCTTGGCGGCTGCCAAGAGGAGGAAAATTCGTGGCTTTGGTGGCTTTTTGTGTCCTTCACGACCTAGGGTTTCCTTCTTTATATGGACTCTCGGATTTCCGTCACCCCTTTTAGGGTTCCACCAAAACGGGCCTACAGGCCGCGTCCGAACTCCGATTGGGCTGATCTCGGGCTTAAAATCTTCGTATGGAAAATTGTGACAACTTTCTCTTTAATTTGATTTCCATTGGACGCCATCTTCGAGGGTCAAACTGACAATCTCCGTAAAAAGTTCTCAGACAGATTTCAGGAAAGTCCCAATTTGACTCCAACAAGGTTTCCTTTTGTATTTTTGATAATTCCTACACAACAAATAGGAAAACAAGAAGATTTTGCACTTTGGCAACTATTAGTAGGTTAATCCAATAAATGTCATAATATGATATAAAGTGTATATAAAACATGTGCCAATTGACATAAAACATGCATGGAACATCAAAAATTATAGATACGTTTGGACGTATCAAGCATCCCCAAGCTTAGTTCCTACTCGTCCTCGAGTAGGTAAACGATAAAACAAAATAATTTTTGAAGTGACATGCTACCATCATAAACTTGATCATATAATATTGTAAGGCACATGTTATGAATGAAGTGATGAAGTTATTGCTACATAGAGTCAAATGATTCATTCTTCAAAGGAGTAGCAATGTACAAGATAGATTATGAAGTGATATCAAATATTCAATGCAAGGATGTTCAATGATAATTCACAAAGTGTAACATAGAAGAAAGTACTATGGACCACATGTATGCATAATGAAAAGAAAGAACATCCTATAATGGCCATAGAGTATTGATGAAAATCTGAATATAAAAGGTGGACACTTTGGAAAGATATATATGAGTAGAGGTAAAGCATGAATAAGTTTCATCTAACTTCTGAACTTCCTACTTAAGTTAATGATTGTAATATGGTAATCCTTGGTGTCAAGCTCTCATTCCCCTATCATAGCATCTTGAATGATTAAGTTTAAAGTGAAAGCAAATACGAGTAGTGTGCTTGACAAAGTACAGGTTGAAAGTCTCATGCCCCTTGAATACAAGTACCTACTCCATGTGTTACTCATCTTGGGAAACAAAGCAAGTTCAAGTTAAATATCATTGTAAGTAATAATAGTATCATTAAGAGCGTCAACTGGGGTACCTCTTGTCCCAGGATATGGAACAAGCCCATATCAAAATGACAAGACAAACAAACACAATGAACAATCTCAACACCCTTTTTATTTACCATTAGATAGCTTTTTATTGTAAGGTGTATCACAGAAGGTTCACCATAGCATGTAAGTAAATTTCCACCATGAATGATGCATGGCTTAGATTAGCGGCCCAGGCGTCTCTCTAACCATTTATACAAACTCATTTAAACTACTTCATTTCCACATTTATTTCACCCATGGTAAGCATCCATAAACAAAAGTACATGATATCAACTAAATGAAATGAAGTGCATGTTGAAAGCTTGCCATGTGACAGCACATATGAGCTAACTCTCAACCAAAGACATTTGTCAAGCCCACAACATCATAATTTTAATCACAATGGGTCATGTTTTATTTATGCAATGAAAGTAAAGTGTGCATCAAGTTCGAGAGAGCTCTATAACCAACTTTTCCCATAACAATCAACAACATAAGCATTTTCATTCAGAGGTATAGATAACACAAATATCATGATAAACATACTCGGAATAGCATAAAGCTAATAGGTAGATATGGTGGACTCACTGGAAAAACTTTGGTTGAAGGTGTTGGAAACAAGTTTTTGCTTGTTGGAATTTTTGGGCTAGCAAGAGGGAGAAAGTTGACCATCTAAATGCATGCATGAGTGTCCATAGAACTAACTAATCCATGTTAAACAAAGTAAAATAACATTCAGCATCAAAACATGAATAAAAGATAGCTCTTGATAAAATACTTGCAAATTATATTCATTAACAAGCTCATGAATCATGCAACTATATGTATCTTTTAAAATCAACTCCAACATCCCTTTTCCCAATCTAATAATAGCATCCAACATAATTCAACCCAAATTTCCAGTAGCTCTCTCATATATAAATGATAGTGTGGTGGTCTCACAAAATAAAAATCAAACCAAAACAAACAAAAAGACGCTCCAAGTTTATGCGATAAAGTGTTTCGATCGAAAAACAGAAGTTAGACGTGTGCAAACCGAGAGTGTGTAGGTCCAGTGGGGTTGTCTTCACATCCCCAAGCTTATGGTCTTCACCATCCTTGGATAGCTCTTGGTGCATCTCCTCTAATCCCTGTGAAAAAACTTCAAAACACCGTTTCTCCCATTTCTTTTTCTGTGGGGTGCATTAGTAGTGATAAACAAATAGATTTCTTGCTGCATATAATCCTTAGACAAAAATTCATATGAATGTCCAGAAAGTGTATAATGTTGTATGCCTACTCATAAACTCAATTGGATAAAAAAGGTTCAAGTTAAAAGTTCTAAGCATGCATCAAACAAAATGGGACAGAATCTGTCCAGAAAAACAGCAGCAGCAAAACGTATTTTTCTACCCTACTTAACTTTGTCGAAAAATTCCGAAAAATTCATGCATACAGAGGATGAAAAGTTGCAACTACAGTTCAAATATGAGCTCATTCGGAGTTACAGAATAAGAATTAAAAATCATACCGTGCACAGATTCGTGCAGGAATAAAATCTCCGAACGCTATAAGCAACTTCTTCAAACCAAAATGAGTAAAACTTGGCACTTTATTAAAAATTCAGAAACTAAACTAAAACTAAGTCTCTTGTTACAGCAAGAGGACACAAAGAAAATAAAAACAACCGGGTTGCCTCCCGTAAAGCGCTTTCTTTATAGCCATATAGCTAGGCTTACTTACTTGTTATCAAGATGGTTGGAGTGAGGTGGCTTGGCATCCCCAAGCTTGAATTCTTGTACTTATTTGATATATGTTGGGTGAGTCTAGGGGTAACATCCCCAAGCTTGAGTGGTTGTCCCTCTTGATCTTTGTTCATCACCCTCAACTCTTCCACTTGAAAAATTCTCTTTACACAAAACTCAACATAAAACTTGATTAGAGGGGTTAGTGTCTCCATAAATTAAATCCTCATAGGTACAGCAAAGACATATCATGAGTTGATTCTAAACATTAGCTACTGTTACTATGGTTGTGCATTGCCCTTTGATCAATAGAACTACACAAAACACAAGTAATGAGAGTAATGCAAAATAAAGACAGAATCTGTCAAAAACTGGACAGCCCGTAAAGAGTGAATTTTCAGAGGCACTTACGTTGCTCAAATCAGAAAATTTTGAACTAATGAAATGTGTATTAATAACTGAAGATTGCTGTCGTAAAATTTCAGGTCAAAATTCCTTTTCTGTGATTTTTAACATTTTTCGCAGTGAAGCTTAGGAATCTGTTTTCTGGACAGCCATGATAGTTTTAATGATGCTCACATAGGATCAAGAATTGAAATGCAAAAGAGAGCATCAAGAGAAAAATGTGAAACACATTTAAGTCTAACCCACTTCCTATGCATTGGGATCTTGTAAGAAAATAAATCAATAAAGCACAAAGTGACTAGCATAGGAAGGCAAAGCAAGTGCAACTTCAAAATTTTCAACAAAAAGAGAGGAGACTTAATATTATTGTGGTATATGAAGTCATGTCTCCCTCTCTCATAAAAACTTTCAGTAGCATCATTGATAAAATCCACAATATAACCATCACATGAAACATTCTTACCATGATCCATATGCATAAAAGTATCAATACTCTCCACATAAGTAAAAACAGTTTCATTAGTAATAGTGGGAGTAAAACTATCACATCCATCATTGTAATCATCATAAATAGGAGGCATATCATAATCAACATAAACTATATCCTCAATAGTAGGTGGACTGAAAACATCACAATGATTATCATCATAAATTGGAGGCAAAGTATCATCAAAGAAATTTTTCTCCTCAAAACTTGGGGGACTAAAAATACCATATTCATCAAAACCAGCTTCCCCAAGCTTAGACTTTTCCATAGCATTAGCAATAATGGTGTACAAAGAATTTATAGTAATAACATTGCTACCATCATGCAAGTAATTTTCCATAGCTTTTTTAATTTTCTCTTCAAACACATCATGTCCTAACTCAAGATAAATTTCATAGAGCTCTCTAATTTTTTTGTTGTTTTCCATTAAGCCTAACTAGTGAAATAAAAACAAGAAACAAAAAGATATAACTGCAGAATCTAAAGGAAATACCTTCAAGCACTCACACGTCAGCAACAGTGCTAGAAAATAGCTAAGTAGCTGGAGGATGTGAGTACCTTTTACCTTACCTCCCCGGCAACGGCGCCAGAAAATAGCTTGATGTCTACGCACGCTTCTATTCTTGTAGACAGTGTTGGGCCTCCAAGTGCAGAGGTTTGTAGAACAGCAGCAAGTTTCCCTTAAGTGATCACCCAAGGTTTATCGAACTCAGGGAGGTAGAGGTCAAAGATATCCCTCTCAAGCAACTCTGCAATTAAGATACAAGAAGTCTCTTGTGTCCCCAACACACCTAATACACTTGTCAGATGTATAGGTGCACTAGTTCGGCGAAGAGATAGTGAAATGCAAGTAATATGGATGATTATAAGTGGTAATTGCAATCTGAAATAAAAATGGCAGCAAGCAAACATGAGACAAAATGAGAGCAAACGGTGTTTCAATGCTTGGAAATAAGGCCTAGGGATCATACTTTCACTAGTGGACACTCTCAACAATAATAATATAATTGAATACATAGATATTTCCTCTTCACTATGCTACTCTGAGCTATTCCCTTGTTGGATAACGAACACCAATCCACTGCGTAGGGCTATAAAAGCACACCTTAAAGTTGCATTCCACATCTAGGGAACCCCAATGTCACTAAGAGCGCCCCAAAATAGTACTAGACAAACACCACAATTTCATAGAGACATCCAACACAAATAATAACTCATGATAAGTATTCATGTAATCTTTAGCCTAAGAGTCACACACGGTACGCACACTGTCAACTTCGCACCATGGGACAAAGGTGACTCCGGAGTTTACATTAATAAAACCACTCAAGTAGCATAATTCATAAGATAACGAAGAGTAACATCCATGGATCCAACTAGATTACAAAGCTCATGATCACATAAAGATCACACCATGGGAGAGAGAGATGAACCACATAGCTACCGTAGAGCCCTCAGCCCGAGGAAACTACTCACACATGGTCATGGTGAGGACTTGATGGAGAGGTTGATGAAGAGGTGCAGCCCGGAGTGGAGGCGGCGGCCCGCAGCAGCCACGGCGCGGCGGCGGCCCTTGGCCCCCCTTCTTCTTCCTTGGTGATGGTGCAGCAATGGAGGAGCTCCTCCCCCTCCTTGGCGGCTGCCAAGAGGAGGAAAATTCGTGGCTTTGGTGGCTTTTTTTGGTGTCTTCACGACCTAGGGTTTCCTTCTTTATATGGACTCTCGAATTTCCGTCACCCCCTTTTAGGGTTCCACCAAAACGGGCCTACAGGCCGCGTCCGAACTCCGATTGGGCTGATCTCGGGCTTAAAATCTTCGTATGGAAAATTGTGACAACTTTCTCTTTAATTTGATTTCCATTGGACGCCATCTTCGAGGGTCAAACTGATAATCTCCGTAAAAAGTTCTCATACAGATTTCAGGAAAGTCCCAATTTGACTCCAACAAGGTTTCCTTTTGTATTTTTGATAATTCATGCACAACAAATAGGAAAACAAGAAGATTTTGCACTTTGGCAACTATTAGTAGGTTATTCCAATAAATGTCATAATATGATATAAAGTGTATATAAATCATGTGCCAATTGACATAAAACATGCATGGAACATCAAAAATTATAGATACGTTTGGGACGTATCACCAGCCGGTCAAACCGGTTCCCAGCCGGTCACCCGGCTCGCACGAATTTTGACACGCCAACTTTTCAAAAACATACTCCCATCTCGAGAAATAACCTCGCAGCCCTACTTTCCTCGCTGCGAGGGGACTGTTTGCAATTCCAGTAAATTCTCGGGACCTCCCTGCAAAAAGCGGACCACATCTTCCCCCTCCTTCCTTCTTCTCCCGCGACGCCGGAGATCGCCGCCGCCGCCGACGCGCGCCACCGCCGCTACGTGATGTCTACGTGTGCTTCTATTCTTGTGGACAGTGTTGGGCCTCCAAGAGCAGAAGTTTGTAGAACAGCAGCAAGTTTCCCTTAAGTGAATCACGCAAGGTTTATCGAATTCAGGGAGGTAGAGGTCAAAGATATCCCTCTCAAGCCACCCTGCAATTAAGATACAAGAAGTCTCTTGTGTCCCCAACACACCTAATACACTTGTCAGATGTATAGGTGCACTAGTTCGGCGAAGAGATAGTGAAATACAAGTAATATGGATGATTATGAGTAGTAATTGCAATCTGAAATAAAAATAGCAGCAAGCAAACATGTAGTAGAACTTGTTGTAAACGGTGTTTCAATGCTTAGAAACAAGGCCTAGGGATCATACTTTCACTAGTGGACACTCTCAACAATGATCTCATAACTGAATAAATAAAAGCTACTCTTAAACACTCTCTTGTTGGATAACAAACACCATTCATTGTGTAGGGCTACAAAAGCACACCTCAAGCCGGAGTAAACAAGCGCCACAACGTCATAAAGGAGTCACACACGGTGCACACACTGTCACCTTTACACCGTGGAGAGTACCGGAGTTCATATTAAAGTAACCTATAGAGTGCATAATAGATAAAGAGTAACATCTACATATTCAACTAGATTAGCACAACTGAACACAAGTAAATACTGCTCGGGATTATTCTCCTTCTTGATGAAGCAAGAGTACTATGCGTAGGGCTGCAAAAGCACACCTCAAAGTCTGAGTAAACAAATACCACAATTCCCAAGAATAAGCCATGATAAATGTCTAAATTATTCATAGAGTCACACAAGTACCCACACTGTCACCTTGATACCGTGTTGTCACAATGACTCCAGAAACTAGACAAAATCACTTGAGTAGCACAAACATTATTAATGTATTCAGCGATACTAGCAATACACATGATCACATAAAGATCACACCATGGGAGAGAGAGATGAACCACATAGCTACCGGTAGAGCCCTCAGCCTCGGGGGAGAACTACTCCCTCCTCATCATGGGAGTCAGCAGCGGCGATGAAGATGGCGGTGGTGTCGATGGAGATGACTCCGGGGGCAATTCCCCGTCCCGGCGGCGTGCCGAAACAGAGACTTCTGTCCCCCGAAACTTGTCGTCGATGGCGGCGGCGCTGCGGAACTCTTCGTGGAATATGACTTCGTTTTTTAGGATTTACGCCTCGGGGGGAATAAATAGGCGAAGGGGCAACGTCGGTGGAGCCCCGAGGGGCCCAAACCACAGGCTGGCGCGGCCGCGCCAGCCTGTGGTTTGGTCACCTCGTGGCTCTTCTTCGTCTCTCCTTCGGACTCCGTGTACGTGTTGGAAAAATAGGGACGTGGCCTTTTGTTTCGTGCAATTCCGAGAATATTTGCAGAAGTAGTTTTCTGAAACCAAAAACAGTAGAAAACAGGGAACTGGCACTGTGGCATCTTGTTAATAGGTTAGTCCCAGAAAATGCATAAAACTGATATGAAGTGTATATAAAACATGTAGCAATTGGTATAATATAGGCATGGAACATCAGAAATTATGGATACGTTGGAGACGTATCACTACGCACCTCCCCGTACAAATCGGAGCACGCAGCAACCTCCGCCGCCGCATCCTCTCCATCCTCGCTGACAGCCGCGTGCTGGGACGCCCGATCCACGCCGGATTCGGCGCCGCCGTGCGCCTGCTTCCTCCGCCGTGTTCGGACGCCGCCGGCCACGCTCCGGCGACCAAAACGCAGCGGCGCCGCCGCTCCCGGCCACCCCGTGTCCACACGCGTCCGCCAAGCGCACGCGCGCGTCCCAGCTCGCTCGGACGCGACGCCGGCGTGCTCGCCGTGGCCTCTGTGGCCATTGATGACGTCAACACGACGTCATCTGTGGACCCATATGCCAGATTTTTTTTCTTTTCAGAAACAATTTCAGAAATTGTTAAATTCCGACATGTGGGCCTACCCTATTTAACCAATTTCCAAAAAATGATAAATGTTGCGAAAAACAAAAACTTCAAATCTATCCAACCAAAAAAATGGAAAATATATCAACATTAACACAAAAATAAACGTTGACTATTTATGGCATATGATCAAATTTCAAATTTGAATATTTCTAAAATTTCAATGCCTTTTAAATCTGAGCATTTAAAAACCGTTAAAAAAATTCATACTATCCGTCAAAAAAATGGAAAATATATCAACATTAACAAAAAAATAAACGTTGACTATTTATGGCATATGATCAAATTTCAAATTTGAATATTTCAAAATTTTCAATGCCTTTCAAATCTGAGCATTTAAAAACCGTAAAAAAATCACATATGAATAACTTCCCACTTTTAACAATTCTTAAATTTGAACAATTTGTAAATGTAAACTTTTTCTTTTTAATTTCTATACATTAAAATCTAAACAACTTTTCAATGTGTACATTTTCAAATTTGAATTTTTTCACCACGGTATTTACAAATGTAACAACTATATCAACATTACCACAAAAATAAACGTTGACTATTTATGGCATATGATCAAATTTCAAATTTGAATAATTTAAAATTTTAATGCCTTTCAAATCTGAGCATTTAAAAAACGTAAAAAATAATTCACATATGAATAACTTCCCACTTTTAACAATTTTTTCAATTCAAACAATTTATAAATATAAACTTTTTTTGAATTTCGATACATTCAAATCTGAACAACTTTTGAACGTGGACATTTTCAAATTTGAATTTCTTACGACACGATATTTACAAATATGACAAATATATCAACATGAACACAAAAATAAACGCTGACTATTTATGGCATACGATCAAAATTCAAATTTGAATATTTCAAAAATTTGAATGCCTTTCAAATCTGAGCATTTAAAAAACGTAGCCCAAATTCAAATATGAATAACTTCCCAACTTTAACAATTTTAAAATTTGAACAAATTTTAAATGCAAACTTTTTCCAATTTCAGTACACTCAAATCTGAACAAATTTGAATGTGGATATTTCCAAGTTTGAATTCTTTCCACCGCGGTATTTACAAGTATGAAAAATATATCAACATGAACACAAAAATAAACGCTGACTATTTATGGCATACGATCAAAATTCAAATTTGAATATTTCAAAATTTTGAATGCCTTTCAAATCTGAGCATTTAAAAAATGTAACCCAAATTCAGATATGAATAACTTCCCAACTTTAGAAATTTTGAAATTTGAACAAATTTTAAATGCAAACTTTTTCCAAATTTCAGTACACTCAAATCTGAACAAATTTGAATGTGGACATTTCCAAGTTTGAATTCTTTCCACCGCGGTATTTACAAGTATGACAAATATATCAATATGAACACAAAATCTGAGCATTTAATAAACGTGAACATAATTCAAATATAAATAGCTTCCCAATTTGACTATTTTAAAATTTGAACAACTTTTCAACATAAACTTTTTTTGAATTTCAACAATTTTCAAATCTGAACAACTTTTGAATGCGGACATTTCCAAATTTGAATTATTTACTCCGCGGTATTTTTTCTTCTAACCACACGGCCGCGGCGTACGCCGCGTTAAGTTGCCTAGTATTGGCTAATGAGATCACGAGACTCGGCAGAAAAGACATAGGAGTACTACTTGTGTCACTGGCAGATGTTCCCCACCCCATATGACACACACGCCGTTGTAATATGGGTTAACTGGATATATGTCACTACAATTTTCACGGGTTGGTGGCTATTACAAAAAAAACCAAACTTGGAGATGTGCACTCCATATTTATTTCACATATGCCATTTTCTCCACTTAACGGAATAAAATTTGAAAATACATTTATTTTAGTATGTACATCGTTATTTACCATACTACCTCCATGAACAACATTCGGTAGTGCTTTTGGATATTCAAGGTTCACAAAATTAAAAAATTTAAATTTTGACCAAAAGTGTGAACTTCTCAGAAAATCTAAAAATATTGCATAAAAAGGAAACCAGTAATATGAGTCTACTATTCAAATTTGAGCCAATTCCGGGCACATGTGGATCCTCAAACTAACATTTTAAATCATGTCCAGAAAATTGTGAAATTTTGGTTCCACTAGATGGATGCATTCGAGCCATCGAGTCGAGTTACGCATTAGATGTTTTTTTTACATGACAGTACATGCGCGTACTGGTGTATGAAAATATGGTTGCATCTACATATATGGTTTGGTAATGAACAAGATGGCATAGGTAGAGGTATGAAAGATCCAACCCATGAAACCTGTATTGGCATAAATCCTATTAACCAAATATAGACTCCCTGGATGCATCATGTATAACATGCCTGTTTGGGGCTACCGCCCATTCATGTGGTGTCTTTCAATTACGACCATCGTTACTCCCTCCGTTTATGTTTATAAGTCCTCTACGTATCTCTAGGTCGTGAATTTAACTAATATAATATAAAAATTGAAATACAAAAATTATACCATTAGAAAATATAAAGTCTGAATTTTCTAATTATATATTTTTTACAATATATAAATCACATTGTGTTGCTCAAATTTACGACCTAGGGATACGTAGAGGACTTATAAACCTAAACGGAGGGAGTACAAATACTTGACGCCGTCTGAAAAAAGATTGTTCAACTCTTACACTTCATCAACATTTATTGTTTTATAAAAAAATATTAATATCAAAATGATACCAAATACACTCAGACTTAGTCCATCAACCTTTATATTAGGTTTAACTTGTTTTCCACTTTTCCCTTGAGATCCTACTCTTGCACGGCTAGTGGCCGCTCTCTCAACCCCTAGCGATAGCACTTCTACCTCTTTACTCACACCACCTTTATAAAAAACTTTTGTCAATAAGTTCAGTTTGGTTCAGCTTAATGGGGGTTGTTGTGATAAAACGAGTTTCCCCTTTCTGCCCACTTACTGCACGTGTTCACTACATATGCGCTCCTGGCACTCGCACTCTCCTAGATGGATATACCTTTTCCACTAGAGGGGCGCTTATCAGCTGGTTTAAATTCAGCTTCACGTACTACCCGGATGGTAGACATAAATGGCAGCGGCTCATCCCCAACAAATAAATGTCTTGCCTGGCTACTTTGTATCCTAAATAGAAGGACTACTTTGTTGCACGGGAAGTTTGTCGACTCGGCTACCTTCCATGTTGCGCTCTGAGTACCGTGATGATCACCTGTGCTTTTGATGACCCTCGACGCCCTTGATTGGCATTGCATCCACGACGACTCCCTCTAATTTTTTCATTGCCTCTAAACTTCCATAAGGAGTTCCATGGTGCCCATCATCCTTTGAAATGTTTGCAACTGATGCAATGAGAAAGTACTTAGAAACACTCATTAGTCGCGCAATGAAAACGTTAAAATGCCATTTCTACCATCACTATGCACTCACCCTCTTGAAAACGGATTTAAAGGTGGATCCGCTTGTTGGCCTAATCACCTCTACACAATTTGTTCTTTTGAAGTATTATTCATACTGGGTCCCCCCTTCCCGTGACAAAATACACGATACAAAATATTTTGCGATATATTACTTGCTCCTTTTATACTACCGAATAGGCGAATAGTCTCGTAGACGAGTTGGACCGTCTCCCTCTCCCCATCTACAGTAACGAGAGGGGCGATTTTTCCCCCGACCCGTGCGCATCAGCTCTCCATCGGCGGCTCGTCGGATTCCTCGCCCTCCGGCTGCCGCTTCGGCGGCGGGAGGGCGGGGGATCCCCGGATCCAGGTATGGCTGTAGATTAGGTGTGCGTGGGTGTGTGCTTGCCGGCGCCGGCGTGGTGGAAGACGCGGTGCTGGAGAAGCTTTTGCTGGCGGTGGACTTCCCCTCCGATGGTGCGGCTCCGAGGAGCTCCGCCGCGGATCTGCCGTCGCGCCCTGGTTCGCGGCTCTCCGGAGCGCTCGACAGGGTATCCCCTTCGCCGGAGGCCGCGGGATGGCTGATCCGGCGTCTGACGTCCTGGAGTTGCAGTTGCGGGCGGCCAAGGTGGTTTCTTCGTGCGTTGTGCAGGGTGGAGGTGCTTGCACCGAGGAGCGTCGACTTCTTCTCCGCCATGGGGAGCCTCCCAGTCCAAGCCATCGGAGGTCGTGCGGTGAGATTCGCCGGCGCAGCGTCGTGCTCGACGAAGAAGAAGCCAGAGCTCGGAAGGACCTCGTTGTATTTTCTTATGTTTTCTGGGCTTTTCTGTAAGAATCTTGGCTGGATGTAACTGTAATTTCCCTTGCAAAAAAAAAAAGAATAGGCGAATAGTCGATTGATACTAGACAGAGAAAACGAAAAGAGAGAAAAACTGGCTTACGTGGTCACGTACTAATGTGCATGGCAGTGAAAGTCAGCTGACGAGCAGCGTGGGCGAGTCGATCGCCTTGCGCCCAAAGGTGAAGATTAAAGCCCGGTGCAAACCCCCATCTGCTAATTCTATGAAGATTAATGTAGATGGCTCTTTCGATGTTTCAGCAAAAGAAGGGAGCACAGGGGTGGGAACTAGAGACTATATGGGTTACCTGGTCAGGGCGCAAGATCTTTGGTACCCGGATGCTACTGATGCTATGACGATGGAAATTCAAGCTATTCGTGATGCAGTGCAGTTGGCTCATGATCTAGGTTTCAGAAACGTGTGATCATTGAGACTGATGCTGAACATGTGGTGAAGCTCTGGAACTCGGGTGTCTATGACAAAACCGAGGCTGCCTCCATCTTTCCTGGATGTTCAAGAGCTTAGCGGATTTTTTGATACATTTAGTTTGAATTTTGTGGGAAGGGAAGCTAACTATTTAGCTCATCTGTGTTGCAAGCAAGCTAGCGCCACTAGGAGAAGATGCTTATGGGTGAACTATATCCCGGCTTTCTTAGCTGCTTGCATTACCCATGATTGTAATTAATTCCGCTGATTGATGAATGAAGCTATTGTTTTACTGTAAAAAGAAGAAGAAGAAGATTGCATCGTTGCATTGGAAAAGAAAGGGAAGAACGCGTCGCTCGCGCTAGACCAGGCGCCAGCCACGTGCCACATGCACAAGGCGCGTCCCGCAACCTCTCGCTAGGGGTAAAGGGCGCCCTCACCCCATTCATACTCATGAAAAAATCTTCTAATTATACCACAACATGTCATACACACAATAGCTGGGAGTGTCATCATGGCATTCATCGCAGTCAGGGTTTCACCGGATGTCAGCAGCCCGACATCTTGAAAATGCCCACTCGTAGCCAAGAAGGAACACACGGTTCCCTTGGAATCGCGCGTCCAATGAACCAGTGGCCATGATCGCCCAGGCACTTTACCTCTGACGACCACTCTCCCTTCTCCAAGTCTGCCTCAAATGTTAGACTGTATATACGTAGAGTCTGTATCTGTATTGTATTGTACCTCTTGGTACCTCTATATATATGAGATAGCCACACCCGGATTAGGGTGTCGAGCGATTCCCACAATCCTGTTATTACGTAGTTTTACATGGTATCAGACTAGGTCGACCCAATGTCTTCCGCTGCTGCCCCTGGGTCGAATCCCGCCGCCGCCGCGCCGGTCGCCGCCGCTCCGCCGTTCGGCGCCAACGCCGTCTCGCCGTTTTTGGCGTCGCAACCTCTGGCATGGGCGTATGCCCACCCATCTGCTCCAGTGATGGCCGCCAACGCGGCTCCGCCTCCACCGACTGCTCCGGCCGAGCACACGATCGGGATCGTGCCTGAAGCTTTGGCTCCTGCCGTGCAAGCACAGATCGCTCCTGTGCAAGCACCGATCGCATCTCCTCCATATGGAGGATCAACGCCCGTACCATATGGCGCTCCGGCCCCCGTGCCGATCGCATCTGCTACATACGGCGCGTATGCGCCAGCTTCATACGCCGGGCCCCCGGCCTACTACGGGGCTGCTCCGCCCCCGGCCTACCACGGCGCGTCCGAGCCAGTTTCATACGGCGCGCCCGCGCCTGCCTCTTACGGCGCACCCGTCCAAGCTTCATACGGAGCGCCTGCGCCAACTTCATACGGCGCGCCCGCGCCGGCACCCTACGGAGCCTCGTCCTCAGCATATGGCGCTGCATCGGCACTGCCCTACGGCAGTCTTCAGCCCTACGCGCCACCGCCGGCTGCACACGCGGAGCACGCTGCAGCCGTCCTAAGCGGAGCACCTTCGCCGTTCTACTTCGCGCATCTAATACCGGTGCAGCTTAAGCCAGACAACTATCTGGCGTGGCGCGCACAACTGCTGCCTCTACTTCGGAGTCGCTACCTCGAGGGGTACGTCGACGGTACCCTGCCGTGCCCGCCGCCGTATCACCCGTCATATCACGCATGGGTGGCTCAGGATCAGGCCATCCTCTCGGCCATCCAGTCCTCGCTTTCGGACAAGGTCTCGTCGCTCGTCCTCTTCGCCACCACGTCTCGGGATGCATGGTCCGCTCTCCACACGAGCTTCGCGTCTCAACAGCAGGCGCGTGCTCATGCCATCCGCACCGAGCTTGGGGAGACCAAGCTTCTTGACCTCAGCATCACCGAGTACTTCAACAAGATGACGGGCTTCGCCGACACTTTGGCCTCCATTGGTCAGCCTCTTCGCTCTGAGGACTTCACCACCTATGTCATGAATGGGCTGGACGACGACTATGATAATCTTGCTGAAAATATCAATGGTCGTGACACCCCGCTGCAACCTCGGGAGCTCTACTCGCGTCTTCTTGCCACGGAGCAGCGTGTCAAGTCTCGCCGCGCCACCCCAAGTTTTGCTGCTGCCAACGCCGCCACGCGCGGCAACGGAAAGCCCTACAAGCCGCCAACTGGTGGCAAGATGGCAGCACCGACCCAACAGGCCTCGCGACCTCCTGCCGCGCCCCCGTCGCCGACGACTGGTGGCGGGCGCCCATGCGCCTACTGTCCCTCCTGTGGCGTCCAACTCTCATGCCAGTTGTGCGGCCTCGCGGGTCACATCGCCTCCCGCTGTCATCGCCGCTTCAAGAAGGAGTTTCTCGGCATCGGCAACAATGGCAAGGGCAATGACAAGCAAGCTGCAGCTGCAGTGGCAGGTAACGAGCACGGGCACACTCCGTCCTACTCCATTGATCCGACGTGGTACATGGACACGGGAGCTACCAATCACTTGACGAGTGAGATGGGCAAGCTCTCCACCCAGGAGCCATATCGTGGTCATGATCAGGTTCGCACCGCCAATGGAGCAGGTATGCGCATCTCTCATATTGGTCAGGCCTCACTTCTTGCACATAACTCTAGAAAACTGCATCTCTTAAATGTCCTTCGAGTTCCTTCTGCTACACGTAGTTTGTTGTCTGTTCCTCAACTTACTCGTGATAATAATGTCCTCGCTGAATTTCATCGTTTTCACTTTTTTATCAAGGATCGGGACACGAGAGCCGTTCTGCTTAGAGGTCGTCTTCGCCATGGTCTATATGCGCTTGATGCGCCGCCCTCGCTCCCTGCGTCGCATACTCCCCGGGTGTTCAGTGGTGTTCGTGTGTCATCTACGCACTGGCATGCACGCCTAGGCCACCCTGCTGCTCCAATAGTTCGTCATGTTCTGCATCGTCATGAACTCCCAGTTGTGTCCAATAAAATTGTTGAAACTGTGTGTGATGCCTGTCAGCAAGGCAAGAGTCATCAACTTCCGTTTTCAGAGTCGAGTCGTGTCGTTAAACATCCTCTTGAGCTTGTGTTTTCTGATGTATGGGGTCATGCCCAAACGTCTGTTAGTGGCCACAATTATTATGTCAGTTTTATTGATGCTTATAGTCGGTTTACCTGGCTTTATCTTATTAAGCGTAAATCTGATGTGTTCGATGTTTTTATTCAGTTTCAAGCACATGTTGAGCGTCTCCTTAAGCACAAAATTCTTCATGTTCAATCCGACTGGGGGGGTGAGTATCACCACCTCAATTCGTTTTTTAATAAGCTTGGGATCTCGCACCGTGTGTCTTGTCCTCATACACATCAGCAGAATGGCACCGCTGAACGTAAGCATCGTCATCTTGTAGAGACTGGCATTACCTTACTAGCTCATGCCTCCGTTCCGTTTAGGTTTTGGAGTGATGCTTTTTCCACTGCCTGTTTTTTGATCAATAGGCTTCCCTCACGACTTCTGCAAATGAAAACTCCCCTTGAACTCTTGCTTAATGAACTCCCCGATTACACGTTTCTTAAGGTTTTTGGATGCGCATGTTGGCCTCATCTTCGTCCGTATAACAAGCATAAGCTAGAGTTTCGGTCTAAAAAGTGTGTCTTCCTTGGATATAGTTCCCTTCATAAAGGGTACAAGTGCCTACATGTTCCCACTAATCGCGTTTACATATCTCGTGATGTCGTGTTTGATGAGAATGTGTTTCCCTTTTCTGCACTTCCGAACAACTCTACTACTCCCACACACCCTGCGCACTCCACTATACCTTCGCCTGATCAATTTGTAGATGTTGCATATACTCCCGCGTTGCTTCCTAACCATGCTGCAGGTATCGGACGCGGCGCTCGCCTCGAGCTCCTTGATGATCAGGCGATGGACGACTATCACGTCGATCCGGTGCATGTGCCATGCACGCCTCGTCAGCCCACTGCTGCATCTCCTGCGGCGGCCACGCCCGCTGCGGCCCCGTCGCCTGGCCCATGTGCGACCCCGTCGCCTGGCCCAGCTCTTGAGCTGGCCACCTCTGCTGCCGATCCCACCGGGCCATTTTCGCCCGGCCCGACACCGCCTGGCTCCCCGTCGCCAGGGGCCTCCACGTCTGGCCCAGCATCACCGGCCTCGCCGGCCTCCACGCCACCTGCGTCTGGTCCATCCTCGCCTGCTGCCTCTGCGTCGGACACTGCATCGCCGGACCTTCCGTCGCCAGCACCACCTGCTGCTGGCCCTCGCACGCGCAGTCAAGCTGGAATTTTCCGTCCGAAGGTGCGCACAGATGGCACCGTTGCATGGATTGCTGCTTGTGTGGCTCATGCTGTTGCTGATCCCACAGCCGAGCCCCGCCATTTTGAGGCTGCTCTTGGTATTCCGCACTGGCGTGCTGCGATGGAGCAGGAATTTCAGGCACTACTGAAGAATGATACTTGGCGACTTGTTCCTCCTGTTTCTGGTGTCAATATTATTGATTCCAAGTGGGTCTTCAAGGTTAAGAAGCATGCTGATGGTTCTATTGAACGTTACAAGGCACGGTTAGTTGCCAAGGGCTTCAAACAGAGGTATGGTCTTGATTATGAAGACACGTTCAGCCCAGTTGTCAAGCCTACTACCATCCGTGTGCTCCTCTCTATGGCTGTTACTCGAGGATGGTCTCTTCGTCAGCTTGATGTGCAGAATGCTTTTCTGCATGGAGTTCTGGAGGAGGAGGTTTATATGCGTCAGCCCCCAGGTTTTGTTGATCCTACACATCCTCAGCATCTCTGTCGCCTCGTTAAGGCTCTGTATGGACTTAAGCAGGCTCCTCGTGCGTGGCATGCTCGTCTTGGTGCTGTTCTTCGGGCTCATGGGTTTGTTCCCTCCACTGCTGACACATCCCTGTTTCTCCTTCAGCGTCCTGAGGTTACGATGTATTTGCTGGTTTATGTTGATGACATCATCCTCATTAGCTCCTCTGATGCTGCTGCCGAGCGTCTCGTGTCTGCACTGAGTGGTGATTTTGCTGTCAAGGACTTGGGTGCGCTGCACTACTTCCTTGGTCTGGAGGTCTCACGGTCTTCTTCTGGGTTGACTCTCACTCAGCAGAAGTATTCTCTGGACTTGTTGCGTCGTGCAGGTATGTGGAACAACAAACCTGCTACCACTCCTATGTCTGCTACTGATCGGTTGTCTGCTCTTGCTGGTGATCCTCTCTCGCCTGATGATGCTACTAAGTACCGTAGTCTTGTTGGTGGTTTGCAATACCTCACTATCACTAGACCGGATATCTCTTATGCAGTCAACCGTGTGTGTCAGTATCTTCATGCGCCCAGGACTTCTCATATGTCAGTTGTGAAGCGTATCTTGCGCTATGTCTGTTCCACTGCCTCGTATGGTTTACTTCTCCAGTCCGCAGCATCTTGTGAGCTCTCGGCCTTCTCGGATGCAGATTGGGCTGGTAGTCCTGATGACAGGCGATCCACGGGGGGCTATGCAGTGTTCTTTGGTCCTAACTTGATCGCCTGGAGTGCTCGCAAACAAGCTACAGTATCTCGCAGCAGTACTGAAGCTGAGTACAAGGCAGTTGCTAATGCCACAGCTGAGCTCATATGGGTACAGTCTTTATTGAGAGAGTTGGGAGTCTCTCAAGATCAGCCTCCAGTTCTTTGGTGTGACAACATCGGTGCTACATACCTGTCATCTAATCCAGTATTTCATGCCCGAACGAAACACATCGAAGTTGACTATCATTTTGTCAGGGAACGCGTTGCACAGAAGCTACTCCGTATCAAGTTCATCTCCTCCAAAGATCAACTTGCTGACATCTTCACGAAGCCTCTTCCACAGCCGCAGTTTGTAGGTTGTAGGCGCAATCTTAACTTGCTTTGTACTTCAGGCCACAGTTAAGATTGAGGGAGGGTGTTAGACTGTATATACGTAGAGTCTATATCTGTATTGTATTGTACCTCTTGGTACCTCTATATATATGAGATAGCCACACCCGGATTAGGGTGTCGAGCGATTCCCACAATCCTGTTATTACGTAGTTTTACATCAAACACCTGGAGATCTATCGCCCGGTGACCAACCTGAAGCCTACCCGTCCGGCTCTGGCGATGGACGCTCCACCGGAACCCACCATCAGTAGTTTTTCATTGTCAGCTGATGTGACCAGATAGTGATTGTGATAGTTTGCTTCCCCAGGTGGCCGTTCCTTGATGACATGCTCGACGTGGCTTCCTTGGTCGTGCACGAAAAGATCTTCTGTCGAGCTGACGGCAAAAACCTTTCCATAGTGTAAGGCTATGCTCTTGTAGACAAAGCCCCGACCATGGTTCGGATGACCATTTACTGTTAGGTTGATCTCCAGGTCGTACGAGCCCAACGGCTCGCGACCCCCTTGACTGCGTCCTGATCGGGGCGTCCGTTTTCATTATGGACGGTGGGCCCCTGTGACCTGCGCTATAAATAAAGGGTGGGGGCTGGGGCACACGGTACGAGGTTCACCGTGCCGCCAGTCACCCCACCGACATCCCCTCTCCGATCTAGGGTTAGCGCAGTGCTCACGGGAAGCACCACTGCCCCGCAGCCGCCACCGTCGACCACCATGGCCGACTCCTCGAGCTCCTCTGGACAGAGCCAAGGTATCTCTCCGATTCTCCTCTCCGATCTCTCTGTTTTCTCTCCTATAACCGAGTTGGACTCGATGCATAGTTGTGCTACCGCATAAGATCTATTCCTAGTGGTTTATAGGATCTAACAATGGTATCAGAGCACAAGAGATCCTATTTTTGTTTCGGTAGCAATGGAAAAGAAAAGAAAAGACACCGGTTTCTCACCGGCAAAGAGCGCCGCCGATCTGGCCGCGCCTGTTCCTCTCGACCCAGATGCGCACCACAAGGGGCATCTGAACGAAGAACACCACCCCCTCGGGGGCTAAGAAACAGAACAAAGAACCCTAACCCTAACTGCAAAAAGAGGGGAAAAGGCAAAAGAAATTACCGGCATGGTCGCCGGCAAAGGGCACCCCCGCTACGCCGCTTGACGGCGGCGCGCTCTCTTTCGGGAGTTCGCACACACCGGCAAAGGGGGCAGGGGAGGCGCCGATCTTCTCCGTCGAGATTGGCCTTCGGGCTCCTCTTTTTAGTGGAAAAGAAAGAGGGAAAAGAGAGAAGAGGGAGGAGGAAGGACGCGCGAGGCGCGGCCGTCTCCGGCGGCCGGAATCGCGCATCGCGGCGCCGCTGTCTTCGTGCGGGAAAGAGGCAGAGAGGAGAAGGCGAAGGGGAAAGTGCGGCTAGGGTTTTGACCCGCGTGGCGCAGAGGTGGTTTTGTTCGGGCGTGACTCACGCTGGACCGTCGGATTCAATCCGACGGCCAGGATCGTGCCACAGCTAACCCTAGCGCGCTGGCGGGCCAATGGGCCGAAAGAAGCAGGCCGTGGGCCGGATGGGCCGCGAACTGCGTCGCCGCGCGCGGCAGCTAGCGCTGCCGCTCACGGGCCGTGGGCCGCAGTTATGCGTCGCGCCGCGCGACAGATAGTAAAAGGCCGCGGGCCTCTCGTTTTTTCGCACAGAACAGAATTTTTCTGTTTTTTTTTTACAAAAGCATGTTTAGTTATTTTTGTTTATGTTTTTCCTGCTCATTTTTATCCAACGAAAATTTTGTTTAGGAAACAGAAGAAAGTAAAAGAAATACTTTGAAAAGTATAAAAGTTTATGAATTTTATTCATATTTTCCGCTGCAAATAGTTAAAAGTAATTGCATAAAAGCAATAAAGTGAGAATTAAAAGCATGATAAAGTGATATTAATGATGATTATGATTCTGTTATTAATTGACCAACGTTGTTAATAGCATTATCATGATTTAAAGTGAGAATTGAAAGCATGATTAAAGTGATATTAATGATGATTATGATTTGTTATTAAATGACCAACGTTGTTAATAGCATGATCATGATTTGTTTATTATGTGTTAAAGGTGCATTTATTTCTTTTATTGCCCAACGGTAATATAGTTTTAATTGCACAAACGGTTGTATGTTTTAATTTATACCAACGTTGGATTAACATGCAATTGTTTTTTGTTATCTCATATCCTTGTGGTTTCAGGAAGTTTTCACCTGATGAGTTGCCTCAAGGACGTTCCGACGCTCAGGGGTGACAACTACGCTGAGTGGTGGAAGAAAGTTGAGCTGGCTTTTGTCTGCGCTGAGGTCGACTGGGTTGTGAGCTCCACAGCCAGTCAAGCAGCAGAGCCAGTAAGAGAGACAGATGATGATGAATCTGCTTGGCAGAAAAAGCAGGGACCATGCTCCAGTGGAGATGGGATACACCCTAGAGAACCAAAAGTGGGTGAACGCCAACAAAAAGTGCATGGCATTCATAAAGAACACAGTTGAGAACGCTATTGTGGGCTCAATTGAAGAGTGTACCTCTGTGGGAGAGTATCTCCAAAAGATAAAGAGCCAGTTTACTGGTTCTTCAAAGACATATGCTACCCAGCTGCTCAAACAGCTGGTGACAGAAAAGTATCATGGAGGTTCACATGGCATAAGGGAGCACATTCTCAGAATGAGCAACATGGCTGCTAAGCTTAAGTCCATGGAGGCTGATCTGGAGCTCAAGCCTGCACTCATAGTTCACTTGGTGATGGCTTCACTGCCACCACAGTTTGAAAATTTCATCATCAATACAATGTGTCACCTGAAAAATGGGACATTGAAAAGACCATTGCCATGTTGTCGCAAGAAGAGGAAAGGCTGAAGTCCCAGAATGGGGGCTCCTTGAACTTTGTGAAGGACAACAAGAACAGGAACTACGGTTCCCCTTCAAGCCATATGGCAAAGGTCCTCACCAGTATAAGCCACATGGCAAAGGTCCCCAGCAGTATCAGCAAGTGGACAAAGACACCTGCCACCACTGCAAGAAGAAAGGGCATTTCAAGCAAGATTGCCCAGATTGGCTCAAGATGATAATGGCAAAGAAGGTAGACACAGTTTCTTTTGTAAATGAATCCCTGTATACACAGTTTTCAAAATCTACTTGGTGGATTGACTCAGGTGCAACTGTTCATGTTGCAAATTCTTTACAGGGATTCCATTCGACAAGGACTTTGCAAAGAAGCGAAAGACACATTGAAGTCGCAAATGGAGTTCAAGCAGAAGTTGAAGCTGTTGGCGACATCTCCTTGGAGCTAGCTGATGGTTTCAATATTATGCTTAGAGATGTTTTATTTGTTCCTTCGATTCACAGAAACTTAATAAGTGTATCGTGTTTGGATAAAGACAGTTATGAATGTTATTTCGGTCATGGCAAGTGTGCCATATGGTTTAAAGATGCTTGTGTGGGTATTGCTTTACTTCATGATAAGCTTTATTTGTTATCCTTGCGTGAAAAAGTGCATTCTGTGAGTAATGTGAATGAACAAATTCCCTTGTCGAACAAAGAACAAAAGAAAAGAAAGCGAACTCATGACTCTTCGAAGTTATGGCACTGTCGATTAGGCCATATTTCGAGGGGAAGAATAGAAAGCCTCGTTAAAAATGATATTCTTCCTCCGTTAGAGTTCTCAGATATCGAACAATGCATAGATTGCATAAAAGGAAAATACGTAAAACAAATTAAAAAGGGTGCAAACCGAAGCACAGCGACACTAGAAATTATTCACACTGATATATGTGGACCATTTCCGGTGAAAAGTGTGGATGGTTATGACTCGTTCATAACGTTCACAGATGATTACTCCCGATATGGTTATATTTATCCAATTAAAGAAAGATCTGAAGCATTGGATAAATTTAAAATATTCAAAGCTGAAGTTGAAAATCAACATGATAAAAGAATTAAAATAGTCAGGTCCGACCGTGGGGGGAGTACTACGGTCGGCACACTCCATATGGTCAAGTACCTGGACCTTTTGCAAGGTTTTTACAGGAAAATGGAATAGTCGCCCAGTATTCTATGCCGGGCGAACCACAGCAAAATGGAGTAGCTGAAAGGCGTAACCGTACTCTTATGGATATGGTGCGCAGTATGATGAGTTATTCCACACTGCCATTGGGATTATGGATGGAGGCGTTAAAAACCGCCATTCACATTCTCAACAGAGTACCAAGTAAGTCGGTGCCCAAAACACCGTACGAGTTGTGGACAGGGAAAGTTCCTTCTCTACGCCACTTGAAAGTCTGGGGGAGCCCAGCTGAGGCAAAAGTTTTTAATCCACACATTGCAAAGTTAGACCCCAAAACAGTAACTTGCCATTTCATTGGCTATCCTGATAGATCAAAAGGTTATCGTTTCTACTGTGCAGACAGATACACAAAGTTTGTAGAAACGAGACACGCGGTCTTCTTGGAGGACGAAATGATGAGGGGGAGCATGGTAGGCCGGAAAATTGATCTTGAGGAGAAGAGGGTGTGTGCACCTTTTCCGATGATCCATGAGCCATTTTTCGCCCTACCTGTTGTACCTGCACCGATAATCCCAGAGGTTGTGGTGCAAGCACCTGTTGTAACTCCACCCGTGACCACAACGAGGCAAGATTCGGAACCTGTCCGTCAGGAGCCGACTCAACCCGTTGTTGAGCATGAAAGGGAGCGACGACAGCCACATTTAGAAGAAGAGTCGCACGTTGAGACACATGATGTGCCAGAGAATGAGACTCTCAGAAGGTCTAAAAGAGCTAGGAAATCAGCTATTTCTAGTGATTATAAGTTTATAATACAGAAACAGTTCATATGGAAGAAGATCCCACTTCATATGAAGAAGCCATGAGAAGCGTTCACTCTTCGAAGTGGCTGGAAGCCATGGAAGACGAGATGAAATCGATGAGTTCTAACAATGTTTGGGACTTAGAGGAAATTCCTAAAGGAGCCAAAACAGTAGGCTGCAAATGGGTCTACAAAACTAAGTATGACTCCAATGGAACGTTGAAAAGTATAAAGCGCGACTTGTGGCAAAAGGCTTTACGCAAAGAGAAGGGGTAGATTACAATGAGACATTTTCTCCGGTCTCATGTAAGGATTCTTTCAGAATCATCATGGCACTAGTTGCGCATTTTGATTTAGAGTTGCATCAAATGGATGTAAAGACGGCATTTCTAAATGGAGATTTAGAAGAAATGTTTACATGAAACAACCCACGGTTTTTTCATGGAGGGGAAGGAACATATGGGATGCCGCTAAAGAAATCCATTTATGGGTTAAAGCAAGCCTCTAGACAGTGGTATTTAAAGTTCAATAATACAATTAAAAGTTTTGGATTTAAAGAGAATGTTGAGGACAACTGCATTTATGCAAAGTTTAAAAGTGGGAAATATATTTTCCTAATTCTGTATGGATGATATCTGCTTGCAAGCAATGATGTCAGTCTACTACTAGAAACAAAGAAATTCTTGTCCTCAAATTTTGATATGAAAGATCTTGGTGAAGCTTCATATGTTTTGGGCATAGAAATTCACCGGGATAGAAAGAATGGAGTGCTAGGACTATCACAAAAGGCATATTTAGAAAAGGTTCTAAAGAAATATAATATGCATAAAAGTAGCGCATCACCTGCTCCTATAGTCAAGGGCGATAGTTTTGGGAAATTTCAATGTCCCAAAAGTCAATATGAGATCGATCGAATGAAAGCAGTACCATATGCTTCGGCTGTTGGAAGCTTACAGTATGCACAAGTGTGCACTCGCCCTGACTTAGCTTTTATCACCGGGGTACTCGGTAGATATCAAGAAAATCCAGGCCATGAACACTGGAATATGGTAAAGAAAGCATTGCGTTATGTGCAAGGCGCAAAAGACCTCATGCTAACATATAGAAGATCTGATTCCCTAGAATAAGAGGGTATTCAGACGCAGATTTTGCGGGAGACAAAGATGATAGAAAGTCCACGTCAGGGTACGTGTTCACTCTCGCAGGAGGGGCTATTTCGTGGAAAAGCTCCAAACAGTCATTAGTTGCATCCACGATGTATGCAGAATTTATAGCATGTTATGAGGCCACGGGGCAGGCGATATGGTTAAAGAAATTTATACCCGACTTGAAAGTGGTAGATTGTATTGACAAACCACTAAAGATGTACTGTGACAACCAGCCCGCAGTATTCTATGCTCACAACAACAAGTCGAGTAATGCTACAAAGGCAATAGATATAAAGTATTATGTTGTGAAAGATAAGATCCAGGATCAAACTATAAGTCTCGAGCATATAAGGACAAAGGAAATGCTTGCGGATCCGCTAACGAAAGGCTTACCACCCGATGTGTTCCAGAAACACATAGCCGGCATGGGATTAATGGAAAGCCTATGATTCCTGGATCACAGAGGCCCAAAAGTAAAGATTTGTTTCAAAACAGAAAAGTGTATAGTGGCTGTCTGATTCTATCGGCAATTGAGCTGTGACGATGAAACATGCTCTATGTACTAATCGGTGATGAAACGAGTAAAGTAAAAGGTAAAAGCAAAAGTTGAGATCAAGGGGGAGAATGTTAGGTTGATCTCCAGGTCGTACGAGCCCAACGGCTCACGACCCCCTTGACTGCGCCCTGATCGGGGGCGTCCGTTTCCATTATGGACGGTGGGCCCTGTGACCTGCGCTATAAATAAAGGGTGGGGGCTGGGTACACGGTACGAGGTTCACCGTGCCGCCAGTCACCCCACCGACATCCCCTCTCCGATCTAGGGTTAGCGCAGTACTCACGGGAAGCACCACTGCCCCGCAGCCGCCACCGTCGACCACCATGGCCGACTCCTCGATCTCCTCTGGACAGAGCCAAGGTATCTCTCCGATTCTCCTCTCCGATCTCTCTGTTTTCTCTCCGATAACCGAGTTGGACTCGATGCATAGTTGTGCTACCGCATAAGATCTATTCCTAGTGGTTTATAGGATCTAACATTTACATGTGACCATAATATCTTCGAGGAGGGTTGTGTTGTTCTCATCATGCTGCCCGATCCAAGACATGTTATGCTCAATAAACCTCTGTGGTGGAAAAAGAGGGCGACGTGGTGATTCGATGTGCACACGAGAATATCATGAAAGTAACGGGGCCTTATCGTGAATGAGTGGGTGAAGTATGCCCCATAGGCAACGTTGAGAAACGGGAACTCGAATGCTGGCGTGGTCACCGAGAAAGGGTCACGAATGGAGCACCGACGGGAGCGCTTGTGTTCGTACATGAGCAAACCGCCGAAGGAGATGCCGCCGTGGCAGCCCTTTGGCGTGGCGAAGCGGCGCCATGCGTTGGCAGCGAGGCTCTGGTAGAAGCCATGGCATGGCCATCGTCATTGACGTGCGCTGCTGTTGAGCCGCGAGACGCCAGTCGCGGCAGACGGCGGCGAAGCTGAGGCGGTCCATATGGCACAGTAGGCGGGAGAGGATGAGGCCGGCAACATCCGGCGGCAGGTCCGGCCATGGCGACCAAGGAGAAGAGGGAGGCCTCCCGAGGCAGAGACTCATGGTCGATGCGATCGATCAATCAATTGATTTGTTAAAAGGAGGACACAACTAGTGATCGAGATATTATAGTTTGCTGGATTTCCGTTGATTATTTTAACAAGATTCACTTACGTTAACTCGCAATTTATGTAGGTGTACCAATCGAGCTTGGATCCAACATGATTCGAAACTAATTAGCTTTTCACAGATTTCCGTGTCCGAACATTATTTGACCTCAACTCGGATCGAACATGATTAGCGATTTACAACCTAAAAAGCATTGTCATGTACCAAGCACTAACCGGTCTGATTGGTCGATTCCGTTTGAGAGTCCTAGTACTAACTTGGGATAATTGATGCTAGCTATCTTCGACGTTTACATAGCACACGCCTAACCCCTAGGGCCTCCCTCCCGTCCCCTTCCTCCCCGCCGCCGCCAGAGGTCTCGTCGGCCTGAGCCCGGGCTGATGACGGCAGCGGCGGGGCTTCCTCCGCGCGCGGCTGTATGGCGCATCTTCGGCGGCGACGGCGGCGCGTGGCTCGGCCGTGTGGTGGCGGCGAGGTGTCGCTGGATCCCGGTGAAGGCGCAGCCGACGGTGACCGGGAGGCCCTACTACCTCGCGACGGTGCCGCCCCCTGCAGACGCGGCGGCGAGCGACGGCCAGTTCGGGCCTAATGGCCTCGGGCAAGCCTCTTTCGCCCCTCGGCAGCAGGCTGGTGCGGGGCGCCTAGTGTTTCCGGCTGCTAGGCACCGAGGTGGTGCCGGCGGCCGGCAAGACGGCGGTGGGCTGGATCTCCTCCGTTCAGCCCATGTTTTCGGGTGCTCAAGCTGAATAAAGGAGCTGGTCCTAGTGTTCTTCTCGCATTAAGGTTGCAATCTGCCGGATGCCTATCCCCATTGATCTGGCTCGACAGTCGTGTTTTGGAAGGCGCCGCCGGCGAACTCCACTGGGCGCATCATGCCTGGAGATTGCTAGATCGGATGGTATTCGATCGTGCGCACCCATGTTTTCTCTGACCGTTTGGTTTCAGAGGGAGCGCTTCGAAACTCTGCTGGCTGTTAATATCATGGAGCATACTTCACTAGTACAGAACGACACATCCGATACCCCTCTATGGAAACGGCACGAGTTAGGCGACGGAGAATCGCGCTTTCCGCGTGAGAAAACCCGCCCCGCCAGGCAAGCTGGCCCGCGTCCCGCCTTCATAGGCAACGGTCGCGAATTATTAACCGTTGCCGATATGTTGGTAACGGAGTTTCTGTCGACTCCGTTTGCGATATGTTCTTCAATGGCATCGGACATTTGTATACAACCGTTGGCGAGGTTGCTTATATAAAATTCCTTTTTTAGCACTATCTTGGATATTATAAAAGACTGTCGATTCGCCCTTGTTCCTCCGCTCCAGCTTGTTTTTACTCCGCACTCGTGTCCTCCATGTCCAAGAGCATGAGCTCGTCGGGGAGATCGAATGCGTCCTCCTCCTGCGCCGTCGGGCCCGGGTCAGATCTGCCGCTTGTGAAGTGCGTTTGCTACCGCTGTCGGAACGCGATTCGTCGAGTGTCGCGTTCGGATCTGAACCCATGCCGGATCTACTTCAAGTGTCCAAATCACAGGGTTAGTTCGACGTTTCGACCAGTTTTGATTGATTCTATTCTATGTGTGATGCTGATTTGCCTCTGGATTCGATTTACCATTTGGCAGGGAGGGGCGAAGAGTATTCTGGGAGCTGTGATTATTTTTTTGGATTGAAGATTATGTTGAGATGCTGCTTGCTAATGGCGTCGAAGTGGAAGCTGCAGAGCTGGAAAATGTAGCCTTGATAGTCAAGAAGGCGAACATGGAGATGAAGCCGCACACTGCAGCAGCTCTAGCTGGTTTGGCATGGAGCCCAACAAACACTTCGACTAAATCTGACCATGTTGTTGCTGTGCGCAAGGAGCGGCATAAAGGAACAGAAATAGCTCAGTTAAATGTTCTTGTGAGCATTGCTAGAATGATTTTGTGTGTTTGTGTGCTGCTGTTTGGTGTGAACTTGTATGCAGCAATGAAAATCAGTAGAATGTATTAGATTCGTATGCAGCTATGCAAATCAGTACAATGTATTAGGTTCGTATGCAATTTGAAAATCACTAGAATGTATTATGTTCGTATGCAGCTACGGAAATCAGTAGCACATAGTAGTTGTGAACTTGTATCCAATGTAAACGGTTATATAAAATGTCCGTTGCCAATTGGGTGCCTATAAATGTACTGGCGAAGCAAGCCCCATCAGTCTCATTCTCAATCCCTCACTGTCCATCTTTCAACCCTAGCCGCCACACATTGTAGCTTTTTACTCTCCTCACTCTCTCATGGCTTTCTCTGCCGGCGCTTCTAGATCTCGCCATCGCAGCCGCGGATCGAGCGGCCGCACTGATCTAGCTGCATCTGTTCGTGATAGGGCAGATCTGGAGGCGGCTGTGATGCGGCAGGTGTGGGAGCGCGTCAGCCTCATCACCTCCGGTGATGCCCCGCGTCCTCTGGGCCACGCGGAGCTGGATCAGATCATTCATCGGGTGGTGATGCAGCAGTTGTGGCGGATCCGCCGTCAACGGAGGCCGATCTGGAGGCCGCCGTCGACGGAGGAGGAGGTGGCCGATCTGGAGGCGACGTCCCCGGTGGAGGAGGTGGCGTCCACGGTAGAGGAGGTGGCCGATGTGGAGGTGCCGTCCACGGAGGAGGAGGTGGCCGATCTGGAGGTTGCCATCGACGGAGGAGGAGGTGGCCGATCTGGAGGCGATGTCCCCGGTAGAGGAGGTGGCGTCCATGGTGGAGGAGGTGGCCGATCTGGAGGCGCCGTCCACGGTGGAGGAGGTGGCCGATATAGAGGCACGTCCACGGAGGAGGAGGTGGCCGATCTCGAGGCGCCATCCACGGAGAAGAAAATGTGAGGTCTAAATCGCTCAGCTCATGAACTAGTGCATCAATTGGTTTTATATAGAACTTGTCTAGTATATAGAACTTGTCTAGTATATAGAAAACTCGTCTAGTATCTTGCACTTTATTGTTTCTGTCTAGTTTTCTAGTCTAGCATAGAAAACTTGTCTAGTATATAGAAAACTTGTCTAGTATCTTGCACTATTTTAAAGTCTAGTAGGGTGAATTAATTTCAACTTTTTGTAGTACTACCGATGATGAATAGATCCAGTCACAACTTTTTGTCAATGTGCTAATCCTCGTTATTGTTTTGTGTAGCTAGTGTATGAAGTAATAGTATTTCGGCGACACTGTATAAAAAATGGTGAGGCTCTTGAAGGAAACATCACCTTCAAGTTACGCCTCCAAATCGTTTTATCGGACTGCAAGCACACGGATATAGGCGCTTAAAGGTGTGAACTGTTTTCACATTAAATTATATCTATGTCATGTAGCATCATATTTTGGCTCTTCTCTAACTATCAATCCATGTATTTTTATCCAGAAGCACAAAGCTGATCCGAACAAACTTTAAATGTGCTACTTATAAAGTGGGATTATATTTCGGCGACACCGTCCAAGATGGAGCAAGCCTCAGTACGAAGAATTTGGCAATTTGGCTTGGTGTAGTTTCTGTTTTTTCAGTTTCTCTGGCTATTTTGTGGATGTGTGTTTAGGGAGCAAGCCTTAGCTGCAGTTTAGGGAGGCATGAGAATGATAGGATTAGCGAAGCATGTGTAACTCATCTTTTGATGCTATGTAATGGTGACAATTGTTATATAAGTTATGAACGGTTTTGCTAGCAACTTTGTGCTTCTGCTGTGATATTTTGAATGTCAATTGGCAACTGTATTGCGGTTGTAGGCTTATGAAAAAAACTCAATGCAAACGAGCAAAACAGAATCTCCGTTTCTGATGTCCAGATACATCGGCAACGGAGACTGGATGGCAACCGTAGCCAAAATCAAGCCTCATCGGTGACGGTTTTTCGTGTCCGTTGTCGATGAGAGCCTTCACATCAGTGACAGGGTCGTGGACACGGACCCTTTCTCCGTTGCCGAAGGGGTTTTTGGCCCGTTCCGATGTGTCGTTCTGTACTAGTGCTTTCTCGTTCCATGGTGCTGGCGGAGAATGTCATGGAAGGCGAGATCTGAGGACAAGCAATGGGGGTTTGAGTCTTTGTGGCGATGAGGAATTGGCTAGGTGATTTGTGACTTCGAGCAGTGGCATGCATGTGGGGACGACTGCACAGGAGAAGTCCTACGTCTTATCTTTCAGGGTGAAAACCCAAGGTCTGGCCTTAATTGGTTGTGTCTGACAATGACCTTAGTGAAGGCATTGTTTTTTAGAGCGAGAACTGTCTCCCGGGTGAAAACCTGGGATCTATGATCGGGCGACGACAGCGCTTATGCACTGTTCCTTCTTGAAGGCGTCGTTTTTGGAGAAGCTGAACTTCTGGTGCTATCTTGGTGGTGTTAGTACCGTTGTTTCTAGAATCTGATCACTATAGCGGGACTTTTCTTTTTTGTAATTTCTCTCTACTTTTTTGGCTGTGTGTATCCGTAATACCGTTAGGTCATTGCGTTGTTGCAGAGGCTGGGT
The DNA here is from genome assembly GCA_947311845.1 of Poa pratensis. Taxonomy (NCBI): domain Eukaryota; kingdom Viridiplantae; phylum Streptophyta; class Magnoliopsida; order Poales; family Poaceae; genus Poa; species Poa pratensis. The sequence goes on from CAMZMU010000070.1 coordinate 8,547,042, forward strand.
GTATTTGGTATCTCCGTGATATTAATATATACTCTTTATCTTAAAAAAAAAATGCCCTCCTTCTCAGCTCGTAGTCGCCGGGGCCAGAGGTAGGAGCATCATGGTATTGTTATGCCGCGTCAGGCTAAAATGCGGCCCCGTTTGCTTATCTTCACATGGTCGTCGGCCTCGTACGCTATATGCACTTTGCCTGTCTTCGCGCAATGCATCTAGTTTTTTTTTTGAAACGCCCAACCTTAGTTGGTTTATATTAATATAAGCAGAGGGAAAACAATTACAAGGCCACTTAGCCATGTGTTAACATGCTAAGGCACCCCAAAAAGAAAAAAAAATTAAGGAAAGGAAAAACAGTAATTCAAAAGTTCAAGGTGGTTCGAACAGAAGCCTTTTTAGGGCCTTTGCCCCAGCGAAAGCCCATCCTCTCGCTTCGTCTCGAATCCATGTCACGAGACTTGGGCAGTTTGTCGATCGGTGGTCAAAAATCCTCCTGTTTCGCGCTGTCCAGATACCCCAGGTTGCCAGGATGAACAGCGAGCTGAAGCCTTTCCGATGTTGTTTGTTGAATGTCCGCGCCATCGTCTGCCAAATCTGCGCCGGCGAGGCGAAACGTTCCCATCTCATGGGCTCTATCCCAGCACATCCTGGCCACTGCGCGATCGCCAGCCAGATGTGGCGGGAGAAGGGACACTCGAAGAACAGGTGCTCCGAGGTCTCGAGGCTTCTGTTGCAGAGCTGACAGAAGTATTCGTTCGGCCAGCCGCGACGCTGCAGTCTGTCCGCGCACCAGAGTCTGTCCTGGAACAGAAGCCAAGCAAACAACTTGAGTCGAGGCGGAGCCCATGGTTTCCAGACGGCTGCCGGCGCGATGCATCTCTGCCGCCCTTCGAATTGGATTGCGTAGGCTGATTTGGTTGAGTAACAGCCATCTGCAGAGAGGGTCCATCGAATGGAGTCCGGAACGCCCTGCGTCAGCGCTGGTCCGTGTCGCTGTAGCATGCGCCAAATCTCGAGGAAATCATGGAGCACCTCGGTGGTGATCGTGGCCGGTAAGACCAGGTCAGTAACCCAACTGTGGTTGTGCACTGCCTGCTCCACATTCTTGTTCTTTCGACGCGAGAGCCGGAAGATCGAAGGAAATTGGCGGGAGAGCGGCAAGTCGTCGAGCCAGTTGGAGTGCCAGAAAGATGCTTGCTTGCCATCACCAATGGTAACACGGGTGGCGGTGTTGAAGAGTTCCCGGTCTCCGTCGTCGCACGGTGTCGGCAGTCCCACCCATGGTCGGTGAGGCGCGGTCCACTCGTACCATAGCCACCGTAGGCGAAGTGCTCGACCAAAAAGAGCGAGGTTTGGCAGGCCTAGCCCACCAAAAACAGCAGGGGAGCAGCTCACCTTGCACTTGCCGCCGGCCATGGTAGTTTCCTCGATGTTCCAGACGAAGTTGCGCCGAATTTTGTCTAGATCCTTGGTGAATTTAGGTGGAGGCTTGAGGGTTGTCAGAGTGAAGATCGACATCGACCTCAACACCGAACGCGCCAGCTCGCGGCGCCCACCTATGTTTATCCATCTGCCATGCCAACCTGCAAGCCTCGCCTTAGCGCGATCGATGATGTGCTGCAGGTCCACATATCTGAGCCGGCCGAGGGAGAGCGGCATGCCCAAATATCGAATGGGGAAAGCCGCAGTGCTGCCCGCGAAGTGTTATAAACGATAGCAAGATAAACGATGAAGAGCGGAACGATCAAACCAATGGGGACACGAGATTTAATGTGGAAAACCCCTCCAACAATGGAGGAGAAAAAACCACGAGCGTCAGCCAGCAATACTTCACTATATCGGGTGAGGTTACAAACGCCGGGGATTTACACAATGCGACTTATCCCAACCGGCGGCTTACAAGATGTATATATGGTGGCAAAACCCTAGGTCAGCTGCAGTCTGACTCGAAAACGACGTGTACCGTACCGCCCAAGCCTCCGGCGACGGGCCTCCGCTTCGCTCCGAAGTTAGCCTCTCACTTTATATCTTCATATGAATTTGGAACACATCAAAATAACACGAAGGGCCTGAGGATGTCGTCGAGGTTGAGGCCGTCACATCTGATCGTCGACACAGAGCATTTGGCGTCGTTTATCTGTAGACCTGTTGCGTTGCCGAATTGATGGAGAATCTGGAAGAGGGTGGTCACCTCCGTGCCGACAGGGTTTAGGAACACGGCAGCGTCATCGGCGTAGAGGCTTGCTCTGATTTTTGCTTCGCGGAGTGGTAGTGGTGAAAGAAGGCCACGCTCCGTGGCGAGCTGAAGCACGCGATGCAGTGGATCAATCGCGAGATCAAACAGCAGGGGAGAGAGGGGATCTCCTTGCCGTAGGCCTCGCCGGTGCCGGATAGAGGGCCCGTCTGCCCCATTGAGCAGAACCGAAGAGGATGCCATCGACAGCAGCAAGGTGATCATGTCGCGCCAGCGAGCCGGGAAACCCATCTGTTGTAGGAGCTCGAAGAGATAACCCCACGAGATGGAATCAAAAGCACGAGCGAAGTCCAATTTGAAAAGAAGAGTTGGTTTCTTCTTCCTGTGCAAGGCCCTGGAGAGGTTTCGCACGAAGAGAAAATTGTCGTGCAGGCAACGCGTTTTGATGAAAACGCTCTGGCCCGGTGAGATGAGCGAGTTCATGTGGGGCGCCAGTCTTCGTGCCAAAATCTTGGAGAGGAGTTTGCCCAGCGAGTGGATTAGGCTGATGGGCCTGTAATCTCCCGCGGCGCTCGCTCCATCCTTTTTGGGCAGCAGACAAATAAACGCCCGGTTGAGGGTAGCGAAACCCGATTGCCTCAGGTTGTAGATGTGGTGCAGAGCCGCCATTATGTCCAATTTGATTGTGTTCCAGCATCGGCGATAGAAGACACCCGTGAAACCATCAGGTCCGGAAGCCTTTTCTGCCGGCGAGTCCTTGATTGCCTCCCAGATTTCCTTCATGGTGAAAGGCAGATCGAGGCCGGCAGCGGGCAGAATTGGCAGGTCGAGGGCATCCCTATCCAGCGTGCAATGGCGCGGCGGCGTCGCACCAAGAGCCTCCGAGAAGTGTGCATGGAGAATCGACTCCTTCTCTTCATGCTTGGTGTGGATTCCGGATGCCGCGGTCAGGGAGTGGATGAAGTTTTTCCGGCGCCGCGAGTTCATCTTGACGTGGAAGAAGCGGGTGCAGGCGTCGCCTTCACGAAGCCAGGTGATTCTGGATGCTTGCCGGCGACGAGCCCGCTCGATCAGGGCGAGCCCCAATACTTTAAGCTTCAGAGCTTTGCGCAGGACCGCCTCCTCCTCTGTTAGTGTGCGGCTCTCCTGAGCCACATCGAAGAGGAGAATGACGGTGTTGACAATGTGCAGCTGCATGCGGGAGTCACCGAAGGTTTCCTTGCTCCAAGCACGAAGAGCACGCGCGGTGTGTGAGAGCTTTATCTGCAGCCTACGAAGATGGTTTGTTGATCGCACCTCTTCTGTCCAAGCCGTGTTTACCGTCGGAGAGAAACCGGCGTGGCTTGGCCAGAAATTCTCGAAGCGGAAGCGAGCCTTGTGAGGCGGCGGGAAGGAAGAGAGCAGAAGCGGACAGTGGTTTGAATGAGAGGAGGAGAGAGCTTGGACGCCGCAGCTTGGGAAGATGGCATCCCAAGCCACATTGAAGAAGAAATGGTCGAGGTACACCAGCGTCGGATCGGCGCGCTCATTGCTCCAGGAGAAGCGCTGATTGGCGCAGCGCAGTTCCTTAAGCTCGGCGGCGTTGATTGCCGATCGGAACTTGCCCATCAGGCTTCTGCAGAGGTTTGCGTTGTTTTTATCTCGGGCCTCGTAGATCATGTTGAAATCGCCAAGTATTAGCCACGGGATGCCAATTGGGGGCTTGCAGGCGATCATCTCCTCCAAGAACTGTTGTTTGAGGTCGTCTGTTGAGGGACCGTAGACGGAGGTGAGCAGGAACACAGTCCCCGTGGCCATGATTGTCACTGTCGCTCTAATGGAGAACTGACGGACGGCAGTGGCAGACAGCGAAACAACCGTGGCATCCCAGAAGATTGCAACCCCGCCCCTAGTCCCCATCGCAGGGAGGAAGATGAAGTGCTGTCGCTCGGGGCCAGCGATTTCAGCGGCCAAGGCACGGTCGATGAGGTCAAGTTTTGTTTCCTGAAGATAGAGGATAGCAATTCTGGCAGCCGAAGCCAAGGTTCGAACAGCGTCGCGACGAACTGGCATGTTTGAACCCCGCGGGTTCCATGTCAGAATTGGGCAAATGCTTTCACTCATTGGGGAAACTACAATTACTCTCATTCATTGGGGAAACGAAGTACACCACCGACACACACAGGATGTTGAGGTCGGCCCAGCCATTGTACCCAAACATGGCCGACCAAGAAGCAGCAGACACTTGACCTGAACTAAAAAGGGAAATTGGCCCCTGCCGATATAGGATCAGCAGCCACGGGCATCTACTAAGTTGTGCTAACATGGAGAAACTAGTGCGCTGAGGCGGCAGCGCGGGCATTGCAGGCCTGATCTGTGGCGCGACGAAGGGCCTGGCGGTCAATGCGGGTGAGAATGGCGACGCCGTCGAGATCCGTCTCCACGAGCGGGTCCTTGAAGTGCTGGGCGAGCGCTCCCGCCGCGACTTCGGCACGACGCTCCTCTGCATCCACCATGTTCAGACCCTTGGCAACGCGGAGAGTGGCGCGCTCAAGAATCGGAGTGGCCGCCAGCTTGTTGTGGCGGATGCTGCGGCGAAGAGGCAGCGGAGTCGGAGCAATGGCGGTGTCTTGCGTCCTGGGCGGCGTAGCTCCTAGCACCGCCGTGGGCGGCGCAGCAAACAGCCCTTCCAGGGCCATATCCGCTGCGAGGACTGGCCCCACCTGGGCCTGGGTGTCGATGTTCGCCGTTCTGGGCCCCCAGCGGGGCACCGGGCTTCTTCTTGGGCCAAGTGGAGATGGCCCAGGGACCCAAAGAGCGAGGCCGAAACGAACAGCGACCCAAGTCCAGGCCCGTGTTGCCAGTACTCCCCCATGCCAGGACTCCATGGCCATGGGGTCCACCGAAACAGGCCCCCACCCATCCACGTTGGACTAGTCAGCGCCCACCAGGTCAGCCAAAGGGTCAGCGCTGTCCTCCGACGCTGGGCTGACCGGGCGTGGCGGCTGCTGGGCCTCCACCGTCAGGGTCACGAGTGGAGCAGATGCCGTGGGCGCGACGAAGGAGAGCAGGCGCTGTGGCATGGGACCCTCCGTGGGCAGTGGCGGCGGCGGTGGGAGGCACACGGTCGACGACGAAGGGGCGGTGGCCGCTGTACGATCGCGGTTGACGGGAGAGCGGCTGCGGTGGCGCGCCCCGTCACGGCCAGCCTGGCTGCGGGCCGACTCAAAACCACGGTAGGTCCCAAGCACAGCGTCGCGCCAGATCTTGCGAGACCTGTCCTCCGCGTCGCCATCGTCGTTGCCGCGGAAGTAGGACGGAGCAGGGCCACAGACGTCATTGGCGCGGCGCCGCGCCGAGCGCACGTCTTCCCCATCTGGGACGCCGAAGTACCAGGTGTAAGGCTGCACCAGCGGGTAGGGCGGCTCGTCGGAGGAGGTGGAGGATGGTACCCCGCTCTGTCCAGAGGACGAAGTTCTGGACTCGGGCACCTTCCAGTCTTCCACCAGGTCGATGTGGATGAGCGCGTCGAAGCGGCAGAGCTCGGGGCGGGCGCGACCTCACGGCGCGGCGGAGAGAAGCCGTTCATCTCCTCCACCATGCCAGCGCCGCGCGGAGCGATGGAGAAGCCATGGTCGCTGGGATTCGGTCCAGGCTTCGAACCCAGACCCAGCAGCTAAAGAGCTCGGTGTCGTGCTGCGCGTAGGTGCGGCTGTCGAGGCGGTCGACGATGACGTCCTTGTCTAGAACGAGCTTGGCCCCCTCCCGGGACCAAAGGTGCAGGGGCATTTTCTCAATGCAGATCATCACGTGGAGGTTGTAGTGCTGGATGACGGCGTGGTCGGTCTCCCTCCATGGCTGGAGAAGGAAGGAGAGTCTGCGACGGTGAGGCACCCCATCCGCACAGCCCGGTCTCGGTGTAGAGGCTGGTCGAACAGGACGAAGAAGGCCTCCGGGTGGTGCTTGGTGACGCGCAGCTGGTGGGTAGGGAGGCTGAGTGCCTTCTCGATCTCCTTTCCCACCTGCAGCGGGTTGGCGACGTCGTAGCGCTCGACGGATACCACCAGCACCCCGCGAGTACGCAGCGTAGCGACCTGCATCTCGATCTCGCGAGTGGCCATGATGATGGTGTGGCTGGATGCCGGGGCCGTGCGGCGGGGCGCCGGCTTGGAGGCGATGAAGCGCTGCATCGTCGGAGGAGGGGCGGAGAAGCGCAGTCGGTCGTGGATCGAAGGCCGCTTGTCCGCCGGCGCAGGGCGAGATAGCGGGCAGCGGCTGCCAACAGGGTCGCGACAGTCAGCTCGGCGATGATTCTTGCTCAGGCAGCGAAAGCAGCGGCCGCGGAACCGCCTTAAAAAGGCCGCGCGGGCAGGGTCTCCATGGGCGCGAGCCAGCATGGGCTGGCGCGGCGCCGGAAGAGGGGGGGTGCGGTTTCGCCGGCTGCGCCTTGACTGTGCAATCTCCCATTTTGGGGAAGATGGAGCGGACGCGTCGTGGTCAAGGGCGGAGGATGTGCCGATGACCAGACACTTGAGGCGCGGTGGGGGAAGCGGTGTCTCCTGCAGGCCAGCCGGCGCAGAGCTCAAGGGAGGGGATGAGCTCGACCTCCCGGTCCGAAATCCAGACTGACCAGATCCAGCGGGTGCAGCAGGGGAGCGCGAGGTCGCATGCCTCGGACCGGGGAAGGTGGCCGAAGACCGGTCCGAAGAGGCAGCCGCGCGGTCAGCGGTGCCGGCAGGGCGGGATGGGGCGGCGGACGCCAGCGGCGAGGCGACACGCAGGAGCGCGAGCTCTCGCTACTTACCTGTTCCATCCCTAGTGTAAGAACCCAATGCATCTAGTTGGTTTGGAACAATCGAGGCTGCCGGTACAAGCCTGCCACAAAGGCACAAACCCATGACATTGGTGACCGTTGGATTTGGCGAAGCAGCAGCAAGACTCCTCAAATCCGGCGAGTTGTGTCAAATCTTGTTTTCTTTCATTGTTAGGGCTTTTAGACTACTCATAGTGGGGATTAACATGAAGTAGTAACATGCACTAGCTAATGTTACTACCTCTATAGTGGGTAGTAACATAAGAGTGGTGTCCTGCAAGTCTACATTAATTTGGTTGTAGACTCACATTGCATTGAATATGTGATGTTCCGGTAACTAGCTATGTTACTCCAACCTACTCTCTCCTCATTAATTACTTGCCACATCACCTTTTTTGCTTACGTGGCATTGAAGTTACTAGCTATGTTACTCCCACTATGGGTAGTCTTAGATTTGTTGTGAGTGAAAGTAAATGAAAGAACTGTGTGCTTTATTGATCATGACATGGGGTCTATATACAGGTGATCCCGACGTTTCGGGATGTCGGTTACAAGGAAGAGACGCCCGTTGGAGGCGTCGGTTTGAGAGAGGCGCCTGTACAGGAGAAGGCGTCCGTACAGACTTTGGGCATACTAATAACTGCCTATAGCAGTTAGACCTATTTCTAACACTCCCCCTTGCACAAAGCTATGTCTTGTATATCTTGTATTCCTTGTATAATCTTGAGAATACTCCGTGTAGTTTTGATGATCTTTGAAAGTGATAATTACTCCTCCAAAAACCATGTGGGAAAAATATGAGGAGAATAGTATTTGATTTGTTGTGAAAACTCCTTTAAAACCCGGTGGGAAAAGTAAGGAGAAATGATACAACATATATGATCATTGTCTCTTTTATAACTTATATGAGAAAACCTTGAAAGGATAAAACTCATTGTTAAGTTTAGATGACAATTAATATGTCTTGTATACATCCATGAAAAACCCCGGTGGGGAAAATAGGAGGTATGACATACATTCTTGTGTTGATATTACCTCATTAAAAACCTTGATGAGAACCATGTGAGTAAACTCATAAAAGGGAAAAAGAGTGTAATATAATGTTTGAATGGGTTAAAATTCAGAGAGATACTCCCCCTGATCCTTGCAAATCACGAAGTCGTCGCATACCAATTCCGTGAACATATTTTTCAAATGTTGAAGCTGGTAGAGACTTTGTGAATAGGTCAGCGAGATTATCGCATGATTTAACTTGCAAGATGTTTATATCCCCACTCTTTTGTAATTCATGAGGATAAAACAATTTAGGTGCAATATGTTTAGTGATATTGCTCTTTATGTAACCCGTTTGCATCTGAGCAACACAAGCAGCATTATCTTCATAGATAATGGTTGGAGATTCGATAGAACCTTTACCACACGATTGTTGTATGTGGTTTATCATCCTGCGAGCCACACGCATTCACGTGATGCCTCATATAATGCGATTATTTCAGAATGATTGGTGGATGTAGCCACTAGAGTCTGTTTGGAAGACTTCCATGAGATGGCTGTCCACCGTGTAGGAACACAAAACCGGTTTGTGATCTGGCATTATGGGGGTCTGATAAATAGCCAGCATCGGTATACCCAATCATATCAATGTCCAGATTTTCTGAAACTGAAAGAATAGGCCAAGATCCTTTGTGCCTTGGAGATATCGAAAGATATTCTTAACTCCTGCCCAATGGCGTTTGTGGGAGCTGCGCTATGTCTAGCTAGTAAATTCACTGCAAATGCAATATCAGGCCTGGTGCAATTTGCAAGATACATAAGCGCTCCAACAGCACTGAGATATGGAAATTCTGGTCCCAATATCTCTTCTCCATCACCCTTGGTCTAAATTGATCTTTCTCTACGTCTAGAGATCGAACACCATGGGAGTTTTGGATGGATAGGATTTGTCCATATTGAATTTCTCCAATATTTTCTGGATATAGGCGGTTTGATGAACCAAAATACCTGAGGGAAGGTGCTCGAGTTGCAATCCCAAGCAAAATTTGGTTTTACCCAAATCCTTCATCTCAAATTCCGTCTTGAGGTGATCGCGTGCTTCATCAATATCTTGTGTGTTGCCAATGATGTTCAGATCATCAACATACACTGAAATAATGCAAAATCCAGTTGCGGACTTTTGATGAAAACACATGGGCAATCATTATTATTGGAGTATCCCTTTTTCAAAAGGAACTCACTAAGTCGGTTGTACCACATGCGTCCCGACTGTTTTAAGCCATATAAAGACTTATTTAGTTTTACACAATATGTTGCGTTTTGCGTTTGGATTCGGGACTGAAACTCCATCGGAACTTTCATGTATATGTCCGAATCAAGTGAACCGTAAAGGTAAGCGGTCACTACGTCCATCAACTGCATAGATAGACGATTTTGTACTGCCATTGAAATAAGATATCGGAAAGTAATACCACTCATTACTGGAGAATATGTTTCATTGAAATCAATGCCTGGTCTCTGCGTGAAACCTTGGGCTACAAGCCTTGCTTTATATCTCACCACCTCATTGTTCTCGTTCCTCTTACGGACGAAAACCCATTTGAATCCCACAGGGAAAACTCTGGGAGGTGTAGGTATTGCTTCGGTGAATACCTTTCTTTTATTGAGCGAGGCTAATTCAACTTGGATTGCATCCTTCCATTTAGGCCAGTCGGAGCGTTTCTCACACTCTGCCATGGTCTTTGGATCATGATCATTTAGAAGGTTGTTTGCAACAGTAGTTGAGAAATATATGTCGACAATTGTAGACTTACGATTGTAAGATTCTCCAGAATCTATATAGTTTGTGGAAATTTCATTTACCCTTGTTGACTGGTCGTGATTTCCCAATACGATTGAGTCAGGGTTTTCCGATGTCCCAGTCATTGAGTGCACAACTGAGCTGGGTTGTGGAGGTTGACCTTCCACTGGGTGTTCATTACCCATTTGATGATTATCAACTTTAGGTTGATTTTCATTTACTTGTTTAGAGGGTTTGTTCCTCGGTTTCCTTTGTTGCTTGCGAGGAGCTGAATCCTGTTGTGTGGCCGTAGTTCTCCCCCTCTTCTTTTGAACAAGGGGTTGAGTGGTTTTTGTTGGTACCTCCACTCTTTCAGGCGCATTTTTGGCAGGATTGTAGGATTTTGTAACACCTTTATAATCAGTAAATGAATCTGGCAAGTTATTTGCAATGTGTTGCAAATCAATTATTTTCCGAACTTGAAGTTCAGTTTCTTGAGTACGTGGATCAGAGGAGGAAATGCCTTGGGCATTCCAATCGATTTCCGGGCATTCTTTTTGGTACTTGATATCTCCCCCTAATGCCGGGAAATGGTCCTCATTGAAGATGCAATCAGCGTGACGGGCTGTGAATAAATCCCCTGTGAGGGGTTCAAGGTACTTGATTATCGACGGTGATTTGTACCCCACATAGATCCCCAATTTCCTATGTGGGCCCATGGATGTACGCTGCGGTGGTGAGATCGGCACATAGTGGCGCATCCGAATTTACGCAGATGGGAAATATTTGGTAGATTTCCACGTACTAATTGCAGAGGGGAAGTGCTGTGATATGCAGTTGGTCGCAATTGAATTAAGTCAGCAGCGTGTAAAACTGCGTGACCCCAACATGAAGTTGGTAATTTGCAATTCATTAATAATGGTCGTGCAATGAGCTTAATTCTCTTAATTAGAGATTCGGCCAATCCATTTTGTGTGTGGACATATGGGACCGAGTGTTGAACTTCAATTCCTAGCGCCATGCAATAATCATTGAAGGCACGCGAGGAAAATTCAGCAGCGTTGTCCATTCGAATTGATTTGATTCGATTCTCAGGATAATGAGCTTGTAATTTAATAACTTGTCTCATTATTTTGGCAAATGCATGGTTTCGTGTGGATAATAGACACACGTGAGACCATCGTGTAGATGCATCAATTAGAACCATGAAATACCTAAAAGGTCCAGATAATGGTTGGATAGGACCACAAATATCACCTTGAATTCGTTCAAGGAATTGGAGTGGTTCCGCTTGAATTTTAAGATAAGAGGGTCTTAAAATGAGTTTCCCAGTAGCACATGCGGTGCACATAAAATCCGAAGATTGTGGGAATTTTGCTTCATTTAAGTCATGACCATTGGAATTGCAGATAATTTTCCTCATCATCCCGATACCGGGATGACCAAGGCGATCATGCCAAGTTTGGAATGCATTAACATTCTGAAAAATTACCTTATACGCAACGTGTGCTACGGGTTTTATGTATGTGTAGTACAATCCTGAGGATAAAGAGGGAATTTTCTCAAATATTTGTTTGCCATATCCGTTGTCTTTGGTGAAGAGGAGATACTCCTCCTTGTTGTCTTCATGGGTTTCAATGTGAAAACCATTTTTACGGATATCTCTATATCCTATGAGGGTACGAGTTGAATCGGGATACAATAAAGCATCCTCAATTATAATTTGTGTACCCATAGGGAGGGTAAATATGGCACGTCCTGTGCCAACAATTACCGCATCGCGTCCAGCGATTGTTAAAATATCTCCATTCATCTTTTAAGAGTTTGGAAATACTTTATTTCCCTAAGTATAGAGTTTGTGGTACCACTGTCCACAAGGCACATTTCCTCCTCCATTTGGATTGACTCCCGTAGAAATCTATATATTGAAATGTAGAATTTTCATCAATGAAAAGACTTATTGGATATATAGAATATATACAACTTTATTTATATCAAAGTGCTGATACAATATATATTGTGCTTTACAATATAGGGTGATGACAACAACAATAATAATATGTTTTTATTACAACAATCTTATGGATGTAAACAAATATACTATCTAATGGAGTTGATTGACTAGTCAAAGTCTCCGAACACGTCGTTGGAGGCGTATTCGATCATCATATTCTCCTTGTCCATGGAGTCCTGTGGTGATGGAATTCCTCGGTGTTGCTTGGTGCTCCTTGAACATCTCGCGAACATCCAACTTCCATGTTGTTTTCAGGTTGAAGATTGAAGTGTGCTTCATATCTTGCTCCTTGGGCAGGTCTGTTACGTCCCATGGATTGCAGGTAGAGGTTTACCAGATGTTTTGGGGTGCGGCATTTTTTGGTGACATGCTTGTAGCATCCACATTTCTGGCAAAGATTAGTTTTATCAAACTTGTTCTTTGCTATGCCCTTTCCCTTGTCTGAATTGTGTGGCTTGTTCTTGTTGTTGCGGTTGCGGTTGTGGTTACCCTTAAAGTTCTTGTTACGACCTTTGAAAGAGCCATTGAACTTATTGTTTTTCTGAAAATTTGCATGTACCTCAGGGAGAGGGGCAGCCCCAACCGGGCGTTGATGACTATTCTTTAAAAGAAGTTCGTCATGTTTCTCTGCCTGGAGGAGCACATGCACAAGTTCAGAATAAACTTGGTAATTCCTTGCACGATATTGTTGCTGTAGGATCCTGTCAGCCGGGAGCATAGTTGATAGAGTTTTTTCTATCTTCTCCGCTTCTGAAGGTTCCTTCTCGCAAAACCGTAACTTTGAACAAATCTTATGAACCTCATGGTTATAATCTCCAACGGATTTGAAATCCTGGAGTCTTAAATGGGTCCACTCATGAGTAGCTTCAGGTAGTATAACTGCCTTTTGCCGTTCATATCTAGTTTTGAGTGATTGCCACATATTGCTTGGAGATTCCTCCATTAAATATTCAGATTTCAGATCTGGGTGAATATGGTTTCTTATAATGTATAAGGCACAATACTTTTGTTGCCCGGTTAATTGGGCAACTCCCTGCTGAGCAGGGTCCTCAGGTGGTATGAGTGCCTCTGCAATTCCACGGGATGAAAGACTAACTTTAACATCCATAGCCCATGTAGGGTAGTTATGTCCGTCGAGCGCAAGCTCTTCAAACTCTTTGACGGTCATTTTGTCCTACATGAATGAGAACCATAGATTTGTAAATTTACTTGTATGTAAATTAAAATCATCATGGTTATGTTGTAAGATTTGCAAATTTGTGAATTCAAGTGAAATGAAATCTTGTTTAGTGTAGATCTCAAACATCTATCATAACTTTTTGGAGATATCACCAATTTTATGGGGTCCGTCTCGCTTGTGAGATATCACCATTTATATGGTGTCCGTCTCATTGAGGAGATATCACCATTTATATGGAGTCCGTCTCGCTTGTGAGATATCACCATTTATATGGTGTCCGTCTCGTTGAGGAGATATCACCATTTATATGGAGTCCGTCTCGCTTGTGAGATATCACCATTTATATGGAGTCCGTCTCGCTTGTGAGATATCACCATTTATATGGTGTCCGTCTCGCTTTTGAGATATCACTTCAAATTTTTTGCATATCAAGTCAATTCGAATTAAGTCAATTTTGTGCCTTTAAGCATTTCTGGACTTTAATTGATGGCGACTTGATATTTGATTTCGCAAGAAAAATGAATCACAATTGCAAAATAATATTATTGTACCATTTGTATATGTTATAGGGATTGCAAAATGCAAACACATTGAACATATAATTATTTGTAGACACAATATGGTCTAAAACATCAATATACATAATAACATAGTACATTATGTAATTACACAGAGCTGCACGATCTAAAACATGACAAGTACTCCCTCCGTTCGGAAAAGGATGTCACAAAAATGGTCTATCTATAGTTCATTTTTGTGACATCCTTTTGCGAACGGAGGGAGTACTAAACTGTAATGTACTGGTGTTACTTGACAGATATGCTAGATTGCTCATGTACGATATATTAAACAACTATATTTGCTTGTGGCCACGATGCATGTGCGTGGGCCTATTTACTCATTAGCAGCATAGAAAGGACCAGCATTACAGTAACTAGGAGAGTAACTAGGCCCACGCACATGCATGTGCTGGTCCTTTCTATGCTGTTGTGATGTTGGGGCGCCCGGCGGTTGCCGCGGAAGCGGTTGCTGTGGAAGCGGTTGCCGCGGGGGCGGCGGCCACCCAGTCCAGCGCGGTGGCGGAGGCCACTGCCGTGGCCGTAGCGGCGGAAGTCGGCCCAGGGGCCGTGGCTACGGTAACCAGCCGGACGGCGGAGGCGGCGGGAAACAGTGCCGAAGCGACGACGGCGATCGGCGAAGAAAGCGAGCGAAAGAGGAATCCAGGGCGTGCAGGTTCATGCCTGCCATTTTTCTTACCTTTCCCTGTTCTTTCCTTTCCTTCTCTCCGGTGATCGCTCTCGGTAGAGTCTAGTGCATGATAACGTGTTGTTAGTGAAAGTAAATGAAAGAACTGTGTGCTTTCTTGATCATCACATGGGTATATATACAGGTGATCCCGACGTTTCGGGATGTCGGTTACAAGGAAGAGACGCCCGTTGGAGGCGTCGGTTTGAGAGAGGCGCCTGTACACGAGAAGGCGTCCGTACAGACTTTGGGCATACTAATAACTGCCTATAGCAGTTAGACCTATTTCTAACAAAATTTACCGACGCTCCCTAGATTCTGACCGGCGCTAAGCATTTCTGACATTATCGGCTTGTTGGCATAGCCTTTCGTGATGTTTTTTTTCTTTTTCTGAACACGAATCAGCTAGGACTTCTGAGGGTGCCAGTTCACATCGAATAATTGCTTCATTTACCATGAATAGAAGGATCATTAACATACATGTATTGTATAACTTTTTCTTTCTAGAAAGATGTGTAGTTGCTTGTCTCTAGACATGCAGCACCGATATATATCTATCTACATCAGCTATGAAGCTCAATAACAGACACTTTCATCGGGAACTAATAGTCTAATATACTACGTTACAAACTGTTTTTTCACAATTAACTGAACAAGATGGAGACCAAATATTGTTAAGATCAAGGGAATGTAGCACAGTAATAATTCAGTTAGCAAGCTCAAGTTCTGGACAATGACAGTTCTGGATAAACTATCCATGCTCCTATGGCAAAAACAAAATAGTAGAGTATTTCTGTTTGCGTGCGCTTCACAAGTTTTAAAGTTGCGAGCTGTGATTCTGTGTTTTCAGATAATAATATGTGATGTGTAAACCGTAGAGCCAATGTAATCTGACGGACAGAAGGAACATAAATATACAGGCAGAGGCTTACGCAGCAAACAAAACCTTAGACTATCTTCTTGATGCGTAATTTTTCAACCAAATAAATGATGGTAGTATAGTTTCTCGCCGACAGAAAAACAGGGATGAACGCAAGATTATCCTATCAGAGCACCCACTGGAGATTGTAGTCCGTGAAGAGATAACGGTGCGCTTGTGCTGGACCATCCGGATATCACCGTCTTGGCCATGGCCACGCACCATCTCCACGCCTGTGAGCACAACGAACTCATCGGCCGTTTCTTCGTCGTAGAACATCTTGGCGACGCAGAACCTGTTGTGACCCATGCTGATGACCCTGAGAAGCCGAGGCTCCCAATCCTTCTCGCCGGGCAGGGTGGCTTCTTCCCAGACGTACGGCAGCGTGGGCGCTTGGCCGCACGGACCGTCCATGATGGTGGAGAGGTCGACGGCGCAGAGGTGGTATGGCTTTCTGCCGGCGGTGAAGCCCAGCCATAGGCCGAGGTCGGGGACGTGCTCGGCTCTCCCTTCGAACGGAAGCTCCCAGTCGCCGACATGCCTCCACGTGTCCTCGTGCCTCCACCCCAGACGGTGGGTGGGATCGAGGCGCGCCGTGTCGAAGCAGTAGGTTCCGTTCTCCCTGTCGGATATGCAGATGCTGGTTCAGCCGTCGGCGGCGCTCTTGATGGCGGCGTACGATAGGACGTAAGATAGCTTTCCAGGCTGTTGGACGAACGGGGGCGGAGGGAGGATCCGCCATTGCCAGAACTTGAAACCGTCGTTGCTGTTATCGTCGGTCAGTGGCCTGTACTCGAGGACCTCGAAGCAGGAGCGGGGATGGTGCTTGCGGCAGAGCTCGTGCGGGGTTACGTACACCCCGGATAGCGGTTCATGACGTAGAGGCTGTCCTCGTCGGGAGCGCCGCCCGGGTGGGTGACGGAGAGGCTCATGGCATTCAATCCTTTGGCCTCGTTGAGGCCGGGCAGCGTGAGGATGAGGGTCCTGTCGGCGTCGAACATGCCGGTATCCCCTGCCGTGTTGGAGTGGACGATCCTGCCCTCGCCGCGGCCGGGCAAGAAGAGCTCGAACCAGTGCAGCCCGGGGAGCATCCCGCCGGTGGGGGACGGGTCGAAGCTCACGATCGGGTCGTCCAGCCGCCGCAGCGTCTTGGTGTATTTCTTCTTCTGCCTCTTCTCGTCGTCTGCAGCCGCCGCCGCCTCTTGCGCCGATGGGTAGAAAAGGTTCTTGGCCGCGTCTATGCGGCGCAGCGAGTACACCTTGTCGGCCCAGTTCCGCACCACCAGATTCACAAACCGCCGGCGGAACATGGTAAATCAGACTTTGCATTCACCCTGGCTTGGCGTTGGGGCGGCGGCGGAATCAGGTCTTGCCGATCTCCAGCTATTGGAACGTTAAGAGCGCGAGGAAGGGTGGGCCGGGCCACGCCCACGTCGCAACTTGCAATTACGCGGCCGAGAGGATCCAACGAGAAACCCTCGATCGGCATCCCAGCCGGCCGCCGTCTTAGATCTACGCCTACGCGATCTAAGAAAGCCACACGGTGCTGCACCTCCCAGCAACGGCAGCCGAGGTCATCGAGGAAGAGAAGAAGAAGATGCAGAAGATGAAGGTATTCGTCACCCTCCCTAGGCGGCGCCGCGACCCAGACCGTGTATTCTATGACCCCTTCGCGCTAAAGGTCGTCGCCCTAGATGTCTCTAGCGACGACACCGTGGCGAGCGTCAAGGCGACGCTCCACGACATGGAAGGGATCCCTCCGCGCCGGCAGCGCCTCGTGTTCGCCCGGTCGGCCCTGCCGGACGACGACGGCACGACACTGGCCGAGCACGGTGTCACCGACTCGTCGACGTTCCAGCTCGTGGAGACGAATATGCAAGTGTTCGTGCGTTGTCTGCACAGCAGCGCCGGCCGCACCATCACCTCATTCGGCGTGGAGAGCACCGACACCGTGGAGAGCTTCCGGCTGAGGTTGCAGGCGCGGGAGGACATCCGGCTCCGTCCAGAGCGGCAGCGGCTCGTCTGCGCCGCCAATCATTGCGGGACGGCCACACGCTCGTGGAATTTGGGGTCGGAGAATGCTCGACGGCTACGCTTCACGCCCGGCCTGTTGGTCTGCGCCGAAGGCATGTCGAGCTAGACATCGAGGTTACCGACACGGTGGGCAGGATTAAGGAGCGGGTGGAGGAGGCGGAGGGGGTCCCGGTGGCCTGCCAGAGCGTCTCCAACTGTGTCAAGAAGCTCGACGACGACGATCGCGTGCTGGCCGTGCTGGCCGATGACGACGGTCGCGAATTGGAGTGGGTATTTATGTGTGTCAGCGACATGAGAAACAGGAGAAAAATGACGCCACCATGAAAACAAAAACAGTTAACAGACGACCTGGCATCCAGGTTAGTGGTTTGGGGCAAAAAAACGCAAAAGGAGAAAACGGATCAAGAAAAGACCAGCCGTGCAGAGGAGGCGCCTCCACGTCTGCCTGATCGGCCCGGAGCTAGCGCCGATCTGCCCTTCGTCGTGTGATACGGACCCTGCCGTTAGATATTGGAGGCCTGCTGCACGTCCTTCGTCTCAATTCTTCCTATTAGTTGCTGAATCCACTACTAGCATATATAGTTGGCTATATAGTTTAAATCAGGCATCTTAAAGGTTCTACTTTTTTATGGAAAGTGAAGTTTAAATCAGGCATCTTCCTATCTGTTGTTTGTGTTACAAATACTTGTCGTGTTTTCAAATTATTATTCAACTCTTATCAACCTTTATGGTGGATTTGGTTTGTCTTCCCTCAGAATCCAACTCTTGGCACAAAGAGTGACTGCTCTGTAAACCTTGAGCGACAACACTTCTACTCCATACTTCTGTAGTCTTGCAGGAGGTGATCGATGAGCGATCGGCTTGGGGGTTGGCTGGCTGTAGCCACCTAAGAGACCACGAGTAGTCCCGTTTGTTTCGGCTACGGCCATCTTTGTTCCGCACTTGTATTGTTGGGTTCCTTGTAACCCTGTACTCTCTTTCTATCAATGAAAAAACGCAGCTCTCCTGCGCTTCTTCAAAAAAAAGAAACACTTCTACTCCATACTATACCTGGCCATTTCTCGGGCCGGGCCGGGCTCGGGCCGGGCCTAAAAAAGCCCGGTGCAGAAAAGTCCAGGCCCGGGCCCAGCCCGCCCGACATATTTCTACATTTCTCAGGCCCGAGCCCGGCCCAAGGCAAAGCCCGAAAGCCCGAGGCCCGACAATTTGGGGAATAATGCATCTGTTCATCTCGTAGCAGAAGTCAAAACACGCAAAAAAATCACAAAAACTACATACATCCAACAACCACGCAATGATACATCTAGCAATTCACAAGCACAAAAATACACAGATTCATCAGCTACGCATCCAGCCATCCACACATCTAGCGATTCACAAGGACAAAAAATAACCAGATCCATCAGCTATGCATCCACGCATCTAGGAGTACAGATCCACATTCCCAAGCATGAATCGATCTGTAGAAAAATAACACATCGGGACACGGATGAAAAAGCACAACCACTACACATATGAATCAATCAATCTCAAAACGAGAACGCATCAGATTGAGATCGAAGCTCGTCGCTGCGGCGGCCACGGCGAGGAGAAGATGCGGCGGCCACAACGCTCGTCACTGCGGCGGCCACGGCGAGGAGAAGATGCGGCAGCCCGGGTCCCGGCGAGGAGGAGAAGCGGCGGCGCTAAGGAGAGGAGGTGGCCGCCGCCATTTCGCACGGAGAGAGGAGGAGTGCGGGACGTGGGGGTGGTGGTCTGCTGGATAAGGCACTCAGGTGGGGATGGCATGGGCGCATGGCACACGGTGACACGGGACGCACTCAGGGGTTGGCTGATGCTGGGCCTTTGCTGTACTACTGGGTTGCGGGAAGACAGAAATTGGTGACTCGGGCTGGGCCGGGCCCATTTTTGGGCTGATTTCCTAGGCCCGAGCCCGGCCCGACTGACTCCTCGAGCTGGTTTTCCAGGCCCGAGCCCGGCCCGGTGGTCAGGCCTGGCCCGGCCCGGCCCTGGATTTACTCACTCCACCTTTACAAAACCCGTTCTTCAATGAGGTCAATGTAGTTCGGCTTAATGGACTGCTGCGACAAATGAGTTTTCTTTTCTTTTCGCCTTACTGCAAGTGTTCACTACATATGCGCTCGTGACCCTCGCAGTCTCTTAGATGGATCTCTAGGTTCTCAACCAGAAGGGCTTATCAGATGGTTTGAATTCAGCTTCACTATAGGAATGCTAGACATATATGGAGTGGCTCATCCCCGACAAGTAAATGTCTTGCCTGGCTACAACATATCTGCATGCTAAATACAGGGCTTTTTTTTTGCGAAACACAGTACAACGCAGACGCTCATAAACACGCGCATACACTCATCCCTATGAACGCACACACACACACCCTACCCCTATGAGCACCTCCGAGAGACTGAGCTGGCGGATCAGGTCTTGAGATTGACGAAGTCACCACGGGCGCCTCGCTATCGACGGGAACGTCGCCTCCCACTGAAGAATATTCCGCCTAAATGAGAAACACCAGCGTCAAATCTGGGGTTTGAACTCTGGTGGGCTGGGGTACAACCACCCTCCTAACCATCCTACCACAGGCAGGTTCTCTGCTAAATACAGGGCTGGTTTGTTGCGTGAAAAGCTTTTCAACTCGGATACATGTCCATGTTGCACCCTGAGTACCGTCATCACCTGTACTTCTGATGCGCCCCTCCAAACTTCCATACAGAGTTCCATGGTGCCCATCATCCATTGAAATGTTTGCAACACACGCAATGCAAAAGTCTTTAGAAACATCCATTTGTCGCGCAATGAAACCGATAAAATGTCATTTCTAATATCACTCTATGAACTCACCGTCTTTAAAGATGGATCTACTTGTTGGCCTGAACACCTCTACGCAACATGCTCATTTTGAAGTACTATTCAGATTGGGACCCCCCCCCCCCCCCCCCCCCCTCCCGTGATGATTGTTTCAAAATAAAATGGCTCCTCCCACTACTTCAAGAATTGTGTTAAGTGTCATTAGTATCAAACCCTTAAGTGTTTGAAGTTCTAACTCACATGTACCTACAATCCCACGATCAATAAGATGGATGTAACACGGCTCCAAGGGGCGGATGCATGATATATGATTATATATCACCACACGGATTTCGTCCATTCATAGTTTGAGTTCGCAGTCTCGAAAAAGAAAATAATAAATATATACTCCCATTGCTATCCGTCGGTAACTGCTCCAATTTATAGAGCATTTTCTGGAAACACATGTGTGTAGTCTCTGGTCGAGCGCTTCACTGATCTGACGATCACCTTGATGACTGTACATATGCAAGCTAGCCAGACAGTTAAAACCCTTGGCTAAGTCAAAGGTATATTAACAACTAGACTTATACAAAACTACAAGTTAATATTTTTGTTCTATTAGTAGTAACCATTTGATTTGATTGTTAGTCCAAAATAGTGTAACAATGTGTGGCTATGAGTATAAGGGAATAAAATAATAAATAATCTAATTTGAATGGCAATGAATGATGAACTGTGCTATTAAGGACACGTGTCCTACATTAGTTTTCCGTGGGCACGAACATAATATGCTAATTGTGTCATGCATGCATGCAGCCATGTACGTAGATTTCTTTTGGTTTCAAATTTTAAAATGTTTTATCTCTTAAAATGTAATTCAAAATTCATATCTGTTTTCACGGTTGGCTTTGTTGCGACAAGATTTTCGAAACTAGATCCTATATTGATATGTTTTGACAACTTTCTTTTTTACCCTAATTACCAGATTATATTCACTTAGTGACCAGGTACTGCCAAGTTGGTTACCAAGTAAAAATCAAATGGTTGCGCGGTTTATTGAACTCCGCTACACACCAAGGTAATCCTTTTTTGCAGTAATTTCATATTTTACGTGTATAGAGTCGATAAAAAATTCACTTTTTGAACATGTAGATCATGACTATGACAAAAAATGTAAAAATTAGCTGGTGACTATGAATTATTTGGTTGGTAACTGTTAACCGGTAATATGGTAACTAAAGTATTATAACCTGGCACCTGACGACGAAATTTTTTTCGGCAAAACATATTAAGATGGGATCTTGTTTTAAAGTACTCGACGAAACGAAACTAGCAGTGAAGACGAATTGTCAAATGGATTAACGGTTTGAAAGATAATTTTATTTTATTTTTTTGATCATGGAAAGATTCTCCGCATGCATGGAGGAATTGGTCACTCTGCATGTATAAAGAAAAGATAGACACCGTACGTAATAGCTTCCTGGGGCACGTCTCCATATTAGAATAACCGATGAAGGATAAGCTATATTGAGAAAATACCAAACCATGCACAACCCAAATTTCACCTTAAAAATAAATATCTTAGCCCCTATCCACATATCTCACGACCTAGAGGCAAACCCATCGACGACGATGCCAGAACGATTGTGTGCTTGTTTTCCATCTTGTTGCACGTTGCATTGGCAATCTACTTCCATTCTACCCTTTATCACTCTCTAGTGTTAGTTGATTGTTGAAACCAAAACAAGTCTCATTGTCTTTCTTATCGTCTGGTCATCTCTGGTGTTGGTTGATCAACGAATAGCCTGAAATATATCTGACCATCTTTCTTATCAGCTCCTAATCTCTGGTGTTGGTTAATGGGCTAAAAGAAATAACATTTCACATTTTATACCAAATATTTTACTTCTTATAGATATTATGCCACTATATATATTTGAAATAGTTTTTTCTTTTATACAACTTTTAACACAAAATATAGGAAAATATTGGTTTATTATGTCTAATTGCATTAACCACATGTAAGACTTTACTCCAAGTCGACCTCAGCTATATCGCATTTCGTCTATCATTACAAGTACAAAACACTTTGCTAAGAAAAATGCTAATGTAGACAGTTATATGTTGTTTACAATTGTGTTGTTTTTCCAAAAAAAAAATTTGAGACATTTGATGAACAAGATTTCATATAGATCGCATAAAAACCATATGAATATGAAAAAATCTCATTCATCCACATTAACTTGTGCCACTTTTGACGTATTGTAGTGTGTTCTATTTGTTTCTATCTATTTTAATATCTAACAAATATCTTAATTGTGATTATAAACTGTGGTGGTCTCCTTAAACAATAGGATCATCTAGGTTTGTCTAGCAAATTCTACATCGTATATTTTGCACTTTTCCCACTAGTGAGTAAATTTTACATTTATGTTCTTTTGGGTTCATAATTAGTCAACAGGACATGCGTGCTCCGCCCATGGTCAAGTAAGATACCGCTTCTAACATGCATGCAATCGTGAAGAAAACATTAGCTTAGTCGTTGGCCAAACAATACACATCTGTAAACTGTGTCAAAAAGGTCACACAAGCAAAGCATGATCTTAGAAACCAGAGCATTTGCTCACATGATAATAAAATAATTAAATCAATATGTCTTATATATATTCCCGTGAAGTTTTTATAAAGAAAATATATTAATATGATAATATCCAGACGACACCGATTACATCCGGCGTGTGCACCGACACGATATCAAGAGCTAATCGAGAGATAAAAAATACACAGAGCCAGATTATTGCAAAAGGAAAAAAGAGCAATGAACAGAGCGCAGTAGCACATCGACCACTATCATTGACAACCCCATAAGTAATAGAAATTTGTTTTGGCGAGTGAGTCTAGGCACAAATTAAAAAATAATAAGTAGAGGCTTAAGTAATTCATTCACACTTCACTAGCTACATAAAAATTAGCACAACACACGCGGTCTGTCCCCCCCCCCCCCCCCCCCCCCCGACAAATTAAAAATTAATATGTAGAGCCTTAAGTAATAGTACCATCTACATAAGGGAAAATTAAAAAGTGGGAAGATCTGAACATAGAATTTCAACTTTACTTTCGATAAAAAAGTAAAACCTTTAAGTATTTAATATGCCTGATTTAAGCTATAGCGTTTTTCTTAAGGGAAATGATTTAAACTATATATAGCTACCTATGCTAGTAGTGGCATGCAACCACTAATATCTACTCCCTCCGTTTTTTAATATAAGATGTTTTAGCATTTGTCCACATGCATGTGTGCACAAATGTATGTAGACATGTTTAAGTGTGTATGTTCATTTAATTTAGTACTAGTAATTTAGTATGTATCTAGACAACATGTACAACACCTAAAACATTTTATATTAAAAAACGGAGGGAGTAATAGGCAGGGTCTGTATCACAGGACGAAGGGCAGATCGCCGCCAGCTCTGGGCCGATCAGATAGACGCGGAAGCGCCTCCGTTGCACGGCTGACCTTTTCTTGATCTGTTTTCTCTTTTCGATTTTTTGCCCGAACCACTAACCTCAATGTCGTTGGCGCGTCTCTTAACCGTTTTTGCATCGACGACCATCGGCGCGCCACCACTATTCTTTGCTTTGGTGGCGTCGTCGTCTATCTCATCTTTCTCATCTCGCTCACACAGGATGGTCACCACTCCAATGCACTACCGTCGTCATTGGTCAGCACGCGACCGTCGTGGTCGAGATCCTTGCCACAGTAGGAGACGCTTTTGTCGGGCTACCGGGACCCTCTGCCTCCTCCACCCGCTCCTTAATCCTGCCCGGCCACTGTGTCCGTAACCTCGATCTCTAGCTCGAGGTTCCTTTGGCGCAGACCAGTTGACCGGGCGAGAAGCGTAATCGTCACGTGTTCTCTGACGCTGAGTCGACCAGCTTGCGGCCGTCCTCCATGTGGTTGCCGCCACAGACGAGCCGCTGCTGCGCCGGCCGGAGCCGGCCGACGTCCTCCCGCGCCTGCAACCTCAGCCGGAAGCTCGCCACGGTGTCGCTGCTCTCGACGCCCGATAAGGCGATGTTGCGGATGTTGCTGTTGGGCAGACAACGCACGAACACATGCATATCCGTCTCCACGAGCTGGAACGTAGACGAGTCGGTGACGCCGTGATGCCGATCGAGGGTTTTTCGTTGGATCTTTTTCCGCCTGGGTGTGTTAGCTGCAACGTACGTGGGCGTGGCCCGCTCGATCGGTGTTTCAACGAACCCAACGAAACGAGCCCGGCCCACCCTCCCTCGCGCTCGTAACGCTCCATGCGGCACAACCGGTTGTGCCATTGCATCACCCATTGCTTGATCGTCAAGACCTGATTCCGCCGCCGCAAGCCCCAACGCCATGCCAGGGTGAATGAAAAGTTCGATTTACCGTGTTCCGCCGGCGCTTTGTGAATCTGGTGGTCCAGAACTGGACCGACCACGTGTACTCGCTGCGCCGCATCGACGCGTCCAAGCACCTCTTCTACCCATCGGCGCAAGAGGCGGCGGCGGCAGCAGACGAAGAGAAGAAGCAGAAGAAGAAATACACCAAGACGCTGCGGCGGCTGGCCGACCCGATCATGAGCTTCGACTCGTCCGCCACCGGCGGGGTGTTCCCCGGCCTGCAGTGGTTCGAGCTCTTCGCGCCCGACCGCGGCGAGGGCAGGATCGTCCACTCCAACAAGGCAGGGGATACCGGCATGTTCGACGCCAACAAGCCCCTCATCCTCATGCTGCCCGGCCTCTCCGAGGACAAGGGATTGAATGCCATGAGCCTCTCCGTCACCCACCCGGGCGCTCCCGACGAGGACAGCCTCTACGTCATGAACCGCTATCCCGGGGTGAACGTCACCCCTGCTCGCCTCCCCGTGCCCGAGCTATGCCGCAAGCACCATCCCCGCTCCTGCTTCGAGGTCCTCGAGTACAGGCCACTGACCGACCACAGCAACGACGACAAGCGCTGGCAATGGCGGATCCTCCCTCCGCCCCCGTTCGTCCAACAGCCTGGAAACAAGCCATCTTTCGGCCTGTCCTACGCCGCCATCAAGAGCGCTGCCGACGGCTGCACCAGCATCTGCATATCCGACAGGAAGAACGGCACCTACTGCTTCGACACGGCGCGCCTCGATCCCACCCACCGTCTGGGGTGGAGGCACCTGGACACGTGGAGGCATGTGGGGGACTGGGAGCTGCCGTTCGAAGGGAGAGCTGAGCACGTCCCCGACCTCGGCCTATGGCTTGGCTTCACCGCCGGCAGAAAGCCATACCACCTCTGCGCCGTCGACCTCTCTACCATCATCGACGGTCCCTGCCGCCAAGCGCCCGCGGTGCGGTATGTCTGGGAAGAAGCCACCCTTCCCGGTGAGAAGGATTGGGTGCCTTGGTTTCTCAGGGTCATCAGCATGGGTCACAACAGGTTCTGCGTCGCCAAGATGTTTCTCGACGAGGAAACGGGTAAGAAGAGTTTTGCTGTGCTCACCGGCATAGAGATGGTGCGTGGCCATGGCCAAGACGGTGATCTCAGGATGGTGCAGCACAAGCGCACCCGTTATGTGTTCACGGGCGGCCACACTCTCGATTTGGTGCTCTGACCGGATAATCTTGTATTCATCCCGGTTTGTTTTCTCTCTGCAAGAAACTATGTACTACTATCATTAATTTGGTTGAAAAATCACGCATCCACAAGGTAGTCTATGGTTTTGTTTGCTGGGCAATCCTGTATGTTTATTTGTGTTCCTTCTCTCGGTTAGATCACATTGGCTCTACAGTCCACACATCACAAATTATTATCTGAAAACGGAAATCACAGCTCACAACTTCAAAAACTTATGAAGCACACGCAAACAGGAATATTCTCTACTATTTTGTTTTGGTCATATATATGAGCATAGATAGTTTATTCAGAACTATCATTGTCTGAACTTGAGCTTGCCAACGGAATTGTTACTGTGCTATACGTGCCCTTGAGCTTAACAATATTTGGTCCCGATATTGTTTAGTTAATTGTAAAAAAACAGTTTGTAACTTAGTATATTAGACTATTAGCTCCCTGATGAAACTGTATGTTCTTGAGCTTTATATCGCCGCTGCATATCTAGTGACAAGTAACTAGACATCACTCCAGAAAGAAAAAGTTATACCATAAAGGTAGGCAAAGTATCCAGTGAAAACCTTCATTCGGTAAAAATCTGGAAATTTTGTTTCTCAGCCATCAAATCGAGAGCGGACGCTTCAAATCAAAAGCGGGATGACACTCTAGGCACCTAAACGCACATTACAGAAAACCGCACCTGTCCCAAGTCTTCTTTCAATCCAACGCATCTAAAAGAACCGTGTCGATTGATTTCGTGGACTCAGTGCATGGTGTACCATCGAAGGCGTAATTCCTCAAACTGTGCTTCACGGTTGCCCGTTTTCAACGTGCCTCCACATCAGCAATGGGTATATGATCTAAGTTTTTTGCTTTGAGCCACCACATAAGCAAATGTTTGCTCCCTTTACTGCCAATGAGTCCTCTACATCATGGAAAAGATGCTAGCGACAGACCATACCGGTTTTTGACCTGTGTCGATAGGCTCTCTCCGTACTAGTGACTACTCTAAGATAAAATTAAAATATGAGGGTTATTATCGCTATGTATGAAGCGACATTCATTTGAGCAATTAGTAAGTGCGAGGAAACAATGTATCTGATTAATTAATTCGGATCCCATTAGAGTGGTGTAGACAAAAGACATGAATGCTCACCTAACACACAAGCTAACAAAAGATGATATTCATATCTACCTCTTGTTCTTCTCGTTGTATAGTTTGTTGTTAGTCTAAGAGGGAATCTCAGTTGCGAGCATCCAACACCTACTCTAGACAGCATTGAGTTACTACAAAAGCTGGTCATATCTGGCATGGTCGATGTTGATATATTAAGGATCATATGATCGAGATTAAAGTTGAAGAAAGGAGATGCATAGAGAGATTTACAAACATAGGGAGTTGTCCTTTGCAGCGAGTAGCACCAATGGCATAAACGAGGATAGAGTCAATGTGGGGGCTGATAAGAAAATTAACTCAAATGATAGTTGTAGAGAAGAATTGAAATTTACGATGAACTAGGCAATAGAGTTTGGGGAGGATTTGGCGATGTTTGTTTTAGGTGCAACCATACATAATAATACTAGGAAAATTTGCGCGGCGACACGCCGCGCCCGTGTGGTGACAGAACATAAATAAATTGGAGTTAGAAGTACGAAACTATTGTACAGAAGATCTAACTTTCAGATTTATCACGACCGGACAAAAGAGACGTGAGCATACAAATTGGCTAGGATGTTATCTTCCATACAAAACCAATCTTTATACGTGAGGTTTTAATAAATCAAAAACCATAAGAAGAAGGCTATTGATATCGTGATCCATGGACCATGAGTGTTAATGGAAATAAGCTGGGTGTCAAAAACAGCACTATCTATTCCAGAAAGTACTTAGATTGAAAAGAAAACTTTGTTTCCAACATGAATTAAAGGATCTAAAAAATGGGACTGCAGATTCAAAGAAGAAGAAAAGGTATGGCAATTCTTGCACACTTATCTGCTCATACAAAAAATCCTTAGCCGACTCGGAGGTTTGATTAAAGATATTGTGCCAAGATGACCTAAAGATTTTAATCTGCCAAAAACATAAGTTTGTTCTTGATTCAACTCTGCATACCAAAAAATAATGTGCACTACAATAATTTTGTACCTTGCGAGCTGTTTGATCTTTCCCTTTTGTGTCTCGCCTTGAGATCCTGATGATCCATGGAGTAATCCTGCTGCCAGCCTTCTTGCTGATTGATCTGACGAACAAATCCCTGACAAAATACTGATTCAAACTTAGATGTAAAAAAGAGAAATCGGATGAACAAAAAAATAGCAGGCCAGAGACACCTAACGTTGTTTCCAGGAGGTACAGAGCCCGCCGGAGAAGGAGGCGAGAAGGTTGAGGTTGGCCCACGCTATGGGGAGGTAGTTGCCGACGCGGGCCGCCGACGCCTTGCCCGACGTGGTCGGCGCCGGCAGCATCATCTCCTGCGCATGCGGCAGCGGCACGAAGCTGTAGAGCTGGTGGTGGTAGCTGAAATCCCTCGCTGGCAGCGCCCAGAACCTCGGCGCGGGGCCCCCCATCGACACGGCCACGGAGGAGGCCTCGAGGGAGCTATCCTCGTCGCCGTCGGTGCCTCAGACCGCTTGCCGACGATGAAGAGCGCGGCGTGCGGGAGGTGCATGTGGTGGGGGGACGCGGCGTCGGGCTGGGATGGAGCGGAGGAGGGGCGACGGGGAGAGAGAGGAGGAGGCCCGAGGTCGGGGCGGGACGGCCGCGGGGGCGGGCTGGGCAGCGGCGGAAGCGTCGGGCCGGAGGTGGCCGACTCGGGAGGAATGAGGTTGATTTCGGTTCTAGGGTTAGCGCGTGTGTTTTATACCGGAGGACCGATTTACAATTTTTAGAAAATTCGGGGACTTTTCTGCAAAAAAGTGTAGGTTCGCGCGTGTGTTTTATACCGGAGGAACGATTCACAATTGTTGGAAAACGCAGGGGCTTTTATGCAAAAAGACGTGTGGGCCGCCGGATCTATATCGGACGGCGCGGAGAAGGTCGCGCACTGTAGATTTGCATTGCAGAAGCGCATCTACAGTGCAAGGTGACGTGGCCAGCGGCACGCCGCGCCCGTTGTATTGGTATGTGACGTAGTTTTGTAGAATGATTTATTAATTGAGATTGTAGGAATATAATTCGATTCACGAAAATTCTGTACATGAGATGCAGGTAACAAAATGACATTCTGGGCTAGATCTAAAAGACAAATTTATGGATACAAATACCCGGATTCAAAATTTTGAAATCTGTTAGAATTTGTCTTTTTTTCATAGCCTAAAATATAACGAATTTGAAGATTAGAGAGAAATATGTATTTGTTTGTCAAAATAAAAAGTTTGCACGGTCTAAAATACAACGAATTTGAAGATTAGAGAGAAATATGTCTATGTCCGTCAAAATAAAAAGGTTAAAACATGAAAGTTGTTTGGAAGGGTGATATACATCTACTCGTGAAAGGAAAATTCAAACGGATGACCGAATGCGACGAATTTGACAAAATTCGTCAAATGGTTTTGCGAATTTGGATCCAAAATTAAGGAGCTAGAGTCGACCAAACTCGAAACCGATCACGGGAATGGAACCTACTCGTCGACACGCATATATTTCATGTATATGTTATCATGAAAAGGAGGGCCGTCGGATCTGAATCGGACGGCGGGGGGCGTGACACTGTAGACGCACGCGCACTGTAGACGTGCGGGTAGTGTAGATGTGCGCGGTACTGTAGCGATCTACAGTACGGCGACGTGGCCACCTCTAGCGGAAGCTGAAACCCTCAGCTTTTATATATGTAGTATTTGGAATCGAATTACAGTTCATTGATTCTAGCTCCAATATATAGGATGCAAACAAGGTATAAAGGAAACTTTCAATCACATGTTTATACCTTTTCTTAAAAGATCCAGCTTAAGCCTCGCTTTTCATATTTATAGTAGAGGATAGAAAACATAGGCTATTACATAAAACAATGGCATGCATGTGGGTGCAGCTAATTAATTTCTCACGATGTGTCCCCGAAGGGAGCAGCAAAACCAAACATTTTATATAAATACTTTTACTACTATATAGATTTTTTCTCGGTAAAATCTTCAGCAATTTTTGCAGATTGTGTTGACTTTGTTGCTTCGATTGGGAATGTTATTTTCCAGCACTGTCCAAGAGAAGCAAATGGTGTGGCTCATGAACTAGCTAAGGATAGTTTTTCTCATAAAAATACTTGTAATTGGGTCGATGAACCTCCGGGGTTTTTGCTTGATACGCTGCTAAACGATGTAATAATGTGATTTTGTGGAGGCGGCAAGTTTTAGACGCATTCTTTTCCTAATCAAGGTACCGATAAGGGACTGGCAGGGTTTTAATGAGGCGGCTTGCTGACCTTATATATGTTGGGAAAATTTAAAAAAAAGATTTTTTCTCGGTAATCTGAACTTGTTTTTTTCTTATAGGACCAACATATAATATTAACTAAATGTATTTATTATATTACAGAATTTACCATATAATATTAAAATTGGATTGTTATACAACTGAACCATCTATCACTTCAAATACAACAATTCTCAAGTAAAAATGTATTTCATTTTGAAAATTTTGATTTTCCAAATTTTAGTTTGACACGTTTTCATGAACTCAATTCCATCCAAACTAAACAAAATTTTAAGGGACGGCAAACCACATTCATCCACGGATAAGTTGTGCCAGTTGTATGTACTAATGTGTTTGTATTGATTTTAACATTTTAATAGAGATACAACCTTTATTCAAACATATATATATATATATATATATATATATATATATATATATCTTAACTGAAGCGTCTAGCTTTATTTGAATGAATAGGATTGTTTAGATTTGTTGTAGCCAACAAAACATTCTATAGTGTACAAATGGTCAAGAAGTGTCGTACTTATGACTAGTAACTATTGCTCCTTTTCATTCTTTCATATGTTTTCTTTGAACAAATATCAGGATTTATTTAAATAAGGAAAACAAGTATGCTCGAAACATCTAGACAAGGGATAGTTGTCCCCATATTAAAGAAAAGTTCTTGACGAACATATAATTGCAACGAAGCCCTTTTAAAATTACTTCTAAATCCGTTGACACACTTGGCGTCTCCATCGAGTATCTAGAAGTGATGATGAAGATAAACAAAGCTACTCCTTGTTGATGTCACATATGCAAATTTTGGGGAATAAGCCACATCGGCGAGGATCACACCCTAAAATCTGTGTCGACGGGCTAGCAAGCGTCACCGGACAGAACCGACGATTTGCACGCTTAAAACCTCGGGGACCAACATGCACAAGGTACTACACCGCTTGTGACAAAACGAACAAATCAATAGGCACCAAAACAATAAACCTTCATTGGCTCCTCGGCGCCACCAACCACGCCGTTGAGGCTGAGGGTACCATTATCGAACACATCGCCTCCTCCACCATCAGAGCAAACGCCAAATCAACAACGAAAACCTAATCACAACTTGAGACACAAATTTAGGGTTCCCCAATATCCAGTCGAAGCAACAAACAAAGACAAAGGTCCCTTCGGGGACATCCGATAAAAAAAAAGACAAAGGAGAGGGGAACCATAGTCCATACACTCCATAGGGTTGCACAATCGAAGCTGCCGTCTCTCTCAAGTCCCGAGGCACGTGCGCAACACACGCAACCGCACATGACACGATCCAAACCATCACGTGACGCAAAGCGAACCCGCTGCCGTGGCTGGTCTTTCCTTTTTTCCTTTTCCTCTTCCCTCCCTCGCATGGATCGCAGCCGTCTATCCGATCCACGTCGGCAATAATATCCTCGACTCGGCGACCAAACCACGAACCGCAACCCTTTCTCCGGCGGCCGTCGCTTTCCCCTCGCTCTCCTCTCCACTCGCGTCAGGCGCTGCCGGTTCTCCACGTCTCGCTTCCTCCGCCGCCTCCGCCTCCCCCTCCGCCTAAGGTGAGTTCTTGCTTCTTATCTTGCTCGCGCCTTCTTCCCCTGGTTTCGTTTGGCTAGCGAGTTTCCTAATATGGAAGAAGCAAGATGGCGTCCAATCTATAGCAGTGTTCTTCTTGCTCCCTTTGTGCCCTCGGTTCTACGTGGTGTGGTCCTGGCTCTGCTCCCTCCGGCGGTTTCGCCCGCCCCCCTAGGTCGTCGTGAGGTTCTGGCTTGCTTTAATTGGATGTACGAGTTAAATTTGTACTGAAACGGTTCCGGAAGGTAGTTAAGGTTGGTTCTTGCGAACGGTGGTTTATCGCCGGATGGGTACTGTAATTAATTCACCGTGGAAAGCTCTGTTCTCAAGGTGGGTCTGCCGGTGTGAATTGCTCGCGGTGCTTTTATGGATTGATTCGGCCGCGTACATACTACGAATTTCGGGCATGTTGGTCTGGGAAAAATAAAGGGGGAAATTTTGGATTTTGGGTAGCATCATGCTTTATTAGTTTTGTTTCTAGCCTTGTGGATGGCAAGCCCAGACGTATTAAGAAACGAAATCTGATATTGTTGCACTGAATAATTGAAGCATAACCTGCACAGACTCGACTGCGAAGGGGAAATCTTTGCAAGCATGCAGTTGAACCGTGAAAAAAAAACAGTTCTTTAAGTTGGATTTACTCATAATTTCCAAACACTTCAATGTCTGCAGGGCCTTGTTGAGTGAAGCATCTTTTTCGTTCCCTTTCAAGACATGGGTATGGAGCATTTGATGAGTGTCGTGAATCCTTCGTCAGGTTAGCCAGTGTTTCCCTTGGATGGTAGAGTTGATGTTTATGGCCAACTGAGACTGACTAATTGTACATTAGGTTATGCCTTACAAAAAGGTCTTGAGCGTCATGGTGATGGAGCAATGGAGGAAATGAAAGAGCTACAAAGGCAGAGGACAGAAACAATGATGGAAACGTGCCAAAGCACAGAAAGCCGGACGATCCGATGTCCAATACCATGCAAAAGCGGCAGGTATACTTCTATTTTCTTATCTACTCTATATTCTACTGTAGCACATGTTTTATGTGTATTAATCAGCCGCTATAGATATTTTCTGGACCTTAAATACAGGTTTCTATAAAATTACCAAATTTAGCTAATTTGAATGCTTATTGTTGCCTTAAATTATTGGGTTAATTGGATCTATGCCATTGCCAAATTCACGGATTGGACTTATGCCATTACAAAAACCGAAGTTGGAAATATGCCACTCAAACTTCTCAATACCTCTATCTATGCCATTTTGTTCATTACAAAAACTTATACGACAGTTATACATTCATACATGTACTTTATACGTGCTGGAGTACGTCCTGGACTCACGCACAGACGTAAAAAGAGTCGATCCAGATCGACCTGTCCCAGACTCGCATCGAAGCATCTCTTCCGCCTCGTCTCGCGCTCGACGAAAGCTAGCGGAGGATTGCTTCGCCGGCGGGAGGAGTCGGCTGCTGCCCCGCGGGGGAGAAGGCAGCGGGGGCGGAGGACCAGCGACGGGAGGCGTCGACGGACAGCAGGACAGCGGTCGGAGGCGCCGGCAGAACCCTCCGCGCGCCAATCTTGCCCGCAGGTCGGGTCTCGTCTTTAGGTTGCTGATGGAGACAGGGGCAGCGCAGGCGTTGCTGTAGGCCGGTCCTCGAGTTGTTAAACATGATTTTCTACAATATGTGCCCAGAATTGGCTTTTATTTGAACAGCATACTCATATTAATGTTTTTGTTTTTCTATAATTGTTTTAGATTTTTCTGAGAAGTTCATATTTTCGGCCAATATTTGAAAATTTTCTGGGAACTTAAAATCTCAGTTTAAGCAAGACCTATATGCACATTTTTGAAGAGTAGGCTCATATTACTGTTTATAGTTTTCTGTAATTTTCTTAGATTTTTCTGAGAAATTTCAGTTTTGACCAAAATTTGAATGTTTTTGAACTTTGGGCGCCCAGACAACACTAAAATGCTGCCAAAAAGTTAGGCACAGGGGTAGTATGCTAAATATGGCACTATACGGTCAAATATATGTATTCTCGGAACTGTTATTCTATTTAATGGAGACAATGGCATAGATAGAGGTATTGAAAAGTTTGAGTGGCATATTTCCAACTTTGGTTTTTGTAATGGCATAAGTCCAATCCGTGAATTGGGCAATGGCATAGATCCAATTAACCCTAAATTATTTGGGTCATCTAGAGTTTGCCTGATCATGGTTATAGGAACTTCCTGTGGCCTTAAATACGTGGTTCTTTGAAATTACCGAATTTAGCTAATTTGAATGCATATTGTTGCCTTAAATAATTTGGATAACTAGAGTTTTCCTGATCATGATTTTCTCATTTATGTTTTAAATGGACAACACTATGCAACACTTTGTTCAATTTAACAGCGAATGCACTCTGCTCTGATCTGGAACTTTCCTAACGAATTGAATTTCGAAAGATCTTAAATGTTGATCTGATATTTGTTT
The DNA here is from genome assembly GCA_947311845.1 of Poa pratensis. Lineage (NCBI taxonomy): Eukaryota > Viridiplantae > Streptophyta > Magnoliopsida > Poales > Poaceae > Poa > Poa pratensis. The sequence continues at coordinate 8,581,104 of CAMZMU010000070.1, forward strand.
GAGTTTCAGTATTTTGGTCGTTAACTAGACTGATTGGTTTTCCTTATTCGGACATACAGGGAGTATGATTTTACAACTGCACAAGATCTCTCTGATTTCATTCTGAGCAAGGTTAGTCTCACTTCCATTCACTCTCCCTCTCTCTAAAACAATAACATACTATTTGGTGTTTCTGAGATGTGCTTCCACTTTCCTGTCATATCTTGTTTTTTTGGATTGAACTTTCATTTCATTTCTTTCTCTCTTTTTTTCTTTTGAGGTTGTGTTTGGAGTAAACTTTTAGCACAGGTAAACAAACAGCCCAACCTTTACCTCTCATCAAACCAGGTTCTAATTAGTAATAGAATTTTTGGCAATCTGCAGGCTTCTCCTCCGTACTTTATGGGATCTCCGCCAGTTCGTGCAAGCAATCCCCTTGTCCATGATACACAGTTCCGTTCTTGGAAAGTTCAAAGTGTCGACCAGTCACCTGCCGTTCCTATACCAACCAAGAGTTGCGGCGTTGGTTATCGCTTGAGGGGAGGATCTTGAACGGAGTCCTGAAGCTGCATTTACAAGTTTCATGACTGCTCAAACGCCCGCTGTGAAGTTGTGGCTGTAACTCTGGTTCTCCCTACAAGTACAGGTTGTACATATGAGTTGCCAACCTTTGGAAGCTGTCGTTTTCAAGGTTCTTTTTGTGTCATCTCGTCGGAAGTTCTGTATATATCTTTTTGTTCAATTTTGGCGTCAGCGAGGCTAGCTTCGGCAAGTAATTTTGTTGGGAAATTAGGTAACCTGAATGTAAATGACTGCATTTCTGTAGTTTCGAATTGTCATGTTAAACTGTGCTTGGTTGGATGTTGTGGGCTTCTGTTTTCTTGAGTTATATTTCCATATCAAGACCTTCTGGACAGCTATGCTGAGCGTCTTCACCGAAACATAATTCAAATGCGTCACAAGACCACAGCTCTCATGTGCTGTCCAACCAACTGCTGTACATCCGCTCTATCTCCTACTTACTCTTGATAGATTCTATAATTATAAACGCATTGACCATAGTATTTTTGTTTGCGGTAAATATTAAGCTTGTGGGGAGTGGGGCTAGGTTTGGCAAATAGAATTGTCAAATTTTGTTCTTGAGAAATCAGGTATTCTGAATGATAGTTTCTGATTGCCATGTCGAGCTGTGCTCGATGTTTTATCGGAAGTTTTGACCTTTCTATTCTGTTTCATGATATATTATCAAAAGACTATAACTACTTGTTAAGGAGAGCAAGATCAGTTTCTGATAGCTCAATGGTCGTAGAAGGTTACACGAACCCTTCATGGTCGACCTGCAACTTGCCATGATAGCCCTGAGATCACAAACAAATCATTCGTCCGGCATTTTACAGAGCTATTCTGGGCTCTCATTTGCACTCCGACCAACTGCTGTAAGATTTGCTCATCTCCTACCGACACTCTTGATATATGGTGTACCGAATCAACACATGCACATGAGTTTTATTTCTGTCGTCTGTAAATATCTTCGGCCTTGTCTGCCTGCTGATCTCTTCTCTGATTCCCATCATCAAACTTGAGCGGGATGATCTGTTTGATGTAGGAGGCCCCTGGGAAGTTCATCCTCTCCTTGGCGAGTGACCGGAGCTCCAGTAACCAGTAGGAGACGTACTCGTCGTCGGGGTCGTACATCTTGTCGTCCTATAGAGAAATGTTGGCTCGTCGTCAGACTGTTAAAAGGCACGAGGAGTACAGAAACCACCGTAGGCTGAGAGGTTCAGCCCTACTAGGCAGTTAAATGGGTCTTATTTCCAGGAGAGATTACCAAATCTTACAGGGCACACTACACCTTGTGACGGCGGCGCATTCAGGGCTCCATCGAATCGAAGGCTATATATACCTAGCTTCGTGATCTAGGGCGTTGCGGCTGCCAGTTGATTGCGCAAGGCATCCCGAATTCCCGATGGCCAAGACACGTGGTAATTCTACAAGCTGGCGCAACCGGGTCTTCGTCCTATCTCTCCTAGCCCAAAACCCTACCGAGATCGAGCGTGAGGAGACCACTGCTAAACCCCTGCCAAGAGTAACTACGCGGGCGTGGAGCCGCCTCATTGCCGCGGCAACCGCCGCCCTCCCGGAGGAGATCCTAGCATGGGAGATCTTCGTCCGCCTTCCGGCCAACGACATCCTCAGCTGCCGCGCTGTCTGCCGCCGCTGGCGCGGCCTCACCTCCACCCCCGATTTCCTCCTTGCCCACCACCGGCGCCAGCCGTCGCTCCTCCTTATCACGCAAAGCGGCGTAGAAAGCCCGGATCCAATCTCTGATGGTTGCCATCCCGTCCTCGGGCTCGACGACTACCATGTCAAGTGTTATCCCCTCGAGGAGTTCCTCGGGTTCAACGTCTTCAAGATCCACGCCTCCTGTGACGGCCTGCTCCTCCTCTCGCTCTCGGACCGCAGCTTCAGCGTCTGCAACCCGGCCACGCGTCAGTGCGCTCCACTCCCATGCCTCACCACCGCAGGCCACTGCCGCATCAACAATGCAGCGTTGTACCTGCACCGCCCGTCCGGCGAGTACCGCGTCATCTACTGGGCGTGGAGGCCCCCAAAGAACCACCTCAAAGCTGCAGCCTACGACATCCTTACGGTACGTGACGGGCATTTGCCGAGATGCATTCGATCAGTTCCCCCTTGTATCGAGAAAGCTATGATGGCCTGCTACCGAACGGCCCCACCCGTCGTGTTCCGCAACTGCCTTCACTGGGAGCCTTCCTGCATCGACACCGGTATACTCGTTTTTGACACGGTGGTTGAATCGTTCAGGCTCATGCGCCGCCCTGCTGCTGCTACCAGATTATGCACTCGTTTGTGCGACATGGAAGGTTCAATTGGTTTTAGCTGCTTTGGCGATGGGAGTACGGCCGCCAAAATCTGGGTGTTGGAGGACTACGATAGAGAGATTTGGTCATTGAAGTACCATGTGAAATTTCCAGTGGAGAGATATATCCGTGAAGATACACAACATCTGGTTTTGTCCCACGAAGGAGATGTGTTGATCTATCGCTCATATGGTTACATGCACCACTATGACAACACCGGCAGGTCGCTGCAATCATGGCGAGGTAATATGAGCCCTATTGGAGCTTCGTTTAAAGAAAGCCTTGTCAAGCATGACTTTTTCCCGCGGCAAGATTGTACCCGGGTTGGACAACCACGTTTTTTCCAAAGCCTGTAAGTACCTCGACTAGTTAGTCTAAATGAGCTACCCTTAAGATATTAGCTTTGACTTATCGTTTTGTCCTCAATAGCCAAACCCCACGATCGAGACACTCGATTACCAATCCATCCATCTCGTATCCAGTATTGAAATATTGTGACAGGTGCAGGCCAATTAAACTGTGGCATTTGCTTAGCTGTTTGTATTGGATATTCTATACCTATAGGAATAGGCAAATACTGAAATTATCATCCAACACTGATCCGAGGAGAAGATCATAAAGGTTTCGCTAATTCAAAGTGTATATGGACTTATCGAATTTACAGAAAAGGAAACTTCTTTGGTACAATAAGAAAAAACATAAATATATCTGCACGTGAGTAAAAGACGAATGCTAGTTTAAAAACATCAGCGGGGGATGCTGTCCGGCACTAGTAGAAAAATGATCTGTAGTCCCGGTTCGGCTGGGCTTTCAGTCCCGGTTGCCGAACCGAGACTGGCCAATCGGGACCAATGCTGGTCCCGGTTGGTCCACGAACCGGGACCAATGCTGGTCCACGTGGCCAGTTCTGGCTGGGCGTGGTGGGATTACGAACCGGGACCAATGAGTGTTTTTTTTTGTATTTAGGGTTTAGGGTCTCCCTCTCGCCGGTGCCCCCTCTCGCCGGTGCCCCCTCTCCCTCTCGCCGGTGCCTCCGTCGTCTCCCCCTTCTTCGCATCGCCGACGTGCTCTCCATCGTTTCCGTACGCATATTATACGCTCTACTATATACACAGTACACGTTGATGCATATATAATTAATATTCGATCTCTTGCGAGAATACAACTATTTAATTACATGGAGATAGATCACATATGTAGTTCATCGTCCGAAGCATAATGTTCTCCCCTTTCATCGATGACCTCCCTAAGCAGAAATCCCGCCAATTCCTCTTGAATTGCTCGTATGCGCAGTTCTGGGTCGAGCTTCTCCCGCATTTTGCTCAAAGAAGTTGTTCTCCGCTCAGAGGTCAACTCGCGAATGAACTCGCAAACGTAGAATCCACATAAATTACTCCCCGGTGGCTGCTGCGGACTTTTCACCGATTATAAGTTAGCTCATCTTTGAATGGACCTTCTACATTCTGTTTGAATAGTGTCCAACACCTGCTTTGGCAAAAAAATGAACAAAGGAGTTATTAATTACTTGATATCAGGAAACGAACGAAAGAGGCGATATAATGCGATAATGATTGAAATTACTTATTGAGCATTTCTTTCATTCGGTCCACGCTTGGTCCCAACTTAATGAGTCGTGGACTTCAACTATGGACTTGTCAACTTGAATGCTTAGCAGAATCCAGTGGAACCTGCGGACGTTTACATAAAGCAGACATGCATAGCTCATCAATTACACTTAACATCGAGAAAGCCAAATAAAAATATGTACAAGACAGAAACACTCACTTGAAGTTGTAAGGAAATAGTATTTCCGTACAGAAGTTTTGCTTGATTAAAAAGGTGGTCAGGTCATGCTCCACGTCTTGGGGTGATTGCGTAACGTATGTTCATTAACGATATATGGGTCAACGAACCCAACCTCAATGTCTAGATGTTTGCATTCCATCATCTTCATTCTACATAATAGCGTACAAAAGGATATATATATAGTCAGGATAATATAATACAGGCAATGAACGAGCTGAGCTAGAGACTTAATTACGAAAATAAATCACTTACAGACAATAGCAAGAGGATAGATTTGTCGAGGGCGCGCTGATTGAATAACTGAAACAGTTCAGTCATTTGAACCTGTATACGTAAGTTTGAAGAAATGCTCCACTCGAACGTCCACCGCAATCCACTCTTTCGCGTCCTTCTTTGATGTGTGCACCATGTACCAGTGTGCAGATTTCGCATATGTGTTGATAGACGCGTGAGCTCCTCATTACTGACCATAGACTCCCCTGGACATATTTCCGTGCTATCTCTAACATTGGCTGATCTTCATAGCCTAAAAGTTGACCAAGTCATACCCATGGCGGTAGCATTTCCATGGCCTGCGATACAGTGACACCATGTTCTCTAGCAGCAGCTATGGCTCTGGGGTCCAATAATTGCAGGTCCTTATCCATATCGGCTCTGAAGTCCTTGTCGATATCGGAACACACTATGAGCGGGGGACCGATTGATTTTTCTGCTGTCCGAGCTGGGCAATTTGTTTCCCGCTTTTTGCACTTCTTTCCTTGTTCTGCTCAGACTGGGCACGTGCTAGCTTACTAAGTTCACGACCATAGTCAGATGCAGATTCATCGATATTTGGGATGGCTGCGCAAGGAAGGACTTTCCCACTTTTTGGATTTTTCATCGTATACCGGCTTCTGCTCGGGCTTTTTTGGTGCAAAAAAAGCCTTATTGTAGGCAGCCACCTCCGCGGCGTTTTCCGCTACAGTCCTGTCATAAGGTCTAATGGGAAGATTCTTATGAGGTACTGTTGGGAGGGGCGACCTTTTACGTTTCGGTGATCGCTTACCCCTCATAGTACGAGCGGTGGGCGGAGACGGCTGACGCGGCGGCGGAGACGGCTGCGCTGGAGACTGGTGAGGCGGTGAAGAGGACTGTTGCGCTGGAGAATGCTGAGGCGGTGAAGAGGACTGTTGCGCTGGAGACTGGTGAGGAGTCGATGGCCTTGGCTGCCAGTTCGGAAGCACGATGAATTCCTTTGGCCATAGAATGGTCGCTTTCTTGGCTTCTCCAAGTTCAAGCACCTCCCCATCTTCACCTGCAGGGTGTTGCAGCTTCAGCTCCTCATAATCTTTCATCACTTCATCCACCGCGACAACAGCGTAGCCATTTGGAACCGGAGAGAAATGGTAAGTTGGATTAGGTCCAATTGGTACGACATAGCCGACCGCCACCTTCACGGTTAAGTTAAAAACTTTCACATGCATCTCACAAGGTGTGCTCTCCGTGATATCATCCACTGGGTAGCGACGAAGTGGAGCCACTGCATCATCATTACCATCCTGGAGCTCCGTGGAAGCCACGCTGCTTTTCCGATTCGATGGGCCCCGGTACCATCGCATGCAGCTTCTACCATGTGCCGTTGAGATTGGCCGCTAGTACCTTGCTGGCTAAGCGGCAATTTGTTCCTTCTGCCGCTTTAATTCTTCTTCTATATTACGCAGCCGGTCTGCAGCAGCGCGTGCTTCCATTGCCTCCCTTTCCTTTCTCCTCTGATGGCTTCTATCAGGAAATTTCTTCCTGTGCTCGGGAATCGCAATTGTCTTGGGCTTGGAGCCAGGTACGCCTCGTAACCGTCCGTCGTGTTCCTTATTCCCAAGGGCGCGTGTGAGCTCGTCATCCTCTCTATCGGGAATGAACCGTCCCTCTTCAACATCCTTTACTGCATTTCTAATTTCTTGGATGGGTAGTAGGGGATTATCTTTGTGTCTTCTGTTATATATGCACTTCCCTTCTGCGTCCAACGTGCCCCCATGCCCGTAAAACCAATTTCTTGCCCGTTCGATCCACTTGAGTGGCTCTGGAGTGATCCCTTAGCCAGCAGGTCCGCCTCAAGTTTCTCCCACTTAGGCATGCTAAAAGCGTAGCCACCAGCCCCATAGTATGGTGGTACATCTTTAGCAGCATTTGCCTTATTTTTTGCAGACTTTTCCTGAGCTTCCTCCGATTTCTTGTACGCCACAAATTCTTCCCAGTAGTCCTTATCTTCTCATACCCTTTATCGAAGTCTGGAGTCTTATTTTTCTTGACAAACTCGTGTTCAATCTTTTCTTCCAGTTCTTGAATAGCTCGGCCATCTTCTTAAGTGCCCAGTCCTTGACTTTTTGCTCCATGATTTTCCGGGCAATCTTTTCTGCCTCATTTGGATCCTCCTCATCTGATCCACCTCTGGCGCGGCAGGGTGAAATTAAGCATGAGCTTTCTCCAAAGTCTTTCTTTGCCCTCATCGCTGACATATCTTACTCCTCCCTCCTTTGGCTGATGCCATTCTCGAACGGTGATCGGGATGAAGTCCCTAACAAGAACTCCGCATTGCTTTACCATTTTATTTTTAACACCAGGGGGAGCAGTCGGTGTGCCGTCTTCAGCGACTTTTCGATCCTGTACCTTTCTTGGTCGCCCAACTTTTTGGCTGGGCCTCGTTTTGTCCTTACAGAAGATTTGCTCGATCCGGAGGGCTAAAAGAAGAAAGAGCGTTAATATATGTATATAGACACAGAGGCTTAATTAATACAATCTTCGGCTTCATTAATATATGTATATGCACCTCGCCGGAGTTTGCAACATTTAATGTTCCACCGGAGCCTTCGGCTTCTCCCTCGTCGGCTTCTCCCTCGCCGACTTCTCCCTCACCCCAGCCGTCGGGTTCTACCTCACCGGAGCCGTCTCTTCGGTTGAGAGACTCATCTCCCTCACCGGAGTTGTTCAGAAACTGCGAGTGACATCTTCCCCGCGTATCATACTCTCGATGATGTCTTCCTGATGTTCGTCTCTGTCGTGTTCCATAGTTTCTGTAAATTAAGACTTGCAAGTTATAATCCAACAAAACAAAGTATAACAAAGTATATCTGATAGTAGAAAAAAATAGATAAACATGGAAGGTAATGATTAAAGGAGTCCAACAAAAATTCAAATTATTTAGGTTCACACACACTCACAAACAAACAAGTATAATCATTCCAAGATAAACATAGGAAATGATCACACCTCCAACAAGTCACAACATGACAACAAGTTCAATTAAATCTACCAAAATTAGGGGAGCTAAGTGATCACAGTACTAAGCTAACAAAATTGGATTGGCATCATTTGGATTTATAGAGTATCAGAAACAAACAAGTTTAGGTTTTCAACCTTCTGTGACATTTTAAATATTACTCAATTTTTAATAATCTAAACATGGTGAAACTAGTTTAGTTGCACAGAGAATTTCATAAGCTTTCTATAGCATTTTCATTTGATTTATTTGGATATATTTTTCTCGAGTTATTGAATTTTAAAGTTAGGTACACCATTGTTGGATCTAATCTAAAGGGCCAGGATTTAGCAAAGAGGCCAGCGTGCATCCGACCGTCGATCTAAAGATCAACGGCCCGGGTTCTTCTTCTTCCTCCGGCGTGGAGACGCACAGGGAAACAGAGAGGGGGGCCTCGGGCGGCTGGGTTTCTCACCGTGGGGAGACAAGGAGGCGACGGCGAGCGTGCAGGGCGGCGGAGGAGGTCGATGGCGTCCCGGGGATGGTGTGGATGGGGTCGGGGACGGCCTGGTTCGCTGGGGCGGAGAGCTTGTCACGGACGGCGCACCACCAGCTCGTCGGCGAACTCCTAGAGAACCTGGGAAAGGCCAAGATGCACGGTAGTCGAGGGGCGTCGAGGGCGTGGCCGGCGTAGAGGGCTCGGCCGGGCGTCGAGGGCCGGCGAGCGTGGAGGCCGGCGTGCGGGTGCTCTCTCCTTCTTCTCTCTGCAGCAAGGGCGGCCGGCGTGCCTGACCGGAGAAGGGAGGGCGCGGCGGAGGTCTACGGCGGCGGCGGGGCGCGTCGTGGAACCGCGCGAGCGGAGAGGCGGCCTGACGGCGTCGAATCAAAGCTCCGGCGTCGCGCGTGCAGAGAGAGAGTTCGTGAAATTGGAGAGATTGGGGAACGAAGGGGCAACCGTACATAAAGCAGAGACCTTTGGTCCCGGTTCGTGGCTCGAACCGGGACCAAAGCCTCTTTGGTCCCGGTTCCAGCCACGAACCGGGACCAAAGGTAGTGGGCCACGTGCAGCGCTCGCTGAGCACTCTTTGGTCCCGGTTCGTCTGTTGAATCGGGACCAAAGAGTGAATTTTCAAACGTTTTTAAAGTTTTCACGGTTCCCGCCTTTTTTTTATTTGGCTGTTTTTCTTCTATACCTAAATTTCATAGAATGGTTTTTAAATGCTAAATAATTTTGAATTTGAAAAAACTGACAACATGAAAAGTGCTTGAATAAATATTGCCAAATTTCAAACTATTAACCATTTTGCCAAATTTCAATTAAAAATGCATTAACTAAATTTGTTTTGCATACTTTTGATTTAATTGTCTTTTTCTTATTTCTTTTTTATCTATTGATTTAATTGTCTAAAAATTTGTAATAATTATCTATTTATTTCAAAAACCTTTTTAATTTTTTAATTTACAAGCTTTTTGAATTTTTTTGAATTTGTTTTTCAATTTTCTTTTTCTGTTTCTTTTGTATACTTTGATTTACATGCTTTTTGAATTATTATTTTTGCTCTAGTTTCATTATATATATATATTTAATTTAAATGTTTCATGCACATTCACATGCACACATATGTATGTAGACATGTTTTAGTGTACATGTCCACTCTTTTTTGTATAAATCTAGGGAACATGTGTAACACCTAAAACATCTTATATTATGGAACGGAGGGAGTACATCCTTAACAACATCACCACACAGTTACATAAAAGAACAACAACAACAAGACCGGAGGGGGGACTCCACCCCGGATTTGTCATTAAGATAGAAGTGAGGACTCGAACCGGGACCTGGCCCTTATGCGCATATGCACGGCTACCACTAGTCCACGGAAGAGTTCCACACAGTTACATAAAAGGTTTAATACATTATTACACATCACTAACAGTTTTCATAACACAGTTACATTTCTACATAAACAGACTTGCTGGCTCGGAGGCCGTAGGATTAGGGGGAACGGCGGGAGGAGCCAGCCCCGTTCGCGGCCGCCCGGTTCTCGCGCGCACGTTTGCGGCGGAGGGCAAGATCCATGGATCTTGAGTCTTTCAGCGCCCATTCCAGCTCGGAAGCCTCCTTCGCCTTGAGCTGGTAGGCAGTGTTGGCTCGCTGGACACGGTCGTCGTGGACAGGCTGCAAGGAGGCTTCAATGGCCTGCTGCATCTGCGGCCCGCCGCCCTCTTCCCCATGGTCGCTCCAGTCGAAGTCGTTGTCGTCGTCCTCCTCCTCGTCAGGAGGTGCGGCGGCGGCTGGTGGAGGTGCACGGCTCGTGGGCATACGGCGGGATAGGCTCCCGCGATAGCGCCCAAGCGCGCTCTGCCGAGCACGCTCGACCTCGTCCAGAAGGCGCTGCGGCGGGCGTGGCGGATCCATCTCGTGGAGACGATGCGTTCGTGGCTAAGAATGGTGGATTAAGGTTTACCCCGTCGGCGACAATATATAAAGACCTCCAAGGCAGCGCTGGGGGAGGACACGTGCCCAGGGAAGCGCTGGGGGAGGACACGTGTCGTGACCGCAAAGCCCGCCTTTAGTCCCGGTTGGTGTTACCAACCGGGACTAAAGAAGCACACAGAACGTGTGTTTCTTTCAAGCGCTTGTGAGACGTTGGATCAGGGGTGTGTTTGTTTTGAGGGATTGTGAGCTGTTGGATCAGCAGTATCACGACCACTTCGTGAGCCACATGAACCGGTTGGTGTTACCATCCGGTACCCTATATATAGCCCCCCTCTCGGACATGTTCAACACTCAGTGTCTACTCATTGTACTTCATTTTGGCAGTACACGGGTAGCAGAGAGCAAGATTTCTGAGAGGCAGGAGTTCCTAGAGCGAGGCTGAAGGTGAACCCTCCCCTCGGTTGGATCCAAGCAGCGGCAAGGCGCTCTGATGATTAGCAACATCCCCAAGCAGCGGCAAGACATCTCTGATGATCTGCAACCGTTTGGAACGGTCGCAGATCATCAGAGACGTCTTGCCGCCGAAAGATGCCTCTCCGAGGGACTCCGGTTGGATCAAGTGAGCCACAAAAAGTTGATCCACCTATAGTCACTTTCCTACTAGTGGTGTTTTGAATACCTAAATATAGCTGAAACAAAACACCCGGTTTCCCCTAGCTACAGCCCTACAGTGATTCACGGTCGAATGTCTTGGCATTCACTGTAGGACGTAGCTAGGGAGACAGAATGTTTTGTGTTTGAGCATGAGTGAGTAACCTGTCTGAGATGTGGCCTATTTATAGACCGCAAAGCCCGCCTTTAGTCCCGGTTGGTATCACCAACCGGGACTTAAGAAGCACATGGATCGTGTGTTTCTTTCAAGCGCTTGTGAGCCGTTGGATCAGGGGTGTGTTTCTTTTGAGGGCTGGGGTGTGTTTTATATCTATTGATTTAATTGTCTAAAAATTTGTAGTAATCATCTCTTTATTTTAAAAACATCCTTAACAACATCTCATACAGTTACATAAAAGGTTTAATACATTATTACACATCACGAACAGTTTTCATAACACAGTTACATTACTACATAAAAGTGTTGGCGCTTTCTGCATCACTTGGAAATGTTAAAGATCATCAGTTAACACATTACATAGATTTACATAAAAGGTTTAATACATTATTACACATGGAGCATCCCCATCTAATACATATGGTCACTTGTTTTCTAAAATGCCTTGGAGGCCGTGAACCCTTGCCTATGATCGCTTCGGTCGTAACCATGGAGCATCTTCATTATTTAACGGGATGCTTGGGTCAGTTTTCACTGTGAAGGGCGGAATTTCATCAAACTTATCATAATCTGCTGACATGTCTGTCTTGTCCTCGACTCCCACGATGTTTCTTTTCCCTGAAAGAACTATGTGACGCTTTGGCTCATCGTCTGATGTATTCGTTTGCTTATTTTTTCTTTTTTTCGGTCTGGAGGACATGTCCTTCACATAGAAAACCTGAGCCACATCATTGGCTAGGACGAATGGTTCGTTCTGTAACAACCAAGATTCTTGAGATCCACTGTTGTCATTCCGTACAGCTGGTCTACCTTTATCCCTTCTCCATTCATGTTGACCCAACTGCACCGAAACAAAGGGACCTTAAAAGTAGGTCCATAGTCAAGTTCCCATATCTCCTCTATGTAACCATAGTATGTGTCCTTTTGCCCATCTCGTTGTTGCATCAAAGCGGACACCACTGTTTGGTTGGTGCTCTTTTTATCTTGGGCGATCGTGTAAAATGTATTCCCATTTATCTCGTACCCTTGGAAATTCAATACAGTCGAAGATGGTGACGCGGCCAACAAGTAGAGCTGATCTCCGACAGTGGTGTCATTCATGAGCTGTAATCGCAACCAACTGCCGAAGTCTCCATGTGTTTTTCTTTAATCCAGGAGTCATCCTTCCCCGGGTTCTTGGAGCGTACATAATTCTTGTGTTCCTCGATATACGGAGCCACGAAGGTGGAACTTTGTAGAACTGTGTAGTGTGCTTGAGTTAAAGAATGCCCGTCCCTACATATCAGTGCTTTCTTTCCTAGCGTGCCTTTTCCACTCAGTCTCCCCTCATGCCGCGATTCAGGAACACCAATCGGCTTAAGGTCAGGAATAAAGTCAACACAGAACTCAATGACCTCCTCTGTTCCATAGCCCTTGAGATGCTTCCTTCTGGCCTAGCACGGTTATGAACATATTTCTTCAAGACTCCCATGAACCTCTCGAAGGGGAACATATTGTGTAGAAATACAGGACCGAGAATGGCAATCTCGTCGACTAGGTGAACCAGGAGATGCGTCATAATATTGAAGAATGATGGGGGGAACACCAACTCGAAGCTGACAAGACATTGGACCACAGCCTTCTGTAAACTTGGTAGAGTTACTGGATCGATGACCTTCTGAGATATTGCATTGAGGAATGCACATAGCTTCACAATGGGTACTCGAACATTTTCCGGTAGAAGCCCCCTCAATGCAACCGGAAGCAACTGCGTCATAATCACGTGGCAATCATGAGACTTCAGGTTCTGGAATTTTTTCTCTGCCATATTTATTATTCCCTTTATATTTGACGAGAAGCCAGCCGGGACCTTGATACTGCTCAGGCATTCAAAAAAGATTTCCTTCTCTGCTTTGGTAAGAGCGTAGCTGCTTAAGTATTGACGCCCTTTATCCGTCTGCTTGTTGTATGGGTCTTTCATACGTTGCTGGTCCTCCCGTGCTTCTGGTGTATCTTTTGTCTTCCCATACACGCCCAGGAAGCCTAGCAGGTTCACGCAAAGATTCTTCGTCACGTGCATCACGTCGATTGAAGACCGGACCTCTAGGACTTTCCAATAGGGTAGCTCCCAAATATAGATTTCTTCTTCCATATGGGTACGTGGTTGTCAGCGTCATTCGGAACAGATAGACTGCCAGGACCCTTTCCAAAGATTACTTCTAAATCCTTGACCATGTCATATATAACATCACCATCAGGGAGGTTAGGCTTCTTCCGGCGATCTGCCTCACCGTTGAAATGCTTGCCTTTCTTTCTTACGGCATGACTGTTCGGAAGAAATCGACGATGCCCCAGGTACACATTCTTGTTTCCCAAATGTATACTTTCAGTCTTATCTAAACAGTGCGTGCATGCATTGTATCCCTTGTTTGACTGTCCTGAAATGTTACTAAGAGCAGGCCAATCATTGATGGTTACAACAACGCTCGTAGGTCAAATTCCTGTTGTTTGTGCTCATCCCACACACGTACACCTGGTTCGGACCACAACTGCAAAAGTTCATCAACTAATGGCCTTAGGTACACATCAATGTCGTTGCCGGGTTGCTTCGGGCCTTGGATGAGCACTGGCATCATAATGAACTTCCGCTTCATGCACAACCAAGGAGGAAGGTTGTAGATACATAGAGTCACGGGCCAAGTGCTATGACTGGAGCTCTGCTCCCCAAAAGGATTAAAGCCATCTGTACTTAGACCAAATCTTAAGTTCCTTGCGTCATCTGAAAATGTCGGGAACTCTCTGTCGATTTTTCTCCACTGGGACCCATCGGCGGGGTGTCTCAACTTCCCGTCTTTCTTACGCTCTTCTTTGTGCCATCGCAACAACCTGGCATGCTCTTTGTTTCTGAACAGACGTTTCAACCGTGGTATTATAGGAGCATACCACATCACCTTAGCAGGAACCCTCTTCCGGGGGGGCTCGTCATCGCCCTCAACATCACCAGGGTCATCTTGTCTGATCTTGTACCGCAGTGCATTGCATACCGGGCATTTATCCATATTCTCGTACTCCTCACCGCGGTACAGGATGCAGTCATTAATGCATGCATGTATCTTCTGCACATCTAATCCTAGAGGGCAGATAGCCTTCTTTGCTTCGTATGTAGTCTCGGGCAATTCGTTATCCTTTGGAAGCTTCGGCTTCATTATTTTCAGTAACTTCTCAAATCCCTTGTCAGAACAACCAGTCTCTGCCTTCCATTTCAGCAGTTCCAGTGTGGTACCGAGCTTTGTGCTGCCATCTTCGCAATTTGGGTACAGCAACTTTTTGTGATCCTCAAGCATGGCCTCCAACTTTAGCTTCTCCTTTTCTGTATCGCATTCTCGCTTTGCATCAGAAATGACCCCACCAAGACCATCAGCGGGCTCATCTGATGCCCGATGTTCACCTCTTCTTCTTCAACGTCTTCCATTACAGTATCACCGCATTCCTCAGGGAACATAGGATAGTTGTCATCATCCTCCTCTTCTTCATTGTCTTCCATCCTAACCCCTCTTTCTCCGTGCTTGGTCCAACAATTATAGCTGGGCATGAAACCTCTCCGAATCACGTGGTCTTGAATGGTTTCGGGTCAGAGTACTCCCTGACGTTCCGACACTTCTCACATGGACAAGGCATAAAATTATCACTTTGTTTGCCTCAGCCACATCGAGAAATTTATGCAGGCCTGCAATAAACTCGGAACTGCGTCGTTCGCCGTACATCCATCGCATCCGTGCATCCATCTGCATCATATAATTAAGTTTATCAAATACCATTACAATAACATCTTGAATAGTGAAATGACCACCGTACATCGACACGTGCAATATTTCTGTATCAATTACAGATGAAAAGGATAAAGTTGCTAACCTCGGCCGAGGATATCATCTTGTGTGAACTTAAGTGTGGCTCGGGCATTTCATCGAACACATCTTGTGCGTGGCAAAGGAAAAAAAAACTAGCACCCACTTCCCACCAATCCAACCAGAAAAAAACAGAGGAGAGAAGAGAGGGGGTGGGTTATTTATAGGCAGGGGAGGGGTATTGGTCCCGGTTCGTGCACGAACCGGGACCAAAGCTCCGCGGCACGCCACGTGTCCGGCACTGGAGCATTGGTCCCGGTTCGTGCCACGAACCGGGACCAATGTCCCCAACCGAACCGGGACCAATGGTCCACGGGCCCTGGCAAATCGAACCGGGACCAGTGCCAGGCATTGGTCCCGGTTCTTCCCTGAACCGGGATTAAAGCCTGGTTCGGCTCTGGACGAAAGACTGGTTTTCTACTAGTGCAGTGGTACGACCGCCCATGAGTCTGGGCGAGAGGGGAAAGGTTCCCCTCTACCGGTTCACTACAGGAATCCGTCAAGACGCCGACGACCGGAAGCCGTCGGCGTATACCCTACGGCCGTCGGCGTAAGGATACGTCGACGGCCGCCGTCGGCGTTTGCGACCGTCGGCGTACGTTGTGGTGGGCCCCACAAGACGGCATCCGGCCGTTTTGTCAGCTCCTCATACGCCGACGGCATTGCCGTCGGCCTTTGAATGCAATTTTTTTGAATTTTTTTAAACTTTTTTTTTCTATTTCTAAATTTCTAACTCAGCTACATACTAAATCTCTAATTACACACTTAATCATAGGTCAAATTAATTACGCTGGTCAAAGTTTCCGTTCGGTCACCCATCCTCAAATTGCTCCAGCCCAAGCACGCTTAACTTTTGAGTTCCTTCAAGATTAGCTTCCAAATGAGAAATGAGAACTTACTGATAATTGCATCATATCAATCATATTAACCCCTGAGTTATGATGTTACACTTTTTCATTGTTTAAATTTAAAAAATTCATTTGAATAAGTAACAATGATTATGTAATAGTATATTTTGAATAAATGACAATAAAATTAATTTTATTTTTATTTCCTTTTATATTTAATATGGAATAATTCATATCTTTAATTCCGTTAATCGAAATTTGAAAAATAAAATGTCTGTGTCAATTAGAAAAATGAGAGGAATTCAAATATGACATCCATATCATCCTTTTCATTGTATAAACATCGATGGTTTTAGAAAATTGATCTCTTTCGATGAATAGTCATGTTGGCCATTTTGACTCTTCTTTGAAAAAAAAATCAAATAAAGTGAAAAAACCTCAAAAAAAGGTATCCTCTGGCATTGAGTTATTTTATGTGTACTAGTTGCTATTAAAATGATAAACTTCTTTTTTTACAAATTGTTCAAAAAAATGCTTCACAAAAGGTCTATCATCTATACACATGTATAGGTTTCACGTCAAATGACCAAGTTATGACCATCACTGTGCCATAGTTTGTGATAATGTGTCCATATTTGAAACATAGGTGTGCCTTGGTATGGCAAACATTGTTGCTAAAAATAATTTCCAAATTATTTTCATAAATACCATTTTCCATTTTTTAAGTGGCACAAATGACTTTTGTTATGGAGGAAATGCTAAAAAATATGTTGCAAAAGGCACCCATCTTGTTGTCACAAAGGGTACTACATATTTTATGGATAATACCCAATTATTAGGAATTTTCTCGATTTTTACCTAATTATTCCTATTTAAATGACTTTATGTCGATTTTCCAAAAGTAATTGAAATTTGAACTACAAGTGTGTGATAGTTTGGTCTATTTTTTTTACAAAAATCATTTTTAGGTACACAAGTAGTGACTTTATCACTGAAACATCAATAGTTTTGAAAAATGTGACCCCTTTCAATGAATAGTCACGACGGTCATTTTGACCTTTTTCACAAAAATAAAAGAAATTGAGAAAATACTCAAAAAATGAATTCCTTTGACATGGAGTCCTTTTATGTGTACTAGTTGCTAGCAAAAATGATAAACTTGAGTTTTGATAAATATTTCAAAAAAATGCTTCACAAAAAGGTCTATCATCTATAGACATGTATAGATTTCGCGTCAAATGACCAAGTTATGGCCATCCCCATGCCATAGTTTGTGATAATGTGTCCATACTTGACACATAGGGGTGTCTTGGTATGGAAAACATTGTTGCCAAAAACAATTTCCAAAATATTTTCGTAAATATCATTTTCCATTTTTAAGTGTCAAAAATGACTTTTTACTTAAGCAAGTACCAAACATATGTTACAAAATGTCATGTGCATGGTGAAAAAGATTTTATGGATGTCATATTTGGATTCCTCTCATTTTTCTAATCGATTTAGACATTTAATTTGTTAAATTGCGATTTACGGATTTAAAGATATGAATTATTTCATATTAAATGGAAAGTAGAAAAAAGTAGACGCCGACGGCCGCCGTCGGCGTATCAATGCCGTAAAGCCCCGTCTGCGTGCCGTCACGGCGGGCCTTGTACGCCGACGGCATTGTAGACGCCGTCGGCCTATGTCGGGCTACGCCGACGGCCGCGTTCGCGGCTTCCCTAGCTCGCCTTGTACGCCGACGGCCCCGACATTTGGCCGTCGGCGTATAAGTCGGCCGTCGGCGTCTTGTGACTTTCCTGTAGTGGTTACAGCAGCGCGGTGTGCTCCGAGAGCCGAAGCTTCTTCCTATGGATCCTATCCTGCTTCATCGATGCTTGTTGCAGCCTAGCCACACTGCCTTGTCTTCTTTGACGTTTGAAGCTCGCGGCTTTCTTCTCCAGTGTAGTGAACCTGTGGTCTTTTTTTACGGTAAATAGCAGGACCTCTGCTTATGCATTATTAGAAGGAGAATATAATTGATCCAGTTAATTAGGAAAACCGGACCCAAAAACCATACAATGCGCGGTTAAAGAATCGCTCACTCTAACTCAAAGAACATCGTCTGTACCTGAAACAATGGAAACTAGACCCAAGCTAACAGCCAGACCTCATATCCAACTAACAGACACTCCCCAAACACACACAAACTCTCACAGTTAGAGATGCACCGGTTTGCACCCTCCACATAGAAGAGATCAAACATTGATCACAACTAAATCTCGAAAAGCCTCCATCACCTGCGGTGTGCGCTGCTTCTTGTACATCTGCAGATAAAATTCCATCTTCTCCTCTATGACTTCGTCGGTGGCTTTCTCTTTGCTCTTGACTTTTGGGATTTCCCCAAAAGCCTCCGCCCGCCTAAACTCGGCGCGCTTGGCTACTGGAATGCCACAATCTTTGTTCTTCTTGTTCAACCGGATGCTTCGCCGCTCGGCCAAAGAGGGAGCATCCACCCGAAGTTGCTTGTCCTTGGGCATGTCGGCAATCTCACGACAGAGCTCCACAATCGAGAAAGGCAAGGTCTTCTCCTGTGGCTCAATTACGTCAAACTGAGCCATCACCTTCGCGGTCTTCTCCTCCGGGCTAGGGGCATCAGAACCCCTCAACTCCTCCAATGGTCTTTAGCGATGGGGCTTTCTTTGTTGGGAAAATTGGTTATTTACCCAGAAGTTGAACAGCCTTGGATCATCTACCCAAACTTGACTGTCAATTGGTAAAATATCCTCCAAGGATTTCGATGCAAATAAAATCAACACTTAGCCTGAATGTAAAGAACAAGTTTGCCCTAGCAAGTAGCAAGCAATCAAAACACAAACGTCAGCACTGTCCGTTAGGTCCACCGCCGCGTATTCCTTCCTCAAGTACGTCCTTTGTTTTTCTCTGTGCTATCAGGTTCCTACAGCCTTTAGCCACCAGGTTCCCATCTCCATTGCTATCGCTAGCGAGTTCCGAGTTGCTAGGGACTGGCCGGCCGGCACACCTCAAGCAAGCTGCAGCGGCCGGCCAGCGATCAGCAAGAGTATGTATGTTAGTACATACAGCCGTCAAGAACGGCTTCGGCGGTGCTGCTCGACCGGCAGGCGGCGAGCACGTGTTGGTTGACCTGTTACTCCGGCGGCGTCGTGTGAATGGAGTCGGCGGCGTGGTGCATGTACAGGAGACTTGAGATCCAGTCGATCGATTATGGACAGGCCTTTACAGACACGTACAGAGACGTAAGATCCAATCAATCTATCATCGGCAGGCATATAATTACTTTCAGGTCCCTAATTGGATCTTAAATTTGCTTTCAACTACGTATTGGGTATTTTACCAATTGACAGTCAAGTTTGGGTACATAATCCAAGGCTGCTCAACTTCTGGGTAAATAACCAATTTTCCCTTCTTTGTTTGCCTGCCGTGGCCGTTTTCAAAACCACTCGTGATGCCCTATTCATCAGTTCCTGCCCAAGCTCAGAGTGAGCATCTCCACCTGCAGACGGTGTGGCGTCCTTCTAGCCAGGGCGAGGGGGCAGGGGTCCCCTCCGGAGGTGGATTGGTTTGGTGGCTGATTCAACGAGCTGCTCCGGCGTAGGTGATGGCATGTTCTTCCTGCTCGACTGCTTATCTTCTATCGACTCGCTTGCTTCAGTTCTTCGTCTACACAGGAGGGTTTCGAGATTGACAAGCTACGCTTCACCTTTTATTTTTCTGTTTGATCGTAATCTTTGTTTCTTTGCAAGCTGTTCGTCAGCACCATTGTAAACTCTGTCGTATGGGGCTTTATTAATTTAAAGCTGTGCGTTTAACGCCTTTTATCTATAAAAAATATCTAGGATCAGTAGAGACTAAAAGGACATCATAAAATCTTACTGTTTTCAATCATCACAATCTCACTGTTTTCAATCATCAAATGTCAATAGCTAACATATCCTACAATACCAGAAGCAACGCAAATAAGCAACAACCATACACAGGAAAGAAGATCACACAATCAGAAGAACAAAGCAAGCACACAAGAGGCAAGCACATGACAGAGCAGATCACACTTAACCAACAGGCACTCACCACCAGCAGCACACATCTGAAAACTATATAGGAGAGACCGAGGGGGAGAATAGGAGCTCACTTTAGGGAAAGATCGAACTAGGACGAGCCGTGGAGGAGGTTGGGGCACGTGGAAAAGAACCTGGAAATCCAGCTCCTTGAACCAACTCATCACCTCTCATTTTCTCGGAACCCTTGCATAACCTCACCTCTCATTTTTCTCTCGAACCAACTCTTGTAATATTTGCTCCAACTCCTAATGAGTCTTGATCAATTGGTATATACTGTAAGTTTGTAACATGTAGACGCATGCACAGTATTTACTTTTGTCTTCTGTAAATATTTTTGGGCCTTGTTTGCCTATTGAACTCATGATCTCTTCTCTGATTCCATCATCAAACTTGAGCGGGACGATCTGCTTGATGTACAGGCCCCTGGGAAGTTCCTCCTTTCTTTGGCGAGTGGCCGGAGCTCCGGTAATCAGTAGACGCGGTACTCGCGGTGGGGGTCATACGTCTTGGCCTGCTGAGAAATGTTGGCTCGTGGTCAGACTGTTTTTAATGGTACTAGGAGTACAAACCCACCGTAGGCAGAGAAGAACGTTCGGCCCTACTAGGCAGTTTATGGATATATGAGTTTACCAAATCTTACACCTTGTGACGGCGGCGACGGCGGCGCATCCGTGGGCTCGATCGTATCTCAGCAACTACGAGGAAGGCATCTGATCGAAGGCTATATATAACAGCTGCGATCCATCACGCTGCGTGTTGATTGCGCAGGGCATCCAGATGGCCTCATGCTGGCGCAACCGGGTCTTCGTCCTGTCTCTCCAAATCCCAAACCCTTCAGAGATCGAGCGTAAGAAGACCACCGCTGAACCCGCGCCAGGAGTAACGACGCGGGCGCAGAGCCGACGCCTCACCGCGGTCACCGCCACCATCCCGGACGAGATCCTGGTGTGGGAGATCTTCGTCCGCCTTCGAGCCAAGGACGTCCTCAGCTGCCGCGCTGTCTGTCGCGCTGGCGCGGCCTCACCTCCGCCCATGATTTCCTCCTCGCCCACCACCGGCGCCAGCCGCCATGTCTCCTCCTCATGCAACGGGGCGTAGAAAGCCCGGATCCAATCATCAAGGGCAGCCATGTCGTCCTCGGGTTCAGCGACGACGATGGCTTCAAGTTCCATGCCTCCTGCGATGCCCTCATCCTCCTCTCCTCTCGGATGGCACCTTCAGCGTCTGCAACCCGGCCACGCATCAGTGCGCTCCAGTTCCAGGCATCACCGCCGCAGCAGGCTGCATGAACACCGCGGCGTTGTACCTCCACAGCCCGTCCGGCGAGTACCGCGTCCTCTACTGGAAGTGGAGATACCAAAAGGACCACCTCGAAGATGCAGCCTACTACATCCTTATGGTGCGCCAGGGGCACTCGCCGAGATTCATTGGATCAGTCCCCCCTCGTATCGAGAATGCTATGATGGCCTGCTACAGAACGGCCCCACCGGTTGTGTTCCGCAACTGCCTTCACTGGGAGCCTGCCTGCACCGACACTGGCATACTCGTTTTTGACACGGTGGTTGAATCATTCAGGTTCATGCGCCGCCCGGTTGATGACATTGGATCATGCACTCGTTTGTGTGACATGCAAGGTTCAATTGGCTTTAGCTGCTTTGGTAATTGGAGGACTACGAACGTCAAAATATGGATGCTGGAGGAATACGAGAGAGAGGTTTGGTCATTGAAGTACCATGTGAAAATTCCAGTGGAAAGAAGTATCCATGAAGATACACAACATCTGGTTTTGTCACACGAGGGAGATGTACTGATCTATCGCTCATCTCGTTACATGCACCACTATGACAACACCGGCAAGTCGCTGCAATCATGGTCGGGTAATATGAGACTTGTTGGACTTTCATTCAAAGAAAGCCTTGTCAAGCATGACTTCCTCCCGATGCAAGGTTGTGCCTGGGTTGGACAACCACGTTTTCTCCAAACGCTCTAAGGTACCTCCACATAGTGGTAAGCCTGGTGGATATACATTTTTCCTATATTTAGTACGTGAGTCCTCCTTTTTTGCTACTGATTAGATGGAGTTGCTTTCCTCCTCCCAGATAAGACATGTTCAATTAATACAGTTTGGAGTTTACCTTTATCTAGGAATTTTCAGGATAGTGGTTACATTGGAAATACGAACTAATAGCCACTATTATCTCAGTTTTGGTGCTAACATGTTACATGTCAACATTGCATATTCGTTATTCGATAACATTTCAATCCCACTGATAGACACTTAAAAATGTATAACACCTCCACAAATGAAAATAACCATTTGATGTTTCTTCACTTATCAAGTAGTCAGGTTACTCAAATGTCAAATCGAATTCATCTAATTTACAACGAACGTTAAACTACATGTCTTAAAATGGAGGGTATGATTAAAATTGGACACTTTACATGATTAAAAAAATCCATCCGTAGGAATTTCAGGTCCTGTTAGTTGTTTTTCTATGCATTTCATGATGTATGAAGACAAACTTGGCCGTGTTCAACAGAAAATGCAAGCTCAGTAAATTATTCATAGGAACACTTCATTTGTTCTCTCTCAGAACATGGTTGTTTCTCTAATGTACTCCCTCCGTTCCCAAATATAAGATATTTATCCTTTTTCCAGATTCACGTTTTAGTGTGTATGTTCATTCATTTTAGTCCGCATCTAGTCAACGTGTAAAATATCTAAAACATATTAATTTAGAAACGGATGGAATAGAGAACAAGGGAATCGTCAGTTCGCTATCTTCAGTGACGGTCCCAATAATTTTACAATTAAGTGCAGATACAACGTCGAGATATTTAAATTTAATTACGCAATACGAGCCTCTCCTGTTGTAATTCGTCAAAAAAACGTCGAGATATTTAAATTTCATGAATTAGTTAGGTCCGAGTTTCATCTACTATATTGTTTTTTTAAACGCATGTTGGGTTGGTATGATCATTCATCGAATATAGTATTTCCATATGTTACGGTTAGAGCTCTACCCTCTGAAATTTACCCACTTACTCTATGCATATGTCCATTTAAGCACCCAACCTTCCTATCACAAATCCTAAGCCTCCATGGGTTCTAGTTTAAATTTCAGCTTCAGATCATTGTCTTATTATAATTTAGTGACACTAGCTTTCTCTGCTGTTTTCAGACGATATCAAATAAACACCTATGTTGATCAGGAGTACTATGCTACAATGCAATTCTCGGGCGCTGCCAAAGACAGAATTTGAACTACTTGTGCCAAAGCAAGCATTTATGGCAAATCACAACATAAACACAATGCATTGTCTCGCTCACATTTGGGCTTCTTGAGTTCAGTTGATTTACTTTAATATAATATTCATTGTTATCGCAGTTTTCTTAGTTTGCTGTAAGGGTTATAAGTTCTAAGCAGATGTTTTCAAACCAAAAACTTTTGATAATATTATGAATGAGAGAACATATTGGATCCAGTACAACCTGTACTGGTTTTTTTTTTTTTTAAAGTGATTTCAACATTTGTCTGTGGCAGACTAGCAGTGCGTGTATTCCCCTGCGAACTGGAACTTGCAGCAAAAACTTTGTGTTGATATCTGTTTTCTCATCTCGATGAACTGTATATATTTTGTGTGGTCTGGCTTCCTACCCAGCCATTGTCACTTTGCATGTTAGTTGCAAGCAGTAGGAAACAATAGCATTTCCTTTTTCATCATGCACATGACCACTCTAGGATTTTCCATGTGCATATCATAACAAGAGCCAACTTAATACAACTCAAAAAAAAGTGCCACTTTATTAAGGCCCGGAGTTGTGCTCTGATATCAACATCTTAAGGTCATGTGGTAATACGTTGATGCTCAACACCGGCGATGCTCATTTGCCAGAATGCTCATTCGACGGAACAGGGGACCGACCCTCACTAGGCCCCCAAAAATGGGTGGTGGGACGATGTCTTCACAGGAGAGACAGACGCCGCCTCAATAACTACAAGGGCCATTACCTATCGACGCGGTACAAGTGTCAAGCGGAAGAAATTTGGGGAGTGCCCGGCCGCACGGTGGAGTTCCGTCGTTGCCGCAGCCCGCCGCGCCACCATCAGGATGTAGGGCTCCTGCCGTCGGGCACGCCGGCGCTCTGCGTGCCGAAGCCGGAGCCACAAGGCACGCCGGCCCTGCATGTGCCCAAGCCGGAGCCACACTCGCTACTCCAGGGTGGGGTGGCCTTCCACGTGCGCATGCCGGAGCCACGCTCGCCACTGTTGGGCGGTGTGACCTTCTGCACGCCCAAGTTGGAGCCAGAGAAGCTGCCGACATGCTATGCCTTCCCCTCACCTGTGCATAATCCCGACGACCCAGCGGACACGCCAGGTCGGAGAGCCTCTGTCGACGATGTCATACCACCTTACAATTTCTTCGGTTGTCGGCGCACGTCGGAGAGCCCGTTGCATCCATCGGAGCTGTCAACCTCTCCGACTACGAGGATTATATAGGTTAGGGGTAGGGTAATTTTATTTTGAATGTCGTTTAAATCTGTTGTAAATATAAAGAAATTTGGTGAGATCCATTAGTTTTGTTTATATTTGAGTGTCTAACCTTTTACAAATATTGGACCCGTCCTTTGGTGCAGCTGCCCTCATCGAGTATTCCTGTAATTTGTTAGAATTTCCACATTGTGTATTCTCCCTGTGTCTTAAATGTGCTTCCACTTTCCAATCATAAGCTATCACGCTTTGGGATTAAACTTTCTTTCGTTTCTTTCTCTTTTCATCTTCTTTTTAGGTTGTGTTTGGGCTTTAGAGTAAAATCGTACAACTGATAAACAAACATTCCATTCCTTACTTGTCATCCAACCAAGTTGCTATTAGTAATAGAATTTGATAAACTGCAGGCTTCTCCTCCATCCTTTATGGGATCTCTGCCAGTTCGGGCAAGCAATCCCCTTGTCCACGATACACAGTTATATTCTTCAAAAGTACAAAACGTTGATCAGTCACCTGCTGTTTCTATGCCAACCAAGAGTTGCATTGTGTACTATCACGTGTGGGAAGGTTCTGTTACAAAGTCTTGAAGCTACATTTATCAGTTTCATGACCGCTCAGACACCTGCTATCAAGTTTTTCGTGAAGTTGTAGTTGTAATTCTACAAGGCCAAATTGTACGCAGGAGTCTTCACCCTTGGAAGCTATTGTTTCTGAATGAAAATAACTGTCTTTCTTTAGTCGCTGATCGCCATGCTGAGCTGTGTTGATGTTCTATTGAATGTTTTGACCTTCTGTCCGGTTGCATGATATTTCCAAATACAAGTTTTAGAGTACTTGGTAATTTTGACAACCGTCCATCTACTTAAATCTGACGGTGGAAAAATAGGAGCTACCGAAAACTACCAGAAAAAAAGTACCTGAAACTACCGAAACTGGATTATTTTTTATCTGATATTAAAAGGGTATTGATGTAATTCGTCACACGGTCTCCACTCTCTGATCCGTCCCCTCACCTATCCGCCAGTTGTCTGATCTGCCGCCGCGTCGGCGCCTCCCTCCCGAAAATCGCCGCCGGCCGACCAGCCCCGCAAGGCCACCGACAGCTCCACCTCTGGAGTAGCGGCTGACGACTTCTAGTTCCGCGTCGCGCCCACCGGTGGCCTCGTTTCTGCAGGGGCGGGCGCGACGGACGACATTGCGTGGCCGACGAGCTCTTCTCCCACGGCAAGCTGCTCCCGCTCCGTCGTGGAGCTCTTCTCCCATGGCAGGTGGCGTCGTGGGCGGCGGCGGAACTAGCTGGGCGGACGGCGACGGCTGGGCCACAACATGCCTCGAATTAACTTCTTCACCTCGCCGGCGAAGGCGAGCAAGCAGGTAAGATGACTCGCCCCCGTCTTGTTTTTTTTGCATCTTTTAATTCTCGATTCCTCGGTCCGTTTCCTCTGATGTGCCAATTTTAATCACCGCAGGAAGCCAAGAAGGCCTCCAGTGAGGAATCCGGATCGAATTCGCCCTGCAGGTCGCCGGCCGGAACACGCTGCAGTTCGTCCCATCGCCGGCAAATCATCCGTCAGCTGAAAAGGCGAGCAAGCAGGTAATTCAAAGCTTACGCTTTCTCAGGTCCATTTTTCCATTTCATTTCTTGCTCAGCATTCGTGCACCACTTGAGAATGATGTGATCTGAAGCGTATGACCGCACCTCTTTGTACTTATATATTACTATGAGTACACTATGAGTGATTGAACATTTTGGGCTGTAACTTGGTATATTGAACTTGAAACTGATCATTTCTTGGATTCTTGATCGACCGAGCAGGTAGTTTTAGAGCAAAACAAACTGTAGTGTACCTCACATTTTTTGATAGGCAGGTGTATTTCACAATTATATTAGTATAACCAACTCTCCAATTCTGCACCTTTGAACCATTTGATAATTGTAACCTGAAATTTTCTTAGCTTCCTGATCGATCATCAGATACTTCTAGTCCAAACATACTGTTATCTGAAGCGTATTATCTTCTCTCTGTAATTGACATTGTGATTAGTTATTGCTACCATGTGCTGACATATTGGGTTCTGCTGTTCTGCTGAAAGCGAGCGGCGCGTCACGCGGCTCTCTGGAGCAGCAGTGCCACGTCGCGGCGGTGACAGTGGAGGTGCCTTGCCCAAAAGCCTCACTGGAACGGTGCCGGCGCCTCCTCCGCTGCCTGTGCAGCCCAGCTCGGACGACTAAGTCGAATCACCTCTGCCTCCAAGCTCCCCGACAGAGAAGCGCAGACAGGATTACAATCCTCTTGTCCATCAGTCCATGTGAAATAATTGATCGACGGTGGCCCTTTGCTATCAGAGGGTTTTTACCCTGAGCTAGAAGAAGCACAAGTTCAAGACCTGGCGTGGCAAGATGGATGGTGCAGGGCCTGGTGATCATGGCTATGCATGAATGCTGAACATCTATGTTATTCTAGTAGCCAGATCGAGTTAATTGTCAAGTTCAGTTATGTGTGTGTCCTCTGTATGTTATTCTGGTTGTAATGTGTGGGTGGCTGCTGAACATGCAAGTGGTGTAAGCTGGTACTATGTGTTTGGTTATGTAAGCTGGTACTATCAATGAATTATGGTTGTGTAAGCTGGTACTATGAATTTGGCTCTATTTTGGCTATATTCTGTTTGTTCATCTCTGAATTTGGCTATATTCTGTTTGGTTATCTCTGAATTTGGAGTTCTATTTGGTTGAGTGGCATATCGAGAGCTGAATAATGCAGAAATTTTGCTGATCAATTGTTTCAGCGAGAACATATGAACCTAACTAGCTATCTGGCATGTCTAGAACTGAATAAAATTCAGTTTTGACAGCATATACTTTTTTTTGCTGCCTTTCTCATCCAAAACTGAATAAGTGCAGAGTTTTGACAGCATATAAGCCACAATCTATGAACATATCCAGAAATGAATTATTTTGGACAACATATAAGCAAAAAAGGCTGCCTGGCAGCACCATCTATGAACATACATCAATTTGGACAGCACATAAATTAAAATGGATGCCTGGAAGCACACTCATATTCATCATATAAACCAAGTTTGGAGCTCCTTGCGTACAAAAGAAGGCAGCACATAAGCATAAATGTCTGCCTGGTAGCACACTAATTACTATGTACAAATATTTATACTAAATTTCTGATCATTCATCATCTTCTGGATCTACTTGCGTGTTCTGAAATTCATCTTGTGTATCTGATCTTCTTGATTCATCACCAAACAACAGCCACCTAGATCCTCTTCTTCTTGTCCTTGTCCCAGTTGCACTAGCTCCTGTAGCTCTTGTTGTTGTCGATACCAATGCTCCTGTAGATCCTCTTGTAGCTCCAACTGATCGCTCATGTCGTGAATTGTGTCGATGTTGAAGTTAGTTCTGTCCAGGTTATCGAACTTCAATACTGAAATTATGACTCCAGACCTACAACATAAATAGCAAAATTCAAAATTGTAGTGTGACGAATACACAAGAAAATAAAATTCATAACAAACAGGAAAAATTCAAAGCTTTGACCTGCTAGTGTTAGAAACTCGAGAGGCAATATTCAGACATTAACCGTGACGAACCAATCGTCCATCAGTATTTTACATTCACCGAGACGATTTTTATTATCCATCACAAACACTAAATAGGAGCTACAAATTAAGAGGTTAACCCTACCTTTGAAGCAAATAGCACTTGATTGATACTCGCCAAGACACATTTAATTATCCATCACAAATATCACTGAATGGTGCACGCTAAATAGAACAGAGGTAAAATAGCCTGTCGTCGAAGCAAAAGAGACGCTTCCCTAGGGGTCATGAAGACAACTTCAGTACAGCTCCTTGTCTATGTCATTGAAGTATGGGTCATACTGCAGCAATTTCTGCAAGAATCACAGAAATATAGGTTAGGACTTGGGACAACATTCTAAAAAGAGCACCTCTTCGTTTATGTTTGCTTTTTTACAGTTTTCCCAACATCAGGCATACGAGAATCCAATTATTGTTTGCATCATCTAATTTAAGAAATACACAGCTACAAAGGCAGACAGAGAGTAACTACACAAAAAACTAGCAGGGGAATAGGGGATGATCGTGGCAAATAAACGGAGCAAATACAGAAAATTCTAACAAACACAGTGAACTACTTGAGATAACCTTATCAAGCAAAATTACACATACTACACTCATACTCACTTGACACCCCCAGCTTAACACAACACCAATACACCATCCTCCACAGTCCACACACAAACACGATGTGTCTTCCATGGCATAGTAGTAAACAAAACACAAAAAAGGAGCTGTGTGGGAGCTGTGTGGCGCATGCAGCGAGCTCTACTCAGCCATGATGACTAACCTCAAGCAGATCAATACCATCAGCGTCGAGACTCGGAATTACAGAAGACAACTTTCAGACATTCCACTGAGGCCATTGAAAAGACAGGCACCAATCTAATCAGTACCGAAGACAGATGATTATCATGTTCAGTAAACAACAACGAACAAATTTCCTTGTCAGTTTTACACTACAAAGATCGATCATTGCAACAAACTTACAAACATATGCAAGTTGGCTTGTTCCAGCCTTACGGGATTTTACATATACACTAATTCTGCAGGATACTAGCCACTAGCCACTACAGGTGCAAATATGAAACCACTTAACTTAAATCTGATAATATGAACCATTTCGTTTTTACAAATGCTGACCATCTAATACAATTTCAGGCAATTAAAAGGATCAGTAGTACCCACACAATGATTTTCATGAACACCACAACGCCATGAACTGCACTCCCAACTACACTGAAGTACTTACAGAGTCGCAGCACGTCGGAAAATGGACGAATGACCGGAGGGGAGGAAGCGGAAGGCGTCAAGACGGGGTGCACGATCCTCCGGCCGGCGATAGGGCACCTCACTCGCCCGAGAATGGTGGCCTCCGTTCCTGCAGGAGAGGAGAGAGGTGGCCGCCACGAAACCAGCTGTACTCGAGGGCCTGACGGAGGCTCCGATCCCGCAGTCCTCTACGGCCTGGCGGTGGCGGCGGACCTTGCGGGTGCGACGGCGATCTGGCGATAATCCCGGAGGACTGCAGACTCCACGGCTGCCGCGGATTATCGGAGCTGTGGCGGCGTGGACGGGATGAGGTGCGACGGCGATCTGGCGACGGAGAGGCGAATCGACTGGGAGGAGAGGACGCGGCGCACGGTGGCGGCGGAGACGCGAATAGAGGGGAGGAGACGAGCGGATCGAAGGGAGAGGACGGTTCCTGGACATTTTACCCTCTTACCCCCACTAATTGAGTTGTAAAAATAAAAAAAAAAAGTTACGGTGCTTGGACGGCTGACATTATTTAGAGCGGATCGAGTCAAATCCAACGCCTCAAATAATTTACGTGGGGAACTACCGGAAACTACCTGTGGTAGTTTCCCAAGCACCGTAACAGAGCTCATTTCCAAAAGCCTATAACTGTTGTTATGAGGGCAACAAACAAATCTACAACCAACGGTAGTACTCCTTTTGTCTAATAATAGAAGATGTTATCGCAACCAATATCTCCTACCTTTAAAAATCTGACCACGAGTATATTGGTTGGAATGACATCTTATATTATGGAACAGAGTGAGTAACATTTTCTCAAACTCTTACTCCTTCTTGATCGATTGGTATACATTATCATCACATGCACAGTATTACTTTTGTCTTCTGTAAATGTTCTTTGGCCTTGTCTGCCTGTTGAACTGCTGATCTCTTTTCTGATTCCCACCATCAAACTTGAGCGGGACGATCTGGTTGATGTAGGAGGCCCCTGGGAAGTTCCTCCTTTCCTTGGTGAGTGACCGGAGCTCCGGTAACCAGTAGGCCACATACTCGCCGTCGGGATCGTACGTCTTGGCCTGCATGCAGGCAAATATTGGCTAGTGGTCAGATTTTTAAAGGTACGAGTAGCTCAAACCACCGTAGCTATTATATTTGTACTGTTGCCAAGCAGAAAGAAAGAAAAAAGCTGGATGCCGCTGCAGGCGGCCGAGCGCGAGCGCTGCGTGCCTGCCGTGATCAGCCTCCCCTGCCGCAGCTGAGTGGCGTGTGGACGGTAGAGGATGATGAGGGCGGATGGTGCACAGATCGCTCCTAGGTCCTAGACTCCTAGCGTCGGTTGGTAACGGATCTACTTCTCATGAGAGGTAGTAGAAATTACTCCCTCCGTTTTTTAATATAAGATGTTTTAGGTGGTACATATGTTATCTATATGCACACTAAAATGAGTGAACATCTAAACTATAATGCGGCCTAACGACCGTACGTAACGTACGTCGCGGCCGTTTTGTACTTTAGTCCCTCGAAAACTTGAGAATCAACCCGCAGTCCAATAATAAGTCGTCACTTTTACGTTGTACCCCCTGAAGCCTATCCAGCTGACGAGCGAGTCAACGCGGGCGGCGCCGCCACCGCGCTTGCCGGATCGCGGCCGACTCCCAGCGTGTCCCTCGGCGCATCCTGGAGCTCCTCCGACACCACCTCGGCCACCGCGCTTCCAGAACTCCTAGGGCCGCCCCAAAGGTCGTCGGCGTCATCTTATGTATCTCCCGCGGACCAGCCCTCCTCCTCTCTTCCTCCTCCCACCCCACCTCCCGAAACTCCACACCACAGTCGCCTCCACTTCTCTCTCCCCACCCGCAGATTCTCCCTCCCCGCCGCCGCTCCCCAATCCGGCCCTGGAGGAGAGTCTCGCCGCCGCTGCTCGCCGGACACCCTCCTGCCGAAGCCTCGATCCCGCCTCGTCCCGGCGCATGAGAGGTGAGCTCCTCGACGCCCCACCCCGCCGCTTTCCTTTGATTGTCGGTGCTCGTTCCGCTGCCGCTCCCCCGTCCTCAGACCAGGAACCTTTCTGCCCCACCTGCGCGCTGTTTCTTCTGCCGCGCAATGCGATCCGGGAGCAGCCGCCGATTCGGTTGCCTGCCGGCCGGCCGGCCGAGATGTGGATCAGTCCCATGCCCGTACTAGCTTGCTAGCTGCTAGGGTCGATCTGTCTGACTTTGTTGCTCGACTGCAAGCGACAGGCATCGTTATAATAAGCATATTTTTCCATGGAGTCAAAACGATGGAATTGGTAATGAGATGTAGTAGCTGATCCCTTGATGCAGGCCGAGATTATAGAGGAACACTTTTCAATGAGTGCAGTGAATACTGATGCTGACCAAATGGTGGGTGTCCATCTGAACAATCCCAGAAGCTTGATCTGCGACGTGCCTGCGCACGCACAGTATATCCATCTCGGACCAATCACCTGGAACTAACGAGATTTCTGATTTCCGATTGACCGCTTACTAATTTCAGTCATGTCCTGCCAATGATTTCGATTATAGGAGGCAAGTCCAATCTCTCGGCTGGCATCTAGAACTCATGCCTTCAGCTTATGTTTATTGTGCCGATTTACTTGTCTTTCTGAGCCTTGACATCTGTGGACCAACTGTTCTCTTCGTTCTCAGCTTGCCTCAACAATGCACATTTACTATGATGTGCACTACTTGGCTTTTGGGTTGCAGTTGTGGTTCCTACCTTGCAGCCTTTTCATTTATTTTCTTTCATGCAGCACACAGCTACTATCACCGGATGCGATGCAAAGAATAAATAAATGCTTCCATTATGTAAAAGGGCTAATGGATGTATACACAATTGTTAGACCACAGTTGATTTGCTTTCCATGTTTGGTTAGATAGAACGTCAATTTCATAATACAGTTTGATTACCTGTAAAATCATGTAATTCTTTCCAATTTTTTAGTTTCAGTTTAGAGGATGATCCGTGTCCATAAACTCGTAGCTGTTCATGAGTGCCTGGAAACTAGGTTTTCGCTCCACAGTTGAATAACGACCATTTTATTTCTATAAAGGTATAGCACCAGACGTATTATATTTTTGAGACCTCATGTTACTATGGCACTTAAGTTCTTGCATATAGTCTAAATTTTCAGATTCAATTGATACATTTCTTCTCTGCTATTTGCAGTGAATCATGGGTGGCTTTTGCTGCTGCCTTTGCACCGATGATTTTGAGGAATATGTTCATCCAAACAATCCTGTCTATAGACAATGCTTATCCCTAAGGCATTTTGTCCAAAACATTTTTGGCGGGGTAATGTTACCTGTTAATCTGACATTTTTCAGTATCAAAATCGCAACCACTTATGATTGCACCTGTACATTTAATCTTCCATTTTCCAATCTACCTTTTATCGTAGCATGTTGATCTGATTATTTATTCTTCTTGACTAATGACTATGCTGGTAAAACCTGTAAATGTTGAACAACCGATCTCTATCAGGACATTTTGTATGCTGATCCCAGATTCCATTGCTATGTTGATTGCATGATATTGCATGACAATTAGCACAATGCAACCTTACCGGTAGGTTTTTGTAGATGGCACATTAGCACATCAGTATAATGATCAGCTGGGTACAAAACACTTATGAAGATGCAAACGATGATAGAGAGACCATTGATGGTGCCCGATATTGCTTATGTATTGATCATTTGATTGCATTCAACCACATTTACATGTGCCTTATGGTGTATGGACATTGTCTGGACATGATCATAGTAGAGAGAAATCACAAAACAATTTTGAAACGTGTGGGATTTTTCTTGCAGAACTTTCACGGGAGCTGTAGCAGAGATGACTGTGGCTGGTCCGAGTGATTTACTCTGAAGTGGTCTGATTGTTGACAAAGGTATTTTACCATGTGAATAGGACAGTCACGAATTTTAACCCAAAACTAAGCTTAAGTACATTATTAACTTGCAGTTTTCCGCGTTTGATGTCGCTGATGATCTGGTGCTGGACCGTATTCATGTCGCGTCAGACTGCCTAGAAGTAGTAAACGGGCTATGAGATGTGAATTTGGGTGTATTTGGGAGTTTTGCTAGAGGTGAAGGCGAGAGCTATCAAAGAGGAAACAATTCTTTCAGCCATGAGAGAAGGGAGTCGATTGAAGAAGCTCATAGACTGGCGAGAATGGCGACTACAACATTAGGGAGTGATCAGAAAAGTAAACAAATACAATGTAAAAATACGAGGATCAAAAGAAACTTTTCATTTTAAATAACTTGGGAATAAATAAAGCCCGTAGCATCGCACAAAATAGTCATTTTTATAGGTTTTGGGCTAGACTCAGGCCTATCTTTTCATATAAGTGTAAATACACTTGCTTCATTTTTTGATCGATCATAAAATTTTGTCGCCCGTTGCAACGCACGGACATTTTGCTAGTATAAAGTAAAATGTGTCTACATACATTTGTGTGCATGTGAATGTGAACAAAAGCTAAAACATCTTATATTAAAAAACGGAGGGAGTATAAAGGAGAGAGACAGAACCAAGTTAAGATGAGCGGTGCAGGACTAGACCGATGGAACAATTCCATCGAACTACCGAATCATATACGCCATATTACAATTTACACCTTGTGGCCGGGCCACAAACCCTAATCTGGCCGCGCCCACAAACTACCAAGTCATCATCTCCGGCAGCGGCGCATCCAGATCTAGGGCGTTGAGGTTGCTAGCGCTGTTGATTGGCAAGGCATTCCCATGAGGATACGGAATATATCCAAAACAAGATATCCAAGCCCGGTCCTTGTCGTATCTCTCCTGGTCCAAAACCCTACAGCGATCGAGCATAAGGAGACCACGGCGGAACCCGCGCCAGGAGTAACGACGCGGGCGCGCAGCCGCCGCCGCTGCCTTGCCTTCGCCGCCCTACCGGAGGAGATCCTAGTGTACGAGATCTTTGTGCGCCTTCCGGCCACCGATATCCTCCGCTGCCGCGCGGTCTGCCGCCGCTGGCGCGGCTTCACCTCCACCCCTGACTTCCTCCTTGCCCACCACCGGTGCCAGCCGTCGCTCTTCCTCCTCACGCACTACGGCAGACCTAGTATACGCACAACTACCATAGGCTCATCTTATACAACTACAAGCACGACCTTGAGTGTAGAGCCAACCTTCCAGCGCGGCCATCCCATCCTCAAGCTCGACGACCAGATCGGCTTCAACATCCACGCCTCTTGCGATGGTCTCCTCCTCCACTCCTTCTCGGATGGTCGCTTCGGCATTTGCAACACGGCCACGGGATAATCTCCGATAACCCCCCTGGTCACTTAAGTATCGCCCACTGGCCCCTTTTCGCTGTCACTGACATTTAGGGTTTAAGTGACCCGGGGGGTTATTGGGGATTCTCCCCGCCACTTATGGTGCGGCGGGGGCGCTCGCCGATGCCGAGGTGCATTGCAGTTCCTTCAGATACCCCTGGTATCAAGAAAGCTATGATGGCCTGCAACAGAATGGCCCCACCCCTCTTGTCCCACGACTGCCTTCACTGGGAGCCTGACTGCAGCGACACCGGCATACTCGTTTTCGACACGGTGGTTGAATCGTTTAGGACCATGCGCCGCCCGGCTGATGACACCAGATTATGCACTCGTTTGTGTGACATGGAAGGTTCAATTGGCTTTAGCTGCTTTGGCCATGGGAGAACAGTCGCCAAAATTTGGGTGTTGGAGGACTATACGAGAGAGGTTTGGTCATTCAAGTACCACGTGGAAATCCCAGAGTGGATCTTGCGTAACCTTTACGAAACGCAACATTTGGTTTTGTCCCACAAGGGAGATGTGCTGGTCTACGGTCATGGCGAGGGTGACATGTTCCACTGTGACAACACTGGCAAGGTTCTAGAGCAATTTCAATGTGCTCCATGGAGTAGGAGATTTATTGGACCTTGGTTCAAAGAGAGCCTTGTCAAGCATGACTTCTTCCCAAGGCAAGGTTGTGCCCGCGTGCTGCGCCAACTACGGATTTTCGAAAGGCTCTAAGGTACATCGACATAGTGGTAATCCTGGCGGATATACCTTTTTCCTATCTTTAGTGAGTACTTCTGTTTTGCTCTGCTAATTAGATGGGGCTGCTTTTCTCCTACTAGATGAGACATGTTCCATACATTTACCTTTAACTAGACATTTTCAGGATAATGATTACATTGAGTAGTATGCACTAATAGCTATTATCTCAGTTTTGGTGCTAACATGTCAACATTGCATATTTGTAACATTTCAATGCCCCTGGATGGACACTTAATCTATGTAAAACACCTTGACAAATGAAAATAATCATTTGATGTTTCTTCACTTATCAAGTAGTCAGGTTGCCAAATCTGATTCATCTAATTTAGATCGAACGTTACATTACATGTGTCATAAATGGAGGATACGATTAAAGCTGTTCACTGTACATGATAAAAAAAATCCACCAAGTAGGAATTTCAGGTCTTGTTAGTTAATTTTTCTATGCACTTCATGATGTATGAAGATAAATTCAACCATGTTCAACAACAAATGCAGGCTCACTGAACTGTTGTTAATCTGTTTTATTTACGGGAACACCTATGTCATTGGGAAACTTTATATGTTCTTTCTTAGAACAGGGTTTGCCCTCTAATGTAGAGAACAAAGGAACCATCAGTTCGCTATCTTGAGTGACTGTCCCAATTGCCATGTTACAGTTTAGTGCAGATACAACGTAAAGATATTTAACTTTGGTAAATTTTTTGATGGATTAGTTAGGCTACTCAGCTACTGTGCCTTTGATGCCTCCTGAGTTTCAACTATTATTGAGGTTTAAAATTGGGTTGGTATGATCATTCCCCGAATATAGTATTTCCCTATGTTACAGTTAGAACTGTACCCTCTGAAATCTACTTCCACTTACTCTATGCATATGTCCATTTAAGCTTACCCTATTTTCCTATCATAAATCCTAAGCTTCCATTGGTGCTAGTTTAATTAAGCTTCAGATCATATTCTTATTATAATCTCTCTCTGCTGTTTTTAGACGATGTCAAATAAACACCTATGTTGATAAGGAGTACTGGCTACAATTGGATTTTCATTCTCAGGCGCTGCCAGCGACAGAATTTGAACTACTTGTGCCAGAGTCAAGCATTTATGGCGAATCACATCATAGACACAATACAGTGTCTTGCTTTCATTTGTGCTCCTTGAGTTCATTTGCTTTTGGTTTAATATACTATTCATTGTTATTGCAGTTTTCTTAGTTTGCTGTATAGATTGTAAGTTCTCAAAAGAGAATAGTATGAATGAGAGAACAAGACAGGATCCAGTACAACCTGTATTTTGTAAGGGTGCTTTCTGCATTTATCTGTGGCAGTGCGTGCATTTTGCTGCGAACTGGAATTTGCAACAAAAACTTTGTGTTTTAACTCTGTTTTCTCATATGGTCTGATTTGGCTTCCTGCTCTGCCATTGTCAGTTTGCATGTTAGTTACAAGCAGTAGGAAACAACAGCGTTTCCTTTTCCATGACGTAAAGGATCTCTGTAAGATTTGCTATGTGCATGTAATAACAAGAGGCACTTTATTTAGGCTCGGAGCTATACTCTGGTATTAATCTTATGGTTATGAGGCGATATGATGCTTAAAACTTGCAATTTCAAGGTGTTCTTACATAGCGATGCTTACTTGCCAGAATGCTAGTGGTATGGTGATTTATGGTAGTATGATTAACTAGAGTTCAGTCTGTTAAAAACAAGTATTAAGATGTTGGTGGTATTTAGTCTTGATGCTTACTTGCTTGGGGATGCTGAAGTATCGGTCTTCTCGCGGATCATTGCCAACTCCTGTCAAGAGTACAGCAGCAGTGAAGTCAGTTCTAACATTTCAAGATTATTATGTGTACTACATGAGCTCCCAATTTCTTGTTATGTGCTCAATACGCTATCTAGTATGAACTCCCAAAGGTTTAGTAGCAGGACATAAGGAAACACTGACCTGCTCCATATGTCCAGTTACCATAATTTGAAGCAGGGTCATAATCCAGTAGGCATGTTTCAAACCATTCAGCCCCCATTCGCCAATCGATACCCATGTCTCGGACCAAAAATGAGCACACAATCTACATATAAATAATGGAATGGATAGATGATTGGAAGATGGAAAAGGTGGTGTGAAGTGTTAAACCCTCATGCAGTCATGCTGCTGATGGGCGGTGTGTCAAAAGGTACCTGACGGCCACGGTTGGACATGAAACCAGTAGCTAAAAGCTCCTTCATGTTGGCATCAATAAGCGGGTACCTGAGTTCACCATGACAGAAATGAGAAGGTGCGACGAGCAGCAGAAAGATGGAACTGTTCGGAGTATGCCGTACCCGGTCCGACCGTCTCTCCAAGATTCAAATAGTGACTGATCTTGACTCCACTTGGAAACCACATTCCTTGGACCTCCTACGATATTTACAAAAGGATTATGCTCTTTCGCTGGCCAAATATCACTATTTTTTCAAGATTAAACAGGTGTGCAATCTTTTAGTAATTAGTGAGAAATAGAAAATTCAAAATGATACTTCAGCATCTTCACAATGTGTATCTAAGGACATGAGAGACAACTGCATCTTTACCTAAGTGGAAAATGGAGTTCCCATATTTTGCTGAAAGAAATCTGAAGTAGTCTCTCCATATCAGCTCAAATAAAACCCTGAAACCCATTACCATGTCAGGAAACGCAGTCGTATGAATTTGAGAGTACCTCACAAACAACTTCAGCATGAAAATGGGCCAGAAAGGCACACTAACCAGTATGTTGAATCATTTGCTACTCTCTGCTTCTCATATCTCTTTACCTGCATAATGACCGAACATTTAGCACGAGAGAGTTCTAACAATGTGCGCAGGCAACCACTGCGCTAATCTTTACCTCTTCGCAAACGTAGCGTGG